>CM026082.1:11290843-12490843 GCA_014839685.1 Anableps anableps | reverse complement strand
TGTACGTGTTGACCGAGCCCCTTTTCCTTTATATACAGGTTTCACTAACGACCCACCCATTTTTATTCATATTCCCTTATGATTGGCTGCTTCGCCCTGTCGCTATGTGTATAGTGAAATGGGATTGGTTAAGACAATTGGGGTAGTAGGTTAATGTTTAATATCAAAAAGGAAATGTTTTTTGAAGTCTTGTGGTTCCTGTCACACCTCTGTTAAATTTTTTGCCCAGCTCAGTCAAATTTAATGGAGAGCTTCCGTGAACATCGATTTTCCAATCTCATCCCAGATTCTCAATTGGATTTTACGTTTGGACTTTGACTGGGCCATTCTTGGATGTGCTTTGGTCTAAGATGCTAAGCTATTCCATTGTAGCTGTCTGTTTACTGTTGTCCTGGTGGAAAGTGAACCTCCATCTCAGTCTCAAATCTTTTGCAGTCTCTGACAGGTTTTCTTCTTCCCATCAACTTTCACCAGTTTCCACAGCCAACACCACATTTCACCTTGGGCAGAGTGATGTGTTAGTTTTCCACCATGTTTTTTTGTAGGACAAAACATTTTTTCGTTTTTGTCTCCTTACATCAAAGCACCATCCTCCACATGTTTCCTGTGTCCCCCACACGATTTGTTGCAAATTACTAATGGGACTTCTTGTGGCTTTCAATCAACAATGAATTTCTTCCTGCCACTCTTCCATAGAGGCCAGATTTAATAAGTCAGAGTTGTGGATCTCTGCAGCTCCTCCAGAATGACAGCTCCTTCCCTTGAATGACAGTTTAGGTGAACATCCATGTCTCGGAATGCTTGCAGTTTTGTGAACTGCCGAGATAAGAGTGACTCCTGATGGACCAGATGGATGGCCCCATGGCTGGATAGGTAAAATGAGCAAAGTGGACCTTTTTGTGTTGAAGATGAAATCAAAATGGACTACAAAACCTACGGCCAGTTTTTAGAAGACCCTTTCTTCAAGCAGTTGTAAACAAAAACTGTATCTTTGAAGAACAGTGATTTTGATACAAGACAAAGTATCAAAGTACTCCTCTGCAGGGTTAGTCAGTAAAGGCCTTATATGAGCTCACTGTACTTCATTTAGCAAGTTCCTTCTGGGAATAAATTATATATCTTTAAATCTAATCTAACGCTATTATTAAATAGATCCGAACTTGCTGAATCACACACCAACTTTCTCCACACAACAAAATAAAACCCAAATCCACAAATACAAGATAACGTTTTATTCACATAAATACCAATTTGCGTACATAATCTATCTGTACATCCATAATATTGCGAAGTCAGGTTGGAGCAATATAGTCAGAAACATCCTCTAGACCTGTGCATTCATTGTCCAAGTATTCCAGGATCACATTTCCCCCGTTATGCAGCGGAGCTTCTGGGTGAGCCAGCAGAGAGACCAGGGAGTCATCCATCTGGAGCGCCTGGCCTGTCTCAGGATGACAGAGACGCAGCTTCTGCAAATGGAAACACAGGTTGATCTTAATACATATGAACCCTAGCAACAAACAGAGGCCTTTAGCACATTTAGATCTTTGTAATGATGTTATTATTAGTTTAGATTGAAATTTTCTGCCTCATCTGAATTCTTACAGTTCTGACATGTTTTCTGTTTTGAAGTCACACTGCTTTTAGTTTACTCTTTAGGAGTTTTAAAGTACAACATGAATGCCTTGATTTTAATCCTTTCTATTTTCGGACTTGTTCTAAATGTTAAATTTAATTTAAAGGAACCAAAAGCTGTTCTTCAGCTTCTATAATCCTGTCCATATCTTCAGCTCTCTTATTGGGACTATCCCTGAAAAAAAAAAAAAAAAAAAAAAAAAAAATCCTTTCCATTGATTTTTTTCATTTACACCATCCAACAAATGAGAAAATATCAAATGATATGCTTAAGTGAATAACATTTTTTTAAATTTATTTTGCTTTAGTAGAAAAGCCAATACCAAAAAAATGCAAATACATTTCAATAGGACTGTGCAATAAATGCAATTATCATTAAATTTCTATTTCAATCTTGGCTCTACACAACCACAAAAACATTACAATGGACAGAAAAAGCCATATTTTCAAAATTATTTAGACACATTTGCAAGTATGCTCTTATGTTGTTCTTTAAGAGTAATCATGTTAAATAATCATGAGTTTTATGACAATAATTGAGCCCATGATTTTACATTCCAGCATTATCTGATGCTGGAGCTTCAGTTATGAATCAGTCAGTTATTGTAAACACTAATGTGTGAAAATATCTTTTTTAGATGTCTTTCTGAGTTTACCTTGGCTGTCAGGACGTTGTTGTTGTTCTTGAGGCCGGCTAAAGAGGCTGCGTAATCCACCATTTTACCCACACTCCACTTTGAAGAGAAAAACATGGGCCGGCTGCATTCTTTGGCTTCTTTTGGAAGATAAACCTGCAAATAGGTTCTTTCTGTCTGGAAAGCATGTAAGACAACACAAAGAAGGCTTAATTAATGTAATGTTGGTGTTCCTACAAATTTTCTATATAAAAATTCCAGATTTTTTCAGACTCTAATTTCCAGCTCTTTTTCATTTAAGTTCATATTAACATATAAAATATTAAAATAAATCAATTTCGTTTATATTTGGAAAATTTAGAAAAGAAAGAAAGTTAGACAATGAAATAGGGAATGAAGTAAATTATGGAAAAAATATATTTTTCCATAATTTTCTTTTTCCAGCCTAGATAATACTGAAATCAAACACATGAAGTCATGATGACAGTGGGATATAGAGCTGATTTTACCTGTGGCAGTCCCTTGTCTCCTGCAGCATGCAGCTTCAGTTTCATCAGGGCTACCTTTGCTGCAGTGGCAGCATTCTTTGCTCCTCTGCGCCCTTTGCTTTTGGATCCATCCTTTGACTCTGAACAGGCATAGAAATTAGACAAAAACTCAGTTATTAAAGTCACCCAGCGTTTAAATTACTGGATCTATAGTGTCTTGCAGAAGTATTCACACCACATAATATTTTTTTTATTATTATTTTTGTCACATTCATAGATGACAATGAAATGGTAGGAAAATAATAAATAATTTTTTTATTTTTTTTTTTTACAAACACAAATCTTAAAACTGTTCCCTGCAACTTTTACTCTGATATCCCCTAATAAAATCTGGTACAACTAATTTCCTAAATTTCATCTAGTAAAATTCATATAATAATTGAATATAAACCAAATATGTATAATTTATCCTTAATATAAATACAGCAGTTGGCTATCCACCTTAGCTTACAAGCCAGACCAGGACATCAGTAATCAGAGAAGCAGCCAAGAGTTCCACGCTATAGGAGCTGCAGAGATCCACAGCTCAGGTGGGAGGATATTTTGTAAGAACACTTATTAGCCGCACCATCCACAAGAGTGAGAAGAAGAGAGCTGATAAAGCCACAAGAAGTCCAGTTTACAGTTTGTCACAAACCATGTAGGGGACAAAAGCAAACATGTCCGAGCAGGTGCTCTACTCAGATACAAAAATCTAGCTCTGCACAGCATCCTGCCCACACCTGAAGAAAACCTGTTGGAGGCTGCAAAAGACTTGAGACTGGAGAGATTACTCCAATCTCTCCAGCATACAGTACACTCAGAGTTATAAGAAGGATATACAGTGTTAGATTGGTCCAGTCAAATCCTGACCAAAATTCTGTGGCAAGACCTGAAAACTGACATTCACAAACCTTCTCCATCTGAACTATTTTGCCCAAATCATCACTGGATATATAAACCCGGTAGAGACCTTTGTAGGTTGGTTCTACAAAGCAATTGCTCAGGGAGGCTAAATGCAAATGCATGTCACACGTATGTATCATATTACTTTTATGCACAATTTCGTCTTTCTCATACAACTCCAACAAGATACACTGAAACTTGATTGTAATGTATCAAAATTTAAAAAAGACCAAGGGGTATGGATGCTTGTGGAGGCTACTATAAGAAATAAATGTTTTCTGAATCAATACGAACAAAGGAGAGACTAAAAAAGAAACACTTGTCTTCCTAACCTAAAATCTTTTGCACTAACTCCTTTGTGGCCGCCATCCGAGGCTTCTGGACCTCCAATTTCTCACACTTGTGATCATCCTGATGACGATGGCTGCAAAAAAATGAAACAGAAACAAAACTGTTCATTTAATTCAGAGATGAAACAGAGAGGAAACTCTTCCCCTCGCTGTTTGAAGTCTAAAAAAAAAAACCTACGCCAAACAGAAGTGTTTTTCACACTGTGGACATAAAACTGGCAGCAGTTCTTTTCCCTTACAGTCTTCAAACGAGCAGGGATAACTCGTGCTGCCACCAGCGCTCTTAGATTCCCTCGTCACCGTTTCCTAAAGCAAAGAGTAAAAAAACATCATGAGCAAAAAGCCACCACAGCTTGTAACAGATTTGCAGTTTAGGTAAATCTAGAAAAGCACCAGAAAAGCATGTACTTCTAGGACATGGCCTACCTCTGGACATGAGTGGGCTTCTCTGCTTCTGTGCTCAAGACTGTGCAGGACAGATGAAAAAAACGGAAAAGAATAAGACAGCATAAACTTTACTGCAAAGTTTGTTTCTTTCATCCACTTCCAACTTAAGACTTTAGTTCCATCTCAAATCTGAACAAATATTCTCGTAATCCTAAAAACGTCTTGCCCTTTAAATGCTTATTAGAAGACTACAATTGCTTGAAATTGTCTATATTCCAGCCAAAATGCCAAAGATGGTTGACTCTACAGAAAAAAAGAAAAACACATCTAGTTTCTCAAATAAGATGATCAGACTCCTGTTTGATATTTAAGGTAATAAAACTGCAAACAAAACGGAAGGGAAAATGAGCTGGATTTAGCCATATTTGTGCCACATGGAGAAAATGCTACTGCTGCCTTAACTGCAATTCAATTAGGGCTAAAACAACGAATCGATAAAAATCGATAATTAAAATAGTTGATAATAGATAATAGATAATTAAAAAAAAAAAAAAAAAAAAAAAAAACTCAACCTACTGAGGGAGTTCAACAGACCGAGGCAGAGGCAGTGTTTTCAAAGGGAATTAAATAAATTCTAGAAATGACTGACACAGAAAAAAACGGTTCGATCTGAGTCCTCAAAAGTGTGGGAGCGCTTCACAAAGCTAAAAACAAAACAAAACAAAACAAAACAGCGTAGTATGTAATCTTTGCAAAAGTGATTTGACATGACATGGAAATGGAAACATGTTGGAGTGATCGATGAGGATGAAGGGAGTTCAGCGTTTCCCCTACCCTACCATTAGCCAAGAGGGGCACCTCGCCAATGAGGTTTATAGTTGAAGGTATAACAGCATTAATTCCAAAATAAAATATACTTTTTACCAGAAAATAGCTCTAAGAGCTAATTTCCACCAGCACTCAAAAATACATACAACACAAACAATTCAGAGCATATATACAGGTACAAGGGTAAAAAGTAAATCACTTAATAAAAGTTCTTGTGAGAAAAGAAATAAACAACCTGGAAAGTAATATCAATAAGGGTGACCTCGACTATATCTATTCCTCATGCCCACCCTACTTCCATCACCTTATAGGTTTGTTGTCACAAAATCTAACTTTTTATTAAATGCTCAAAATAATGCTGACATACCTCTTTGTTCTGAAACAAATATATATATATATATATATATATATATATATATATATATATAGATTCTTTATTCTGAGTAAAATGCTTTCAAATGTTGGCATATTTTTAATTGTTATTTTAATAGAGAAAGCTGAATATCCTGATGATTTTTTTTTCGTTCTTTTTGTGTTATAGGTACAATATATGAAAAATAAACTTAAATTTGCATATTTCATGGTTTTTTTTTTTCCAAAAGTTTAATGTATCTTATTTTGTAAATATGTAACAATGGCGAGATTGTTGTATTTTCTTATCCTGCATATCATTAGTTTAATAATTTGTCTGTAATCAGCATGACATACAAAAACAGAAGTGAGAGAAAATCATTGCACTCATGTAGGTTTTAGCTTGTTCTGTTGTCAATAAATTTCCTACATCTATAGTTGAAGAAATTGTATTTTTGAATACGAAAAAAAAATTGTGTTTTCTGAAACTAAATGTAGAAACTAAAATGTTTCACAGATATTTAAACTGATTTACATTTATATTTTATTGTCTCCAGAGCAGTTAGTCACTTTACCAGATTGCAGCTTTATCCATCATCACTGATAATCTGACCTGACTGACACTTGTTCTGGGTCCAGTCAATTTTAGATATAAAAACTGAGTGTTCTAAATAAAAACGTTTTAAATATGCTTAATATAGTTCTAGTAATAATTAATAAGTTTAAAGTGTGGGGAGAAAAACTCACCAGTAAACACCACTGCAAGAGTCACACACAAACGGAAGAAAATCTGTAACAGGAACAAACTAAGTCAAATTTGGGATAATTTAGTTTTTGTTATTAAAAAACATATTACAAGGATGAATTCCACAAGCAGCCAAGAAACACTGATTCGAATTAATTATTTATATAAAATGTAAACAAAAAAAATCTTATACGTTTAAAGGTGGAATCAAACAGCAGCTAAGCTAATTAGCCGCTAGCCTTCTTGCTAGCGAAGCATTCTATGGAAGACGACTGGTAGCTAACAGGCTAACTATGCTAGGAAGAAATTTGCTAAATCTTGCTTGAAAAAAACACACTTTGATGTTTTTTCATTTCTAACAGTTCTGATGAAATCGAAACGAACCTTTCAGGTTGCAGGAATTGACCTGACAATGTTTACCAATGTCTAATTCAGCCATTAGCTAGCACTATTAGCCCTTTGAGTTAAAATTGTCTGCCTTTGTGGTTTATTAAGCGGCTCACAAGAATCGTCTTGGTGCATTACCGCCACCGAGTGGCAAGGAGTCGAATATTTTATTTTCAATAAGTTACAGTCATGAAAAAATAGGACAACCAGTTCTTTCAAAGCAAATGTTCACATAGGATTCATAATCTTTTTTAAAATCTTAAAACCACAGTGATTCAGTTACAGGCAAACACCAGCAATTACTCATTACACATAACATATCAACAGAAATCTGTAACTTAATTGAGGAAAAGGTTAGTATAACCTATTATCCTAACATGTAATGGCTGGTATTACCCCCTGTGCCTGAAATAATCTCAATGAAATGCTTCTTGTAGCCATTTACCAATCTGAGAAATGTTTGCCACACTCCTCACTTTTAATAATGAAATGTTTGAAGGTACAAGGTGTTTTGAGTAACCCCACAGTATCTCATTTTGATCATAATCTGGGATTTGACTTGGCTATTCTATGACTTTTGATTTCTAAGTTTTCAGTCTTTGGTCAGTTTACTGGTATGTTCTGGGCAGAGTTGGGTAGTAGTTAATTACATTTATTCAGTTACATTCATTTGAGTAACTTTTTGTGGGAAAAAGTATTTTTAGGAGTAGTTTTTCTACACCATACTTTTTACTTTTACTTGAGTAATATTACTATGAAGTATCACCACTCTTACTCTTGAGTAAAATTTCTGGCTGCTCTACCCAATGTGTAAAACTTCACTGAATGAAAATCAAACATGTTTAAATCGAAATTGCACTAAATACTGACACATGCAGTTTATGTTAAAATGACACTTATTGTTTGTACACAAGCTTTGTTGTTCTAATGTTATTTTCTGTTTGCTAAGCCTGTTGTGCCAGTTGGAGATCAAGTGAAGGTACAGTAAACAGTATATATTGTCACTGGAAGTACCTTACCCTCTTCTAACATATACACATTACCTACAGTAAATATTGGTTGGATAAGTTTTTAATGAAAAATTTACATTTGAAAATGTTTCTTTTACCTGAATTTGTTATTTTGTAACTATGTTATTTATTTGTATACATTTTTTTTTTATTTTAGTCTTTAAAAATACCAGAATTTGCACATAAACTTATATTTCTGGTTTTATGATTACATTATTTAAAATAATAAATAAGATGTTTTGATGTTTTACTCAGCACTTGAGTAGCTTTTTTCTTTCTTTCTTTCTTTCTTTCTTTCTTTCTTTTTTTTTTTTTTTTTAACAAAATAATGTTTTATTCTTATTTAAGTAATTTCCTGAATGGCTATACATTTTACCTTTACTTGAGTAAAAATATGTTGAAGTCATGCTACTCTTACTTTAGTACAATGTTTGGGTACACTAGCTCTGCTTCAGTTTATTTTTTTTTTATAGAAAGTCTCACATTTCCTCAGGCACCCTCTGAAACAAAGTGGTCATGATGGTTAGCTGGCCAGGTCTTGCTGTTGCAAAGTATCCTGTAAATCTGACACTTTCACCTCCATGCTTCATAGTTGATATGAGATTCTTTTCCAAGGATGCCGTATTTGTAACTATGTAAACATGTAACATTTACCATTTTCAGTTTTGTAATCTTTTCAAATAATAGCTTTTCCAGAGGAGAAGACAAAGTTTCAATAAGTTATGCGTTTATTTATTTAATGGTAAATTAAAACTGCTGAAATTGTACTATGGTCTGCAGCTTAACTGTGCCATTCCAAGATAAGTGGCCCTCATCTGATCCCCACTTTCTGGGGTGATCTTGGATTTATTTGCTGGAATTATAAAATAAAATAATGTAAAATAATATAAAATAAAATTAAAATAATGAGTTACTTCGAATGCTTTATATTTTTTTTATTTGTTCATCAGTAAGTCATAAAGATTTTTTTTAAATCTGTTGTACATTTGACAGTGTTTGTTAATATATATATATATATATATATATATATATATATATATATATATATATATATATATATATATATATATATATATATATATATATATATATATATATATATATATATATATATATTAGGTCAATGTAAAAATATTTTACATTGCTTTTACATTTGGACTTATTCATTATTATTAGAACTGATTTAAAGTGCGTGGTCCATTTTATGGTGTTTACATTGACCTAAATAAAAACAAAATTCCAAATATCCTTATAGAAATACTATTTACACTTGTATTATTGTTCAAATTCATAGTAGCCTATTATGAACTGACCTAAGCAAATTAGTATTGATTTCATAATCTATGGAAAAATGAAATAATTTTAAAACAAACTTTTAGTTAATTCTTTTGTTTTATATATAGTCTTAAAGGTTAAAAAAAAAAAAAAAAAAAGTAAAGGAAGCTTTAACTATGGTAGAGAAAAGTGTCGTGACGTCACAGGGGCAGGTAACGCGGACAGGTGTGTCCATAGGCTCTCTCAGTGACTGGTTTGAACTAACCTCACCTCACAAAGCCGTCGAGCCAGAAAATCTGCAATACGATAGCCGCTCGGGAAGTCAAGTGAAATATAGAAAGCCGTCACTTTGTCGGACTCCATCGAGTTCGCGTTTAATTATTTTAGGCTATTTGCACAGTTTACAGTCAAAAAGAAGTCTGAAAATGAGTAAAATCTCGAAGCTTTTCAAAGGCAGCTCGGGTTCATCATCCAGCTCTTCCTCCAAGTCCAAACACCACCGGTCGAAAGGAGGCCCGAGTCCGCAGGAGGCCATCCACAGACTCCGGGAAACCGAGGAAATGCTGACGAAGAAGCAGGAATACCTGGAGAAGAGGATAGAGCAAGAAATAGCCACAGCCAAGAAGCATGGAACCAAAAACAAGAGGGGTAGGTCTTCGTTATTGTTTTTCTAGGAAGAACGTGCGCCTGCCTTTTTTGGTATTTACAGCATTTAACGCCCAGAGCCAGTCTTTTAGCCTCATTTAAGTCATATTTTAGTCAAATATCAGAGTTTAAACGCTCCACATAATAAAGATTTTCACAGCGTTGTTTTCAATAACTTCTTCTAGAGCAAGTCATGCAAACAAGACATGGACAGTTATGTTAAGTTAAAGTGAGCCATTTAGTTTATGACAATTCAAATACATAAAATAGAAAAAATAAATGTAAACACTTCAGACAGGCCTGTTTCAGATAGGGGTTTCTACAATATCTAATAAATGAAACCATATTAAAAATGCAACTAGAAGTTTATTCTTCCATTTTTCCCACCGTTTAACTCAAGTTTAAGCTTTTGAACTTGAACTTCATCCTCAAAAACAACATTTTTCACAATTACATAGAATAGTTCAAGCATTACCTGGTAACAAGTTTAACCTGAAGGCAGCCATTGTTTTTTATTGCATCCCAGTGCATCCAGCAGGTGGAGGCAAATGGAATGCAACATTAGATTGTTGAAAACATGGCCCACATAGCATTTCCTGCTATCCTTCACTACACCACAAAATGTAAATGATCCAAAGATGTCGGAATGGATCAGAATCGAGAAGCAATTCGTTAAAATTTCTCCGTTCTGTGCCGAAACCCAGCAGCTTTGCCCAGCTTGAGGTGTTTTTTTTTTAGCTGCATTTTCTGTGAATCACATCACACTAAAAATAAACGCAGCAGTGTAAAGGGAGGAACTTTGTGTCATCTCTTTGGACACACCCAAACACTTCTCCGATGGACGATAGAAAGGAGTGACCCATGACAGTGACAATGTTATAAAAAAAAAAGAAGAAAAAAAAAAAGATAGATATATGTGAAATATTCTGAAACTGACTAATCTTCTGCGAGTGAGTGGAAAGTGTAGGAACCAGGTCTCTCAGTCACTTTGTGTGGCATGAGCCAAAGACTCAGAAGAACTAATAGCTTAAGTTTATTATTTAAACTAAATAAACCCTGACTGCAACCAAAACAAAGCATCTTTCTCCAGAAATTGAGCTGGTTTTTTTCTGTTGATTTGAAGCCATCTGCAGCAACATTGGGTCCTTATTTAGATAAAATAAGGGATCACCAAGGATAAATACTTCATTCTATTTTACATAGGATAATACACATTTAATTATTATATTGTTCAGTCCTGAATGTTTATTATGTCAACATTCTGAATGGGAAACTGCTTTTATTCAGCAGAATGTTGGGTATTTTTCTTCTTTTGCCTTGAACTCAGTCAGTTTCAGATAAACAAATTTCTTTCCTGAGATGAGATTCTCTGACAACACAGAAGAAGAACTGTGATTGGCTTGGCTCAGACTCCCCTTCCCTCATTGGCAGTCTCATACAATGCTGTGAAAACATATTTGCTTCCTTACAGGTTTCTTTTTTGCTTTTTTTTTTGTCACAGTTAATTGTTTCTGATCTTTGACTAGACCACTTTGAAAGAACCCTTTGTTTGAATATTGTTTGTTGCACTCACTGGTATTTGTAGATTGGATTATTTATTTTATTTATATAACCCAAGATATAGTATTGGGTTATATAGTGCTGGCAGTATTCAGGCCTGGGTGTGGTTAGAACCAGATAATTTTGGTTAATTTATTATTTAAAAAAGGGGTGGAATTATATTTTTGGTCATCTAATAAGTGAAATAATACTTTGAAAACTGCATTTTGTATTTTTGTCAGTTTATAGAAGAAATCTGTGTCAGCAAATTTTTTTTTTTTTTTTTTTTCACGGCACTGAATGAGATGGATGAACAGTGAAACTGGTTTGGTTTACGACATCAGTGGATACAAAGTACTATAAACTGCAGGAAAAGTATGACAGAAAAGCATTCTGGTTTTGAATTTACAACTGTTTAAAACCTTGGTATACCTTTTATTTTGGTAACTTGACCATGCAGTGATGAAACACATCTTCAAGAATTAATGTGATTTTTGTTTAAATGGTTTGTTTTCTCCTGAACAGCTGCCCTACAGGCCCTGAAGAGGAAGAAGCGCTTTGAGCAGCAACTGACCCAGATCGATGGCACGCTGTCCACCATTGAGTTTCAGAGGGAGGCCCTGGAAAACTCGCACACCAACACAGAGGTCCTCAAGAACATGGGCTTTGCTGCCAAGGCCATGAAGCAGGTCCACCAGAACATGTAAGAAACTGTGTTACCTGAGAGGAAATACAAATAATAATAATAAAAAAAAAATCATCCAGAAAGGCCGCAGTGGTGATAAATTAAAATATTAAGGAATTAAGGAAAAACATGTTTAATATAATAATCAGTATTTGAAGCGTCTTGCCATAAATGTATTGTTCATGTCCTGTGCTGTTCAAAAAGTCTTGAGCTGTGCCTTATTCTGTTACACTGAAGCCCAAGCAGCCAGAAGAAACTGTAAAGTTTTAAACTGGTCTTGATCAGCAGTTTTAAAAGCTTTCTAGATGTTTTTCTTTTGGCCTTGGCTGCTTTTTACCTACTTCCTGTTTAACACCTGACTGTTGTTAAATGGATATTTATGTTTGTTAAATTACTTTAATTTAATGGGTCTGGGTCAGTTCACCCCTTCGCCGATTCTTACTCCCGTTTAATACCCATGAACAAACCATTTTAGATCTTTGCACTTAAACCATTGTATATCAGTTTTTTTCCTCTAATTAGTTAACAATTTAAAAAAAAATTAAATTATTGAGATAAGTCATAAGAATGCAATAAGCAAATTATTTAATTTAATAAAGAATAAAAATGCTATACAGTAAAGGCAAAATTTCAATATAACATTTATTTCAACTAATAAAACAATAAGATTGGAAATAAAATGGAAAATTAAATAATAGTGATAATGTTAAGTGTTGTTTACAAAATTAAAGTATATTAGTCTTTGATAGGGTGAACTTGCATTATTATGCCACTATCAATATATCACATGAAAATGGTCTCAAAACAACATTATAATTTATCGCAATCATTTCTGGGACAGTTTATTGTCCTGGAAAATTTGTTATCATGACAGGCCGAGTCCAAACTCCTCTTTTCAGATAAAAAGACTGATTTAGTTTCGAAATCAGTCTCCCAGATATCTGCAGAAAGAGTGCAGAGGCACAGAATCAAGGCTGATATAAAGTGCAGTGGGATGGTTTTCCACAGGCAGTAATGTTTTGAGGAGCCGGGTCATCTGCTGTTGTTGGTCAAGTCCAAAGTCAGCACAGCTGTATTCCTGAACATTCCTGAGCACTTCATGCTTTTCTAGGCTGAGAAGCTTTATTGAAATGAATTTGACACCCATAGAAACGCTATGCGGTGTTATTCTGGAAAGAGTCTGGAAAGGGAGACTACACCCAAAAATCTGAGTTTTTGCTGTCTTAATCTGCAAATCAAAGGAAAGCTGACTGATGGGTGCATCGCCTAACTGATGCGTAGACAAATTCTTTCTCCTTTTACAGCATTCAGAAAATGAACTATAAGAAAAGAATTGCACACCAGTTTGAATTTGCATCTGATGTATTTTATTTTTCTCAGGGACGTCGACAAGATTGATGATCTGATGCAGGACATCACAGAGCAGCAAGATGTGGCTCGAGAAATCAGCGAGGCAATTTCCGGGCCGTTCGGCGAGGAGTTTGATGAGGTTTTTGAGTTTTCTCCACTTTTAATTTGAGATAAGTGTTTCTAGCTTGGTTTAATTTTACTTATGGGGCAGATCTTTTAGCTATTTTTCTTGCTTTGTTCTTGTTAGGATGAGCTGCTTGCAGAGCTGGAGGAGCTGGAGCAGGACGACCTGGAGGAGAGCATGAAGAGTATGGGAGGACTGCCGAGCGTTCCCAGCTCCAAACTGCCCTCATCACACCCCAGTCGTGCAAGTGAGTTCAACCCACAATCTTACATGTTTGTTTGTATTTACAGTGCCTTACAAAAGTATTCATACCCCTTGAACATGTTTTTTTTTTTTTTTTTTTTTTTTTTTTTTTTTTTTGTATGTAATAGACCAACAACTTTTTGCTCGTAAAAATCTAATACTCCTAAGTAAAATCCTGTGAAACCATTTGTATCACTGAGTAGAGTATGGAGTTTACTCTTGATGCTGCAGGTACAATGAAAGCCTCAGAGGTTTATTAGAGAACATTAGTGAACAACAGCATCATAAGGATTAAGAACCACAGCAGACAGGTCAGGGGTAAAGTTATGGAGAAATTTAAAGTCGAGTTTGGCTATAATGCTATACCTCCAGCTTTAAACATCTCACAGAACTACCAGGATATGGCCATCTACCTAAATAAGCAGGAGGACATTTATTAGAGAAACCAAGAGGCCCATGTTAACACTGATGGAGTTACAGAGATCCACAACTTGGGTTGGAGAATCAGTCAACAGGACAAGTATTAGTTATGGATTTCATACGCTGGATGAAGCTAAATGTGTAATCTGAAAGAAAACCTGTTAAATGCTACAAAAGACTTAAGAGTGTTGTGAAGTTTCACCCTCCTGCAGGACAATAACTGTCAACGATAAGCCAGAGCTGCAATGAAAAGGTTTATATCAACTCATATTCATGTGTTAAAATGGCCCAGTTAAAGTCCAGATCTAAATTAAATTGAGAATCTGTGGTAAAATTTGAAAGTCGATATCCACAGAAGCTCTCCATTCAGTCTGACTAAGCTTGAGTTACTTAGCAACCTGGAGCTGTAATTGCAGAAAAAGGTGGTCTTACATGGTATTGACTAAGGGGGACAGAATACAAATACACACCAGAATTTTGAGATTTTTATTTGTGAAAGAAATAAAAGAACAAGAAAATATACAGTGTAAATTTCTTCCAGCTTCCTAATGCTGCACAGATATACGTTGGTCTATTACATAAAATCCCATTAAAATACAGTGAGGCTGTGGTTGTAATTTGACAAAATATAAAACAGTTTATGGGTACAAGGCACTGCATTTACATCATAAATTTCTGGTAGGATGAAAGACATGGTCACAGTATAATTTGATAGAATTCCATATAAAGTAAAACCATATTGTGCAGCAGGTAGACAAACCATTTGGACTATACAACAATATACTAATCACTTCATTTACAACATATAAAAAGTGAAGGTTATTGAAGAATGGCTCGAGGTTTCTTTTTTTATTTATGTCATACATTGGAATTTAATAATAATAATAAAAAACTTTTATTTATCCAGCTTTGTCCCATTGAGATCAAACGATCTCTTTTACAAGAGAGACCTGGCCAAGACTGGCAGCATACAGAGAGACTGATAATAATAATTTTAGCTCACTATAATAGGAAATATGGGCAGAATAACTTTGATCTGTAAAAATTTGAGTTAACTTTTCATCTTTTTTTTTTTTTTTTTTTTTTTTCAGCAACCAAGAAAAGGGTTGAAGAGGACGATGACATGCGTATGCTGGCATCATGGGGAACATGAGTTCATTAACAAAAATAAAATATCACCGAACACTGTAATGCCAACTTTTTGTATTTTCTTTTTACTTCTTACATTATTGTTGGTTTTTAGGTAAATTGAGAATGATTTTACTATTAAAGATTTTTTTGATGAATGATCTAAAAAGTGAAGGAATAAAACCATAGTTTAGATTTAGGTTCTTTTGTTTATAGAGTCTTGAAAGAATGCAGTGTGTGCTGTATTCATGTTGTCTAAGAATTATACTTACTGCTTTTAATCCACAAGGCAGATCTGCTTCTTCTGCAAGTGTAAATAAATGCAGGTTCAGTCTAAATGTTGTAAATAACACTGTTTTATCTCTGTCTGACAATAAATACTGACGCCTACCCATTGTGTGAAGTTACTTTATGAGAAATAGTTTTTAGTACAGCTGCTTAACGTGGTGGAGTGGAAGAAGCTCCTGGCTGAATGCACTGCATCAAGATACTGTGCAGTGCTGAGCAGCTTCTGAAGCTTTCTTTTCATTATTGGGTCAAGAGGTTCCATAGATATCTCCTGCTAAGAACCAGTCTTTTTAAAATATTTTTTAAGTCAGCAAATCATGTTTCTATGAAAAAAACTTTCTTCACAGGCCTACATAATAATCATAGTAAACCTTCTTTGAGAAGATCCTTTTTCTCTGTCCCACCTCTTAAACATTGCAGACATGGAGTTATTGTATTGGTAATCCAACCGTGTGTAATTTATTCTTAGCATAGATTCAGTAGTTTTGTGACAGCATCAGAAGTTTGTTAGAGAACATTTGTGAACAAACAGCATCATAAAGAACAAGGAACACATTAGATATTGTGGAGAAGATTAAATTATGGTTCAGATTTGTATTATCAAAAAAATGATGTATCATTTTCGATCTACTTACCAATTATGCACATTATTCAGCTATCACACAACATCCTAATAAAATACATTGGGTTGGTGGCACCAAATTGATAAAATGTGAAAAAACTGAAGGGGTATCAAGACTTTTACAAAGTATTTTGTTTATTTATAGGTGAATGTGCTAGTATCTGTAATTGTTGAACTCCTTAAGTCCACAGCATCCCATTTGCTCCTGTTAATGAGATGACCATAACAAGACTGAATATGGACTTCTTAACTGCAGATACCATATGGTGTGTGTGTGTATATATATATATATATATATATATATATATATATATATATATATATATATATATATTTTTTTTTTTTTTTTTTTTTTTTTTTTTTTTTTTTTTTTTTTGGGACCTTGAGAAAGGATAGAAACCAGAAAGGAGTGAAAGAAGGTACATGGACCAAAGAAGTTCCTCTTCCACTATTTACAATTATCTGCTGAATGTTAATTTATTTTTAATCACATCTAACGTCAAGTAAAAATAGTTTTCATAAAATAGAAAACCTACGATTAACATGACAGTGTTTGGTTTGACATATATTGTTAAATAGGGTGTTAAAACCAAGGTTAATGCTAAAAGTCGTAGTCGTACTAATTTAGAAAACCTTTGGCAGCCAATGGAGTACCTCTGTCTGCAGAATATTTATTTATTTTTACAAAGGATGCCAAATAAAATTTACAGCGTTTGCGACGTCCACAGTTTGAGCAGTGTTTTTTTTTTTTTTTTTTTTTTTTTTCCCTTTGGTTATTTGTTTTTACATCCGGTCTGATTTTGCTCTGCTATTACTCTGAAAGTATTTACCGGAAGTAGCGTTGACTATACGGTTTTCCGGCAACTTGTGTCATCATCAGGAGGAAGTTCTTCGAAGATCGAGGCGCCTGAAGCGAATAAAGCCCCCTTAAAAGAAGACTTTATCCCGGGATAAAACTGAGGATGGCCGCCAAAGCACCGAAGGAGACAGCAGGTGAGGCAGTGTGGCCTCTATCCGGTTGATTTATGAACTTTTAAACTAATTACTTGTCGTCTCCCCGATTGGTGAGTTCAAACTTAACAAACGAGCAGAACTTGGACACGTCTCCCCATTTCCTGTTGTTGTAAGCATCGGAGACATTGGTTAGCTTATCTTCCATTCTTAGGAACCACACACTGTCCGGTAGCTTGTGTTCGTGAATAATTAACTGCTTTCATTTTAGAAAATTACATCATTAAACTAACATTTCATTAATAAACTAAATTTTAGATCGTAAATATATGTAATTTATGAAGGATTTTACATACTAATGTGTTAAAACAGTTCATATTTGGACATTAAAATAGATTTTAGTATAGCTGTTCATTATGGTATTTATTAAGTATTTTTATCTTAGTAATAAAATCATCTCAAACAAATTATAAAGGGGTCTTAATTTCAAACACCTAGAGCAAGTCATTAGGAATTAAAATATATTTTGAAATAAGATGAAAGAAGTTGAAGATATATCAAGAAATTGGGTCTTTAAGAAGTCCTTTACTGTAAGAGGACATGAACACAGGAAATAGAAGCCTTAAAACTAATGGGAATTTCCCTATTGTGCAAAAAGCCATAAAATAAAGTCTCACCAACATTTACTATGTTTTTTTCTGTTTAAAACTAAAGATCAGAGTGCTTTTGACTACAGTAATGAGGGAAGCAATATTAAAATATGTACATTTTAAGTTGCATTGCATAGATTATATGAATAAAGTTAATGCATTAAATCTGTATTACCTCCTTGTATGTTTCAATTTATTGTTCAATATACTGACTCTGATATGTGTGCAGAGCCTGAAATTCACTTTTTAAAATGGGGCGGATTCCCCCCTTACATGCTTCACATGGCGGGGGGATTTATACACTTTGGGGGGGAATTACATAGCTTGACTTTGGATTTTGTATTGTTTAATACACAGCTCTAATTTGTGGTCTCCTATTACCTTCCTAGTTGTGTCATTCTACCTGCTCTCTCTTTTGTCTGTTTACCCGTTTGGTTTCCACTGCTCCACCTCTTCTACTTAGTAACTCAGAGTTTAAAGGCAGAACGTATCTGTAAGCATGGAAAACTATTCAGAAAGAAATGGTAGTGCTTGTGAGATTAACTATAGATCTTGTCACATTCTTGCCTTTGTTGAAAGCATTTATTACTGTTCCATTTAATCATCTTCCCTTGTGTTTATCATAGCTGCAGCGTTCTTCTCTTGTAGTTCTATACTCCTTTTCCTGTTCTCGCCCTTCTCAGCTGCATCTCCTTCCAAAGTAACAACTTTGTTGAAATAAAATGCCTAAATAGTTAAATTGCTCACATGACCTCTATCTTTGCTGTGCTGGCATCTAAACTATTTGCATTGCTATAATTTGTTGCCTCTTTCACCAACTTTTTGGAATGCATTTTGGGGAACATTATTTATTTTGGTACCTCCGTCTTCTTTCTTGCTTCCATCTCTTCTTTCTCCCTCCTCTGTCTCTTTTTCATCTCTTTCGTTTTTAGAATCGTGTAATAGTGTTAATGTTAAATGAATACTGTTGAAAATGTTAAATATTTGTGTCACGCTGTGTAGTCAAATAAGTTTGGAAAACTCTTTTTTTTTTATGCAGTATTTGTCACATTACTTACTTTATCAAGCCATTTGTTTATCTCTATATTTATTGCCAGTAGAAAGTAGTAGAGAAGCACTAACTAATCAGTTAGAGATTGTAATCTGCCAATTTTCTTTTGATAAGCTCTGATTAGTGATTGGCACGTGAAATACTGAAAAATTAGATTTTTCTTTATTTTTTTCCAGTTCCATAACAGCATCAAAATTTGCATTGGACATTGTTAGAAAACATGCGATTATGATGTTATTGTTGAATATTGCTATGACGATTTAGGTTGTGATTAACCCAAATTTTTCTCACTACTTTTTTTTTTTTTTTTTACATCACCACAGTCCCCCGCATGAGTCCCTGTTAAATTTAACATTACAGTCACTATATTTGGTATCATGTTTGGTCATCAAGGGCAGGGAAAGTTAATCTAGTTGGCCAAATATATTATTTACATGCATTACAAGACACCAATAAATAATGCATTCAAGCAGCCCTTTGTGACTGATATTTTTTTGCACCTGGATATTGTGTTGACAATTGCATTTTAATTTTAGTTTGATTTAATTCATTACTTTTTTTTCTTTTTTTTTTTTTTAAATGTACAATAAATCTGATATATGCTAGGGATATGATTTGATGGATCAAATGAAATTAGTAGATCAGGCATTAAGGACAAGTGTGAATTTGCTTTGGCCAGGGAAAGCCTGATTGGAGCATCTTTAGATAAAGGAGAGTGGGTAAACATTTTAATTTTAATATTTTATTGACAGGATCTTTTGCTGATGTAAAACCTGACTACTGCGTGGGAAAAGTCAACTTACACTAAGCTTAACATTATTGGGTTCTTTTGAGATTTCATGAGGTAATGATGCCAAAAAAAGACACTTGTTAATATTTTTTTATAAACCTGTTTTTATATTTATAGTCAGAGTTAAACTGAACAAATAATGACATAGTTATATGACATCATCCACATTTACAACTCTGGTTATATTACGTAAAGAGCCTTAAAATAAATGCATCTTTCATTGCAGTAACACATTCTTACTAGGGCTGTGTGAGTTCAGGAAAACATGTAACTACAGTACTTTTGCAGAATATTGATGTTGATTATGCTAAAGTTACTGTCATTCTTTTTGTAATGTGAATGTTTAGCATCCTCGCCACTACAAACATACATCAAGTGTGAGCAAAAATCGATATCGTGATGATAATTGCTGTGTGTTATATCATGCATCTCTGAAATGTACAAAAACCTTTAGTTTCGGCTCATTTATTCAGTGAGGAACAAATTCCACTTTTAAGAAATATCATTTATTTCATTGTGTTTAAAAAAAAAACAACTTTATCACAATTTAGCTTTTCAAGTAGGATGGTGTCTAGGATCTTTTATTTAGAAATGGGTGCCAGTAAAAGTGAGGGATATTGAATGTGTGCTTAGAAATAAAAAAAAAAAAAATGTGTTGAAAGTTTGTCTGCTCTTTCCAATTTGGAATTTTTAAATTGAAATATCTTTAGTACAAAAAATGCTAAGCTAGGGTATCTACCAGAGGACATGACCGGACTAATTAAGCCGCTAATATTAGCTTGTTAATTCTAACTCAAGTTACACTAAATCCAGCAGGTGTTTAATCTGATATATTTCATAGATAAAATTATAACTGTAATAACCATTGTAATATTATTTCAGAAGTAGAAGGGAAAATTGTTCCTTTTATGTTTAAAAGGGGATTTTTGTCTACAGGCTGTGAAACCATAATTTTTATGATATATGATAATTATTTTGCGCCTTTCTTGCTCAATAGTGATAATAATACACTACAGATTTTTGAATGAACTAAACACCAATTGTTTAAATATGACATACTTACTGCTGTTCTTCCTTGGGTATAGGATATTGCCTGCTAATACTAACTTGTGTAACCTCTCTGACTGTAGCCAAAGATGCTTCTGGACCAGAGAACGAGAGCCAAGGGACAGCCGCTGCAGCCCAGGGGGAGGGATATCTGCCGGAAATCCGCCTGGTGGTGTTGGGATGGAGGTGGCCGGGGAAGAGCTTGACGGCCAACACCATCCTAGGCAGAGAGGAGTTCCACCTGGAGCGAGCGGCCGAGTTCTGCGTCACCAGGGAGACGGAGGTAGAGGGCCGCCAGGTGGTCGTGGTGGACACTCCCGGCTGGTTCTCTGCTCAGGATACGCCGCCCTCCTATAAACAGGAGCTCGTCAGGGGCGCCTCTCTTTGCCCTCCGGGTCCTCACGCCTTCCTCCTGGTCATCCCCGTGGGCATGTTCACGGAGGTGGACCGCGCACGCATCGAGGAGCATGTGAGCCTGTTTGGGGAGCACGTGTGGAAACATACGATTGTGGTGTTCACCTGGGCGCAGGTGTTGCGGAGCATTTCAATGGAGAGATACATCCACAGGGAGGGCAAAGAACTGCAGTGGGTGCTGAGGAAGTGTAAGAAAAGGTTCTTGGTTATTAACAACAACATATTTGGGGAGAATCCCCAGGTGGGACAGTTGATGAAGAAGATTGAGAAGATGGTGTTAGAGGAAGGGGGCCACTACAATTTAGAGGTGAAGGAGAAGCCTTTGGATCAGAACCAGAATCCAGCCAGGTCTGTGCAGGAACTGGGAGCCCGACCCAAGCAGAACTCTGGACTGGGCCTCTCAAAGACCTCGGAGGCAGAGCAGACCTGCAGTGAGTGGTGATTTTATGTTTGCTCATTAGGTCACACAGAAGCAATCTGCAATGTTTTATCTAATACAAGCAAATATGTCTGATTTAATATTTTTGTTTTCATGGTGTTACTCCCAAATGCCTGCTTGTACAACAAGTAGATCCACAGAAAACTATAAAAATGCTCCACCGTTCCACTCGCTGAATTTTATAGCTATATAGTTTCACTGTTTTGGTTACATTTGTCATGTGACCAGAAAGACGACACCAAAGGAGGGTGAGGAAAACTGCTGAGTCAGGACAGCTCTCTCTCTGGGAGTAGATGACGTTAAGCACGTCTCACATCTCACACTGACTTCTAATCAGCTTCTTTAGACAGAGTTCACCCCTTCTCCACCGCTAACTCACATTTTCTGAGGTTGTGGTACAATATCAGTATTGTGTTTGGGTAAAAAAAACTTTCTTTTTAACGCTGAATTTAAAGCTCTTATCATAGCTTATCTTTATCAACTGCCAATTTGGACACAAATTTAGGGCTGCAACTAATGATTATTTAGTAGTCGAGTATTTTATCGATTACTCTGATGATTAATCAGTTAATCGGATAAAAAGATTGGCACATTCTGCAGATCTTTCATTTAACCACTCAAGCTTATTTTATACAATATTAGAAATGCATTAAAATGTACATAAATAATTCAGTTCCTTGTTTAAATAAGAAAGTAACATTTTGTTGCCTAAAATGCAACAACATAGCATTCCTTTAGTGCACGTTTGATCATTTGTAGAAAAGGGTGCGTCTGAAGCTAAAAAAAATACTTCTAACATCGAACATGTGAAAAGCTCAGCCCTTTCTGCTTGACTTAACATCAGTTCAGTGTAATTAATAAACTAATAAATTTCTATCAATTAATACATTGATAGAAAAAGGTGCTTTATTGGAGATTTTTTTTTTTTTTTTTTTTTTTTTTTTACAGAATTTGAACCAGATGAAGCTGGGTAGAACATATTGAGAGACAAAGAAGATTTTTCATCTTAAATGCAAAATGTTTACCTTTTTTTGTACAGTTTGGGCTTAATAGTGCTCTGAATATGTTGTTTTTTCTTTGAGTCTGTATGCCCCAGTTAACGATTATTCGATTACTAAATTAGTTGATTTAGTAATCAACTAATTTAGTTGATCGATTAATCCAATTAATTGTGTCAGGTCTACACAAATTACAATTAAACTGTACATCGTATTCATTTTGAGCCATTTTTTGTTTTATTTTGGGATGAAAGGATTTAAAAAAAAAAATAAAAACAGGAATGTGGTGCACAAGTTTAACTTTACTGTGGATTTTCTCTACTCCATAAAGCTATGTTCTGATTTAATAACAGCAGTTTATCAGAATACATAGAAACATCATGTTAACTAACGTTTAACCCTGTAATTCTCTGTTTGGTTCTAGATTAATGAGATCCTGCGCGCTGATGGACCATCTTCTGACTGAGAGACATGAAAATGGAGCAACCTGTAAAAAAATGTTACTGAATGTAGAGAAACGTATGAATCTATCATATTTAAAGGAATAATCAGACATGCTATTATGTGCTTGAGGTCTTTTTAACAATGTTTTGTCCAAAGATGGTTATTTTTTTTTATCCTGTTATTTTATTTTGATGAATTGTACGTTTTTATTTGGAGGAGGATATTTTTAACTATAAAGCAAAGAAACACAGGCTGTTACATACAAAAAGTAGCTGTCGTTATCGTGAAACTGAGCACTCCTTAAAGATGGTTGACCCTGACAACAGGACTGCACTACTAAACTGTCACCATTATTTACTGTTGATGAGCAGATAAATTTTTCAGACAATTTCCTCCTTTTGTGACCAAACTGTGAATAGTTTAGTTTTGCTGCAATGTTTCTTCCACTTATCTATATACAACTATATAAAGCACTAAAGCATCTATTGACTTCTCTCTGCTGCGTGTTACCCTAAAGCACTGCTTGTGTTTACTTTAAACAGATGTTTATAGTAAATTATGATGGGGTGGGTTTTTCGGGGAAATTGTGACCTACCTGTATGTTATTCTTTAACCTTCTGAAATGCCAATAATTATTCATATTAACATTACCGGTCACTTTGTGCATGTTTTCTTTCTGTTGTAGTATTGTCTTAAATGAAATGTCCTTTACTTTCTGACAGAATAAATGATTTTAAGGTATCTCTGGATGTAGTGTGTGATGCTTTCATTTTTTATATTAGAGCAAAAAATTATATATTTTTATAAGTGGATGTTTACATGTACATTTTCAACCCATCAGTCATCCATCCATTTATTTGTCCATCCATTTTTCAGTCCTGCTGTTCATCCATCATTCCATCTGTCTGTCCAACATCCTTTGTGTCTGTCCATCCACTCATGTCTTACCATCCGACTGTCTGTTCTTCCATTCATGTCCTTCCGTCCATTAATCAGTTTGTCCTTCCTACCATCTACCTCTATCCATCTACTGTCTATTCAGCCATCTATCCATCCATTCATCATTCTCTTTCCATACATTTGACCTGCTATCCACCCTTCCGTTCATCCTATCTCCGTCCAGCTACTCACTACACAGTGTGATTTTTGCAGACCTCATATTTAAACCCTGACTTCTGTAGAAATATCTGCAGTAAATGTGTAGTAAACTGCTTCAGCTATACTTTTTTTTTTTTTTTTGAGAATTTTGAACATTTGTGTTTAGAAAACTAGAAGATTGACCGAGAATTTCAGTAACTGCAGTCTATCTCAGGTTTACTCCCTGTGGCACTGCCTCCATTCAGTTTGCTCTAAATTGGATCTCAAAGAATAGTGTCTTTCTCCTCCATCTGTGGTTAAATGTCAGTAAATCAGTGCCCTCAGGAACTCAGACTGCTGGATTGTGTCGTCTTAAATCTGGAAAACTTTTTTCCACATACAGTAATCTGCCAGATGGTACACTAACAGTGTTTTGTTTTACAAGCAGTTTAATGGAGTAATGTTCTGTAGCCTTTCAGTCTGTTTCTGGGAGCAGCTGGTTTGGATCTGTTTGCTGCCTTTTACAAAGAAACTGAGCTCAGCACTTGTTTAGGCCATTGACAGACATTTTTACGGACGTACACCTCAGATGGGAAGCAGATTCAGCACAGATCTCAGGAGTCATTACTGAGGTTATTTCATATGCTGGAAGCTGACGTTATCTGAACAATCACAATGGCCAGCACTGCAACAGGAGTGAGACTGTAACTGGCTTTGAGGTGTGCAATCCAGCTAATCTCTATGTTGATGCATTTCCCGATGACCATGTTTTGTTCTTTTAACCCTTTTCCCCACCGCAAATATTAAGAAATTATTGACTTAAAACAAGTTCCTATATTGTGCTAAAAATACTTGTAAGTTAGTTTTGTCTTATTTCAACACTAAATATTGCAAGATATTTGCACTAGAAACTGGACCAAAAATACTTGGTAAGATTTTGTGTCTTTGCAATGCTATTCTGCATGCAAAATCTTGTTTTTCCTCAGACAAATAAGACAATGTTACTTTCCTATAGTTTCCACTGCCCTTGAATGTGTTTTATCAGCCAACACTGTTTAGACTAACTTGTGTTTACAATGGCTTTGTCTTTAAGAGGACTGCTGACCTTCAGTTTCTGTTTGCTATGTGCTGCTGCAAGCTTATTCCTTGAATTTGTGAAAAATGGAGATATGTTTTTCAAGATATTGTGGGTTTTTCTTTTATTTGTTAAGGAATGTAATTAAAATATCTGGGTAAGAAGCACTGATATACCACCACTGAATGTTATACTTTATTACAGACAGTTGTCCAGATTATTACCTTAGAATGCTAAATAATGGCTTCCTTAGTAGAGCTAGTTTTAAATCCTTAAATCTTTACCCTTTTGTCCTGAAGGCATAAATTTATTGCTGCTTTTCGGTTTTTATGTCTTATGTCTCTATTACAACCTAGTAATTGCATTGGTGAAAATGTTTTATATGTAATCCTGAAAGCACAAAGATGTTGGTTTCCATTTCTTTAATTTTTCTTGACTTTTATTTAAAGGGAATGTGGAAGAATTGGCCATGTATACATTTATACGTAGTGCCTTGTGGAAGTATTCATACCTCTTGAATTTGGGATTTTATGTTGTAGACATACACAAAGTAGCACATAAGCTTCACTGTCCCTACCAAAGAAAACACCCCCAAAGCATGATGCTTCCACCACCATGTTTCACAGTAGGGATAGTGTGCTATGTTAGTCACAGTGTTATGCATTCATAGTTTTTCGCTTTGATGCATTTCTCACATCACTATCAACATCTGTACAGCAGCTAGTGCATTTTAAAAGCAATTAGTACAAATTGGAAAACCTTGTTAATAACCTGCAAAAGTGTATCACTTGCTCAAATGGATAATTTATTGCTCAAAAGTGAGTATTCATGTTAATGAAAGTGTAAGCATCATGAAAACGCAAACGTCCTGACACCATTGTTTATGAAAAAAATAGTCAAGTGGCTTTGTCATGTTTTCATTATGACAGTTCACTTTGTATTTTCCATTGCAAAACAGTCAGATCTTGTTGAGACTACCTGAAAATAGTAAAGACAGCACAACCATTTAAAATCTACATTTACAGTAAGTTACACTGCATTTAGTCAGGTAAATGAGTACAAGACAATGAAAATGTTTTCTTCATATTTTTACTTTATATGCTCTTTGGTATTGTACTTTGTTCACAATATTGTGCAAAAGCAAATTACAATCTAATTTACAACAAACAGAAAGAAACACCCTTTGGGTAAAGCTGTAAACAGCTTCACCCAAACTGTAAACTGGGTAAAGCTACTGTAAACAATATCATTAGTGAAAGGTGAGATTCACTTGAGAGAAACTGTTCAACTTGGGAGACATTTTCAGGGAAGAATTTTGAAGAAATGCAAAACATTTGTTTGACAGATTTTAACAACCAGTTCAACATTTTTGTATGCAACGATTCAAGCAATAAAATGAGGACTTTTAGTTTTATAGGGAATGACTGTTCAGCATTCATGGGTATAGTTCATTTTGACTGACATGATATAAGCAAATGATAATGTCTTACAACAGCAGTGAATTGCATGGAACCAATTGCTGCAGGTCCTGAAGGATTTGCAATTAGTTGGAAGGAATGAGAAACTGCTCCTATGATGAGCACAAAAGAATAAATGTTGTAGAGGTTGAACTAAAAGTTATGACAATCTTAATTCTGATCATAGAAATGCACCAAAGCCACTGAGAAAATCTGTAAGCCAAATGGTTCATTTTAGGCCTCACCTTACCAGTTCAGCTTTCCTCCATGGCTTTTGGCAGATTTTAAATTGTACTTTCTGTCTTTCTTCTTACCTATCTTCTATGAAAAAGAAGTACATGACAAATAGTTTTCCTAATGACCGATGTTCTCACTTGAGCAGCAAATCTCTACAGCTCCTCCAGAGTTGCCATGGGTCTCTTGGCTGTTTCTCTGAGTAATGCTGTCCTTACTTTGCCTGTTGGTTCAGTTGGACGACCCTGTTTTGATAGGTTAGCAGTTCGCTGTTATTTCCATTTTCAGATAGACTGAATAGTGCTCTGTGCTCCGTTCAAAGCTTAGGATATTGTTTTATAACCTAACTCTGCTTTAAAATTTAGAAATAAAATATATGGTCAAGGGTGACTGATACATTTAAGAACTATTGCACTATCCAGTTTTTTCTTTTATGCCAAATGTAAATGGTGCAATATGGAGCAGTCAAGCCTCATTAAAGTAAAAAATGCAGTAAAAAAAAAATCAATTATAATCAAATATAACGATGGACAATTTCTTCTTTAAAGTTTTAATTCAAACTGTAGACTAAGCAAAGTTTGTTTTTTTATTCCTGTTCGTATGTACGCATTGATGGTCCTCTTATAATCTACATTATTGACTTGAAATCAAGGAAAAGGTTTTAAATTTTGTGCCTATGGAAACCCACCAAACTTTTTAATTTTTTTTTTTTTTTATCAAACAAATCATTTAAAAACGAGTAGATGTGTTTAGTTATAAAATGAAAAGCTTGGGAGGAAAATTGTATTAAATCTAAATATACTGAGAATTCTGTCCTTTGACCACTAGATGGGAGTAAAACACAAGATCACAGAGAGGACGTTTGATAACGCTACTTTGACTGGGATAGAATCCGTCTTCTTCTAAATTACAGAATATATGAAAAGTGCTTTGTAGACGGACAAACTGCAAAGACACAGCTGTTTTTAGCAACTTTGTTTATTTCAAATGTAATCAAAACAACAGTAGTTACAGAAATTACAGACAGTTGATACTGAGTGATTTTGTGTACTATGAACTGTTATAATGAAAAGAAACAGGATCACAGAAAAATATATATAAACTTTTTTTGTGAATATTCATCATATGTCAACATTTAATCCACACATGAGGAAATGTAACACACAGCATCAGTACCATATCTCAGCTCCACTCTGTTCATGTGTCAAACAAGATGTTTATAACAATGAAAGTAAAAGCCATTTATCAAGTTCAGTGAAACAAGAAACTGAACAAGCTCCTGTTTCTGTAAGATCAAGCATTGTAGCCTCTGCAAAAGTCTGTTAACACAAGCAGCTTCAATCACTCTCTCTAACTGCCTTTTGACTAGTAAAATAAAACACTTTCCGTTTCATGGGAAAGAGTAAAACAAGAAAGTGCAAGCACTTGCATGGAGCCATTTCTCCAGAGGAACCCTTGTAACAGTATTAAAACACACCTGAAGGCATGGTGAAGCTGCTACACTTACCTAAACCTCCAGCTTTCTCCTTGAAAGCTTTGAAACACTATTGTGCAATATGGGTTATGGGTTTTACGCAGTGATCAATATCATATTAGGATGTGCACAAGTTTAAACAGTCACCATTTTCCAGTTTTGGTGTTCATATGGAATTTGTAGGTGTATCTTTGAGTGTAAAAAAGATGAAAGAGAAGATGAAGCTGTTAGCTTTGGTGTTAAACTTTCTCTCTTAGTTGCTCCTGCTGTAACTTTCATTCTCTCTGGTGTAAAACACAAATGTATCCGTTAAGGGTGAAAATAATGGCTTTCTTTAGATGCATTTTGCAATTCTATGAACTGGCAGTTGGAAACACTAATGAATGTTTGTGCTTCCTGTGGGGCTGCAAGACTGAGCACAATTCCTTTATCTTCACAGAAATGCCAATTTTCCAAAAGAATGGCAAAATATGGAGGCTCTAAAGGGGGCAGCAACCAATCCAATAAAATGTTGTCATGTTCTAAGTTCTGATCATTATGAACTGGGATCTCCCCCATACTGCAGGATTAAGATCAATGTTATTTTGTCATTTAGTTCATTTTTACAGGACTGAAGGGATATTGTGGATGTAACGCAATTAAAAAAATTGATTAAACAGTGTTTATATGTGTACTGATACTTTTTTTTTGTTTGTCTCAAGGCTAACACATTGAGAGTGCCAAAACATTTGAAGGATGCCATTTGGTAGCTTTAACACAGATTGAATGAGTCTTGCTTAAATGTGCAGAGAAAGAACACATTACAGGCATTTAGTTGCAGGTAGTCCCATTAGAAGCATTAAAGCTTCTACATAGAAAAGGTTTGAAAAGGATAGTGGGATGCTCTTCTTGGAGAATTGGCTGCTGGCCAGATGGCGCTGATGTGGGTTGTTAATAGAAAATAACAGGGGCAAATTTTCTGACACACATCGTCGACATGTGGGAATGACACGTTTCAGGTCAAAGCGCCAACTTAGACATGGGCCATTATGATTTCCAAACACAAATGGAATGCATCAATAGTATTTTGGAGATAACAGCACATAAATATTCTTAGTTAGCAAATACCAGTTTTGTTTGTATAAATGTATTATTGAAAGTAGTATTTGGAACCTGATTGTTTTATTTTATGTCACAGGTTTTAGACAAAAAAGAATGAAAAGAAAACTGGTGACTCAAAATATCTTGCCAAATTCTCCATTGGTAAAATTCCAAATACACCTATGATAGTTTGGATAAATAATATCCTGTCTGCTGCACAATTAAGCCATTCAGAAGTAATTGTGACATTTAAATATGGCCAATAGCCTACAGATTTGAGAAAAGGCACCCCAAAAAACTACATTTTTTCTTATGAAATAAATATTCTGTAGGTCAAAATAACAGTACTTTACACATTACTGGGTCATATTTGGTAACCTAAAAGATTTGCATGCCAACATCCATATAGCCAATTTTGCCAACAGAATGTCTATAAAATCTTAGAAACAAAAAATGATGTGTTCATTTAATTGAAGTCATAAGGGCATACAACATTTGATTCCTAACAAATGAGTTGTTCTTCTTGTGATAACATCAAAGAATAACTAGCATTAGCCCAAACTAAAAGCTTTGTTAGTTAGATTCCATAGCTGGCTGCTTGTCTTATGTTTTTAATATTCTTTTAACAAAAATAGCTCAATGTTACCTCAATTGAAATAAAAAAGTTGATTAGAACTGGACACAAAAATATATAATTTATACATTATTCTCTGTGTTTTATCCAGGAAACTTCTACTATTAGCTTAAACCAAAAATTTTATTGGCTGGCTTCAGCAGTTATTGTGAATTTTGCCTTTATAATATGCTTAGGTTTCTATAAAGAACAAAATGGTTAGTAGTTACAAGTTATGTTTAATATGCCTTTACAGTTGCTAAGTAATAATTTAAAGATATTACCAAGGAGAGGGGTTTAACATGTTTTTATTATTTCTGGTGTATATTTTGTCAGCTACACAGTTTTTAATAAAAGAAAATGGCTTCTCACTATCATAACAGTACTTTAACAAAGCCACTGCTAATGGCAGCTGAGTTGTAATGTGTGCAGGCTGTGAAAAAAAATGGTTTCCACCCTCATGCTGATTAGTCTTTGGTATTAATGTGATGGCAACATGGTATGACCATAAATAAACATCAAAACAACTGGAAAGTTTATGCATTTTCTGTGTCCTGAACAGATGGAACATTGCACTTTTTATTTTGCGTTAGAATTACAGGATATTGATCTTGAGCGTCTGTCTCAACACTGAGTCCACATTCATTAGTATATAAAAGCAAAAATGAATGTCTGGATTGTGTATTATCTTTGACAGCAACAAAAACAGAACAGTGTTCACATTTAAGTAAAAAAGTAGAGGATAAAAGGCCACTGATAAAAATGAAAAAAAAAAAAAAAAAATCAAGAAATCTCTCTCAGTACCATCACTGCTATAATATAAATGTTTGCTTTGAGTTACCTGAATCTGCAAATGTTTTGGTTTGGTATATACATTATTATGTTCACAAGTCAGACAGAGCTGGTTATTTCTTGCTGTGTGACTAGAAAAAGAAACAGTCCTTTAAATTCAATAAAACTCCAATTAGAGACATTTGTTTTCAGATACAGTTGTGGCCAGAAGTTTACATACGTTCATCACATTCATGTGGGCTTATTTTAACAATAATTTTTCCAAACATGATTTAACTGGAAGTTAGTCTGAATTTTCTTTGCTCCACACATAGTCAAAATTATACACACAAGCTCAAACATGTGCTTGCATTCACCTAAATTTTTAAGCATATAATGCTGAAGGTCCTATTACCTTCTCACTGGAGAGCATAAGCAATTGTAGCTGGAAGTTTCTCTTTGCTAGCATAAAAAGGATTTGCTTGGTATCACATAGTCGATTGACTAATATTCACAAGATTGGAAAAGTGCAGGAACTTAGTGAAGATCTATAAAGAAGAATTGCAGATTTACACAAACTGGGGCATTTTTTTCAGCCATTTCAAAAGGGCTTAAGATTTCAAGATCAGCCATTTCAAACAACTGTTATTTACATGTATAAGCAGTTTAGCAAGGTTTGAAAAAGACCCAAACTGTTACCATTGGATGCAAGAAAACTATCATGTTTGAACATATTGTCTTTAGTGACAAGAACTTTTGGTTTTAAAAATTAGGAGCATTGTACCACTCATCAAGCATGGTGATGGCAGTAGCATGCTGTGGGATTGTTTTGTTGCCAGTAGAGCTGGTGCCTAAGGTGGATGAAATAGAGATGAAGGCTTATCAACAAATTCTTTAATGTCACCTCAAATCATTCAACACAGATGAGTGTTTCAAATGAACAATAAACCCTGATATAAACTGTGATTTTGGAGTAAATAAAGCAGGTTAATGTTAAGTTGACCTGAACCCTTGGGATTAGGAATTTGTGGACTATTCTGCACCAAACAGGAATGGCCAAATATGAAGCCAGCGTCCTGCCAAAAGATTGGTGAGAGCTACAAAAAGCCTGTGATCAACGTGGAACTTGCTATGAGACATTGAATCAAATATTAGTCAGGTTGTGAATAATTTTGACTGTGTGGATTAAAAAAAAACCACACAAATTCAAATTAGGCAAAGACTCAACTATCTGGCAATGATGAATATGAGTATATTTGGAAGAGTAAAGGTGAAGCTTTCAAATTGAAGCAATTTTTACTTGCTGCAGTCAAGCATGGTGGTGGCACCATCATGCTGTCGGGTTGTTGTGCTGCCAGTGATACTGATGGATTGCAAAAGGTGGACAGAACAATGCCTTCTACAACTTCACCTTAAAACAACAACCAGATGGTTGGAACATGGACACAGGTGGTTGTTCCAACAGGACAATGGTCCTAAGCAGACATTAAACTGGTTTTGGGATGAATAAAGCAGAACAATATTAATCTTGCTCTGACATAAATTCTACTGCTTCAGACAGCATATGGTTAACCAAATATTACTGTCGATCAAAGACAATCTACAATAGATTCAAACCTGTATACCCAATTGTTTTTTTTTAAATAAATGGAGTTGTATGTACAACCTGGAAAAAGATTAAAAGTCTAAAATCTATACCATTCATTATCATGATGACTGTATGTAAAGATCTGACTGCACCTCCTCTGAACCTCTGAATATGAGTCACCTGTACAGAGTCAGCTCAAGCATAAACACCCATAAAGCAAGCAGATATCCCATCAGTGCTGTTAACTACTTCGCTATATTCACACACACAAATCACTGACACTTCAGAAAATATATTCACACTCACAAGCACCTGTCTTGTAAATCTGCAAAAACTAAAAATGTGCATGAAAATGAAAGAAAATAAAACTGTGCAAATTCTAGTCAGGGACAACAGGGCACTGCAGCAATGAAAACAAAAGCACAAAAGAAATGTTCCCATTACCCATGAAAACAAACAAACACAAAGTTTCCCCAACCAATCATCATAAACTAACCCAAAAAACAGAAGCTGAATGTTCAGAGCTCTGATTGATCTCAATGACAGTTCAGCTCACGTCATGTCGCACAACAGAGCAGGCTGTGGAAAAGTCAATTACATCTGCTGTGGTACTGAAAAGCAATACCAACAGAGAAATGTGCCAACCCTACCATACTGATAATAGTTTAAAAAAAAAAAAAAAAAAAAAAAAAAGTAGACTGGAATAAAAAGGAAAACTAGTATAAACCGGATGGATATACAAAGGCTTATAACACCACTGACAGTCAAGTGGAAGTCTCTGTTCACTTACTCTGTATTGGTTCTGAAAATATATATTGTATAGGTCACCCTGCTTCCTGCTTGGATAAAAATAACCATATCCATGGCAGCATGATAGCAGCCAGAAATCCTTATCAATGCCAGCTGAACTGATGATGTCTCAGTGCTGTCCCATCCCCCTGTCTCTGGCAAGTCTCTTCCTCACCGACAGGAGCTGTTCAGTGGGTTTTATCTAGCTCTAAAGGGCCAAATTCAGAGTTTTATCAAAAATCCTTAACAGATAGGTCGATCCTGGAGGTTCTGGGTGAGAGGTTCCTGGTGAAGCAGGATGGGTTGAGAGGGAGGGATCAGGTGGGGATGAGAATGTCTCACCTTCTGCCTCAGCACTGCTCGGACTCGATGAAGCCCTCCTTCTCATGGCCCACCGGCTCCACCTCGGCATATGCAGGATGACCCGAACCCCGGCGAAATTTCATGGCTGGCCACCTGCTCGGGCGTCTCTGCATGGTTTGGTGGAGAGGACACATGTGAAAATGAAAGATAAAACACAGACCTTGAAGGTTACAGTCAAAGGAGCATTAAACTGCAGTCAAAAAGTATTTATTTCAACACAGATTTCCTTCTGTTGTTGCTTTTTTTGTCACATGTAAATGTTTCAGATTATTTAACATACAAAGATATCCAGAGGAAATACAAAAAGCAGTTTTAAAATAATGATTTCATTCATTAGGAGAAAAAAACTGTCTCCAAAGCAACCTTTATTCAGTCATATTGGAGAACTTTCGAGCATCAACAGCCAGCCACAGCATCAGAATCGAACTCAAGTCCAGACTTTTACTAGGCCATTCCAGAACATTCATTTTCTCTTTTTGAGCCATTTAGAGATGAGCTTGCTTGTGTGTTTTGGAACATCGTTCTGCCTCAAACTGATGGTCGAACATTATCCTTCAGGATTTTTTGCTAGAAGCAAAATTTTATGTTTCCGTCATTTTATGATGGCAAGTCATCCAGATCCTGAAGAAGCACAGCAGCCTTGGACAAGCACACTACAACCATCATGTTTGACTTGCTGGTATTATGCTCTTTCTCTGAAAAACTGTGTTAGTTTTAAATGTTGTATCGGGACACAGCTTCAAAAAACTTCCTGAATATTGTCCCCCTTTGTGTTTCTTTCTTATTGTTGAATTATAAACACTAATCTTAAAGGCAAGTGCAGCCTGCAGTACTTTAGATGTTGTACAGGGGTGATGATTTTGCTGTATACTTGATTGATGTTTTTATGATGTGAAGCACTTTGACCTGTCTTGCTGCTGAAATGTGCTATACAAATAAACTTGACTTGACTCTTGATGAAGTCGTCAATGTGCTCCTGAAGTGATTTTGGTATGTTTGCCCGTCTGGGAAAAGTTCTATGTTCTCATCTGTTCTGATTATGTGTTGTGTTTGAGATATTTTAGACTACGTCATGTTTCAGATTGTGTGATTTTTTAATTCTACAGGTCTGGCAGTAATCAGGCCTGCATGTGGCTTGTGAAATTGAACTCACATCTCAAAAAATGGCTTGATTTATATTTAACGAGTGGGACAACTTTTTTTTTTTTTTACCATACGGTTGGTTTGGTTGTCTTTTCTTATTAATAAACAAAATTATCACTTGAAATCAGCTTGATGCATTTACTTAAGTTCAGTGTGGTTGACTCAGTCCCAGTTGTCCCACTCTATGTTGTGCTTTCCATGCTTGTCTCAATCCAGTCCAGAACTAAACACTAAATATGTAAGACTTTAAAATAAAGATGGTAAAAATAGATTCCAGACTTCCAAAAACACCCACATAGCCCTATAACGCAGCACCGCATCATAAATTGCAAATCAGACATCAAATTTAGCTTTGTTAGCCACCTGGGGTGTGCAGTATTATCTTTTTGCAGTGCCTATGCTCTGCACAACACACTGATGCCCTGTCCCAACTGCCTCAGAAAGAATGAAAACCTGTTCCCTGTGCAAATGACAGTGATTTGTTTATTATGATTCCACCCAGGGCTGAAAGCCATAAAGCCCTTATTCAAAACCCCGACTGCATTTAAATCATAGGATGTAGCTGAATTTTTATAATAAGCACCACTTAAATCAGCAACAGTTCACATCATTCCAACAATGTAATATCCCAGCAAAGCGACATTTATTTTTTTGCTGTAAGTACATTTTCTTATCACTATGTAAAGTATTTTAGGTAATAGCTGTAGTATTGCTTACTCTCTTGGAAGAGAGTACTTTTGTTATGAGTTATTGGAACTCAATGCTCTTAATGGTAGCAAATACATTCCTCTGCAGGGATTTACTGTTTAGCCCTTGTTTTTTCTACGAACACCAAGAATAGGTAACCTTTGAATTGTCATGTACTTTTTATAGAGATATTTAAAGATCATCCAGTTCAGTTTTTCTTTAAAAATTAAAGTTTGAACTCTTTCTTTCTTTGAGAATTCTCATGCATACTTTGGAGTCAGTGGATTAGAACAGATCTTCATGCCACAGACAAATATTCCTAGTATTACACTGGCAGGTCTGATGTTTGAGAAAAAAACCAGGCCTCATTAGTAATTAGTTTGTGGCAAACACGGTCAGTAGTTTTTACCATCATACCTTCGTTATTTCTTAGTTGTTTCTGTCTGAGAAATAAACCAAAGCAGGATTTTTAGCCTAATGTTTCTGCTACTGCTCACCTCGATGAGGAAGAGGCTGGCTGCAGAGGTCGGGTGATGGTACATGTAGACCGTGATCAGCACGCCGGCAATCATGATGAGCATCACCAGCAGGATGCCCAGGATCAGACCGGTGTGCAGAGGATGTGTGCCTGGCACCCTGTTGACAGCGCTGTCAGCTGGCATGACTGAAAAAGAAAATTTGTTTTAATTTCATAGGGCCACATTGTTAAATATTTATTCAAAAAAGTTTTCTAATTTTATTTCAGCTCTGTTAGTAACCACTAGGGGGCAATCACCATTTATCAATTTATATAATTTCAACATGCCCTAAAGTTCATATATTCACCATATAGAAAACAAAGATGGCACTTTAGATGAATTTATTCAGACATGCATGTGTGAAAAAAGCTATTTAAACTGTATCCTACATTTTTCTTGCTTTAGAATTGTCCTTCTGCAGTCTTTGAAAGGTTGGCTTTAAACTTTAAATTTAAAAGATAATTTTCATTTCCTGCAAGCTTATGGCAAAATGACTCAGTAGAGGTTGTGACAGAGCTTTCGAAAAAGGGTAAGAGCATCCTGTAAACCTCGAACAATCTGTTTTTGTTGTTGAGGGCCCAATTTCAGGAGAAAAAACAGCATCTCCTGCAATTTCTTTCCAATTTTTCACCCAAAATTAAACCTTCTGAGCTCATAATAAGCTCAGTTCTCCTTTACTTGCAGTGAAACAGAGAAAGAAAACTATAATGTTTGCATTCTGCAGATGTAGAGCAGGTTCAGGTCACATCTATTTTATTTCTTCTGTGTGCCCCCTGACAATCTCTCCCCACGCTTCTCTCTGTCTTTAATTAGCAGCTGTAGGCAGCATAGAGCTTGTCAGCCCACCAAGCTCTCCCCTGGCTCTCTGCCTCATTCATTTCCAGCACACAGAATAAAAGGGTGGTAATCAAACCTGTCCAACATTTGAGAACGCTCGCTGTAACTGTGTAGGTCCGAGCAGCCATTACGTACAAACAATCATTGAGAAATATTAATGACATATAGATAAATAGTTTAACTGAAACAAAAACATCAGATTGCATTCAGTTTTGAAGATGGAGAGAGGTCTTTTTAAAATATCGGTCATATATAGTCTGATAGTCATGTTCTGTTTCAGCAGGAAGCCTAAATGATGATTATCAGAAATCAGCAGTCCAGCAGGATTCAGGTAGTGAGAGTTCAGTCCAGTCCCCCTGCAGAAACAGTGTATTTTGGAGCCAGAAATTGGGATAGAGATACATGGGGATGTAAGAGGCTGTCAAAGCCTAAACAAAATAACCAGGAGACTGGTTGGTAGGGTGGTTTCACACTATTGTTGTGGAGTGGAACATTCGCTTGCAGGTAGAAACCAGTCCTCTCTATTACCTTGGTAACTGATTAAGATGTCTAAGGAACAGAGCAATAAAATGCATTGGAGGACAAATGGCCTGAGCAGAAATACAGACAAATCTATTCTACAGAGGACTACAACTGCTCCCACATCTCACCTCACATTTAATAGATTTAAAGAAACCAACAATGAAAACTGAGCTATCTACAATCTAGTTTCACTAAGATCCCAAGACAAAGGTGATTTAGTCCAGCTTTGCTGTTGCTGCACCTACAATCACCTGAAGATGACCTTCAATGCTTAAGATGTGTTTCCTGGCATCTTCCACACAGAAGTTTTTCACCTTGAATAGCATTACAGCCTCATACAGGGTGATAAATGGTTAAATGCATGGAAAATCATGCAAAAGCATAATCATTATGCCTGTGTTCTGCTTATTATGAGACATTTGGCATGTTAGCACTCCAAAGTGTGATAGAAAGTCATGGATTTGCAATTTCTCTCAAACAAAAAATGAGAATGCTTTTTCCAACAGCTCCCATTCTCAGAGTCATTATAATATTCTGTTTTGAAGACTTACCTTGGTTGTCTCTGAGATGCAGTGCAATCTTGGTATCATCTGTGAGGAGACAAAGAACAACAGGAGTCAGACAAAGCAATCAGAATTTCTCTTTGTAGTTTGTTTTTGATGCTTTAACTCTATTGGACCTCCCTTGAAGGCCCCAAATGAGATTAAGCTTCTTTCATTAGTGAACCATCTTCATTTACTATGCTTATTAAAAATGAATGCCTTAAATATAATGACTGAGCATCAATAATTCAACACGTAATATCAGTTTGGGGTTAACTTTACGTGTGAAATATGGAAATGTAGCATGACCCACTTCTACTTCAAGGGTAGCAGACACTTGCACACCATACCATTCACATTATGCTAATCTGGCACATTTTCCACCCGGTCTTTTTGCCTCAATGGCTTCATTCAGAATGAGCTGCTGCTTCTAGTTTCAAACAGACAATGAAACCATATTCTGATGTCTGAAATTAATTAAGGAGTTCTGTAAGAAGCAACAAAATAATTGTTTAGTCCAAAATAATATTACACCATAGGGTGGGTGATGAGTGTAATATGAAAATATGAAAAATAAAAAAAGACAAGAATTTCCATATACAGTTTGCCACAAACCATGTGGTGAACACTGGACATCACCTTGAACATGGCATTACCACAGCAAAACATGGTGATGGCAGCATCATGCTGCAGGAATGTTTTTCTTCAAAAGGGACAGGAAAAATGGTAGACGTTGATGGTTAAATGTACAATGCTAAATACAATGCAATCCGGGAAGAAATCCTGTTTAGAGTTTAGTGATCGCAGACAAGTACACGTTCCACTCAGAGATATACAATTTTCACTCAAGCCTCTCTCAAGATTCTCTTGATTTGCAAAGTGGTAGTGACAAACCAGTTTTGCCCATCAAATGAAAGATGGTCCTACAGTAAAGGGTCTGACTACAAATACAAAACCACAATTTTTCTGATTTTGGTCAGTACATTTTTTTTTTCACTTTATGCACTATTTTGTGTTGGTCTATCACATAAAACCCAGTAAAACACACTGTAGTTTGTCATCACAATGTGACAAAAATGTAAAAAAGTTCATGGGATATAAATACTGCTGTAAGGCACTGTATCCAAGGACAGGCTGGGAAACAGACATCTGTATCCCCAGTATCACACTCAAGCTGCTTCTGTTGGAAACTTTCAGGAGGAGATGTCCTTATTAAAGAATTCCACCTTTTCCCAGCTGGAAATCATATTTTCATTCATTTGTATCTTTCCTAGTTCACCTCTATATAACAGAAACAAATCAAAAAGTTGTCTGTTTTAGCACATACTCTTTATATCAAAGCAAACACATGAAACGGTGCAATCTACGGTCTTCCTCCCACTCATATATTTCTCCTCTTATTTCTGTCTCTTTCTCTCTCTTCAAACTCTCCCATCCAGCCACAGGTTGCCTGCATTTAAATGATCCACCACCTGCTCACTAACCTGACCTCTGACCTGCTGCAGCTGAAGAGACAAGTGATTGTTAAGGGAAACGGATCTGCTGTACGTGTCAGATAGTCAACCATAACAAACACACATACCACAGAGTAGCCCCTCGTGACCCCAGATGCACAGATTTTATTCCTCAGTTAGTTCTCTCGCCACACCCTGTTTTGATCTGAACAGTTGGACTCCACATTGTGTTTATCCCCCATAATTGGACTGTTTTCACACAGCAGCCCAGCCACAAGGGCCTATCCTTAAAAAAACTCAGACACAGAGGAGGATCAATGGGTCTGAAATGAAGAAAAGGTCAACCTCTGTCTCAGAAAGAGATGGAAGTAAACACCTCTTTAAAGAATCCATAACAGAAATCTACATGGTAGGAACCATGAAAACATTTTCAGTTGTCTTATTCAGTTTTGAATAAGACAAAATTAAAGCAGAAAGTCAATCAGCATAACATTACCCATGCTCATTTAGCTGTGTAGCGAGGCCTGTCTTTCTCAGATTTGAACTTTTAACTGAATTTAACTCCTTTTCTTCAGGTCACCTTAAAATCAACTTGCAGAATCAGAGGTGCGGTGAAAACAACTTCTTATTCATTCCGTTGACATGTTGGAAGTGAAAGCTGATGATCCGTTATTGCCAATTTAGAAACTGAGAAAGCTTTGAATTAATCCACGATTAGTCATAATTTGAAATATTGATAAGCGATGGTGTCAAACCATAAACTGTCAAACCATAAACTGTATTTTATGGTCTAGCCAGGTGGTTAGCAGCACAGGAGCACCACAGGGGACTGTACTTTCACCATTCCTTTTCACTCTGTACACTTCAGACTTCCAGCACAAGTCAGACTCCTGTCATCTACAGAAATACTCAGATGACTCTGCAGTTGTCGGGTGGATCAGAGATGGACAAGAAGTACAGAGAGCTGGTGGACTGCTTTGTGGCATTGTGTGGAAACAATCATCTCATCTTGAATGTGAACAAAACAAAGGAGATGAGTGTAGATTTTAGGAGAAACAGGTTTATATCAAACCCTATTTTCATCAAGGGAAAAGAAGTGGAGATGGTTGAGGAATATAAATACCTCTGTGTTCATCTAGACAACAGACTTGACTGGAGACTCAACAGTGAAGCCGTCCACAAGAAGGGTCAGAGCAGACTGTTTCTTGAGGAAGCTAAGATCGTTCAAGGTTTGCAGCAAGATGTTGCAGATTTTCTATAAGTCTATTGTTGAGTGTCATCTCCTCTGCCATCATCTGTTGGGGCAGCAGCGTCAGAGCCAGAGACCTAAAAAGGCTCAATAACCTTATAAAGAAGGCTGGTTCTGTTCTGGGGATAACTGTGGAACCTCTGGAGATGATGGTACAAACAAGGATTTTACATAAAATCAAGAAAATTACAGACAATCATTGGAAAACAGAGTCTTTTCAGTCAGAGGATTTTTCAGACTAGTTGTAAAGCGGACCGCTACAGATCTTTCCTGCCCACAGCCATCGTAATCTATAATAACTCCTTAATTAAATGAGTTACATCAACATTTAATTTCCCTTTGGCATAAATAAAGTATTTTTGAATTGAATTGAATTTGAATGATTTTGTTTAAAATAGCTGAAACTCTCAATTCATCAGGCATTGATTATATCCAAAGTAATAATCTTTGTCATATACTGTTTTTTTTTTTGTTTTTTGTTTTTTTTTAGAAAAAAAAACTGTAATCTCCATAGTTCGTTGGTTGTCTAACAGGATACAGCTCTTCTGTTACACTAAGTCCAATTCTGATTGGTTTGTCAGTTTGTTGTGATGACTCATCCCCCAGAAGCGCATGCTTCTGAGGAGATGAGCTGAGTTCAGAGATATGGACCGAACTTTTCATTCTATCAAAAAGACTTTTCTGACCAGGACACAAAGGGCTGATTCACCTTTTGAGATCCAGCTGCGTTAAATATGTTTGTTTGTATCTTACGCTGTGCTACGTTTGGCTATTTTTTTGTAAGGTTGTGCAAGATACCCGTTTTTCTTCCATACACATTGTTCAAGTTCAAGCATCACTTAGTGATTTTCTTTAAGTGGTTTACCTTTCACACGAGCACTGATTATGTAAATGATCCAAAAGGAACCTCCAAACATCCAAAAACCTGATCCCAAAGAGACCAGTACCGCCTTCCAATCTCAGAGTGACCTTTGGAAGACAGAACTGCTGTTGAAGCAGAACCCAATCTACTAAGCAAAGAGACAGACCTGGAAACTGCATAAATTGATTCTATGAACGCTACACATCCAGCCTCTGACCCAGTAAGGCACTCCTTTCTAGGATTCTATTAGAGCAATCCTGGTGCTGAAAGCAGATGGATCAAGGCTAGTTCAGAATCTTGGTTTCAATTCTTATTTCCCTTTCCTTAGAAATTGTAAAAATCCCTTTTTTAGACTTAGTGAGAAATTCTTGATGAAATTCTTTTTTTTCTGCTTAGGAGAACCTGATAAACTCCTGGTAACTTTTAGGCTTCAAAACAGTTTAATCTGTATTTTGAACATTCATTCCCTTCCTTGTTCAAAAGCATTTACATTTGTTTAAGTTTCTTTACTCAGTTAATCTTCAGCAAAAAGATAATTGTTTGATTAAGAATAGATATATTTTTGGATTCAACTTATTACTTTCATAAATAATTATTGTAGTATAATTGTCTTTGATTGATCCTAAATCAACATCCCAGAGAAATACAGAGAAATCTCATGATTCTTTTTTAAATGAGTAGATCTGTCAATGAAGAAGCAACATTTATTCTTTATAATGATTTTAGGAAACTATAAGACTAACTGGTTTATGAACATTAAAATAGATTATTGTAGCATAATATCACCAAATTTGTTGTAAACCAAAAACAAAAATGGGGTGATGAATATTTCACCATGAATGAAGTTCAGCTCTTAAGCTGGATAAGTCAAGCTCACAGGTAAATCTTGAATGAATCAGAGTCCCTGAGGAGATATTTAGAGACACATTGTTTGCTGGGGGTCCTGAGCAACAAACCTGTTTCTAGGAAGCAAACAGCTGTTTACTTATGAAAGAACAACTATTAAACTAAAACTCCATTTATCAAACTATATCATTTTTTATAAGCAGAGATACATTGGGTTATACAATAGGACCCAAAGACAAAATAGGAAAGTAAGTTATATTAACTTATTAACACTATTAACACATCAGTTACATAATATACTGGTACTTTCCCTGAATATTAGGCTGTTGAGTGATTTAAATTATGGTATGACACAACAATTCTGTTTTAATCCAGGGCTAAACAATTTTTTAACCAAAAGAGCCATTTTGCCCTCACCCCTTTCAAAATAGAATCAATCAAAAACTACAAAAAAGAGCTGTTTTAAAGCTTTAAAAACGTAAACTATATAAAATGCAATTTTATTAAGGAATAATATTACTAGCGCGGAAAACACTTTCTTTTGTAGAAAGACACCAACTGAATGCTTTTAATATGAATGGAAATCAAAGAAAAATAGATTATTTGAATCAAAGCAAAAAACACATAGCTTGCAGCTAAATTACATAAAAGGAACAAAGAAAAAGGCGCAGGATTTGAGATGCTGTTGTAGAAATCTCATATAGATATTGCATTAAAAAATTCAGAGAAACTGCTGATACCAGCCTTCACATATACAAATAAAACACATTGCTAATTTCTATACTGATCTTGTTCAAAGATATTAAAAGTTACTATGCTAAATAATCACAGGTTGCAGGCCTCCAGGTTAATGTCAAACTTCTCTATCGAAAAAAACAAAACAAACAAAAAAAAAAACCAAGAAACTATATATCATGTCAAATACATCAACTCTCAATCTATAATATACAGTAAGCCTATGTATAGGGCCCACAAAGTTTATTACAAGCTTTGGTAAAAATGTGTAAAAAGCAGGAATATAAAATGCATCTTTTATTCCAGTAGAACAATCACACACACACACATCTATATATATATATATATATATATATATATATATATATATATATTATATATATATATATATATATATATATATATATATATATATATATAAATTTTCAATTAAGGCAGTTGTAGTCATTTCCTGATTTATGACACAAGAAAAAAGCTACTGGCATATTCTCGTCCATATCTACAGTCAGAGAAATTGCTACATTTTTTTAATGCAAGTAGATTTGTGACAAACAAGGCTGAGTGAGGATCCAGGTTTTTCTGGTCACCAAGTACAGTGGACAGCATAATAAGGGGGTTAAAAAAATCTCCACAGCTCACTGTTAGACAACTTTAGTAATTTGTTCAGGGAGACTGTGCTATTGTGATGAAATATCAATTTATTTTAAGGCTTTTTGCATCTTAGTATTTATATCCATGCTAGTATCTGTACAAACTTACTGTTGCACTGCTTTTTATTGTCATTAATTGTAAATAGTCTGTATTTTTAATGCTGGAGTAACATCAATGAAAAAGCACAGGAAAGAAAAAAAAAAAAAAAAAAACACTGGATAAAGTAATGTGTGCTTTTAGTTTTGATTCTATGGGGTTTCTATGGTGACATGATGCCACATAACGTGTGGGAACAACATTCAACACAGCCACATCGACAGTTAATTTTGATAAACTGTTTTTAACTAAAATAAATTACCAAATGATCATGCAAGTGTAAACAAGTTCAAAGTGTGAACAGTAGATTTAGCCAGTGCACAACTGCTGCAAAGGACAAGCCAAACAAATGGAAGTAAACAAACTTCAAAGGACACCTTGACTGTTTTCCTGTTATCAGCAAAAGAACTGTGTCAGCTGCTTTTTACAGAGGATTTCCATTAGATAACCATGAGATTATGCTTTGGTTTAGGATCCTGCTGGGGATCAATGACTCATGTACTGAATACATTACATTACAGCAGCAAAGGAGCACAACCTTCCTGATGTTTGTTGCCTGTGCAAAACTTTAGGGTTGAACACAAAGACAATATTCAGATAAATATTTCATGTATAATTACTTGTAGTTATTTAAGTTTAACACATTATTGAACATATATTTGTTGAGTAAAATTAAAGAAAGCTACGTTCTGACTTTTCTGTTTCTCTTTGCATCTACATTGTGGTTCTTTTAAGGTCAAGGCTTTGACTTCTTTGCTTAAAGACTTAGTAAATGAAATATTTATTTTTTTCTTTCACAAATGTTTCCACATTTGATTTCTTAAAATTGTTAGAATATGTTTCAAATGTTCAAAAATGACCAAATATCTGAGCTAATTCACTAAAATTGCAATTTGTTGGGGGTCATTTAGCTGTAGGTTAAACACTAAATCAGGATCCAGCAATTATTACTTACAAGTAGTAACTGGTGCATTTACTTGACATGAAAATGCACCAGTTTTTTAAGCTGTATATCTGACAGGGAATCTCATTTTTTGACCAAGCTTAACCTACTAGCTTGTTTACCCATTAAATAAGCTACATGGTAACACTGGCATTAGAGTTACCATTTATGCCAGTGATAATCCTATTTATTTGGGTAGAAATTGCTAGTTTTTCTTCTATCTATACTACATAAGCTTAAACAGATAGTGCTTATTGATGGTTTCAGCTCATATTTAAGTCATTTAAATGTTATACCAATGTAACAAAACCATTTCAAGTAAACCAACATTTTGATGACTGAAATCACTAGAAATAACAGCAAAATAACTTCCAATGATAGATACCTCATCTAGACAGCACAAATAAAAGCATATATTATTCCAATTTTGGGCATGTTTCCTTTGTGAATGCTTTTGTGAATTATAACATCCTCATTTTATGTCCAAATTTTAAAAAAGTAAAATATAGTTACTGACTGAACAGAACATCACTCACTAGATGTCCTGAGATCATATGAAGATTTCATTGCAGCCTTATTTTCAGTTTTATCTGCTACTTTACCTTCAGTGGGAGCACTGGTGGGAGGGTGAGAGGTGGAAGATGTGCCCCAGCCTGCTGTGGTTCCTTTACTTCTTGATGCTGTTCTGGCAGTGATTGTTGTGGTGAAAGTGTTCAGTTGCGTAGTGTCGTCTATGTCACACATCCTGTCTTTGGTCTGATGGAAATAACTTTTTTTCACATTTTGTACAAAGGCTCAAATGATAGAAAATGCACAAGAAAGCTTCAAACACAGACATCAATATATTTCTATGTTGTATTTCACTTTTAGAAAGTAACATGTCAAATAGTCTAGACATGATAAAGTAGAAATGCTTCAATCTATTTTTTTTTTTTTTTAGGTTCCGATCCAATCCTGATGTTTAAATTTAAAACTCTGACAACACCAGTACTCTCCAGCCCTGTTTTTGGTCATGCTGTCCAGAAACACAGGATCAATGCCATCTGGATCGATGACCTCAGCCTGATATCTGATCCAAGAATGATGTCAGCAAGGAGTCTGATACTGTTACTAAAACGGATCTAAGGTCAAGTCTTTTTATTGAATCCTTACCTCATCTGGGCAGCTGTTATCCACCCAGTCCTGGCGATGGCGGTCAAAGCCGCTGGAGCATCTGAGGGCAGAGAAAACAAAATGGTGTTTAAAAAAATAAAACAAAAGATTTTTCATTTATAATCCACACATTACCTCGTTTTGAATGAGAAGATGATCACCAAAGTCATAAGAACTGATATTTTCAGGATTGTGAACATCTAATAAAATGTCTTGGCCATTTATGCAAAAGCAGGTAACAAAACTTTAAAACTGTATAGTCTGAAGAGTTACTCTAATATTATAAATATATATAAACAAAGTTAGGTAAATGCTGTGAAGTGATTCTTTAAGTAGCTGTAAAGTCAACTGAGGTTACTTAGATGTTTTGTATGGCTGATAGTTAAATATATATAATATATAAAGTTATATAATTTACTCTTTAATCATGAGAAGAAAAACTGCAAATTGTCACTCATTAAAATAGTGAGCAAATAACATTTTTCTTGTAAATGGCCTAAATTACAAAAAAATGGGGCAGGATAATTTCATGCCCATTTAGTGGATCACTGACGTTTCCCATTCCAGTTGGTTAGGCTGGATAAAACTTGTAATAATAAGAAATAATTTGACAGAACATTATAACCCCTTCTATGGAAAAACACAGATGTTTATCCATTTGTGGCTTTCATCTTGAATACAACATTGCTTTTAAAGTGTCAAATATTATCACCTTCATGGAAAAATATTGTTTTTAATAATTATCACATAAAAAGTTTTTGATACAGGCTTAAGTGTTAATCCTCAAATATTGTCAAAAAATCTTTTTTTTTTTTTTTTTTTAAAATCATCTTTTATCGGGGTCTTAAACTGAAAACTTTTGAAAAATACAACCTTTAACGGGAATACATTTATTCAGTGCAGAACACAATCCCATGTTAAGAAAATAATATTTTAAACAAAATCATTGGTTGAACAATCACTGTTACCCCTGCTTTTAATCCTTTGTACAGGCCTCTTTTGTCAGTAGGAGAGCACATAGTCACTTTGTACTTTTATAGCAATATGTGTGCAGTTGACAACTCCAATCACATCAGGAAAACATGCTCTCACTGCAAATTGTGCATTAATGTTGACCTGTTCAACTTTCAGCTGTTCAGCTGGCATGACTCGGCTCAGGATTGGCCGGCACAGTTAACTGTGGATCTCAGAACAGCTCCCACAAGATTCTCCCTTAAGCAGCTCACAAGCCAGTGTTTTTCATGACCCAGAAAGACTTCTCGGTCTCTAAAAACACACTCTCTTCATATTTCTGTATCTGCCATATTGCATTGGTAACTTCTATTGGGTAAAAAAAAAGTGAATGAGGCTTTGTACACAAGGTCCCAGGAGTACCAGTAGATGTGGCCGATAACGTAGGATTAATTAATGTGTTACACACAGTATGTATGATTTTTTTTTTTTTTTCCCCACTTCATGGATAATAGTAGTTGCTTTAAGAGCTGTCTAAAAATAAAGTGACAAATATCAAGAACATTAATCCTGGAACATTCATAAATGATGTGTTACCCTGAATTTAACACGTCACCAACAAGAGAGCCTAAAAACCTGGGAAGGTTTGTCCAAACAATATGCAGGACCCGACATTAAGTGAGGCTAAACCACTTCAGTTGTTTAACTTGCAGGAAAATCCAGTCAAGGAAACAACAAAAAGACCCACATCCTGGAAATACTGTGGTTTAAAATGAAGCAGTGCCATAAGAACATTAAGAACTGAGTAAGGTCTCCAGAAGATCCCATATTCTCCAAAGAGCATATTGTTATGGTAATGAAACTATGCCCCCAACTCTGTCTGCTCAATCAGCTGAAGCAGATTCCTCCATTTAATCCCTCACTTTTCCCTGCCTTAGGGCGCAGGGAAGGCAGCACAGTGTGGCAGAGTATTACCAGGGAGGTTTGGTCTAACCTGTCCCTGAACAGAGCCTGAGCTTTGTTTCTTCTCGATGGCATCCATCTCAGCTAATTGCCATCTAACGCACTGAGACGCGACGCATTTAATCAGAGATGGGCTGCGGAAGCTTCATTTGGATATAAATGAGAGAATATTTCAGCACGGATTTTTCAGTTCGATCTCAACAGGATGGACTGATTATGTTATTTTAGCTATTTAAGTTAAGAGAAAACTGGCATTTATTTTGTTCATGTTATTATTTTTTTGACACAATCAGATCTATGTTCTGAATGAATTTCAGCCAGAGAATTTGTTTTTAATTTATTTGTTTTACTGCTGATAGCTTTCTCTTGTGAGCACAGATCAGAGCCATATAAGTTTACCGCCACTGATTCACATAAGGAGTCAGTAACATGATATAAAATTTACTTTGAACAATCTCTTGGAGAAAAGATAAAAATCAGATTGCAGATGTAACTATTTTTCTTATTAGCACAGTGTGAGTTAGTCTAGCTCAGCCAAAAGCAGCTGACCAAATGCACTGATAAAGGAGCAATAGTTGACACCAAATGTTGTCTATTTTGTAATTGTTTACTTCAACTATTATTTGAAACATTATTAAACTAACAGGCATATCTGGATATATTTTCAGTACCAAACTGTTGCTTTTTTCAGATTAATACTGGCAATGTATCATGAGTAAGCTCTCCTACTTACCTACTGATGGCTTGAGATGGGCACTAGCCCCTCCATGAGAATTTATAGATTAAAATTTCTTTCTTTTCTTGCTTTATTGTACTTTTCCTCTCTTTATTCCCAAAAGAAAAGTTTATGCCAGAAAATATACAATCATTTTTAAAGATATTCCTCATAAATTTGTATAACAAACAACTCTATTTCCTTTATGTCCCATGGAAACATAAAATTTATCAATAAATAACTTAATATCTCCTTTGTTGATTATGCTGGACATGTTGAGAAATTCCATGGTATGAGCAGCTCAGATTGTGATTTGACATCTTTGCCATATTGCCCAGCCCTACTGTTAGGGCTGAACTGAATTTTATCAAATTAGAACTAAACTCATCTGAATTAAGATGAAAGGAACAGACACCAGCACCTTCACACCTCCAGCAGATTCAGACAAATCATAGAGAAAATTCATGTTTCTGAAAACAGCACTCCATGTTGCTGACTAAAACCAATCCCACCTCAGTTTTCACATATTTTCTATCTCAGTGGGTCACTGACTCACAGAAGGAGCACAGATGTGACTTCCGTTATAGTAGCACACATCTGGATACAGTGTAGATGATAGGCTACTAATTTTCAAACATCTGGATTTGTGTTTTCCACCATCAGTTGTTTTAATTGTGTGCAATGGATCAAGATTTTTCTGTGTCATTTTTTTTAAACCTGCACAGACACTGAATCCATACTTCTAGCTCAGGACACAAACTCCAACAATGCAGCACAGATTGATCATATAATGTCTGCATAAAACACATTAAATCTAAATGCACAGTTCTGTCTGAAAGGTCCACAATGTATCAGCTGTTTGGAGCATATTGAGCTGTTTTTCTTTGGCACATTCCCAGAAGCTAAAGGGGCTCTGTACCGTGCAGCTTAATGAAACGTGCAGCCAAGCTAACGCTCTGCAAACTATGAAACTTTGCATTTTTATCACTTGGAAAGAAAAACACTGTGCTGCACAACTCTTGCAAAAATGTGCAGTAAATATAACAAATAAAAAATGCAACATTTTTAGTACCCAAAAATTGTACTCAAGTGAGAGAACATATTTTTACTCCAACAACAAAGCTTATATACAAACAGGATGTCTCATTTTAACAAAAACTGTAGCTGTGTTTCTGTGTCTGGTGAAAGATGGGTTAAAACAAGTATTTCAGCTTCCCAAGCTGTATTTTCTTTAGAATATTTTAGAAAACAATCTGTGAATAGACTAATTTTCCACAAATAATATGGAGTTACATTCCACAGAAAAATCAGAGCATAGTGAACCATGAATAGGCAGGGGTCCACTGTATATCATATGAGGAAAATTGCATTTTATTTCAGTCTTTATAAGCCTGACAACAAATGTCAAGTTTTGGAGATCTATTTTCTGTGTATAAGTTCTCTTTGGTCCCCCTCTGCTGGGCTGAATGACCTAAGCTTAGTTAGCATATGGCTTGGGCTGGTTCTTACTGTACATTATTTTACATTTATGATGCATATCAGCTTTTTGTTCTCTCTTTTTATGGAAACAACAAATCCCGAGTTTCCTCCAAACACATCAGCATTCAGATGCTTTATTATCCAGCTTCCACTTGTACCTTTGCATGAAAGAGGCGCTGAGCTCATACCATCCCAGCCCTTTATAAAGACGGAAGTTCACTGAGGCTGTTCTTTTAAAACGTCAGTGTCTCATTAACTCCACAGTCAGCGAAGCCGCGACGCTTTTTAATTAGTGCGTGCCAAAAGCATGTTTGCCTTTTTCAAAAGGAAGTGGCTATAAGATGCTGAAGGAAGGGTAGGGGAGCTGAACTGTGAATTATTAAAGTCGGAACACAAATTAAAATGCAGCTTAATGAGGCTGCTTCTACAGGCGTTACAGTAACTCTCTGCATCTATAAACTGCTGAACACATAAACACTTCTCTTGTTACTGTAAATTATTTTGTCTCTGTCAAACGCGTCAAGATTTAAGATGCCAAGCTGTGAGAAAGTCATATGAAACGACTTGTAAGGCCTTGATAACAAATCAAAATGGGCAGAACACAAGTGGTGCACATTTCCCCAAACACATCACTCACATTTAGTGACTGCTCAAAAAATAAGGGAGTGGCAGATTAATGTTTTATATATACAGATTGGAAAGTACTTCAGCAACAAAAGAGACATGATGGTCATTCCACAGGCCAAACAGCAACTTCCACAAAGGATGTAATCAGGACAGCAAACATCTTTTGAAATCAGAGCGGATCATGCACCCTCTCTCCATAATTTATTCCCTTTGCTCTCATGTGTCTTTAACTCAGACTATTCTATCCAACTAAATCAAATCAAATACACTGCAACTCACATTTCAGCTGTCAGGAAATTCTGGAGAGGAACGCTAGCACCTCTTTGGCTGCTCAAGTATTTACTTTTGTTTGAAGTGTAGAGAGACAAGAGGGATAAGGTAGAAAGAAAGTGGAGCAGAGGTTGACTGAACAGGTGTGAGTTGAGTGAATGCCAGAATGAGCTGCTGACTAAATGCAGCTACTTTTCTCCTGAGGAAAATAGAAACTGAATAAGTGAAATCCCTGCTAAGTCTGCAACTGACAGGTCAGAAAGTTTGATTTTAAAAATAAACTTTCATAAAAGTAGAAACATGACATTTTAAAAGGTCAGACTGAGGCTTAATTTTTGTGATTGCCTATTTCTAATTTAATGCTGGTAAGTCTTTTGAAAAGGACAGGGCAATGTTTTCACTGAATTGCATCACCTCTTCTGTCAAAAATTCCCCTACACTGCTGGAAATAGGGGTTTAAAATGCCTCTTGTGTCGTATCAATGTTATTTCATATAGCTCCAAATGTTTTCAATGTCCAACTTGTCTCAAAAGCAGATAACCCTTGCAGTAATATATTCATTAGTTGTTTTGGAGCTGCTTTGCTAAAATGAGCAATCATTTCTCTAAAAGAATTGTCACCTTAATGGCAGCAAAAATTGCTGCATACATTTGCTGAGGTAATATTGCCACCTTCAAAAATGCTATGTGTGAATTTTTACCCAATAGACTCCCCGAACTAGAATAAGACCACTCCACAGTCTACAGAACTTTTGTGTTCCTCTAGGGTCTTGTTTGACCCTGGAGGAAGTAGCATCTCTTAGACTTTGACCAAGAGTTTTGGTGTCCAGTTCAGGGTTTTAGAAGTGTTTCTGACTTCATGCAGGGACTTTTACCACAGCATTGTTGCAGTTTTTGATGCAGCCTGAGCACTTAGAAATTACAGTTAAAAAAAAAATGGTTCAAGTATTATCTCTTGGGTTTTTCAAATTTTAATTTTAAAAATAAAATGTTTAGATCCTACCAACAGTAGCAAAGCCCTCCACTACAGTGTTTTATTTTTAACAGCAGATTTGCACTGCAGTGTTCCTCAACCTTGGTCCTGAAGACACACTGCCCTGCATGTTTAAGATGCTTCCCTGCTTCAGGACACAAGATTTCAATTGATGGCTGATTAACAGGCTTTTGCTGCGCTAAAGCCATCTGAATCAGGTGTGCTGAAGCAGGGAAACATCTAAAACATGCAAGACAATGTACCTTGAGGATCATGGCTGGGAAACATGGTATTAGAGTATAAATAAAAGTGTAAACATGATGTGAGGGAAAGTGTAACGGGGAGTAAAAGAAGTCAAACCTGTTGAGCCGATGACACCAGCTACAGTTGAAGTTAATCTGAGAGGAGATACAGGCACTACAGCTGGTGAATTGGAGACAGGCTGCAAATGAGAAGAGTCAATACATATAAAAGCTGTTTTTGCAATCAATAGCCTTTTTACACTGGATAATGGTGAGAAATTAACTTAGAATCTTCTACTAACATAAAAGCCATCACAAAAAATGTAAATATTCTTACTAGGTAAAGGCATCATTTCCACAGCTGAAGAGTTGGTGATCCTTGTCTTTGTAAGCTCCACACGGTGGTACTCATAAATCGTTCTCCGCCTTACGTCTATTTTTAAGAAAACAAAGATAGTTTGAGATTCTGAAGACAAAACCCAAAACATGCACCCTGTGAAAAAAAACTGGGACAAAAGGTCTTCAAAGAAAGCGGAAATAGAGCGGCTGGAAGAATCAGGTCACACAGGATGCTGCTACAGCACTTCTCAGCTTTCTTTGTGCCCAAAGTGTCAGGCTATATGACTTGGCAAATGGACTGGGGGAATTTTCAGTGGGACCTGATATCATCAGTCTGACCCTGTTCAAAGGCCGCTCTCCCAGTCAGCTGTAACAGCAGGACGTCTGATGGGGTAAGATGGAGCACATGATTAGAGACAACCCCACATTGCACCCTAGCTGGTCTGGAATAACCTATCAGCTTTTGCTTACCAAGCATACTCAAGACCATCAAATGAAACTGTGGAAGAGAGTACTGTTATGACGCAATACAAGTTGGCAATAAAAACATGGAATTCTCTGTGGTGAAGAGATTAAACCACATTAGCATGATAAATCACTTAGATGCACATATCTCATTTCTGGAAGACATAATTGCTTATTTACTGAGATACAGAGTGAAATTAAATACAACAAACTCTAGGTGCTTCACCCACATTGTAAAGAAAGCAATGACTTGATATCCAGGTGCTTTTTAGATCAAGAAAAGATCTGATTTAGGTAATTTACACCTCTGGTTAATTATGGGAAAAGGCTGGCATTTTCAGACTCAATTCTCCATTCATTGTAAAGCGTCTTTCAGTGTCCAGAAAAGTGCTATATAAATCTGATGCCATTTCATTGTCTAAAGTTTTGTTCATTCATTTCTACTTTCCTCCTTCCTTCTGACTACAACAAGGTTAAGTAGGGTTTGATGCTACAGTAGACCCCTGTCTAGTTGTGGTTCAGTATTCCTGGATTCATCAGTATTCAAGGATTTTTCAGTGGAATGTAACTCCAAATTATATATGCGAAAGAAAATGCAGCTTGGAAAGTTAAAATACCTAAGCAAAACACTACTTGACATGGTGTTTGCAAAGTAGCCAATCCAGGATTGCCAGTTTATTTTCCTCAGAGTGGATTGGCTTTAGCCCCAAGAGTCGATATAAGGAAGACTGTAAACATTAGGTTTTGCGGTAATGCAGAGACGGTTTCCACTGTGACTATTAAGGTATATTAAGGTATGTTTGGTGTTTGAATCAATACAATAGGGTGTTATGAGTATTTTTAAGGGGGTTTTAAGTATTAGCAGATTTCAGCTATTTGCGGGCAGCTGTGGTTCCTAAGATCTACAAATACCAGGGGCCCACTGTACCCCCAGATCCAAGATCTGACTTCAAAGGTAAATTAAATGCAGCGTGAGTAACTACTGCCACTTGTTCTCAGTCACCTATTATCGGCTTTAGTGTATAATGTTGTTTTTGGAGTGTACTGCATTTACTTTTAAGTAGTATCTGAACCATGGATAAATACATTTTAATTGCTCATGTTTTTGCTGGTTAGGAATATTATAGATCTACATTAGTCTTAATTTCATAATAATTAACTTGTAAACAGCAAATTTTACCTGCATATCTGCTAATGATTATCCACTAAATCCACTTTCAAATCACACAGCAAAAACACAAAAGGAATTTTAAGTCTTGTGAGTCCCTCATGGCTAAATTGTGGTTGTCACTGCTCTACCTTTTTCACATCTTTCCACTTGGACACATTCTCCTGGCAAACTTTTTTTACTTCTCTAGCTCGGCTAGTTCTTTACCCTGGGACCTGAGTAAACTGACCCCAGGGTTGCTTTACTCATGTGATAGGATGTCGCCTCCCTGCAGACCTGTTCAGCTGGATTACACACGGGAGTACTGATCAGAGGAAATGTGAGTCAGCTCAGATCAGCCTGAAAATAAGTCCACCCTTCCTTTCTCCCCTATACTTCCCTTGTGTCTGACTTACTCTTGCTTCAAGCAAAGCGATTACTGGGTGCCTAATGACAAAGTGGGAACCTGGAGAAGGTTAGTTTACCAGCTAGAGGCTGCCAGTTGATGTAAGGACTGAACAGGCTCAATGGTGACTGGTTATGGAGATGATGCCTGTTCTTCCTCCAAAACAGTCCAATAAGATTGTATGGAGAATGTGTAGGAATATTCTTTGTATCATTCATTTTGCACCAACTGTAGTAAATATATTTGGACTCGTAATGAATCTTGTTATTTATCAAATATTAATTAAAAATTGCTCAACACTGTACATAATTCCCTCCTCCAGTCTATGCATCTTGCTCTGAAACTAAGTGCTGGAAGGCAAGAACGTATGAAAAGTGTGGAGCACAGTTTTGGCTTCATTTAAAAAATATCACTCAGTAAGTGAAGTTTAATTAATCTTCAGAGACATGTATTAAAGCTGGGTCGTAATGTGTGCTTGTGACTGACCTGCTAATTATACAACCTGACCATAAGACACCCACAAATCTCTCTTTGCTCAATCTTCTGCCTGGAGGTAAAATGAAATGCTTTATTAAAGTTAAATAAAATCCTCTCGTTACCCTAGTTGGTATGCAATAATTGGCAGTAGAGAGACTTTCTGCTGTAGCCTGTAGCGGTCATAGTTTCCTTTTGAGCATTATGGCTTAATGCAGTTAAAAGAGCAGAGATAATAATCTGGCATGACAACGATGTAAAAGATCTGTCAAAATATATTTCTTCCTCTGCATGATAAGCTTTAAATGAGACTTGGAATGTGCTAGGGCAGAAATATGACTTAACTTTTAAATTTTCATGTAGCTTTGCAGAAACTGTAGCCAGGAGACAAAATAAATCTTGGAGTTAATGTTTCATTTGCTCTGGAAGAACCAGCAGGGTCTATATGTAATGCATTTTTTTGTCATCTGTCCTTCAAACAGCCTCTTTTCCAGGCCTTCTAATGCAACTACAGTAAAAGGGAGAAATTGCCGAGGTGACTGATGAATGGTAGTCATGTTGAGTAATTACTTGCTATATATCCTAATTTCTATAGGATTCAATTTTTAGGGTCCCCTTCTCTCCCTTTATCATCCATTCTAAAATAAAACCTAAACCCACAGTTATACAAGAGTTAAAGTTTTTCATGGTTTGGTCAGAGTTAAACTTTTAAGCAAATCAGGATATGTTTCATGCTTTTTAGGTGAAATGGACCTTTGTTATGTCTAGGCTTCTAATCTTTGTCATCATCATATTGCACTTCTTACAATGATTTTGGATTTTGAGGTTCTTAAGATCTTCCTGGTTTACTTTATTAAAATTTGTTCATTTTCTTTGTTCTTGAATGTATTCTTGTGTTTTTTTTTCTTAGGTATGGTCTTGCTCTCTGCCCTGCTTTGGCAATTTCAAATCAAATCATAATCATAATTCATTTTTTACTAAGAAGATAGACTTTCTGAGTAATACCTGGGTATGACATCCTTGGTGGCAACACCTGCCATCAGGCAGTTTTACCTTCGAACTCTTTCATGGATGGTATTTTTGCCCAGTCTCTTTCTTATTGTTGAATGATGAACACTTCATTCTTTGGTGACCTCCTGGAAGTGTGGTGGATGTGATCATGAATTAATTTTAGTAGGCTGGCCTCTCATGGGGAGGTTCACTACTGAGTCATTACTTCTCCACGTAAATAATGACTCTGACTGTGACTCAGTGGGGTCCAAAAGGTTTGGAAATGACTTTTAACCCTCTCTCTTTAGTGACAAATATCAATGACATTTTTAGATTAGGGCATGCTGTGTTGCTTTTTGAGATTTTTAGTCCACTTCATGTTGTCATACAGGTTCTATTTAAATGACTGAGAATGGACCAAATAAAATGTGATTAACCACGGCTAATTCATGATTTAACAAGGAGTGCAGTTATATATGTGTTAATAAACTGCTTTTTGTGTTTATTCAGGTTATTTTTATCTGATAATCTGATGTTAGCTTGTCCAATATCAAAACAAGTTAAGCAAACTTGTTTCAACACATTTAAACATGACAAAAAATGAAACAAGAAGAAATCTGTAAGGGGGCAAATACTTTTCTACAGCACTACATGTATTATCTCGCTAAAAGCAAAACATAGTTACCATTTCTGTTTTCATAAGAGACAGCATTATTACAGTAGTGAGTACTAAAGTATTTCATGGATAATAAAGACTAAAAGCAATGGCAGTATCTCAATCTGCTTGTCTTCACAATTTCATCACACTGCAACTTATCCTCCTCAATGATTCCATCGTGTTGTGTAAAAGTCAACTCTATTTAATAAGTTCAGATATTCAGATTTCTCTGCAGCAATTTTATGGATATTTAAATGCATGTAGGTAAGAAAAAACAGCAGTTATTTCTGTCATTTAGGATTTATTTAGGAATTTGTTTGGATTTGATCAAAACCCACAACATTGTTTCCACCAAATTTTGCTCTGAGCAATATAAAGAAAGTAAACACTTTAAGATATTTCTTTGTGACAAATTCAGCTAGAGTTTCTCACAGGCAATAAAAAGGATCTTAAATTGCTAATTAAATTATATTTCACAACTCATTACTACACCTGATTCAAAGTCTGGGCCCATAAGAATGAGGAAGGTTCTGATAACAAGGTTTGAAGTATCTTCAACTTGCTTTAAACTTAACAGGGATTGATTGCAATACATCAAAATGGAATTAGCTGTGTCTGCTGTTCTTTGAAAGGTTGACATTGGAATGAAGCAATAACAAATTAAGATAAACTCAGAGCTCAAATAGTTTGAGGAAAACAGATTTTATTTATAAACTGGGAAACTTAGAGCCTTATAAATATTGAGTACAATCCTAGATGGCCCTAGACCATTCCTTCTGATTAGATGCTTAGAAATCTGGTTGTTTTTCCACATACATTATTTAGAACCAACCTACTGAATCAGCAAGGTCTAAGCTACTAGACTGTCAATGAGGTCAACACACACAAAAAGACAAAAAACAAAATAAAACGTTATTGTAATATTATGGTTTAACATTGCAAGATTGACATCATTTGCAATTAAGCCACATCTTCTTATTCTTCTCTTTTGTTTCCATCATCTCGACATGTGCACTACTCTCTGACCTTTTCTTTCTTCCTCAAAAAAGAAAACTCATAGGGCCTAACAGACAGCGAGACTATCCGACAGGCTAAAAGTATTAAGATGATTAAGTTGCAAAAGGTACTATCACACTCAACCAAACAGTAAAAAGGTCTAAAGCCGACCTTTGCGGTTTTGAGGCAACATTGATACTGTGATGTTGACTATGGTTTAATATATTGTGCAGCCTTATAGTAAAATAATATAGTGTAGAAGTTATGAATTTGACATTTTAAGTGTAAAGACACTTGAAACATCACCATCCAAGCAACACTATTACATGACAGAACATACAGGCAATTTCTAAATGCAGTTTGGGATATTTTGTTGTTTGTAAAATGACTTTGTTGCCAGCTGGTTATAATCCCAAAATATTTCACAGTTGGGTTAAGCTTTATTTTAATTATACTAAAAGGCAGCAAAGCTATCATCATCTAATGCTAGATCAGGTTTTACTTTTTCTTTTAAACTGTGCCCCTGTATTTTGGCTTTAAAGGGAATAACTGTCCCAACTATACAAACTGTATGTGTGTGGTGTGTGTGTGTGTGTGTGTGTGTATATATATATATATATATATATATATATATATATATATAGAGAGAGAGAGAGAGAGAGAGAGAGAGAGCTGTGTATCATCTGCACAGCCATCTGTTAGATACTTACTGGGTATTTGCTGGATCTTGTGGACCACCACAAAGGCATCAGACAGGCCCACCTTCACTGGGTGATTGACAGAACTGATTTGTGATATCTCAACGGGAAGCTGAAGAGGAAATAAGGGAATATCAATCACCAGCAAGACACAGATCTTCCTGGGGCAAGATGTTAAGCACTGACAGGTCTAAATAGCCTCAAGTTTGACAGTAACAGTCTCCAAGAGGAGTCTGTAAAGTAACCTGTAACCTCAATCAGCAAATGGATCTCCCTGGGTCAAAGAAAAAAAATGGTGATGAGTTTTATACCACAGTAGAGAAATCAGTGCACCCTCTTCTTTGCAAAATTGTTTTAATTCTCACATTAGAGCATATTGAGCATGAGCAGACCTTTTAGGATCACTTCACAGCATCTAAATCAGATTTAGAATCTCAAGCACAACATGGAAAAATATCATATATCCATGTGTTGTGCCCTGAACAAGTATTCTATTGCTTTAATACATATATGGGGAATGGACAACTGGCAACACACCAGCTTGCTGCTGACAGGGAGACTATTTTATGTGCTCTGTAGAGTTTCACAGGTTTTAGAGGAATTCCTGTATTTTGATTGGTTGGGAGGGTAGGCAGAAAGAGGGACTTGTTGAAACCACTATCCATGCAAACACCATTGCTGACAGTAATCAGACCTGAGTGGGGTTCCTGAAATGGAATTGAAAGTTTTCCAAAGTTAATTCATGATTTAACAAGAGGGACAATTATTTTATCACATGCAGCCATGTTGGTTTTGATAACTTTTTTCCTTTGACAAATGAACTCATTATTTGAAAACCACTCATAGTACTTACTCTGGTTCTGTTTGTCAATACTTACTTTTACAACTTAACACTTTTAATACCTTTTCAGAGCTTTGTAACTTATACATTAATGACATCATAACATCATAAAAGGAGAAAAAAGAAAACGCTGCTGTGTGAAATAACAAAAGATTACTCAAGGTTAGTGTGTAATCTTTTTTTTTTTTTTTTTTTTTTTTTTTTTTTTTTTTTTTTTTTTTTTTTTTTTTTTTTTTTACAATTGTTACAGTTATTGTAATTTTAAATGACCACAGTCGTAGTTACATATTTCTATAACCTGTGCATTACCAGAAAATTATAGTCAATGTCAATTTGAAATTTTGAACTTAACACCTAAGGTTACTAAATAATGTAGGTATTTTTAAAATAATGCTACAGCCAAGTCAATGATTTGGAAAAACTAAGTGATTTTTTTTTTAAATTCAAAATGATTTGCAAAGAAATGTGCTATTCTAGTTAGTTGTGCCAGCATCACTGATGTTGAGCACTCATTATTTAATCAAAAATAAAATAAAGTGTAAGAAGTGACAAAGATATTTTAAAAAGTGTTAAAGTTAGAAACAGCATGGAAAAGACTGCGAGAAATGTGTGATTTAAGTGTGAAATGAGTCAAACTTTAATTTGCACTGAAGTTGCAGTGATAATTAAAATGTATCACTTTCAAACTGAATGACTCAGTTGAAAATAAGGCCTGTTTGACATATTGTTCAAATAAGCTCCTGTTGATACCAGCTTCCACGAACTATAGAATTGCTATGGTTAGGAGGGTATGTAGCATTTTGAACATCACATGTAAAACTATGAAGAAAAAAGATTAAGGAATAACAAAGCCCATAGCCACATTTTGACTTAAAATGCCACGATGTGCTCAAAAAGTCTAAACGAACAAGTAATTTAAACAAATTTATTTATAAAAATCAGATTTTAATCTCATGTTATAGCACTGGGGTTATGTGTTGCACTTTCTTCAATAGGATAACAATAGCCTGCAGTTTCTCCATGTTTATTCTCCAACTCTGGATTCAGGGAGCAAAAGCTTATATGGATATATAAACCAACAGTATGACCTGTGGCAGCACAATAATAAACACTGGCAGAGTGAAAAATGCTCACAGACAAGGTATGAAACAGAATATCAGACATAGGAGAAAAATGGTCAAGAAAAAGATCGAGCCGTAAGTAAGAGTTCACCTCTTTGTATGCAAAGACGATCCTTCCTGTATTGTGCAGTGTGGCCTGGAAGGTGAAGCTGCCTAAATTGTAGTTGTCCTGCAGGTGGACATGGTCCCACTGCACCACCAGAGCAGTACCTAAAGAAGAAACAAATGCATTTAAAACACATTTATTCCCACATACCAGATAAATTCAGAATAAGATGATAGATGCAGGACAGGGCACAGAATGAGAAGTGATTAAAGTCAAAGACATTTGTTTGTTCTGCAGGAACAACAGAGATTGACGTTGATATGAAAACACTCTACTGGAGGAGAATAAAACCCCAATAAAACCTCAGCTTTTAACAAACCCAAACCAAAGAGTGGCCATTATTGTGATGGATTATATAGTTTGGGCAGTTTTTAACCACATGCGAGCCATGGGGTTTTCCATGCTGAGCAAGACTGTGCTGAATGACAAAGTAGGCAAAGAGTGGAACTCCATAGCTTGCATACACAGGCACTGCAGGCATTTGAATCTCTGCAGTCCGCTATTGATGGAGTATATATTTGTCTTGAGCAACTAGGCCTTGTTTTAAATGCAGAAAAATCCAAAACAATACCTTTTTCAAATTAATCTGTCCCCTTGAAGAACATCCTCGTAATAAGAACTGCCCAAGGTAAAACTTTCAAGCTAGTCACCTGTTATAAGTACTAGGATTAAATATTGATAGTGAGCTTTCTTTTAAACTTTGTTAAATATTCGATCTCCAAATCATGGTGAAGCTGGATTTTTACGATAGAAACAAGTCATGTTTCTCCATCAGAGCTCAGAAGTTTCTAATATGAGCTACTTTTTTGCCTGTAGCTACTTGATTACAGCGATGTTGTGTCTATGTGTGCTTCAACCAGCTGGCTACAGTCCTTGACTCCGGTCTACCACTGTTCTCTGAGATTTATCACTGGTGATAACCACCTTACTTACCACTGTGAACTGTATGTTAAAGCTGGCATGCCTTCCGTGAGCGCGAGGCGATATACACACGACTCTGATTTATAAGGCTCTTATTGGCTTGGTTCCTACTTATTAATGCACTTTTTGTTGTCTTTTATCTAGTGAAATAAAGGTTTAATAAAATACATGTTTCTACAATTATTTGCTTCCTGGCAATATTTGGAAGATATGCTGAGAAGCAGTTAGTGATATGAAGCACAGGCTGAGCAATTAAAACATCTTTGCAACTACATGGGTTTATGATTATATTATTATTAACTATTAGAGGATATTGAAAGCTGTGCAGTGTGAAGGGAACGAGTATTTAGAAAACACAAGGACTTTGTAGCGGAAGGCTTATCAGCAGCTTTAGGTTTCCGAGGGCAATCCTGCGGAAACTGTGCTCAGAGTTACAGCCGGTCTTGGATTGCGACGTGTTGAGGAGCTGTGTGCTGCCCATACCCACACATCTGGTGACCACACAGGGACTCCAAGCAACAGAGGTATTTCAGAAGGTTTTTGGCAGACTGATTGAGACTGTTCCAGTTACCCCTGACTGCTGGTTGGGATGAAATGACTCATGTCAGCCAAGTTTATCAAATTTCCGTAACTTCTGGTATAAGCGTAATTTATCCTATTGGGAGCAATTGATTGCACACACACTGTAATAAAAGCAACACCCATGAATCAATTGTTCAGTGGGAAAAAATGTAATTAAATCATACAATTTTTTTGTGATGCACAACTGTAACCAACCACTTTTTACTGTGATGGCCTAGTGAAATGCATAAATCATGCATTCTAATAAGTGAGTAAATGTATTTAATGGTGTGCATCAGGGGTTGCTTTGAAGACATTAACAGCCAGAGGTTCACGTGAGTGACTTCCTGTTTTTTGTAGGGTAACCCCTTAACTGTCTTCCTGAAAACACTTACATGTTATCCAATGGGTTCATGAGGACACCGGTGTCCTCAAGACAGTTAAGTGGTTTAAACTACAGTTTCAGAGCAATCTACCATGCTGTTGTGCCTCTGTGTTTATTGTAGTTATTATAATAAATGCATAAAGTTTGAAATGATTCAGTCTGATCCTTTCCCCTAATGCACTTCTGCAGTCATTTACACTAAGTGTGTGTAACTCAGTGGTGTAAAAAACATTTATTAACGATACTACATATAGAACATCTTTACGTGTCTAGTCTGTGTTTTTATGCACATCAGTCTCATTTAGAAGCATTTCCAACTATCACTTTTATGTATGTATGCAATTTTGTTTTTCTGTCATTCAGAGATGAGAATCATATAGGCAGGGCATATTTACATCTATTTACATATTTTTGAAGTTAATGCACTTTAAAGGAGGAGTCTGGTATTCCCTCATGTGTTATCAATAGAAACTAAATGTGCCTGGATCCACATGTGCAGAGAGTTTCATCCATCCAGATATGTTTGTTCAAATGCAGTTTTCTTGATCAAACACATACCTTGTTTCAGAAAGAAATCCATGCATTTATTAAAGCAAAAACAAATAGTTTAGAGGTCTAAAACATTATTTGATCAGCGAAACAAAAACTTTATTTAGCTATTTTAATAGTCATTGTCATGATGTTAAGGTATTTCTACACAGCACAAAGAGGATTTTATGACATTTTAAACAAATTATTGAATTCATGTACTAAAGAATCAGCAGATGAAGAAATCTATTGATAGTTGTTTCTATGACTGTTGCAATGGCGCTTGTTTTAAAAACCCAGAGGTCCAACTGAGTTTAAGTCAAGCCAAATCAAGTTTATTTGTATAGCACATTTCAGCAGCAAGGGAGTTCAAAGTGTTTTACATCATAAAAACATCAATCAAGTATACAGCAAAATCATCAAGCAAATGTCAATGCATCAAAAGGATAAGGATTATCAAGCAAATATAATTTGAAAATATTGATCAATGTTCCACTTACTACTAATCAAAGGCAGCTCTAAACAGGTGGGTTTATAGTCTTGTTTTAAAGGAACTCAGTGTGTCGGCTGTTTTGCAGTTTTCTGGAGGTTTGTTTCAGATTTGTGATGCATAAAAACTGAAAGCAGCTTCTTTGTGTTTGATTCTGATTCTGGGGATGCAGAGTAAGCTTGAATCAGAAGACCTGAGTGGTCTGGAAGGTTGATACAATGACAACAGGTCTTTAATGTATTTTGGTGTTAAGCCATTCAGTGATTATAAACTAACAGAAGTATTTTAAAGTCTATTCTCTGAGCTACAGGGAGCCAGTGTTAGGACTTTAGAACTGCGGTGCTGTGCTCTATTTTCATGGTCTTAGTGAGAACACGAGCAGCAGCATTCTGGATCAGTTGCAGCTGTCTGACTGACTTTTTGGTCAGATCTGTGAAGACACTGTTGCAATAATTAATGTGACGAAAGATAAACGCACGGATAAGTTTCTCTAGGTCTTGTTGAGATATCAGTCCTTTAATCCTGAAATGTTCTTCAAGTGATAGAAGGCCAACTTTGTAATTGTCTTTATGTGTCCTTGAAGGCTCAGGTCTCACTACACCCAGATTTCGGGCCTGATCACTAGATTGTAGCTGTAACAACTGAAGCTGTGTGCTGACTCTAGATCTTTCATCTTTAGGTCCAAAGGTAACTTCAGTTTTGTTTCTGTTCAGCTGAAAATAGTTATGGCACATCCACGCATTGATTAGTTTGAAGCGTCTGTTCAGTGCTTGGATGGGTTCGGAGTCACCTAGTGACATCGTAATGTAGAGCTGTGTATCATCTGCATAGTTATGGTAGCTAATCTTATTACTTGTTATAATCTGAGCTAGTGGGAGCATGTAGATATTAAATTAGAGGGGTCCTAGGATTGAACTTTGGTGTACTTCACATGTGTCTTCTGTTTGCTCCGATGAGAAGTTGTCTATTGACGTAAAGAAATCCCTGTTCTTTAGGTAAGATTCAAACCAACTGAGTACTGTACCAGAGACTCCAACCCAGCTCTCCAGTCGTTTTAATAATATCTCAAGGTCAACAGTGTTAAACGCTGCACTGAGGTCTAACAGAACCAACACTGTGGTTCTTCCACAGTCTGTATTTATGTAGATGTCATTTAACACTTTGATGAGGGTAATCTCAGCGCTGTGGTGAGCACGGAAACCGGACTGAAAGACATCAAAGCAGTTTGTTATTGTTATGAAGCCATTTAACTGTTGAAACACAGCTTTTTCAATAACATTGGTGATGAACAGAAAGTTAGAGATTGGCCTGTAATTTTGTAATAGTGATTTGTCCAGATTTTTTTTTTTAACAGTGGTTTGATAACTGCTGTTTTTAAAGCCTGGGGGAAAACACCTGATGAGAGGGATGAGTTTACTATTTTAATCAGATCAGATGCAATGAAAGGGAGAACGTTCTTAAGGAAAGTTGTAGGTAGGATATCAAGACAGCAGGAGAAGGAGCTTAATTGTTTTAAAAAATTTTCTAAGTTTTTATGATTGAGTTGGTGAAATTCAGCCATTTTCTCTGCATTTGGTATGTGCATTGCATTGTTATTGGATTTGGTGTGGATATGCAGATTAACCCTCTAATATTTAATTTTTTTTTCTCTGTTTAGACTACAAGAGTGAATAAATCAAGGAATAATTCCATAACATGGCCTTCATTTCTGCCCTCCAGAAAGTGGGCCTCGCATTACTTTTAACACCCCCTTGATTTACTGTGGACTTTGGAGAACCTATTGATGTGAAAGCCATTTGGCCGGTTGCCAGGGTAATAAAAGTTTGTTTACACAGCAGCCAATCAATTCTTCCTTTATACAGCCAGAACACTTCCCATTCAAAGTAAATATGAGATTCAGCTTCTTTGCTGAGGAGAGCAAAGGTGACTGGTAGCACAGCAGCTTCTATAATAAATAATGTGCTCTGTATGGAGGACTCTCAGTTTGAACACATGATTCATATGTAAAAGGATTAAATATTTTCACAGCATCATCACGTAGGTGTTAAAACATAATTTATAAGACAAATGAAACTGAGAAATACAATCATGATAAAAACAAAGTAGATCCTCTCTTCAGTTTCAGATTTTTATGCATCAGAACATAATTAAAATATTCTGAGTTGTAACACATAATGATTTATTGTCAAATGTAAAAAAAAAACTCAACAGGATCCACATTTTTATTTTCAAAAAAGAACCTAAAAAATAAAAACATTTGTTTTTGAAAAAACAAAGTATACCCCATGATTCAATAGCTTGCGGAACCACTTTCAGAAACAAACATGTACAATAGTATTTTTTCCGTATCCAAAGTTGTTCTGGAGAAATTTTTGGCAACTCTTCTTTACAAAACGGATTTCAATGACTGCAACTTTCAGTTAGTAATCCATTCATCCTGGGGTTACCAAATCCGCACAATGACAATTAAACACTATTTAATGGACAGTTGGAAGGGGAAGGAAGGGATGTCAAGGCGAACCCTTTTCTCTCCTTCCATAGAAAAAAAAAAAAAAAAAAAAAAAAAAAAACTTTTGGATTTTGCTTAACATTACTGGGATTTAAAGTGGTAATGTTTGCCATGATAAATTCACAGTAAGATGGATCTCTTCTAGAAGAAAACTCCAAGTGGACCTGGCATCTAAAAGAATGAATGTGTGCAAAAGCACCTCTTGTCTGCTTTTAAGTACTGAGGAAGATCTGTGATGCTGTGGGCCTGTTTCTCATCCAAAGGCTTCTGGAAGCCTTGTTAGAATGTATGGCATCATGAATTCTTTATAGTACCAGAACATTTTAGTCATAATCTGTTTTAGTCTGTCAGAAAACAGAAAATGGGTAACTATTGGATCTTTTAATTGAATAATGACCCAAAACATGCAATCAAATCAATACATAAAGAATTTGCTGCACACACACACTCACCACACACAAAATCAACTTTCTTCAATGACCATATTTTGATCCAACTGTTGGAAACACATATATTTTAGAAATATAAAAGCTATCTGATCACAGATGTAAGAAGTGTAACCAGGGCCTGGCAGTGAGTCATTGTGCATAATAGCAGAAAATGAAGCCCAAAGAAATGGCAAGGATTACAGCAGTTATGTATGACTCTAGGTTTATAATTACAAATTATTCTTCTCCTACTTTGTCAGTGACAATGTCAGACTCATAGAAAAGCGACAGTCCTAACAATATTAGCTGCAGTTGAGTGTGTTTTGTCATTATTTTAAATGTGGAGCATGAACACTTTTCTTGGAAGACATTTATTTCTCCATCTGATGATTCTGTATGTCTTAAAATTCTTTAATAAATGATCATAAAATCCCATCTGGGAATATAATTGGCAGTTAAAACAGAACTTTAAAGTTTTGTCATATAACCTTAGAGACGTATTTCTATAAATTTTCCAGCAGAGCATGTGACAGTCATGTCCTCGCCTGTCATATTTCTTCTTTTTTTAGAAATTCTAATCAACAAAAACAAGTGAAAGGAGATCATCAGACAGCCAAGCTTTGCACCTTCACTGTGAATTTTCACACACAGCCTTGTTTGTGAACAAACAGCTCATCTCTGCTGTGAATGCTTCATCAAACTTGTTTTTACATATTTAATGAAGGCTCCTCCACAGCACAGCAGAGCATGCAGTTCTTGTTTTGTATCGGCAGAACGCTGACTGATGGACAGCGAGCTGGGCTCTGGATCGATTGGCTGTCATTGTGGTTAAAGTCTGATGAGCTTCTCTGCAGAAGGTCACAAAGTTGGTCTGTCAGTCTGCTGCAGAGCATGAGACAGTGATGAGAGGAGTGATGGATAAGACCCTTTTACAAGCCAGAGTTTACTCTGGCTTGTAAAAGCTTTAACAACCAATTAACTTTATCAGATTTTGTCCTATTACAACCACAAACCTCAAAATATTTCACTGGAATTTTATGAGAAACCAACACAAAAGTGTTCATAACTGTGAAGTGGTGATACTTTGTAGAACCACTTTTCACCACCATTACAGCTGCTTGGCTGCACAATATGTGGCATATATATCATCATCGCAATATCAGTGCGTGCAATATTCCTATTGTTTGGAGTGCAGTATTTGTTGGCTAATATAGTCCAAGTGTAATGAGCTTGCAGTTTACATGCAAATGTAATATTAAGTCAGCTGGACACGTCAGCAGATGCGCATTCTGGACACAAATGACACTGATCAAATGTTAAAGGTGAAGAGTAGAAAAAGAACAGATGAGAAGGAGAGAAAAAAAAAATAGGCATATCGCAACTGATATTGTCATCGCAATATTTATAGATATTATTCAATATCCTGCATCCTTTGCATGTATCTACCAGCTTTGTACATTTAAAAGTAGAACGTTTTGCACATTTTTCTTTGCTAAGCAGCTCTGCTTCAAGAAGATCAAATGTAAAATAATTTTCCAAATGTTATCAATTGGATTTAGTTCTGGACTTGACTGGGCCATTCTAAAACATGAATATGCTTTGATCAAACCCATTTCCTTTCAGCTCTGGTTGTACGTTTTAAATCGTCCTGATGGAAGGTGAACCTCCACTCCAGTTTCAAGTCTTTCAAAAGCTTCTAACAGATTTGTCTTTCAGATTCCCCCCCCTGTATTTAGCTTCATTCATCTTCTCATTGACTATGACAAGCTTCCCTGTACCCGCTGGAGAAAAACATCCCCACAGAATGATGCTTTCATCACCATGTTTCACAATGGGAATGGCTTTTTCAGGGTAATGTGCAGTGTCAGTTTTCTAACACACACCACACACGCGCACGCACACCCAAACGCACACACACCCTCACAAAGTTTTATATACAGGTCAAAGAAATGTAATTTTGGTCTCATCTGAACAGAACAACTTCCTCAACCTGATTGCTGTGTCATCTACGTGGGTTATTGTGAACTGAAAACAGGACTGCTAATGAATTATTTCACAATGTCTTTCTTCTTGATGCTCTTTCATAAAGCCCAGATTTACACTGCACAAGACAGTTAGTTATCCAGTGGACAAATTCTCCTCCCTGAGCTGTGGATCACTGAAGCTTCTCCAGAGTTGGCTAAAGTTCTGGTTAATGCTCTGCTTGTCCATCAGATTAATGAACAAACATGTCTTGGTAGGTTTGTAGTTGATCCCCCCAGCTTTGAACTTCCCCACAATTATATCCCTGAACTGTATGCTGTGTTCTTTGGATTTCATGATGCTGTTTGTTCACTAATATTCTCTAACAAACCTCTCATCCCTTCACAGAGCAGCTGGATTTGAATATGATCAGATTGCACACTGGATGATTCTGTTTAGAAATTTGGTGACTTCTGGAGGCCAGTAATTTTAGTGCATTTTATTTAGTGGTATCAGAGTAAGGGGTAGTAAATACACACTTGTCAGATATTTTATTTTGGAAAATGTCTCTCATAAAGTGTTTGCTACACATTATAACTCTAATATTTTTATAACTTAGACATGTCATATTAATAATATTTTCAATTATCTTCCAATATAGTCTGAGCAAAGGGACTTTTTAAACAGCTTTCATGAAGTCTCTTATCTTCTTTGATCTCAATCAGTTTGGGCTTCAATCCGATCATTCCACTGAGACAACTTTACTCTGTTTGCCAGAGGCCTTAAAAGCTGCAAAAGCTGCAGCATCATCCTTGATTTTTCTCTTTCAAGGTCTTTGTAGTCTTTTGACAAGGAACTCCTGAAAACTTTAAGGACCACATCTGGCTGTATTAAGCAGGAATCTAGGAAAACTGAAGAAGAAGAAGTGATATGGATGTTTTAATGAAGTACTGCATATTGTACAATATGATGGAAAGTCACTCTAAGCCTCTAAGACTTAGACCCGATTATAAAATGACACAGACTTATATATATAAACTCAGAACCACCGGCAGAAGAAACTTTTCACAATATGAGCAATAATCACTGATGCTTATTTCTAATTAAGTCTGAGAATTTAACAAAGCAGCCCAACTTTACCGCTGAATTTTCCCATAAACTAATTAATGCTACTAATGAAAAGACAAAAAGAATACGTATATATTGAATGATAAAATGGGGACTGAATCAGAATAATGAACAAACTATAACAAAATGAAATGGTATACTAAAAAATAACTTCAAAACTAAATAATTAAAACGAGAAAACAAGGGAAAAGTAAGATTAACAGAACCACAAATGCAGCAAAATACAGTATCACAAATCAGCGTGGGCACACTGCAGCGAGGGAGAAGGTGGAGGACACCAAAAGGGGGGTGAGAGGGGCTGATGTCAGGTCAAGGTCAAGGATGTCAGGTCAAGAGACACTTTGTCGCCCAACATTCGAAATGAATATTTGGCGACAAAGTTCGCATAGTCCTCTGATGAAACTGGAATGCAACAGATCCCTATAAAAAAAACAAAACAAAAAAACCCCACTTACCATTGTCAAAATAGATAACAGTAGAGTTTCTGGAAACACTTGGGTCAAAGTTGGCCATCAGAGGAGCGATGTACTGCGTTGCTGTGAGCATCCGATGGACGACATCTCCAGTATAAATAAAACCTGTGCATGGAAGCAAAAAGACAAAAAAAAAAAAAAAAAAAAAAAAAAAAAAAAAAAAAAAAAAAAAAAAAAAAAAAAAAAAAAAAAAGACTTTTAGCTGGAACTAGCTCAAACAGTATTACACTATAAATGTTTGTTGTTTTGCTTATGTATGTTGGGGAATTTTACTCAGTATAAGCCTTTTATACTCTATATGCAGTTGTATAATACCGCAGGGCTCTGAGACTAAATGTATTCCTGGTGTACTCTCCCTTCTCTCTGTTGTCATCATCAATCATCTTGTGGATGTTAATGAGGACAGCATGGCATCAAAAATTGGTTTTTGTTACGTTTTTGTTCTTTGTGGCAATGTAAAACAAACTCAAGCTGCATATTTAACAGTCTCTAAACATGGTTATTAATGGAGTCCATTATAAAGCATAAAAACATCCACAATATTACTAGGGGAAAGAATTCACTCTGACGACAACGGAATCCAGTAGTGTCTTCATTTCTCTGCCGATTGCAAAGTTTGGCAATGTCAACTATTATTCTACGATTTCTTTTTGGGAAAAGCTTTTGTTCTGTCACTGATTACATAAAAGAAATGTTAAAAATACTTCCTGACTTAAACAGAGTCAAGAAAAAACTCAACATTTGGGTGTAAATAGTCTTGCTGAATGTATCATATAATTTACCATAATTTCTTTAGGATAAGCTTGAAGAATGAAAAACAGAGGTTCTTTTTTTACATGTTTTACACTATTGTAGAATTTTTTTATATATATATATAAAAATGACAATGTTCATTTCACAGAGAAGCTAAGGGGCTGTTGTGTCCTGAGCTTCCAGCAACTAATGTTGGATCTCACTGCATGCAGTTCCTCCTCACTTGAAAATTTGTGCAGATCGTTCAGCAATTTTGCCATGAAAATGAGCTTCTTTTTGTAATTATTTAATTAAAATTTTTAATTGTATCTTGGCTAAAAAATGATGCATTTTCATTATTTATTAATAAGACCTTAATTTTCCAGTTTTTATCCCCCAACCTTTTATTTGATTCATATAGTTTATTTGATTCATAAAGTGTGGAATGGTAAATGGCCTGTGCTTGTATAGCACTTTATCAAGCCCAGAGGACCACAAAGCGCTTCATACTACATAGACATTCCCCCATTCTCACACATATTCACACGCTGATGGTGGTAAGCTACCTTGTAGCCACAACTACCCTAAGGGAGTCTGACAGAGGCGAGGCTGCCATGCACCGGCGCCACGGGGCCCTCTGACCACCACCAGCAGGCAAGGCTGATGAAGTGTCTTGCCCAAGGACCCAATGACCGAAACGGACAAAACGGGGGTTTAAACCAGCAACCTGTTGGTTACAGGATGAACTCCTACCACCATCACCACCGTCGCCCCGAAGTGTGCCTTCTTAGCCCAAGATAAATCAGTTCCAAACTTTCCACATATACAACATGTATAACCACAATTCAAATGAAAAATACAACCTTTCAACCTTGCAAAAGTTCAAATTTCTGATTGTGAGGACATGACGTGTCCACTGTCCTCCTCAGGGGACTCCAAAGATTCTCTGTCAGATTTAGGCTTCGTTTACACAGAGCTAGTTTTCAGTGAAACCATAACATTTTTGTTGTGATCCAGCTGCTGGTTTACAGGTCTCCAGTGATCGGAATCTCTGACACTGGCACTTTTTGAAACCAGGTCTCAGAGCGGAACTTTTCAAGTTTCAACTGTGCTACATGAGCACTTGGCTCATTGGGTAAAAGAACATGCACATTTCGATGACTTTTTAAAATCACTGCACCATATTGTGCCCTGACATGACAACTACAGCGGATCAAGGTATCTTGGTGGTCTTGTCTAAACAGTGATGCAGTACTGTCTAAATGTGGACCTTTTCCCCAAAGAACATCCGAAAATACCAGCAGTTTCCAGACAGCAGTCTCATGTAAACAAAGCCTTAGTTCTGGAATCTGGCTAAGCCATACCTAAACTTTAATTTTCCACAAATGATGTCCATTTTTGTTGATTTTGATGTATGCTCAAAGTGACATCCATTATCTGAACACGCTTATCCTTTCAGGGTCGTGAGGGGGACTGGTGCTGATCTCCAGCGGTCATTGGGCGAGAAGCAGAGTACACCCTGGGCAGGTCGCCAGTCCATCGCAGGGCAACACAGAGACAGACAGGACAAACAACCATGCATGCACACACTCACACCTAAGGAGAATTTAGAGAGACCAGTTAACCTAAAAGTCCTGTTTTTAGACTGTGGGAGGAAGCCAGAGTACCTGGAGAGAACCCATCCATGCACAAGGAGAACATGTAAACTCCATGGAGAAAGACCCCAAAATGACATTGAAAAATAAAGTCCTTCTTCATCTGCAGCTCTTAAGAAACCTGTCAAAACTGCCCAGTATTTAGAGCTGCTCATAAGACTTCTCTCTGCACAGAATTACTTTAATATAAACAATGGGAGCAGAGAAGAAAAATCTGACTTGATTTAGTTATTTAAGGATAACACCCGGAAAAAGAGAGCATGGTGTAAAAAGACAGAGTTCTACAGAGCTTTACAGGAGTAACTAGGGTTACATTTAGTCTTTATATTTACCCTTACAAGCTACTATTCCTTGATATACATTAGCATTCAATGGACATGGAATGAGAAAGAGGTTGGCTGTATGAGTACATAGTACAGAAGCTTAAAGAGAGATAGCAGGAAAATGCATTGATGTATCAGTAATCAGTAGAATGAGTTATGGGAGGTCTCTCTGTATCAAAACACCACAATATTTCTCATATGTGAAAAATCCTTTGTCATTCCAGCATTTAACAAAAAGAAATAATTTTGGTAATCCTAGCTGACCTAAAACTGAAAAAGTTTAGTTTTATTTATTTAATGTTAGACAGCAATTAAAAACAATTATGTGTCTTTTTAAAGATATGTAAATATATGCTATCAGCTGTAGGTACAATCGGGTTTGTTTATAGGAACAAAATGGAAGTAAACCATTTTTTTTCCCTTTTGTAACCAAGAGAAAAGACCAAGATGTTCCAATGTGCTCCTAGTGTGCTCCCTCTTCTGTTGAATTGTCTTGTGCAGTGGATGCATCGTTCCACCCCTAATCTTTACTTGAAATATCAAAAAGCAGCTGCAGAAGCAGTACAGCACAGGCCAGAGAAGCTTTAATAATACTTCATATCACAATATATCGTTTAAAACTGAGAAAAAACAGGATAGTTGTGTCTGTCTGCTTTAATAAAAGCAAACATGAAAATGATGAAACTGAACAGTTAATAGCTCACTGTCACATTCATTTTATCTTGCTTTTAGTCAATATTCTACTTGGTCATGCTGATTTTTTCTACTATATTTAATTTGTTCATCATAAAAGGTTAAAATGCTCCTGGACAACACACAAACACAGACCCGTCTGGAAACATAAACCCCAGAGTGAAAAGGTTTTATATGTGTTGATGCTTCTGCTGTCCACCAGCCTGAAAACACAACCCAGCTTAATAGACAGTCTAAAGAAAATCAGACACCCTCTCAATACACTAAAGAGGTGAGGGCTGTAGACCGCTCAATAAAGAGTCTATCCATTCATTATAGTTGTCACTATAACCAGAAGGAGACTGGACTGAGGAGGAGAGATCCAGGGGGAGCAAAAAATAGAGGCGAGAGAGGAGACATGAGTTATGGAGACCCTGACCCTGATTTTTTTTTTCCTTCTCAGTGTGTTTATATGTTCTGTCTTCAAAAATGAGCTGAACTGCATATGTCCAAGAAAAACATGAGCGGGAATTATCAGAACCATCAGACTGAAAGCTTTACTTCATTGTACAACATGTTTAGATAAGCTCTTTGTTCTTGGTAGCCAAGCTGTGTCTCATTTATAAGGCAATTTCTGTTTATCACAGCTGTTTCAAGGCTGGGGAAGGTCCGGGAAAGGATCAGCATGCACACCCGCTTTTTATTTAGTCATCTGGCTTTAAATGTCATAGCTCTGAGGCTTTATCTAAATTAAACATCAACTTTTATTGTTTTTTTTCCTTTTTTTTCTTTTTTTGCTGACTGAGAAGTAACCGTACATAGCTGGCTTGAAACCACTTCTATCACATCCTCAGATTACAGGACACAAAGCAGTTCATGATCCAACACACTGTTAGGACAAAATAATAAAATGAGCTAGATAGAAACTGGAAAGCAGCAGATGGTCAGTAATTTTAGATGACCTGAACAGCATGTGAGGACATTAAAGCTTTTTTCTGTAATGACTGTATAAAAAGCTCCTATTGCAAAGTTACCTTAGTTATCTGATTGTTAGCTGAATTTCACCAAACATATTGCAGCTTAAGGGCAGAAAAGACAGTTGTCTTTAAAAAGAGCACAGCTGGTGTGACACCACTTGTTTTTTTTGAAAGTGTTCTTTTTGGCAGCCAGTTTTGTGGCTGCCAATTGCACTCGATGGAGAGTTGCTGTCAAAAACATTCATAAGCTTTGAACTTTTTTCATTTATTCAGTTCTTTCCTTAGTTTTAAGACTAGTATTTCTGTATTTCTGTTCTTCCCTGAGCTGAGGACTTTAGATACAGTTATTCTTTGTCGATTTAGTTCCAGATTTATTTTGACACGTCTTTCCTTAAGGTTTGCATTCTATGTATTTCATGTTTTCCTGTCGTTTATGTTTCAGAGTTTCTTAGTCACCTCTCGGTTAGAATCCAGATTCTTCCTATGTTGCTTGTGGTGTTTTTGGTTTATATACTTTTCTAGTTTCTGTGTCTTTGTTTCCTTGCATTTTTTAAAATCATTTAGTTTCCTTTAATCCTTAGAGTGCTGCTCCTCACAGCTGAATCAGTTAATCCCCTACCTGGTTTCTATTTTATCCTCCCTGTATATATAGTCCCTGGTCTTTTCACCTCGCCGTCAGATCCTCAGTCTATGCCAGTCAAGTTCCAGCTCTTCTGATTTGCTCTTTATGTTCCACTTGTGATTTCCTTCTATTGGATTTTTCCCTGGACACTGGTTCTTGTAAAAAAAAAAAAAAAAAAAAAAAAAAAAAAAAAAAATTATTTCCCTCTTTTTTTTTTTTTTTTGTAATAGTGATATTATATAATCCCCTACCTGTCTCGTCCTTGCAGTTGGATCCTACACTACAGCATTTTAAAAGTGTTTTTTAATAAACAGAAATCTGAAAACCGCAGCCAGAGTCAGAAATTTTCAGGAAAGTCGCACAGTGTGACTGATTTTTTTCCCTGACTCCAATAATAGGAGTGTTAACTTCTGAAACTGCCCGTCTAATCATTGCTAGATTGATTTCATTTATCAGGTCTTTCTGCTGCGATTCTGCTGCAGAAAGAAAACATGCAGTCTTGCATCCTCCATCATACAGTGTGACAGAACCTTACTGGTTCTGTCACACTGTATGACACACTGTATGATCACTGGAATCTCCACAGCATGATGCTGCCACCATGTTTCATTGTGGGGCTGGTGTGTTCAGAGTGATGTGGAGGAAAAATAACACTGCACAAGTCATGCCACTCACAATTGAGAGCTCTGTAAAACTTTGTGAGTAATAGATACAGCTATCTTGAAATTAGGTGTGTTTTAACATGAATTATCCATCTTCTCTTTCTAATATTGGATGAAGTCTCCTTTTTAAATATCCAATGATAAAAGGGATTTATCCACATATCTGCACCTTGTGGTCCTCTTTTCACATTAAATGTAGGAATGTTTTGACCGACTTAGACATTAAAATGTGTTCCTGTAAAAATGTTTTGCTTTATAATTCCAGAATTTTAGAATGTAAACATAAAAGTAGATCAGAGACATTTGAAAAGGCCACTTGCCAAAGGAATGTTATGGCACAGTCTGTTACTGTGTCTGAAAGTTTGTGTTAGAGAGTACTTGGCTCTTTTACTGTTTAGAAAGAAGATAAATAGATGGGAAAATGCAGAAGTCACACCTCTGCTTTCCTTTTTTTTTAAACTAATAACCAGAGGAAGACCAAAACCCAGACTAATAACCAGCTCTCAGGTTTCACTGGTGTGGCAGACAGCTGTCTATGGCTTAAAACCTTCCTTCTTAACTTTCCTTTAAATAAAGCTTACAGGTATAGAGGTTTAGGTTATTCTGAGCTAGCATGTTGCTGCAGGATTATGCTGCTGGAAGGTATACTAATATAATTTCTGCTGTTTTCTCTTGCAACTTTCCATTTATGCAATTATAATTACTGCTGCGATTTACTTTACCTCAGTTTTTCCCCATAGACACAAATGCCACCTCTGTGCTTTTCAGCATAGCTGTGTCTCTTTTCTGGACAAAGGCAGTGACAAAGCTAAAGTTGCTATTGACTGTATGTACTTTCTCTGTTTTTCTTTCCTATAGAAAGGACTCCTGACTCAGTGATTCTGTATTTAGCTCTGTCAATCTCCTGGACAGAGTCTCTGACAACACCTTCGGTGCTCTTAAATCTGGTTATTCTCTTTGAATTTCTTTCTCATAGAAAGTTCTCCTGCCCCGGTGATTCTGTGTCTTTTATCTGGATGAAGTCCTTTATGGAGCTGTTGCTGCCATGAACTTTGTGTACTCTCTTTTCCTCTTTTCCAACAGTATATAACTATGACTTTTTGTTTAGCTATGTCTTGTTTGCAAATAAAGCCAATGACCGAGCTATTTCCCCATTAACTTTGTGTTCTCTGTCTGTTTGTCTTTCTTACATAAAGTATACATGACTCTATGTCTTTGTGGGTTTTTTTGTGTCTCTCCATTCTGCTTTCTTAACCCCAGGTCAGCAGATCCTGAGACTGGTACAGCTCAAGTTTTCTTCTTATGAAAAGGTAAAAGGTAATTGCTGCAAGATCATCAACTTGATGAATCAACTAGGTTTCCTTACACTTTGGGATTAAATGGACACCTGAATATGATTGTTCTGCAGTCTAATATGGATTGAATTTGGTGTAGTATGTAACTGGATTTGAATCCTATTGTGTGACTAGATTGATATTGGAGCAATTGGATAACTCTTAATTGAATGTGGACAGAATTTGACTCATAACTGAATATGAATTGGAGCTTCTTGTCTTGTAGAATGTCTTGAAATTATATCTGTTGTGAATTGGGGCAATATAAATACACTAAACTGGAATTATAATTATCTTGCTTTTCTCTTTTTTAAAATGCAAAAATCTACTGTAACAAATTGATTCCTTAAGTAAAAGTTGAATTGCTAACAGGAATGAAGGAGAAAAGATGGCAGAATGGTGACAGGATGGGTTGACTGATCGAGGGATATGAGAGGAGGCTCTCAGAGACAAAACCTCTGAGGTCTGCCTCCTCCTCCTACAACTCCTTGGTGTCGCCTCTCCATCTCCGTCTAGAGGAATGCAAATTCTTGTTATCGCCTTCCTGCTAGTAGGGCCTGTGCCCATCTTCCCAGAGAGTCTCTAAAACCAGTTTTTAGAGATTAAGGATCGAGACAGTGATGATAATCATGATAAGAGCCACAACAAATCATTTTTAGATTATTTTCAAGGCAGCAAAAGGCAGCCCTGCATCTCTGGAATAGTTGGGTAAAAGCACGGCTTTGGTCTTTGATGTGATAATAGCTGGCTGGGGTATTTGTGGTCTCACTGTCAAGACTCAAGTGGAAAATTGCTTTGCACACTGTGGTGAACACAACTGCTGTGTCACTTTCCTCGTCCGCACACTGTCTGATACCCCCACCTACTTATCCGAGTCTATCAGGGTACAACTTGGCAGAGCGATTCTGGTTTCCAGCCCAAAAACCATGGGTCTGGTCTCTCCACCAGCTAAGTCTGCTGTAGAGAGAAGCTGGTGCTGAATGTTGGGAGTGGTTTGTTTTCGGTCTAGCAGACTATCCCATGGATGTGAGAGATTTAAACAGTCTCCTATCATGCTGACCGCTTGGCTGGATGACAGCTGTTAGTGGTTTTGTTGCGTGATTTGTGCCAAACAAGACACTTTAACCCTGACACTTCTAATTTAGTCCACCCAAAGGCAAAATTTTAGGATACATATATAGCTGAAACCAGATATTTACATACACTGTATAAAAAGACACATTTTTTCCTTAATGTATAACATTGATTTAGAAACTATTCCTCCTTTAGAAAATATTTTAATTGCTAAATGTCAGATAATGAGAGAGAGAATTTTGTAGTTTGTTTTTCTTTCTTCAAAAAGTCAAGCTTATAAAAATTTGATTATTATTTGGTAGACTTCTCTTTAAAACTATATTACTTGGTTCCAACATTTTGGCAGTCCTTGTCAAGCCTATTCCAGTGGTTTGCTGGTATGATAGCCCATTCCTCCTGACAGAACTGGTGTAACCATGTCAGGTGTCTTGATCTTCTTGCTCACAAACAGCTTTTCAGCACTGAACACAAATTTTCTAAGGTACTGAGATCAGGGATTAGTTTTGACCACTCCAAATTAACTTTATTGTCCTTGAGCCAGCAAATTTGGTGCTATGTGGATTTTGAGAACTCGTTTGTGTCCAGGATTTAACTTGATGTCTTGCGATGTAGCTTCAATATTTCAACACAAAGTTGTTGTTTTTTTTTTGCACCAATTTCTCTTGCAGCAAAATACCTCCACAATATATGCAGTCACCTCCATACTTTACAGTTGGCATGTTGTTCTCAGGCATTCAGGCTTCCAATTTTTCTCTCCAAAAATGTACTGATTGCCAAATACTTCAGTTTTTTTGTAATAGAAACGTCAGACATATCTCCAAAAATTCATATCTGTTTCCCTGAGTTCATTTACAAACTATAATATGTTTTATATGTTGCTTTTTGATTCATGGATGAACCTGTTTTGTTCTGAAATGTGCAACTTGACCTCGGAACAAAGGCCAAAGACCTTGTGAAGATGCTGCCTGACACATGTCCTTTGGTCTGATGAAACTAAGGTGGAATTGTTTGGCCATAATGACCATTGATACATTTGGAGGAAAAAGGGGACGCCTGTACGCCTGGGAATACCTTCCCAACTGTGAAGTATGAGGGTGGCAGCATCATATTGTGAGGCTGTTTTCCTGCAGGGGGATCATTAGGAAAGAACATTGTGTGAAAGTAGTAAAGCAACATCTAAATATGTCAACCAGGAAGTAAAGCACAGGTGCAAATGGGTCTTCTAAATGAACAACTACTAAGCATACAGCCAAAGTGATTACAAAGTGGCTTAGGGACAACAAAGTCAATGCTTGTGAGGAGCTGGTGGAGGGGTACCCAAAACATTTGATCCAAGTCATACAGTTCAAAGGAAATGCTACTAAATACTGAGGAAATGTATGTAAACTTCTGATTTTGAAGTCATTATTAAATAAATCTCTGACAGATTCTCCGTGCTATTGTTGCATTTCACAAATAGAAATGATTTTGGTAATTCTAACTGACCTAAAACAAGAGAAGCTTGGTCTGATTTAATTTCAGACAGAAAAAAAGTGTCTTGTTAAACGGTGTATGTAGAGTTCTGGTTTCAACTGTAATAGCAGATGAGCGAGGCACTTTGAGACATCTGGAAGCTGTACTCATGGATGAACCAGACTTGTGGAAGTCCACAATTTTCTTCTTGATATCTTTCCTGATTTATTTTGTTATTTTTCCAAGATGTCAAATGAGGAAGCAGTGTTTGAGATGTTGCCTTAAAACACATACACTGCTGTGCCTCCACTTAAAATATATATAAAATATTGTGAGTTAACCTGATGAGAAGCAAAACAACATCATCATCTGGGCTTTTCCCAATAGTTTAAAGGCATAGTAGTCTTAGTGTATGTAACTTCTGAATTTGAAGAAAGTAATAAAATATTCTCTCTCTAAGTGTTTAACAAATAGAAATAAATTTGGTCATCTTAACTAACTCAAAAAAGAAAAAGTTTAGTCAGATTTAAAGTCAGACAGCGAGAGGAAAAAAAAGTTGATGCGTTTTTCACTGTGTATGTCAATATCAGATTCCACCATTCAGCATAGCAGTGAACTAGGCACCATAGTACAAACTTGCTTCTGATCTCCATATTAATTTTGTAAATCACCCAACAGATCCCTCCTAAACCTCAAAGCAATAAAAATTCACAGTGTACACTTTACTTTGTCGAGCATATGCAGTTAGTCCAATAATTACAGACATAACTACTATTGAGAGAGCAGATTCCAACTTACCACCAGTTGCTACAGTGATTTCACGCAGGAGATGTCCATAAAACGGGAAGTCGAAGGACAGATTAACTCTCTGTGAGCGGAAAAACAGACAGATGGCTCGAGTCAGTAAGATGGAGGGAACAGAAAATCCAAGAAGGGACTCCTTTTATCTTAAAAACCAGCAGAGGATAAAGATCAGAGGGAAACTGGGAACAGTAAATATAGAGGAGCCTGTTTGTTACTGTACAGATACAGAATATAAATGATGACCTTTGCAACGCATTTCTCATGAGTATAGAAAAAAATATAAATCTTGGCAGGAAAATATTTTTTGATTTGTTTTTTTTGTCCCTAACAGAATAAACAACAGTGTATTTATTAATGAGATTACAGGTTGTAATGGCCTTCAGAACAAAGAGACAAACTTTTTCATCTTTCAAAAACGTTCTGTAAGTCTCACTAAATGCATTTAAAGTTTTTTCCATGAATTCCTGAGAAACAAGTTAAGTAAGTTTACTTAATAACTTATAATTAACTTGAGGAATAACTAAAGTCAATCAATGTAGGTGGTTTTTGGTACTGGCACGTAACTGCAGCAGTTTTACATATGGATATCTGACTTTAATGTCTTCTTACACTGTTTAAAATAAGCTTTTCTACACTCACCAGCCTCTTTATTAGGTACACCATCCTGGTATATATGGGTTTGGACCCTCCTTGCCCTACAGAACCATCTAAATTATTCATGAGATCAATTCAACAAGGTGTTGGAAGCAATCATCAGAGATTTTTATTCATATTGTACATTGCTGCATATTGGTCAGTTGCTAATCCATTATCCAAGGCTCCTGTTCTACCGACTCGCGAAGGTGCTCTGTTGGATCGATATAATAACTGTGGAGGAGTACAGTCAACTCAGTGTCATGTTAAAGAAGCCATGTTTGAGTTGATCTGAGCTTTGTGACATGGTGTATTATCATGCTGGAAGTAGCCATCCAGCACGATGACTATTTCCAGCAGATGGGTACACTGTGGTCAAAAAGGAAATAGATGTGGTCAGCAACAATACCCAGCTAGGGTGGGGCCCAAAGTACAAAAAGAAAATGTACCACACACTGTTATATTACCACCAGCCTCAACCACTGGTACAAAGCAGTACCAGTGGATCCATACTTTCATGCAGTTTACACCAAATTCTGACATTTTTCCAGTCTGTTTGGGGAGACTGTGTGAACTGTGGCCTTAGAGTGGGACCAGGTGTGGTTTTTGCCAGTGTAGCTTTCCTGCTTAAAGGTTGGAACTGTGTGATCAGACATTTTATTTCACATAAATTTGTTGAAACAAGTGGTTATGTAAGATATTGTTGTCGTTCTATCATCTCACACTAGTCTGCCCAGTCTCCTAAGACCTCTATCAACAAGGCATTTTTGTACACACAACTGTCGCTCAATAGAAATACATATTTTTTTCTTTTTTAGATCATTCTCTGTAAACCTGAGAGATGGCTTTGAATGATAATCAAATTAAATCAAAAGTTTCTGAAACAGTCAGAAAAGTCTGTCTGGCTCTGCAACAAACAACTCAATAATAAACTGGCTGATGAGAGTATAAATATTAATGCATATAATAATATTGTATCATATTTAATATATAAATTCCTTTTTTGAATAGTTTGTCATTAAAACAATCTCACTTTAGTAATATAAACATTGCAATATAGTACAAAACCTATAGTAAAAATGCTTTTTTTCCCTCAAAAGTTTTGAATTTTCAGTAGAAATTTGACAGATTTCTCATTACTTTGTACTTTAGTGCACGCATATGTGTCATTCACCACATTTTCTCTATTATTGGCAGGATTGTGCTCACATACCATGGTTTATGGAAGCATCATTTCATCTGAACACCAAATATGCCACAGTAACTGCCAGAAGCGAGCATGGAGATTGGCAGCTGCAATAAATACTGAAACTACATAGCCCTGCATTAGTAATCTTGTGGTAAACCGCCCTGAATCTCACAAACTGTGCAGCCAATTCCACAGCTTTACTTCTCAGCAATCCTCTGATGGAGCTGACCTCTGTTGCTGTGTTTTGTTTTCTGACCTTATCAGCCAATTTTTTTCTGTCTGGACCAGTGCTCTGCCTGGCAGTGGGTCTGGAAAAGAGCATGTTCTGCTGAGCTTTAAGCAGTTTCTCAAGACTTTAACAGCCTATCACAATGAACTATTTGTTAAAAATGTTTGCCCTCTGTCATGGGGCCACAGATAATTCCAGCACAGATGATTTTCCATTCTCAATGAATCAGCTAAAATTTCCATGTGTCCTTTTTTGACTTGAAATATTTGGCTGTCTGTTGAATCAGGAAATTCACTTACTGATTTGTCAAACTAAGCCAAAGTCAGAGAATAATCCAAAATTGTTCAAATATCTTCCTTCAACAGGAATACCTCATCTCTGGTATGAAAAATCTTGCCTCAGTCTGTACATTTCAATCCATCATTACCAGACTGAAGGCAGAGGAGAAGAATGCACAATGTGGGACTCCATTCTGTCTCCTCACCAGTTATTGTTCTCTCAGGTTACTTCCTCTCTCTCTGCTGCCATGGTGCTCTGCTTCTCTGGTCGGTAGCTGCTGCCTTATATGACTTTATCAGTATGCAGCTCACATGGGTCACTTACCTGCACCGACCTAGAAGGAGGGGGGTTTAAACATAGCTGCAAAGAGGACTTTAAACTGCATGGAGGAACCATTGATTTTCTTAATTCATCTTACCTTTAATATAATATTATGGAAAGATGAAAACTGTGGTCCTTTTAGTTTTCTGTGCAAATAAAGCTACTTTTTTATTTGTGTTGCTGTTAGAATATGTTTGTTAGACGGACCTCTAAGAGGTTTTCTCAATGTAATTCCCATACAAGAAAGAAGAGTTTAGTTAAAGACTCACTCACATGGTGTGACTCTATGTGAACACTAGGCGGTGCTTCTTAAGAAGTAAGTTTCATTTAATTAGTGTCTGGTGGTGCATGTTGGTGTTGCAATGCATATACAGCATTAAGTCAACGAGTCGGCAGAAGTGACTCCCGAGATTATATATATCAACATTTTCACAGCTTTTCGTTTTAAACTGTGGTCAGGCTTGTAGCCCACAATAGTTATATCTATTTAAATGTCCAAAATAGAGAGAAAAACAGAGCAAAAGGGAGCTGAATAAGCAGCTGAAACTTGTAGAACAGTGATGACATTGCTTTAGCACTGCATCAATTTATAACACCAGAAAAAAAAATTATGAGACCAGAGTTTGCAGCTCCAGTTTGAGTTCATAAAGTGAAGATTTATATGTTAATTTGTCCAACAAGGAAAGTTTATTTGTATAGCAAATTTCAGCAACAGGCAATTCAAGGTGATTTACATGATTAGATCATTAAAGAACAAACAAGGAACAAACATTACATTTTCTCAAATGCCATCCTCAACATCATCAAAAATCATCATCATAAAATACTGAAATGAAGACTAGAATTAATCTATGTTTGTCAAAGACAGCACTCAGCAAATGAGGCTTTTTTGCCTTGATTTAAAGGAGCCCAGTGTTTCTGCATTTTTTGCAGTTTTCTGTTGTCTGATTGAGTTTTTAGGCAGATCTTTGAAGACACTGTTGCAGTAATCAATTTGACTAAAGATAAACACATGGATGAGTTTCTCAAGATTTTGTCAGGACTCTAATCCTTTAATCCTGGAAATGTTCTTCAAGTGATAGAAGGCCAACTTTGCAATTATCTTTATGTGTCTCTGAAAGTTCAGGACTGAGTCTATCACTACACCCAGATTTTGGGCCTGATCACTAGCAGTAATAACTGAAGCTGTGTGCTGAATCTTGATCTTTTGTCTTTTGGTTCAAAAATAATTATTTCAGCTTTGTGTCTATTCAACTGAAGAAACTTATTGCACATCGTGCATTGATTTGTTTTAGGCATCTGCTCAGTGTTTGAATGGGTTCATGGTCACCTGGTGACCTTGTAATGTAGAGCTGTGTATCATCTGTGCTGCTATGGTAACTAATCTTATTTATTATAATCTAAGATAGCAGGAGCATGTAGATATTAAATAGGAGGGGCCACAAGATGGAATCTTGAACTCCACATATGGAGAACTGTTGTCAAAAGAACAATAGATTACCAACAATAGAACAATAGACCTAACAATCTGTGAGAGGGATTAAAAAGCGCTGTGTGGTGAGTGCTGTTTGGCTGTTACCACAGTGGCAAATGAGCATTTAAAAAAAAAAAAAAAAATTGTAATTCAAAACACTAAAATTCTGGAAGCAGAGAGACTGTTTCCAGTGGGTGTGGGAAAAACCCATCTTCTTTACCTGTTTACTTCCATGGAGTTTATTCATGTTTTCTGCATGGATGATCTTTTTGAGGACCTAGTCCTCACTATTGAGTTTTCTGTGTTACAATTAAGCAGACACACTGCCATGCAACATAACTGGTTAAAAAAAAAAAACTAGGAAACTATTAAGTGGTGCTATTACTGATGCTACATTATCCTGTGTTGATGGGTGTGAGTTTTTGTTTCAGAGAGGTGCATTTTAAAATAGGCATACACTTCAAAAACCAGTGGAAAGGCTGGTTGTGTTTTATTTATGCAACATACATTCAAATTTCTTGATTGTTTGCCTCTAAAATATTATGATATATGCTCTTTAAGGCTGTAGAAGAAAAAAAAAATGGCCATAAGTAAGTAAGTAAAATACAAATTAATTTCACTAATTCCATTTGTAAGTTTGAAATTAAATCATTATGTATAATAAATTGTAAATATAATCAATAATGTCATGTCTAGGCCATGCGTATCTAGGTAAACCGAGTTTAGCCTGAATTTGATCTGCGTTGGTGGAGTCAGTCTAAAGCAGAAAGTCCCACTAAATTATGCTAAAAAGCTGTATTTTATTTGAATACTTTTATATACCTTAAATAACTTGCTATAACTTGCTCTTAAGAGTACCCTGGATTTTTTTTTTTTTTTCTTTGCCTTGTTGGACCTACGTTCTCTTACTCTGCACTATGGTCATAAAGTGATATCAAGAGTACACTGAAGCTTAATGGTTTGGTCTCAGTGGGGAAATTTTAAAGCTCGCTTTAAATGAAGAGTGCAACTGCAACTCTTATCTTGATTTTACATATGTAATATTTCACTTTGACTTATTCTATTTATTTATTTTGATGGTAATATCAAGCTTTCAGCTTGAATCTTTTCCCTTGTAACTTGTGGTGGTGTACCACCTTGGACGGGTTTCCACTTAAAAACATTTTTACCCTCCATGGCATTTAAACCTATTTAATGTTTTCCATAAAACATTCTAGACATTAATTTATATAAACTTGTTGTCAAGCTTTAAATGTAATGTACAAGCAGTGTACAAAGTAAAAGGTTCTTAATTTACACTACATCATTAAAGTATTTATATGCCTATGATATTTCCACACCTTGTCATTTTATACCAACAAATGCCAATATAGTATATTGGGATTTTATGTAATAGACTAACACAAAGTACTGCATAAAATCTAAGTGAAATATGACACATAGATTTTTATTTTTCTGTAACTGCAGTTAGTTGAACTATATTTTATTTAGGGTTATCAGCATAAAGATGGCTAAATACAAAGGCATGGCACAGTATTCACATTTATTCTTGTAAAAAGAGTTGTTTGAAAACCCTTTGTCTTGCACTTCACAACTATGCACAACTCTGTATTTTTATTTTTTTATGGTTGGTCACATAGACCAACCTGAAGTAGTAATAACTGATTTAGGATGTTTCTTTCTTAATTCAGAATATCCAAATAAAATATTTTTAATCTATAAATTTAAGAAGACAATGACTAAGGCCTTAAATCCAACATTTAGCATCCATTAAATCTCCTGTCAGTCTGTTGTTGTCTTACCGCCGCCTGTCTGTGTGTGTTGGACAGAATCCCGTGAATCTTCACTTTGTCCTTCTCCATCTGGTCAATATTTACCCACAAGTCTTTGCTCATAGGATCTGAGGGGCCGTAAGTTTTTGATGTGTAGTAATTGTGATCCATGTCCTCCTATAAGAATGACAAAACAAAAGGTTTGAGTTTTGAGTTTATGTAATAGCATGAAAGTAAAATACAGTGCTTTGCTAAAATTTCCACATTTTGTCATGTTGCAACAACAAACTTGAATGTATTTTAATGGGATTTTATATGATAGACCAACACAAAGTAGTGAATAATTAAGGAGGAACATCCTTTTGATTATTTTTTTTGTACAAAGCACTGTATTTATGTCAATAAGTCAAGTCAAGTCAGGTTTATTTGTATACCGCATTTTAGCAACAAGGCAGTTCAAAGTGCTTCACATGATAAAAACACAACAATTAACATTTCATAACACAGATCCATTAGTTTAAAATGGCAGAATAAAGAGAAGTAAAGCAAAGTTGCAATCCAGACCAGAATTAATCTATTTTCCAGTTATTATTAATCAAAGGCAACTCTAAACAAATGGAGTTTTAGCCTTGATTTAAAGGAACTCAGTGTTTCAGCATTTTTGCAGTTACCTGGAAGTTTATTACAGATTAGTGGTGCATAAAAACTGAATGCTGCTTCTCTATGCTTGGCTCTGATTCTGGGGATACAGAGTAGACTTGAACCAGAAGACCTGGGTGGTCTGGAAAGTTGATAACGACAACAGGTCTACTTTGAAATACTTTTGTTAGTTTATAAATGACTAAATGGCTTAGCACCAAAATACAATAAAGTGCATTCTCTGAGCTACAGGGAGCCAATGTAAGGACTTTAGAACTCGGGTGATGTGCTCCATTTTCCTGGATTCAGTAAGAATGCAAGCAGCAGCGTTCTGGATCAGCTGCAGCTGCCTGATTGACTTTTAGGCAGACCTGTAAAGAAGAACACTGTTGCATTAAACACAGCGACAAAAGATAAACACATGGATGAGTTTCTCAAAATCTTGTTGGGACATTAATCCTTTAATCCTAGAAATCTTCTTCAGGTGATAGAAGGCTGACTTTGTTATTGTCTTCATGTGTCCTTAAAGGTTCAGGTCTGAGTCCATCATTACAACCAGATTTTAGGCCTGATCAGCAGTTTCTCACTGTAATAGCTGAAGCTGTGCACTGACTTTTGATTTTTCCTCTTTAGGTCCAAAAATACTAACTTAAATTTTGTTTCTGTTCAGCTGAAGAAAGGTATGACAAATCCACAAATTGATTTGTTCTATCCTTCTACTCAGCACTTGAATGAGTTCGTGGTCACCTGGTGACATTGTAATGTAGAGCTGTGTATCATCTGCATAGTTATGGTAACTCATCATATTACTTGTTATAATCTGAAATGAAGGAACCATGTAGATATTAAATAGGAGGGGCCCCAGGTTTAACATAGTCTTTCACATTTTATCCAAGAGCAAATTATCATAAGACAATACAATCATTTACATCATTATACAATATTTCCATTCTGTTTAATGTTCAGTCCAATCAGCATATTCACTGGTTTTATTGGCTAATAAAATTACACATAGACTGCAAAGTCAGGGCTGCTGTTTATAACAAAAACATCTACTGACTTTTATAAGCTACATAGCAGGAGCTTGTCTGCTTTTATTGTGTCCTGTGCTGAATTAGGTGGAATGCTTTTGTTATCTCTCTCTCCCTCTGGATGTAATGATATATAACAGCCATGTCTTTTATCTAAAACATTGTTAAAGTTAATGTTCTGCTAGATCGGAAAGCAGGGAGGGGCGAGCTTCTCCTGGCAGTGATCTGAATAAAGGGAGCTCACGCAGTTCTGTGGTTGCTTTGATTTACAGGCAGTTAACATTCAGAGCTGTTTAACTTTGGTTGTCAAAATGCCAAGAGACAAACAGAATTAAAGTGCAATCCTTCTCTTTTTAGTTTGGTTTGCCTTCAGGTGTAATATATTTTTTTGTCTTGGAGATTTGTAATCTAATAACTAACCTCAACATTCATACTTGAATATTAGATAAAAAGGGATAGTGTTTCAGAATCAGCAAAGCCAATTCTGAAAAAAGCCAATTTCTAGAAAAAAATAAAAACTGCAGTTGAAAATAACCGACAGCTTTGTTAGAAAAAAAAAAAATCCACCCCAGACTTCCATTCATTTCTGTCTGCAGCCTTTACGTGGGCTGCCCACATCAATATTGAATTATCCTGAGAAGTGAATATTGTGGCAAGATATTTCCACTTCTGGGCAGCTTTACAATAGCATAGAGACCTTGAATGAAGCCTTATCCCTTTAAGATTATTATTTATTATTATTATTTTTTTTTTTTTTCTATTTTTTTGACGTTGGGGCAGAGTTTTGAAATATGTTTAAAGGAATTTTTAAAGCCGGTTCTTAAAAGTAAGTTGGGGGCAAATAAATGAAGAAAAAGCCGATCAGAACACTGCAATCCCTCAGCTGCTGCTGCTTTTGAGCTCAATAAGCTCTGAATGAATGATTTAGTATATTGGTATTAAAGTATATTGTACAATGACGTTCTATTCCTTGCGCTTTATTTATCACCATCTCTCATGTATGCAGCTCTTCTTCAGCTGATTATGGTTCTTATCCATAACTTATTTCTGCACTCTGATTCCTGTTAGTAGGATTGGTGGTGATCCATCAGCCAACTGACTTGTGGAAGAACATTTTTTAAATATTTCCATTGGTAAACATCTGTTGAGCAAAGGCCAAATAAAACAAAAGATTCATTTGACTTGATTAAAAAGATAGTCAATATGTGTGTCTTTTTGAATGGACCTAATTACAAAATTAAATTCCAAATAATTGCCTGAAGTTGTAAAAATCACTAAGTAATACCTTGACTGCCAAGTCTTGCTCTAACCAACTAACTTACCAAAAACACCAAGCAAAGGTATCCTGCTACTGCTTTCCTATCTACATGCATGAGCGAAGGCCGGACCTTGCAAACTTCAAACAACATCTCAGCCACCACAGAGGAACGGCGGACATGGCGTCTGCTATCAGAAAGCTGCTCAGTGTGGAGAAGCGTAATTATGAGCAGTGCTAGGGGCACATGTATAATCTTTTGGAGCAGAATGACCATGATTTTTCAGCCCTGCAAGCAGCACATCTCTCTGAAGAACAGGCACGCAATGAAGAAGCGGGAAACGGTCTTGTCAATGTTCTGTCAGAGCTATGGCTTGGCACCAGCCGGTGTGAAACACTGTAACTACATAGCATTAGTTTGCCGTGATGCGCATACTATCCTTTGTCTGGGTTTTTCTTTTCAATAAAGTTCATGTGTGGATATTGGTGTACATCTTTTGATGACTAAATCTAAAGGCTGCACATGTTTATAAAAATAAAGTGTCACAATTTAGATTAGTTTGCTATACGTAAAAATCAATCAGCTAATCTGTATTGTTTTCATTGTGTTTGGGTCAGCAATGAATTTCCATAAGGCAAAATAAAATATCTGGGTTTTCTTTGAGTCCATCAAAACTACAACCACGAGATTCTCCAATGTTGAGTGTCGCTGCAACCAACATCATCGGCATGTTGACCACATCTCCTGCACGCTTAGGGCCCACCCACGTTCCTGCCCATATTCGCGCCTCCAATAGTAAAGAACAGATTGCAATGGAAACACTTCCAACTTGGCTAGAACCGAGCCAGACATTAACTAGCTTAAGTGAGATTTGACAATGGAGAAGGTGTTTATGGTGCTTATTTTTACTTGTTTGGCTTCACACACTTATGGGCTTGAGTGACATCCTACTCCTAATCCATACAGTTTAATATAATGTCCGCCCACCTTTTGCCGTTCTTAAAGATTCATCTCTTTTAGGAAGGCTTTCTACACAATTTAGAAGTGCGTTTATGGATATTTTTGACCAGTCTTTCTGAAGCACATTTTGATGTCATTCACTGATGTTGGCCTAAAAGGCCTGGCTAACAGTCTCGACACTTGACACTATCAGACTGAAGCAAGATATCTGAAAAACACTCAAGTTCTTCCATAGCAAACTTGCACATCCATGTCTTTGTGGACCTTCCTTTGTTCGCTGGTGGCCAGACATATTAGAACACAAACGGGGGATCCACAAGCTGTTCACACAGCAGCAGACTCAGCAGCATAAAATTATCCAAAATGTCTTGCTTTTCTGAACCACTGAGAGTTCCTTTCATTAGAACTGAGAGACTAAACCCAGTTTCTGACATCCAGCCATACATCATAATTCCCTCTGGACCAAACTTTATACTTGACAGACAATGCAGTCATGAGAGTGATGTTTTTCTGGTAAATGCCCAACCCAGACACATTCAGGTCTCTGCTGCTCTAGACTCCACTGATTGTGTGTTTTTTACAACTGCAAATGACGCTTTATATTTCATTTGATGTGAGGGCTGGATGCTGCTGCACATTCTTGGAAATCCATTCTGTAAAGCTCTCTATATGATGCTCTGAGATAATCTGAAGGCCGCATGAAGTTTTGTGGTCTGTAGCTACTGACTGCAGAAAGTTGGTGACCTCTGACACCATTTTGTGATTTCAAATTACCTTCCACTCTGTGGTTGAGTTTCTGTTCTCAATCATTTTTAATTTGTTACCAATAAATGTTAACAGTGGAAAATTTAGTAGTGTGGGAATTTCAGGTGGCATGTTACCATGCTGGAATTTACTGAACTGTTGAGAGTGACCCATTCTTTCACAAATGTTTGCAGATGCACTCTGAATGGTTTGGTGCTGGATTTCATAAACATGTGGCCTTGGAAGTGACTGGAGCACTTGGGTTTTATAATTTGTAGACGTGACCAAGTATCTTTGGCAATATAGCCTAGACAGAAAAATATGCAACAAAAACAGTGTCAACAGGCATTGCTGCACATTACTGTGTTTTCTCGAAAGCATAATATTAAACAGCTTCATTGTTGCATAATTCATGTTTGATTCTTTGCATTTTAAGAGATAATGTTATTATTTCCCGAAGAATCCAAATGTCAACAAATCTTATTAGAGATGAACACTGATCAGCATTACTTCTGAAAGCATGTTTTTTACAACTAATTCCACTCTAATTACAATAAGAGGGTAGGAAACTCAAAATTGTATCCCAGTTAACCAAGAGGCTTCAGTTTAATAAATGATATTTGCACTGTTTCACAAGTTCAGAAAGCAGCATGAGCTGAATCCAATAGACTAATGTATAATTTAGGTGTTCTCTTCTTGTCTGTACAAAGTGGGCTACACACTACACCACACTCATAAGTTAATGATCTCGAGTGAAAGCGGAGGATGAATTTTTGAACAGGTTTGGGTTCACGTGAAGAGCATTTTCAACCTGCAGCAGCTGAATGACATAGTATTAAAAAATGCGGTTTTCACACAGGAACATTTTATTACCCATCTATACCATCCACTGGGAGTCAGTAAGGAAACAGATTTTAAATATGAAGCAGGTAAAGACTAACAGAGTCAGTTGTCTAACTTTTTAGATTCCCCTTCCTTAGAAAGACACAAAAACCTCAACCTTACTACACTGACTTGAAGCATTTTAAACAAGCAGAAGAATCAGCAGTACACACATTCACTGACAAACCTTAATTACCAAGAGGAGCTATGGCTTAGTTTCAGAATAGATGTGAAAACACGGACAAGACAGTAAACATAGAAATCAATTTCCAAGACCTTATTTGTCTCTCTTGGCTTCATCTAAGCGTTGCAGTATGGGTTTGAAGAAAGCTGTTGTCTATGTAATCTGTCATCGCAGAGCTTGCCACATGTTTCCTGCATGTTTGTTTTATTCCTGGAGGAGATAAGACTTGAAATTATGACAGCTTCAGTCAGTGACTGACACTGAGATTCTTTTAGCTGCATTCTGTAATTTTTGTCATCTGTTTTCTACACTGTAAATCTGTCATTTTGCTGTACTTCTTCCGAGCAACTCCTGGATGGCTGAATTGAGTGTGCAACGCTGTACAGACTGTGCATCTACTGGGAATGATTATCACACTAGGAAGTATAGAACTGGCTAAAGATCAAGGTTTTCATCTTCATGTCTGCTTGGTATTCAGGATCTTCAGGTGATTTTGCATCCTGATCAGACAAGTGGAAGATTTTACACACATAAAACACTATTTTGCAGCTAAGAAATATCTCACACTTAAGTTCTGCTACACAGCTTGGAAACAAAAGGGGCTGTGTTCTCTCTTTTTGAATATTTATGCCAAAGATCTGCAAATGTGTGAGACTCAGTCATGCTGAAACAAGTGTTCTCTTCAAAATAAATGAGGCTTAGATTTACTGATGACTGCTGTCAATCTGATGTGTCTGAGCTCACCTACTCTACCAACAGAAAATATGTTCCAAACTCATACCTTTAAAAACTTTTTACAGCATTCCAAGTCAGTCAAACGTATGCATAACAAATATCTATAGTAATAATAAAAATAGAGATGCACTGAAACTGGCTGGAAATCTATTTTCAGTAGTGACCATCAAGCTGAAAAATTATCACCTCTTGGTGTTTTGGATTTTTGCTTCAGTTATTTTCTGATTTTGATTTCTTTATTGTTTTATTATATCTTGCCATTTTAGTTTATTCCTTGTGTTAGTTCAGTTATTCTTATTGTTTGTGATTTTTGGATTCATTCTGTTAGATTTAGTATTTATTTGTTACTGCTTAGGTTTCTTTTCCCCTTCCATTTCCTTTGTTTTTATTCTCACACTCAGCCTTCCATTTGTTCCCCTTCCCAACTGTTAGTCATCTCATCATTCCTCTGACCTGCTCCCTTCCACAACTGCATTAATTTATCTGCAATTAGTTCTTTTGTCATTTCCACTCCCTGATCTCATTATTTTCCACTGGCTCCTTCTGTTGTCTCCATGTTCTGCTTGTGCACCGTCTTTCATCTCATGTAAGTTATTCATTTTTTCATTAAAACATGAACTCTATGATGCCTCTCAGTTGTCAGCATTTTGGTCCAGCCCTAAACAGCCATCACCAAGCATAACAAAAATAATTCCTTTTTAGCTGCTCAATTTCACGGTGCACTATGATATGATATTCAAGCTGAGTGGAGTCTGGCATAGAGGTAAGAGCGAAGCAGAACAAAGAACTACTGCTGTGCACATAATAAAATACAAATGAACATATTTCAGAGCTCCTTGCAGCAGGTTCTGGTGCTGCTAAGGGGAGAAGTAAACCAATCCAGACCACCCCTAACACACTCAATGCTGTACACACTGCGGTGAATGACCCTGACAGAAGCTTCATTGACTTAAGCTATGGAAAGGTCACAGAACAGTGAGATCTGAAAGAAACAGAGACTCTTTTGGGAGTTTGAATTAACAGCAAAATTTATTAATGTGTATCAGACCCACTGTTTTTAACCCTTAAGTGAGTTTTAATTAAGTATGTCATAATCAAAATATGTAAAGGTATTAATGATTGAATATTAAGGTTCATATTAAATGCCTCCTTAAGACTGCTGAGCAAGGTGTATCCAGGAAGTTTTTAAAAAAGGGCTAAATGGGGACCAGAGGTGATCTTGGGGTTTCACACCAAAATAAAAACACAAGTGTAAAGCAGAGCGAGTGAGTGACAGATCTCAGACTCACAACATTAAGGTCAAAAACTGATATAAACAATTCTGACTAATTGAAGCTATTTATCTTCTTAAGGTATTATTCATTATTAACTTAAAGAGGGGTGGTGGTGGGGAGGGAGGTGTTAGTTACTATATTTTTCTGAACAGAGTGGCTTTCCAAACCTCATGGTAGAAAATGTTTTGCATTAAAAAGAATATACTTAAGTTCTTTCTTTTTCAAATTATTAAACAGATTGTTGTAGTAACACAATAAAGATACAAATGTGACCTCAAACCACTTTTATTAGCAATAAATACCTTTATCAGATTACAGTTCAAACTGTAGGAAGCTACTATAAAGCTTTACTTAAAAGAGACACTAAAATCAGAAGTACAGTAGCGCTCCAATTTCCTACAGCTGGTCTCAAAGTCCTGTTAATTAAAGCTCTCATAATCATCATCATCATCTGAATCATTACTGTCAGGCATATCACTGTCCCCTTCAGAATCTGTAACCACAACAGCAGCAGCTGTAATTTATTGTATGTATAAAATTCTTATCTACCATGTTCAAGTACAGTGTAAAATATGCAAACGTCAGAGGTCACTACTCATGGTGTCCAAACCGAAGCCACGTTTCTGCTGGATTTTCTCCTGGGCTGTACTGCAGTACAATGCAATAGCTAAACCACACTTTACACCAGGTGGTGATGGTAACACAACAATAAGTTATTTGTTGATCCTCAAAAAAAACAAAAAAACAAAAACATGAAGATGGAAGAAGTTAGATGGCTGGAGGGGCGAAAATGTCTGTAGTTTGGAACAGAGGTTGTGCTAAGCTTTTTCCGTTGTCTGTCATTTTGACTAAGAGTGTCAAAAAAGCCTATCATAATTTAATGTCATTTCAGTTGCTAACATTTCACCAACTGAAGTGATCAGAAGTCAGCAAGTCTCTGAACGTTATCTGATCCCACAAAAACTCCCCTCAGTGGGAGAATAATCCCGCAGCAGTGTCAATTGCGCTGGATGCACTCCAAAGCCTCTTGTCCATAATGGAAATTTTTCTTACACTGATTGATTTAGTGACCTCTGTGCATAAAGTTTAAACTATCTGTGCATCAGCACCAAGTGGTCAGATGTAATCTGTCAAAATGAGGACGTCAGATTTTTCTGTCACTGTTTAAAAAAATAATTATAATTAATGAATAAAAAATAATTATTAAACATTGGGTTAATGCCATTCCTGGTTTGGATATATTTCAAGGTAAACAAAGAAGATAAATGAGCAGACTGCCCTGTGTGCTTGCTGTGAAGAGGAGGGCGCGACATATTATTTCAATTAAGCTCTTACTGCTTTCGTTTTTAGACCACCATTAGAGTAAGCAGTGTAACTTCTCCCATTTTAAGCTTTTATCTGGTATGTGTGATCAATGGGAGTGGAGATGGGTGACGCTGTGTGTGCATTTATTGCAGCACAGTGCTTGTTACAGTCTAATGAACAGCTGCACCTTACTTTCTTTCCATCCTCAACAGGGTAAGCTGCCTATTCCTCTATTTAGACTACAAGTAGATTAACACAACTTTATCACACATTCTCTTTTGGCTTTCTCTCTGTGTGTATTGTTTATTAAATGTGCCACAGAAGCCGCAGTCCAACCTGACCATCAAATAAATAATTTTGGGCCAACCTGAATTTTTGCTCGGATCGTAGCTCTAAACTCCAGCAAAAAATGTGTCTTTTAATGAGTAATTTGATAAAGCATTTGAAGACTAAACAATCTATGTCATACTCTATTTATGATTTGTTAAAACAGTCAGAGGGACTCTAGGCTTAAAAAGAAGAGCCACACCGATTTAAATAAAATAAATTTGTTTTCAAAAGTTATTGCGTGAAGTATAAGTATGACTTGTTAATGACTCAGTATCACTCGTACTTGGTCTGGAAAAAACTGGTATTGGGACGTCCCCAATCACTACAATACCCACTACTAAATGGACACAAATCTGCAGCACGTGAGTACACTGGCCTACATATTTCAAAAATGTCCTGCCTGAGGCACTACCAAGTCTACCAGTTTGGCAAGCATAGCTCAAAAGTTTTTGAGAACACTGCAATAGGAAAGCCGAATGGAGTTCTGCCAAGTAACTCTGTTTTTTGTTTTGAGCTTTCAACCTCTATCTGTCATGAAACAGGCTGGATTTGGAAATGCTGGCTGTCGTTTGGAAGTCTCTGGGATAAAGAATAATATCAGCAGCCTTTCTTTTAAGTAGTGTTGGAAGACAAGATGCCATGGGAAAATAACACTATCACATCACCTTTCTGTGCATTTAACAGTACAGCATACATAACTTGATCACCACATCTATCAGGCTGCCCGACTGATTTTTTTTTTACATGTTGGAGAGTTCTGTCTTGTGATTGCAACAGCTCTAATGTATCATAGGTACTGCACAAATGCACCACTGCAACAGAAACAACAAAACTTTGACTCAAATCTTGCATAAAAGATGGAATAATAACTTCACTTAATCTCACACTATGCATTGCACAGACTTTACTCACATGTAAATATGGGATGGTTAAAATTAACTCAAACTTACGGTATCATTTGCTGTCTGAGTAACTTTGCTCAACCTGTCAGAGATTAAAGAGCTCTGAAATTTAGTTCTGATGCTTTAATATAAAAATAAACAAATAAAAAGAGACAGCAACATCATGGAAGAGTGTTTTATCTGGTCATGATGCAACAAAACGCTGTGAATTCCACATTATTGATCCCAATATACATGAACCTTTCACATTAGGTGCTCATGAAAAGCAGTGAACACACTTCACAGAACTTGCTGGTCCTTCAAAATTTGCTCATTAAGCTCCAAACCTTTATAGTGGAGATTCAATTAGCTTAGAGGCTATATACTCAACAAGCCAATAATGTGTTGCTTAAATCATCAAGCAAGCGACCACCAGAGCAACAACATGTGGCAAGACTGGAATCAAACTGCAAACCTTCTAATTGCCAGACAACTACCTTTCCCCACTGACTCACAGTCGACCCAAGATAAATGATTACATTTTATAGAATACACATTTTTCTTGCAGTAAATTTACCTAAGTCTAAATTTCAGCTACTGAATCAGTGCTTGTTTTCCTGTTGCCAGTCAAAGACTGGCAATCCCCAGACAAATGGCACAGTTGTCTGGGGATTGCTTATGGAAAAAAAAAGAGCTCCTTCAATGTTCTCAAAATTGTAAACCGTAATTAAATTTTGCATGCAGGACAACATTTTAAGAGTTTAAATCATGAGGTGAACCTAAAAATGGGACCAGGATCCAAGAATCTAGTAAAAACAATTAACACCAAAACAGTTAATAAAAGCCATTAGTGACAGCAAGAGAAACATCACTGCTCTAAATAAAAGAGACCTGGCTTGCAGTCAGTGACCGTATTGACTCATTCCCACAGTTTGTTCCACAATTTCTCACAGAAACCTAAAGACAAAGTCAGCAAAGGAGCTCTTTAATCTGGATTAATGATCTGGAGAGCTCCTCCAGTAAGTAAAACCCATTCAGGGTGTCAGACCATCTGCAATTAAATCCTCTGCTTCGAACTTTCATGTCAAAGTGAAATAAAATGAGGCATTGTTTACAACAAAAGATGTGAACCAGTTAACTGAAACAGACCAAGCTTAAAGCAAAAACAGAGGAGATTTAAAAAAAAAAAAAAAAAGACTTGATTCATAGGAATGAAAACAAACATTTTTGGTTTTTAGTTTTTTTTCCCATTTGAATTGTCAGCAAGCCAAAACTGTGATTAAAAAAGGGAAATAGTTTAACACATCAATACCTTTTAACACTGGAACATTAGTTTAGTTTTTGGCACATTACATGCAATCAAATTAAGGATGTCCAGAGAGAAGTTTATGAAAGATTTGTTGATTCAGACAAAAAAAAAAATAAAAATAAAAAATGCAAGCAATTGGGATAATTACAGTAGCCATAGATCCACCCTGTGGTGGCTGCAGAATATAGCAACTTAATGGTAACTTTACCCAAACAATGTAGAAGTTAACAAAAAACACTTACTGAACAACTATTTCCCCGAGGAACCGAAACAAAATAATACAACCAAAATTGTGTGTGCTTACGTACAAGCTGCCATCAGGACTGCAACATAAAGAGGTTCAGCAACATAAGATGGATTGTAGCCGAGACTATTTTAGGGTTAAAAGTTTGGGAGAAGAAGGAAAGACAATTTGGAATTTAAAGAAGGAACACATTTGAGTATGTCAGCTTCTCAGACCAGAACAGACATTAAGGTCCAGAGTTTGTCACCTTTTAGTGTTCCGGTCGAGTTGTCTTAACTTGTTTTTCTCAGTGTCCTGTTTCTCAGCCCAGCTGATGAGGGACAGGTGCTTGAACTGGCTTTAAGGTCATTCTGTGTTACTTTCTGATTTTGGATCAATTTGAAGCAAAATCGGGCAAGAAAACTCAAAAAGAGTCAATAACTGATGTTTTTGTTTAAGACATAAATCACTCTTGAAGGTTAGAACTGATCATAATTTTATTATGGATTATTTTAAAAGCTTCCCCAACTAAACAATCACAATAAGATCATTCCCCTTAAAAGACATCTTGACATTTTTTGTTTTTTTATGATGGTTTTATGATGATCTCTCCACAGTCACCTCCACAAGAAGACCTAGATAGAATAAGCATTCACTGCAAATAAAGAACAAATACAGAGTTAAAAACAAGTCCTGGATGTCTTCCAGATGTCAAGATCTCTGTTTTATTCGAGGGTTGTTATTACTTTAACAAGTTTTAAAACTTATTTCTAAAGCCACTATTTAATACAAACAAGCAAAGTAGGTAAAGTTCAGGGTCAAGTACAGATATTAAAAGTGTGGTCACGACATCAATACACGTATAACATGTATATTCAGTATGGAGAAGAGGATTTGAAGACATTTAGCCCTGCTCAACAGAATATTTCAGTGTGTTATGCTCAAAATGGTCCATGTACACAAGTGTGTGTGTGTGTGTGTGTGTGTGTGTGTGTGTGTGTGTGTGTGTGTGTGTGTGTGAATGTTTACAGCTGACGATCAAAGCTACCTCCGTCTTCACTGGGAGACAGGCGCCTGTGAACCTGAGATGATTAGAAGCCGCAGGAAAGCTTAACGAGCTGTCTGAGGCCAGGCGGCCAACATCATTATAGCTGAACTTCTCGGTGCAGAGGACCAGACAAGACGCCACAACAAGGGACAGGCTGATGCCTCTCATTCCCACAGACTAATGCAGGACAAGCACGGCTATTAATCTCCTGCAGCTTGACCAATCAGTTCTCATAGGAGTCTGGGTTAATTTCCTGCTTTACTCTCTCTGAGGTCAGATTAAAGGAACTCCACTCCCACACATGAACACCTTCAGGCTAAGCTTAATTTTATATGAAACATTAAACCTTTAAGCTTCCGTCTCATATATTTTTTTCATTACTTAACTACTTAAGACGTTTGATCAATGAATGCGACCAAACAATGTTTTTAGGCATGGTTTGAATGAAACCCTAATTTAGATGAAACTTTCCAGAGAGAAGAGTGTTTAGTATGTCTTAAACAAAACAAAATTAGTGAGACCAAGCAGAATTTTTTTTGACCACATGTCAACAACAACAACAAAGAGACCAGACTTATGACTTATTTACTCAAAATGATACAGATAATTCAGAAACTAGTTGAACCAGATGCACACTAAAGTTAAAGTTTTATAAATGAACATGCAATTTTAGTTGAGCAAATGACCGCGGCTCCACATTTTTTTTTTTTTTTTTTTTTTTTTTACCCACTGCTCCTAACAACAAATAACAATGCTCAATTTTCCCAGACTTACCTCAATCTGGGAGCTGTTGTCTGTGTCCTCTGCAGACAGTAGGCCGGGGAAACCTTCAAGCTCCTCCGGTTCTGGCTCCTGTTCTTGCTCCTGGCTAGCCCTATTGCTGTCCATGTTACGAGGTTTTGGAGGAAGCCACCTCCTCCACCGGTGACTGTACAGCCGCACATCCACTGCTGCACCCTCATCTCCATCTTGGTCCAGCACGTATGAGTAAGAGACCCCTAAAGAAACATGCAAGAAAACAAAAGATTAAAAGAGTTAAACCACTTTAAGATAGTGAATTGTGTTTGATAATGTTACACTGTCAAATAAGATCTAAATGGTGGACTAAGGCAGACATTACCTTGGGAGCTAAAGTATTGTGCCAGTTAAATGCATGGAGGCAGGAGCAATCACATAGTTACATGCAAACACATGGAGCATACAGAAGCTACAACATTTCTGTCTATATGCTACTTATACAGCTTTGGGTGAAATAGATATATCATTATTTTTGTTTTTAATATTCGTTTCTCATCATTATCAGAGGTGTTGATATTGAGGGCTTAACAGCCTAGTGTGTAAGTAATTTCATGTTAAGATATTACAAGACATGTTATGTCAGTCCTATGCACAGGCTGAACTTTCAATGGATGTAACTGATTGTGAATTAAACAAAAAATTTGGACAATCCTTTCATTTGATTTGTAATTATTTTTTGTTAGCAACCCAAGAAAAGGACAAAGAAAAAATTATATTTTAGGATTGATGAAAAAGTATTTTCTAAACCAGATGAGAACATTTTTTTTATATTTTTAAAACTGAATCTGAATTTCTGTTAACTGTCTTGCAAAGTAGCTCTTAATCTTAGAGAGACTATGTTCAGTCTTGATCTTATTAATGTGATCCTTTTCTCATCTGTTACATTTTAGTTCTTACAGTCACACCAAAGTGTTGCGCTCCTTAGCCTTCAGGTCTCATCTCTTCAATTTAAAAAAAAGTTTAGTGTAATCTTTTAAATTAAAAATTACATCCATTCATCCACCTAACTTTTTAGGTTGTTCAACCATCTTGTTTTAAAAATGGGTGAAAAAAACAACTAAAGTCCAGACAAAACCTTCCAAAACATTCCCTTAAAAACATTGTGTTGAATTATGATTCCTCAGAGGAAGAGCAAAAAGTATTTATCTGTTATTTCTGAATTAAAAAATGTTTAGTCATGTCATATCATTAGGCTTTTTTAATTTGCACTTTTTTACTCATCTGCTCTGACAGAGGCCTTTTTCATTGTTTGCTTTTAGTGATAAAAACAATCTGAATCCCCCTTTTGAGAAGAATTGCTAAGACTCCTCCAACCTGATTTTACAAAGGATGCAATTCAGCTCCGCTGTTACTCCTGCAACAGAAGGAAATATTTTCCTCTCAACTCGACCGAGCAGCATTTCTGACTTACATTTTATGATCTATGTGATGATAGAGATAAGACACCGAGAAAGAGACTACTGATGCTCATAGTCGCAGAGCCACATGTATGCAAATTACCATTTTGTTAGTTTTCTTTTAAGCAACTGGCAGGTATGAAAAACAGTAGAAACAAATCAGCTTATTTTGGGGGCCTAATGCGTCATATCAATCAATATTTTTAAATGTCTTTACTTGTTAGATCTCAGTCTACGCAACAGTGGGAATATGTCATTTTCTCTTCTTGTAAAGCATGTTGTGTCTTGACACTATAAGGCAACCAGACTCACCATTTGGTTTGCCTAAGCTTCCTGAACGGGACATTTGGTAGAAATAAACAAAACAAAACAAAAAAAAAAAAACCCATAAGATAAAAAACAGTGCAAGGTAAATTACTTTATTTTTTGTCTTGTTTTACATTGTGTCAGGTCAGCAAAAATAATTTACAAAAAGCCAATTCCAGTATAAACAGAAGGCTTATCAGTTTGTTTCCCTTTATTTTCCATGCTCAGCATGCCTGGATAGGCTTTTGCCCCCATGACCTTAATAGGATTAAGTGGTTGGATACAATTAGTAATAAACTTCATTTTCATAGCACTCATCCAAAGATTCGTTTACAAAGTGCTGGCATGCTGTTGCTGCTTTATGCAAATAGTTTTGGCTTGAAGACAGAGAGAACTGCTGATTTCTCAGTTGTCACTGATCTATGCGCTATTTTATGAGACAGAGGTCACAGGGTTTAACCTGCGGAGCATATTTTCTACTCTTTCCCCCTTGTTTCTTTTCTCTCATGCTCATGGTCAATTCTCAGTGCTGTCCTCCTCCTTCTGTTGGCCTCCCAGGATCAGTGGTTCTCCAAAAGGGGGAGGAGTGAGACTAAGTGGAGAGGCTTAAGATGCTAATTCACCCAAAGTGGAAGCTGACAGATTCACTGGCAAAGCAAAAATCAGTAAGATAAATTTTCTTGTGGAAGAGGGTGTTGATCTGCACTGGGGGAATTTACCAGGGAAAACTCCTGAGTATGAAACATGGCTGAGAGTGCTATGTCACAACATGTACGAAACATTTTCAGAGAATAATTATAAGGCTCCGAAATTGAGCTGCAACTCTGTGCAGAAATGGACTCACACACTGAATTTATTAACCCCAGTGGCATATGAAATTACAGCAATTTATCAAAAATGTATAGACTTCTGCTTCTAGTGGTAAAAATATTTAAACCATAAAAAAAGTCATAAGACATAATTTTACTTTGTTTCTAAAAGAGATTTCCAACTCAAATGTTTGTCAACAAAGACACATTAAAACATGCTGAGGAGCAACACGACACTGGGTTACAAAAGGCGATGGAACATTTATGAGCTGATTAGGTTAATTAGCAGCTAGATCAGTCTTCCTGAAATAGAGATGAGTATACAGACACTAGTTAAAATATTTAAAATATCTCTTGAATACTAGTTGGCAAAGAATCAGCTGCTCTGTGATTCTAAATTTCATTGACAATGATTAGGAGTTCAATTCCAGCACAAATCCCAGCACAAATCAGTGCAAATCAGAGTTATGTAGGAATGTATTAGCATTTGAAAGAGGAGATGTTTCCATGACACTAAATAATGCCAAAGTGCATTTAGTGCTTAGAAATGCATTATATGAGTTCAGTCCATTTACCATAGGATTACTGTTAAATGTCATAAAATGATTAAGAAAATGTAAAAACAAGAGAGATGCTACCGTGGGTTAGGATAAATATAAAAGATTTCTAGACCAACAGAAAAAGTAAAACAAAGATTTACACCTGTGGGGCAGTGAGGGAAGACATGCTTCTTATCAGTGTTGCATGCCGGTGTGTGTTAAAATCATGGCAGCAAACCAGCCTCGGTCAGCAAAAGGCAAAAAACTTTGCAGTTTTTTCCAAACAACCGAGTAAGTTAAGTAATGCTGTTGGATGCAGATAACATTAACTAAATGGTGACTAGTTAATCCATCTCAGTATATCACGCTAAGCTCGGAGTAGTTTTGCACTGTACCTTTAACTTGAATAATATTATGAACTATTGCTGCTCTTACTTGAGTAAAATTTCTGAATACTCTATCCAATAATGTTAATGTTATTTTTAATGTGTTGGGCTTGTTGGACCATTTGGAAGTAAATAAGATACAGTGAACACTATATATTGTCACTGGAAGTACATTACCCTGTTCTAACATCCACACATTACCGACTGTAAGTATCAATTTTATGTAAAGTTTAATACTGAGAAAGTGTTTCTTTTGCCTGAATGTGTTATTTTTATTTATTTGTATTATTTATTTTTTAAATTTTAATCCTTAAAATGCCAGAATTTGCACATAACCAAGAGAACACTGCTGGTCAGTAAGAAGCAGGACCTAGTTATGGGTAGAGAGAACCCTGGAAACTACTTCAAAGTTGAGCAAGTATTTTTTCTATATTTCTGTCTATGTATTAAAATTGAAATAACAATAAAATATTATAGATGACATTATTATGCATATATAAGAAAAAAATCTGATTTTCTGTTTTAAATAAAAGACATTGGATCATGTTTTAAATGTTTGTGAATAAAGACAAGGTGAAACTGTGGTATTTTTACTCAGAACTATCACATCACGATAATCTCAACCCAGCTCTAACGTTATTTTTAGTTATTATTACATTATAATGTTACTTGGTATGTATTCATTCTGCAATTCTCAATACAAAAGTATTCAAAGCCACGCATTTATGATGAAGTTATATCTTAATTAGCAAAAGCTGATAATTGCGAAGCCTGTCTGTGCAGAGAAAGTTTTCTGCCCATTAGTAGGATCTCTATTTTGTTGTTTTGTCCCTGAGGTAGCATTTTTTGACCAAATATTTCCTTACAATCTCAGTATGCCTCCAATACTTCCTGACTCCCACATTGTGTCTAATGGCCATTAGTCACATCCATGCAGACAAAGCAGCACAGGCCTCTTCCTGTCAGCAGACATAATATATGAGCTAATTTAGGAAGCATCTACATGAACCATTTCGCCTACATCTATTTTATTCCTTACAAGAAGCCCCTCAGGTTGTCAACATACAGTTGAAAGCTGGATAACATAACATAGGTGCCTTGAATAACTTACTGCTCTTTTCCCAGAACCCTCCTCTATGAATGGCCATAATGAGTCACCCTTTAAAAGATCACTTGCACCTGAATTTCTCATGAGAGCACCTCCTCTGTGGTGCAGAGATGGCTGAGTATCTTATTATCCAGGGGAGTGTTGGGGTCCTTTGTCATGGACTTAAGAAGGCAATAGAGGAAAACCCCTAATGGGACACCTAAAATACCCCCACCACCCCACCCCTTCACCCCCGCAGGATAAAGCTTCTGCTCTGGGGTGAGACTGCTACTCAACTTTTGTGTTAGAAGAGAAGCTTTTCCTTGCACATCTTCCACCGCCTCTAAAAACCCCTGCATACTTTCACCCTGACTCTGTCATGCAACCTTGTTGGCCAGACTCACGCTTTTCAACACCTCTGATTCACAAAAACCAAAGAGACTATAATTTGGTTCCACCTAGGACCATTCGAGGACACATAAGTGGCCGTAAAACCACTGTAAAAAAGGATCTGTCTACACCCATTCTTTTCATTGGGGCTCATTTGTTTCCTTCCTTTTCTTTTGGTTTTCACCTCAATCAGTGCTGCTGACAGAAGATCGCCACACATTACTCGCAGGTCATGGAAATGGAATCTGCTTTCTTTTATCTGCATGCATCTAATGTAATTAATTTCTGCACAGGAGGGAACAAAAGGAAAATCCATCAGGAATTTCTCTGTCTTTCAAGCTCTGGGTGACAGCTTAATTCAGCGCCAACTAAAAGCTCCTTTATCAACTAAAAAGCAGATCACACTGAGGGTCTTCTCTAAATGTTCTCTAGGAGTGATCTCCCATTGTTGTTGGAGATCCTATTTCCTGTACCTTGTCATTAGTTTTTAGGTGGCATTTGACAAAATTAAATGGGGCAGTCAAGAAACATGTAAGTTTATATCGCTGTTAAAGAAGTTTTTACCTTCTGCATAAATGTTGTTTTCAGAGAAGATCTTGAGATCCAATCTTTTTCTCAGTTAGTTAACACATGATACCATAAGTTACCAGGTCATGTTAACAACAACAACAACAACAACAACAACACTCTTCAAAGTGACAGCTGTTACTGGAGGAAGAAGAATCTGTTTAAAAAATAAACACCTTAATAAAACCATCAGAAGATGCAGAAAGAGTCTGTTAGAAACTTCTACAAAGGAAGTTGGGTTTTCTGCAAAGACATGAGTCTGCTCTGCATTCAGACTGCAACTTACATGGGGAGTGAACAGGAAGTTGATAACAGAAAGGCTGAAACTACTGCAGCAAAACAGGACATTGATTAATTGGAAAAAGTTGGCAACCTTTTGAAAATCTCCCTCTTAAGGCAGGACTCTACTTACTGTATAAAGCGTACACACAGACTTATGCCAAACATGCTAACCATGCTAATATCTTATAGAAAATGATGCAGACACCTTAGCCCTTTGCGATAACTGTCATGAATTTCACTCAAACCATTTCCAGTCTTAATTTATCCAAATAGCCTATTGATGCATATTCCACACATAAGTGTTGCATTGGAAGCTCTTAGCTGACACCTAGTGTTTGGAGTATGAACTACTTCTGGTTGTGATTTTGCATTATCAAGATGTACAGAATGTGAAACAATGTTAACACCAAAGACTGTATAGAAATATTTTGTAACTGAATTGTTAAAACCTAGTATCTACATACCTGATCCTGAAAAAAAATATTTAGTGACTGTTATGTATAATTATGTCAAAAGATCTTAATCTTTTGACATAATTAATTAATTATGTCTTTTTAAATTATGTCAAAAGATCTTAATCTGTATTATAACTGATCTTGTACGTAAAAGGATATACATGCAAGATCATGTATATTTTGCATGTATATGTTGCATGTATTTTGTTTGGTAATAAAACAAAATACCCTTTATTTTTCCCTTAGAAGGGAAATATGTCCCTTACAGTGATTTTGTATTAGGACAAAAACAAGTCAATCAGAAACTCTTGTCTGGGGACACTAGGTAGAATTTGTCTACTATGTGGGGAAGGAGGTGGGGGGGTATTCTGCATCCTAGCTATTGTAGGTTACACACAATTTGATTTTGAGATGCTGAAAATGCTGTCAGGGCGACATAAAACCATAACATAAATAATAGGTTATTACCTGTTCCCTTTTTAAGATGATTAAACCACAAAAAAATATGCTTTGTTAAAACAATTTTAATAGTATCAGCAGTTTTTCAGTCTTTTTGCTTTGCTAGCTATTTTTTTCATTTTTGAATTTTCAGCTGAAAGCATGAAGTCTGCTTACAGACTCAATTTCAGTTTGGTTCAGGAGATTCTGGTGCTGGAAGAAATTTTGAGACTCTCCGTAGTTCAACTAAAGATGCAAAAAACAAAAAAACCATTAAAGAACAGCAGTCTTAAACTTATGATCACAATGACACTTTTGAAAACATGTAGATGAAAATTAATCAAGTTAATTAAGTAAGACAAACAGTTATGTTCATCAGATTTGATTAATTTTACTAGTATCTTTAGTCTGATGCTAAGCCAAGTTCCCATTCCAAAGGCTTGTCTTCATCTGGTTTTTGTTTATTCTACAGCTGATGATTTCTGATTTGCTCTGCTACACAGTGATAGCTGAACAGCATGTTTGTTTGACTTTTGTAATTAAAGAGGTGGCCTGTTTGGGTGCAACTTTGCTGTGAGGTATCAGGTTAGAAACAAGCTGGCTGTGTGGCTGTGCTGTCAGTTTAGTAAAGATCAGCAGCAAACAAAAACTTTTCTAGAGAAATCAAAAAAAGACTAATTCTGTCCCAAAGACAAGAGACTGGGAATTCTGCCACAAAACTCTGATGGGTGCATCTCCGATATTGCTGTATGCATCACAAGTGATTGACTGCAAGGTTTACAACCATAAGAGTAGAAATAAAAAAACTCATACATTTTACTTTTTAAAAGTCATCTGGTATTACCTTCAGTACCTTTAACATCAGTTTGCCTCCAGAATTAGGATTTTATATTACTTCTTCATTGAAGCCTTCTGAAGCTGAAATGCCCCATGCCTACAGCCGGTCCACACACCTTCATGCAGTTTGTCAATGCAAATGCCTAAAAATCTGATTTTGTTTTACCAGGCAGGTTCATCAGGTTCATCTCAAAAGTTGTGCTAGAGAAACAAACATTTCTAAGTAAGTCCTGGTAGTTTTAGGAGCCAAGAGTGATATTAAGATTACAAAGACAGATAAAAAGAGATATTCAGTTTGCAGTAAATAAAGTTAGTTTAAAATAAGAAAATCCAGGGGTATTATGTATTTTCCAGGCACAGCATGCCATTTTTTAGCACAATCAAGTAACTATTGCTTTCAGTTGTTGTAAAAATGCTGTATACATCAAACTTAAAAGAAATTTGAATTCACAATTTGACACCTTGAACTGGCCTCTGTCTCTTTAAGAAGCTCCTTCTCTTTTCGACACTCAGCCTTCAGCATGTCATCATAATGCTCTGCCATTATGCTATTTACAACTGTTCTTAGGAACGCTGGACTGAGAAGTAGCTTAGTTTGTATGATAACCTCAGCAGATGCACAGTTCCACCAGGTGTTTGCGAGTTGCTGCTGTTGCTAGTCTGGTGGAGCTTTGTGGGGAAGGCGTAGGGAAGGGGTCTTCTGCGGGGTGGAAGCTCGGCTGGAGACTGCAGCCCCAAAGAGGAGCTTTGTATAAATAGGTGGCGCATTGTATGAGCAAGTGTTTAGGCACCCCTGAATGGCTGCCATGAGTGATTTCTTAAACATGCATGAAAGAATCAAAGCAACACCCCAGGTATGTTTTTGCTGAGGGATTAACATTATAACATGATATAAAGGTCAAATGTCTTTAAAAATGTTTCCCTAAATATTGCTACTCAAGGCCCTTTAAAATTGCAAATATATTATAGAGTGCTTACAGAAAATTAAATACACACAATTCACAGTAGTCATCTGAGAACACACTGAGAACACAAAACCCGAACACACACCTATCTGAAACTATTATCCAAAGCGTGCTTTCCTGGCTTGTCTTATCTTGCATTTTTACACATGCCCTCTTTAAAATGCAGCCTGTCATTAGACAAATGCATAAAAGCACAGAAAAAGCTGACTGGAGAAAAATGTTAAATTCAGGTAGAAAGAGAGTCAGCACCTGCAAAGCAGAGTCGGTTTGAAGCACGACTTGTAAAGTGAAGTGGATTCATTTGAATGCATCTAAAATTGAGATAATCGGTGCTCTGGAACAAGTCCAGACGTGGCATTAAATGATACAGCAGATGAGTGAAAGGGGGGAAAAATGTTTTCCTGCAGAAAATATTCATCCAAAGCATCAACAGAGCTACTTACCTGTTGTTTTGTTTTGTTCAGTATTTAACAATTTGAAAAAATATTTCAATGTAAACACAAGCAACAGATTCCACACTGTCTTCAATACTTATGTCATTAATAATTATACAAAGAAGTCAAACAGCCCTTCTTCTTCCACAGGACTTATAGTAGCCCAGTGTTGTTAATTAAAGCACTTGATTATTTCTAAAAAGCCAGGAGTTTTATCAGTTTGCTGGTCTGCAATACAGATGTGTGTTAACACGACGCAAAGAAGGAAAAGCATTAGCAATGATCTAAGAGAATCAGTTGCTCCCTATCAACTTATGAAGGGTTATGAGGTCTTTTATAAATAATTTCAAGTCCATCACTCTACAGAAAGAGAGATTATTATCAAGTTTAAGAGAGCTAAAATATTTAAGATAGCTAACAATCTCTCCAGGAATGGATGTCTCCTCAAATTTACCACAATGTAAGATCAAAATGACCGAAAAGCCCCAAGAGCTCCATCTCAGACTCTACCGGCTACAAACAGCATGTTAAATGTTAAAGTTCATACCAGGACATTTAGAAAACAACTGAACAAGTATGGCTTGGAAGGAAGGGTTACCTGGAGAAAACATGGCATCATGATTTAGGTTTGCAAACCTTCATTTGAATGAATCACAAGACCTCTGAAAAATTTGCTTTCAATATAGAAAGACTAAAGTAGAAATCTCAAACACAAATCAAAGTCATTCGTCTGGCTGCTGAAGCTTGAGACAGGTTAGTGATGCCAAAGAAAACAGCAAATTTTCTGAAAGAATTGAATAATCAAGGTGCTGGACTGGCGCAGTCAAAGTCCAGAGCTTAACTTCACTAAAATCCTGTGGTGGGACTTTAGAACATATGTGGAAAAACAAAACCGTGTAAACTTCAATGAGTTTAGAAAGCAGAGTGGCCAAAACTTCTTCACAACAACATTTGAGACATGACAGAGTAATGCTGAAAATGTCTTTCATTTTGTCTAATTAATTATGATGAAGTGCAATCTGTTTGGTGCATTGTAATGTATTTCATGTATGCAAGAACTTGGAAAAGACCAGTTTTTTAGTACTCTCTTTTGATCATGACTGTAAATACTTTTTAAAAATTCCAAGGTCCAAAGTAGGATAACATAATCATTATCTGTCATTTTTAAACTATATGACCTTACTTCCAGGACAAACCACATTGCCATTATTATAGTATGTTGTTTACAATGAGAGCATGTAGGGCTGAAACGATTCCTCAAATAATCTGGGTACCTCGATTACCAAACATCCTCGAGGCAAATTATCTTGTTTGAGGCTTCGTTAAATATACTGTAATAAATACTATTAAACTATTCAGCGTACTGTGTTCTGGTCGGAAGGTTAGCTGTGTTGCACGACAACATTCTTGCTTTTATTAACGCCTATGCTGTTGACGCAGAGTACCAAAATGAAGCGCCCAGAAAATGAGAGAAATGGTAAAAAGTGTGGAAGCATTTTAAACTAAATTGAAAAGACAACACAGTGCAGTGCATGCACTGCAAAGCAGAACTAGCTTTCTACAATAGAGTGTCCTCAATGTTCCAGCACCTGAAGAGAAAACACCTGCTACATACATTGAATTTGTCTTTAGTTGCTGACAGGCATTGTTTATGTTCGCTTTGCAAAATACTTTTTCCTAAATGTGTGACAATCTGTCATTGTCCATTACTAAGATAATCGGTAGCTGCAGCTCTAAGAGGATGAAGGGTTCCCTTTAAAGCAAAACTAAGAACATGACTAGTTTAAGGAAACATTTTGTAGATATTATATAAATTTATTGTACAACATACTACATATCATCTACTTTAATATCCCTGTTGTTTTTAAAAAAAAATAAAGTTGAGCAAAAAAGCTTCAAGCAACACTATATTTAGGAGAAAAACACAAAGTAATGAGCAAGCACCCTGGGGATGTTGGCCAAGATAAAAATTGTTGGAGACTAAAAATAAAAAACAATTTTTGAAGTCTAAGGGTGTGAATTACAATTTGCAGGGACTCAAATTCATTAGATGGACCACTGACATAACACATTTATGGTGCTCAGGAAGATATTACATCTGAGAAGGAACAAGTGTCAGGAGTGCCTATCAGGAGATTAGATAAGTAGGTGGTTCTACCAGTTTTAAAGGCTTTAAATATGAGGAATATAACTGTTTTTGATGGAAGGTTTGTTTAATGCAGTTAAAATTGGACAGTTAAACCACTAAACTCCCAGAAACTTTCCCAAACACAAAGTATCTAACCTCAAAACACAGGGTTTAAAGATCAGAAATCAATCATTTCACAATCTGCTGTTACCACTGTGGCTTTCTTTGTGCAACTGGTGGTTTTAATGGGTCTTTATCGGCCAGTGCAAACATACTACAATAAGTGTAAATAAAAACACTTTGGGCAACGCAGGTATGGACAGTTATGGAGAACTGTAGCCAGCAGCGCAACAAGAAGAAGAGTACATCCTGAAATCAAAAGCATTCAGGAGTTATGGGCTCTGGTCAGATATGGTTTCTATCTTATGTTTTTTAACACTGAGTGAGATGAGGAGTAATGAACTTTCAGAAGCACCGGAGGTTTGAACCCTTCATCATGAGTGCTAAGGCCAGCAGGTAAGGTATCACCATTCAGTGAAGATCCTTCAAACAGGTTACAAGACTGAAAATCTCTAGGTAGCCCTTGTATATTCATGTCTTGCTTCAAAGAAGCCTGACCTTCCTACAGTCTTTTAAAGTTGTCCTGGGAAGCAGCTTTCTGAAGGTCTTTCAAAGGTTTTCTTTGCATATTTTCACAACTTTACTCATTTCCAGTGAAGTTCTTGATAAGAAATTCTTCAGGAAGCAGCTGCTGCAAAAATGATGCATTCCAGATAACTGTGTGGACTTATGGATTATTTTTTGCTTTAGCTAAAGATTCAGGAAGACATTATGTTTGTACTCTGGGCTGCTATCATATGCCATTTTATATTCATGTTCTTAGCAATGAACCATTTATATCACTGGTAAACCCTAAAAACAGACTACACTCTTCATTTTATAGATCAGGATCATGAAAATTATTTAAATTTCCTAAGAATAATTAACATTTTTTGAGCGTTTTATTACTATCGTCACATTCAGAAATTTGCATACATTTCCGTAGTTTTTTGTATAACTGCCTTCTAAACTGTAAAGCTTAGTTTCAAAGGTTTTGTATATCCTTTCCTTTCACTAGCATTTCATGATAATTTGCAGAAAGTTTGGTTCATTCCTCCAGTTACACTTTACAGATGCCTCCCTTTTAAGCTCTGTCTATAAATGTTGTATGGGACTTAGATCAGAGTGTGATGACCACTTCAAAATGTTTACTTTGATATCAACTTTTGAAGTCAAGCCTTCTTCCTCGCTGACTGGCCTTTCAGCTCACGTCGGTACATGACACGTTTCACTGTGGATATTGACACCATCTTACCAGCCTCAGCCTTGACAAAGTCTTTGGCTTTTGTTCTGGGGTTCTGGTATTTAACAAATCTAATTATTTTTTGGTAAACTTACCTGACCTAAAATAGGAAATGTTTGGTCTGATTTAAAATCATACAATGAAAACAAAAATAGCTGTGTTTTTTAGACAGTGTATGTAAATATCTAGTTTCAGCTGCACGTTATGTTCCAAACCTTTACAAAAACCTGACCTTTGAGTATTTGATCTACTGATAATCAGTCAGATCGGATCAAGAGAGAACAGGTGAATTCTGAATTTTGGCCAATTGCATCTTTACTAACAGCATAGTATTACATTGCCTTGGCTCTCAATATAAACAATTAATGACTGAAGGCTAGAAAATAAGTGCTACTCTTATATCTTGTATTATAGCTCTCTGTGTTGGCAGGTCAAAAACCAGAGATCAGAATCAGACATAAAAGTCTGATCAGGGCACCATACTGTATTTTTTCCATCTGCTGTAGATCATTAGCTGAGTTGCCAAAAGTCCAATCTGAGGAAAAAAGTTATTACTTAGCATTTTTGACTCTTTCAGTTTCCCTACAGACTTTTTTAGTACTTGGTCAGACACAGCTACATATCTTCCACATAAAAGTAATAACCCTCTTTGTTCACCTATAATGAAAGCACTTTTTTACTCAAAGCTCCTTCGAAGCGCTTATCTCTTCATCTTTTCAGCCGTACAGGGGTTTGAGGTCAGAAACCTGCTGACTCACTGATATCCTGGATATTTTTGGGCCAACTGAAAAATTGTGAGCAAAAGAGGAATAATGTAAACATACCAAGCTGTACTGATGTGTTGACTTTACCTCTGTAGTGTCAAAAAAGTGGTCTTATTCTCAGGAAGTAGGTCAAATAGACGCTTGCACAATTTAAAAGACAGTTTTCAGGCAGGTACCCTAAAGGCCCATTTATGCTCAACATTAAATTTGCAGACGCATGTGGACAGAGTCTGGTGTCTGTCTTGTACTTTTATTTCATGTACCTTATGTTCTGTCATCAGGGAAGTTGTGGATACATACCCAAACGCAGCACAACTAATCAACAAGTAGAGTGGTGCTACTGATGATACCTGCCAATTCTTCCGTGTCTCGGTGGCTCAAGGCAAATGTATCTCACCAAACCATATCAACCATCTACCTAAATAATGATATGATGAACTTCAATTTATCAAACACCCTGGAAGTTTGCAATGATGTGTTTCTTTACACTGCTAGTACTTTGCAGGTGCCTTCCTTGTTCTAACTTGTTTAAAGATAAGCGTCAGCACCACTGACTTTTTATGCCATCGACTCCCCTTCATCAATCAACATCATACATCAACATCTTCAGGTGGCATGAGCGTGCTTTCTCCAAGCCCACTAACTCCAACGCCATCCTACTCAAAGCACAGGGGAAAGCGGGCCCAAGAGCCAGCTCCAGTCAAAGTGTATTTATTTCAGAATGGATGAAATTTGCAACAAGACACAAGGAAACTAAATCCTCTTTTGCTCTTTCATGACCTACCTCAACAACCTTCTGCAGGAGTTTCCTCAAGCTGATGACAGGAAACTAGCCAAAGACATACATGGACGAATGATGAGCAATTTATACTGCATGTACTATGCAAGGGATTACTGATTAAAGGTGATAGTGTTTAAAGGTGAGTCAATATTAAAAACCACTGACTCATTTATCTGCTGCATGTATTTAGTTTTTGCAATCCTGCTCTTGCCTTTTTGTGTCTGTCCTTTATTCATGCGACACATTTGATTTTTTTTTTTTTTTTTGTGAATTTATTCAATTGCTTAATATAATTTACTTACTGGACATAAAGTGTGCCAATACCACATCTACAATACTACATTTACTAGATAGATCAAGCTGATTTTAAACAAATTGTTCAGAGTGGGTGGTTTAGGCTGATTAATCAAAAACAGACATTCAACATTACAACATTACAGTTTCTCTGAAAGCAATCAATACATGAGGCCACTCTGAGGCAACGTGTGTGCAAGAAACGTTGCATTTCTTTAGCTGGAGATTGATTCCATGTAGAGGTGAGCTCTGGGTGTGTGTGTGCGGTTTTTGTGTCTGTGTCTCTTCCTGCAGGTAGAATTTGATTTTGATTGAGAGGCAGTCCAAGTGCATTAACTGCATTTTTCCACTTTTGTCAGAGTAAAGGGCCCTGTGTGAGACCAGACAGGACCCTTGGGCCTGTCCTCCTCTTTCTCGCTAATCCATCACCATTAAGGCTCTGCTCACCCCTGCAGCCTGCCATTTCTTCTTCTGTCTACAGTGTTCCCTGAGCCAAACATATGCTGGTCTGTCTAGCTTGTCACTCTTTTGACCTGCTGTTTCCCACAGTTCAGAGAGTCAAGGTACCTGCTAAAGGTAAGAGGTATGAGAACAATCACTGGTCAAGCTTTATTTAAATATCAGATCAAATATTTTGTCATTTTCTCTTACACAACTTACACAGAGTGTACCAGTTTATGTGCAAAGAAAACTGAGTCTTTTAGCCAACTGAAAAATCACTGGCAGCAAAGGTGTTATGGGAGAAGTGGATAGGAAATAAAAGCCTCATGTCATGTTTGTTTCAAGCTGTTTGTAAGAATCTAACTTATGCCCTGACTTTTATGGCATTAACACATTTTAACTTTGAGCGGTGAACCTGATTGGCTCGTAAGTTTTTAATATCAAGTTGATTTACATGTCAAAGTGTCTTTAGGCAACATACTTTTCTCTACATGGATATGTTGGATTGAGCAGAGTGTAACTGTAGAGAAAACACATTGCATTCTACAGAATCATGGGTAAACAACAACAACAACAAAATCCACCCAGAGTCAATTCTTTAGCTTTATTATACAACTAAATTGGGCTTTAGAAGGTTCTAAAGCTATTTAAGTAAAGCAATTACTGATTTACAATCCAATATCAAGGTATAAAGGTTTTTAAGAAGTTATGGTTTCATATTGGTAAATTCCTTTTGTTGTGCCTGGAAAAAATGTAACGGACAATGTCAGGAAAACCCATTTACCCTGTTTACAAGAAAGACAAATTTGTGTTTTTGGAAATATTTCAAGTCAAGAAAAACACAAACAATTGTGACATGAAAATGTGCCATGAATAGCTGCTGGTCATGTCGTTCCTTTATTTTATACGTTTGCCATTTTATACCAGACTTTTTCAGGGTACCGTGTGTTCTGACAGCACATAAATTCATACCCACCAGGGCTATTTTTTGTATCTGCTTTGACAATGAAATTTATTTTATATAATCTACTCATAGTCTACTGTAAAATAAAGTGAATATATGGCTCCAGCAAATATTAGCTATCAGCTAGAAATCTTCAGTTGTAATATATGTATAGCAGCTGACTGCAGGCTAGTTATCAGAGCAGATAGTTTGATCAAATAACCACTTACAGTGGTACTCTATAAACAGCAGCACAGGAGATTGGGATAATATTCAGCACAAAAAAAACAAGTTTATTTGAAAACCACAGTTAAATTGCTGAAAAAGTCCATGTAGCAGAGATAAAATAACAATTGTTAAATGTTACTGAAAACATTATTATAACAGAAATAATCAATGTTATATTATTTTTGCAGATTCAGGAATAATTGTTGCTTTTCTCCTTTAAATAAAATAAGTACGCTCTGGTTATTTATGTTCTTAAAAAATATTTGAGTATTTACTATAATACAGTGCATATCTCATACTGGCCTGTGTCTAATGTAATGCAAATGAAACGCAAACACCACATGAATAATTCTACTAGAGTTGAAGCCAAAAACTTTGCATACATAAAATTGAAACCAGATGTTTACATATGCAAAATAAAAAGATGCCTACACCTTTTTTTGTTTCTGTGTTAAGTTAAATTAGATCAAGCTTTTCTTGTTTTAAGCCAATAAGAATTAACAGTTATTTCTATTTGCTAAATACCACAATAATGACAGAAAGATTATGTCAGAGATTTATTTATTAATATCCTCAAAATCAGAAGTTTACATACATTTCCTCAGTATTTGGTTGGACTGCCTTTGACCTGTAGGACTTGGGTTAAATGTTTTGGGTTTCCTTCCACAAGCTTCTAACAATATTTTTCTGGAGTTCTGGTCCATTCTTCCTGACAGAACTGGTGTAACTGGGTCAGGTTTGTAGGCCGCCTCACTTTCAGATCTACCCACAACTTCTCCATAGGATTGAGATCAAGGCTTTGTGATAGCCACACAAAAACATTGACTTTGTTGTCCTTAAGCTATATGTGAATGAATCAATACAAACATGTTTAACTTTTCATCTTTGTTTTAGAACACTAGTATTTGTCGAAGTGACACACGCTATTTAAGTTGCTATCTTTGCACCAAAGGTCTCGTGGCGTCTCACATGAGAAAACAAATATAAATATGGGCTGATTTACTGCAAAGAGAAAATTTACCAGATGTTTTATTAATACCCTCCAGTTTGAAAACCCCAGTATCCTCAGGGCTAAATTTAATAGGCACTCGCATGTAATTAATAAAAGGAATTTTCAATAGTTTTGCCAGTTATTCATCAAACTTGCTCAGCACTGCATCTTGTCAATAATGATAAATTCAACCAACACCTGCTATAGGACACAACTGGTCAATATTACAGCATTAATAACTACCTACATCATTATTTATGAAAACCTAAATGTCTGTGGCTGTAAATACTGAACATATGAGCAGTGGAAAATAAATCTTTACAAAGTATGCAAGTTTTTTGCCAAGATCTGAATAGTTGCTGCCAAGCAGATGTAAACCTAGACTTACAATTTTTAATGGTCTAAACATATTTGGAAAATGATGAGGAAATAAAGGAAACATTGCCCAGTTCTGCATCCTCCCACCTACAGCCACAAGGCAACATAGCAGAGGCTAACAAGGAAACTGAATACACCAAAATATGTAAAGCAACGGCATTCAACAGAATCATACAAGAAACCTAAAATATATTACTGGGTCTACCGCTATACATTTTGAGCAAGAAAGAGGATGTTCTAAAACCATGCTTACAAACTGTGAACCACATCCAGATCAAACACTATCTCTAATTGCTTCAATCTCTTGCCATTCAGCACAGGAGACTAGGGCATCTCAAAGGAAATCAATAATGAATACTGTTTACAACACACTCTTCTTGCCTCACCGGGAGTTTAGCTGTGCAGAAAATGAGACCCAAAGAGCTGTGTGTCGCAGAATAGGCTGTTGATTCCCCTAGAAATCCTGTTGTAGGCTGGGATTTTATTCACAAAGATGTGCATCTCATTCCACTCCCTGTCAGTCAGAAATCAGCACTGTCAGACATTTCTACTGCTCTGATTTTCTTGTTCTTATGTGAATTTCTCAAAATGCAGGTTTGACAAGGAAAAATAGTTAAACTGAGGTCTGCTTTACTTCTGTTGTGACAAGAAAATGATTTTAAAAATGCAATCTACTTGGCAAATATGCATGCTTAATGGAATTCATTTAGCTTTTTTTATGTATTGTAGTTCCTAAATAACATGGTGACTGCCAAATAAATTATCAACATATTTCAGCACATATTTTTTTCTTGGGAAAAGATGAAGGTCAGAGGTTATTTCCAAAGCAATTACAACATTCATTGTTTTATTCTAAACTGCTTAACTGGATTTAAGATTACTTCCACAGACAGGCAAGATGGAAAAATAACAGTCTGTGTTGTAATGTGGGTGGTGAATTTATTAATTACGTCACTTGGGAAGAAATAAAAAAGGAACTCTGAGGCATTATCAGAGCTTCAGTCTGTAGTAATCTGTATGGGCTAGCTGCTCATTTTGATAGCTACTATTTTGCCATGCAGTGAACCCCCGCCTATTCGTGGTTCAGTATTCACGGATTCACCTATTTGCAGATTTTTCTGTGTAATGGAACTCCAAGTTATTCTCAGCAAATTCTCTTTGTTCAAGAGCTATATTCTATAGACGAGACGTGTCCAAAATCAGTCCTCAAGGGCCGGTATCCAGCATGTTTTAGTTCTAGGTACTTACTACCTTCTCAGGATGTCAATATTCTACAGAGGCCTGCTAACAAGCCATCATTTGATCCAGGTGTTTTGAACCAGGGAAAGAACTAAAACACGCAGGATGCCAGCCCTTGAGAAATGACTTTGGACACCCCTGCCATAGACTATGTGCTAGAGCTGCATTTATTACAGGAAAAAACTGATACAAAGAGACAAAATTGTTTACATTACTTAATGATCATTCATATCAACATTAAATAGTAGATTTAATATGAAGCCTCCCATGATGGAGTTACCTGAAACTTGGTAACTGCTAGCTCACAAACATTAAAATGAGGGAGGTTTTTATTTGTTGTTACCATAATTTTGTTGTGAACATTATTTCATATTAATGTAAACAATGTTTGGGGGGAAACAGAAATTTATAGGTCCCAAGTTGAAAAAAAAAAAAAAAAAAAATCACAGAGAAAACCATCAGTGTTGGAATACCGACATGGAAAGTCTGGGGTTCCCCAGGCAAGTTCTGCTGCCCATGTAATGCAATGAAGGTATCAGGAATAAAAACTGATGGTTGGCATCTCATTAAATCAGTACTACTCATAGTACTACAAAACATCTATACTCACTGGACACTTAGTGCCAAGTTGGACCCTCTTTTGACTTCACAACCACCTTAATTCCTTGTAATATAGCCTCAACAAGTTGTCAGGATGATTCCTCAGGGGTTTTGGTCCATATTCACAAGACAGCATCTACCATCTACGTACTCTGAACATCTCCCATTCTACCACATACCAAAGGTGCTCTATTGGATTGAGATCTGGTGACTGTGGAGACCATTTTATAACAGTGAACTCATTGACATGTTCAAGATAAAAGTTTGAGATGACTGGAACTTTTGTTCTAGTAGCAATCAGAAGATGGGATCATAGAGAGATGGACATTTCCAGCTATAATACTCAGGTAGGCTGTGGGATTAAAACAATGCTCAATTGCTATAGAAGTGCCAAAAGTGTGTCAAAAATATTCTCCACACCATGAAGCCATCACCACCATCCGCTAAAATAGACAGTCAACCACATTTTCTCCTGTTGCTGTTTCTCATACTTTGATTGCATTATATTTGAGCTTCTGTTTTCTGTCATTTCAAACCAGTCTGCCTATTCTCTTGACCTCTGACATCAACATGGCTCTTTCATCCATACCACAGCTGCACACTGGATATTTTCTCTTCTTAGGAACATTTTCTGTGAACTGAGAAATGGTGAAGCATGAAAATTCTTGTAGAGCAGCATTTTCTCACCAACAACCATGCTGCATTCAAAGATATAGGAATACATCAAGTTGCTGCCATGTGAATGTTTCATCAGTGATTAAAATGCAATAAATCATTCCTAGATCCAGGGTCTGAACTTTGAGTCAAAAGGAACACAGCAAGCTGAAAGACACTTATCCAAAATTATACTTAAAGTAGGCCTTGTCTTTATAGTTTAAAGATTCAACAAATTACCCTAACTTTTAAAGTTTTAGAAGATTTTTATTAGCCTAAGTTAACCATAACATAGCTGTTTTCATGGAGAGATTTTTTGTCTCACTTTGGTCTTGTTGATGTTTAAAGTCTGCATGCCTCAGCTTGTTTCTTCCCTTCAGTTCATATATACGTGCCAATGTTGATTACCCTAGCAGCCCTTACTCATTGTTTAGTCAGACTGATGCATGCACTGACTTGCAAGCCAAGAATAAAAGCTTTTCATGATAAACTGAAGACTAGATTAGAAAGAAAACATGTTTGTGCTTCTATAGTTTCCATCAATTTTTCAATTATACTACAGATTTAAACTAAACCTACACAATCTTGAGTGCCAGAGAAGAAACAAAATTAGTTGTTCATTTTGAGGAGTGACTGTCCTATTTAATTTGAATAGCTGAGCCAAGATTTACTGCAACTTTGATAAAAACAGACTTTTTGGAGTGTTGGGATACTCTGGGTTTGAATGAAAATGTCATCCATTCATTTTAAAGTATCATCAAACTTTCTCCCCTATTTTTAACTCACTGTTTTGTCTTTCAGTAGGTAGTCTGGGAGCCGTTGAGATTTACAAGGTACTGCAACAAATTTGAAGGAAAAAAATCTATTTACAAAATTCATACAAAAAAAAACATTTTTTATATATATTTGATGTTGATAATACAGTAAAAAAGATGCAGTTTGGTTGCTGAAGCTAAATTTATTTCACTCTGCATGTTCAGCTCTCCCTGTTTTGGGAATTCAAATGTGACAAGTGTGCTTCAACCCTACCTCCCACATAGGATGCCACATAGGATGGTTCTGGGCTTTGTGCCATCAGAACAGGATTGCTCTGCCTCTCCAGGGATTATTGTTCAAGTCTAGAGGGTCAATGGTTCTGTCAGAGCTTTGGCTCACCTCTTGTTTCTCACAAGAATTCACAAATGCCAATCAATGTCCTGCATTGGATTTAAGGTTATAAAGACAAGATGTACTTTAAAAATTGCAAATAGAAATTTCATAAAAGATGTGGTAAAAATTGGAATATTTTAACTCAAATCTAAATGTACAAACTATTATCTTGGCTAAAAGGACAGATTAAATAAATTATAAAAGGGAAATATATACTATGAGGGTTCTGGGTTATGATTTAAGAGTCCATGAAGATTTGCTTTCCTGTTCCCATCAAAGTTAGAGCCAAAAGCTAATCGTGTTGTTTAGTCTGAGCAGTTCCCATCAATCAGTTCCTTATGGGACTGCACAGTTACTCTACATTTAAAGAAGGTTAGGTGGTTCAGACATTTGATCTATAGATGCCTCCTTGAAGGTGTTGCACAATAGTAGGAAAATTAAATGTTGACATGCTATTGTTGACTGTTGCAATGACAACACTGATTATGATCAATCCACATCTTCAGCACTTTTAGCTTTCCATCATAACAAACTTCTCATAAGTCTCCCTGAGCGTCATGATTTGTTCAATATCTATATCTGGTATAAACATATTGGACAGTGAAAGTCAACAAATATATTACTGACAAGCAGAGTTTTTGTATATAACACCTGGAATATTATAGCCTAATATAGACTGCATCCAAGCAATGCTGGTATTGAGATGGAAAGGTTCAATATATTGTGCATCTCTACTCCTAGACTTCCCATTGGAGGTTTTATGGGGCATATCCTGGGTGAACTCAGAACTCACAGGATGGATGATTTATCCCCTCTGGCCTTGAAGTGTTTGGCATACCCATAATGAGCCGGAGAGTGTTGCTCAGAGGAGGGGTTTTGGATTTTTTTTCCACTTGGATAGAGTTGGAGAACAAAGAATGGATGAATGCCTGAAATTTAGATGGGATGCACAGAGAAGTCAATTGTAGATTGAAACTGGATGATTCTTAGCTGATTCTTCTCAGATGATTCTTGATTGGTCCTAACCAGTCAGGGCCAGTTACAAACTCAAAAATCCGATCTCTTTTCTGATTAGTACACACACCATACATAAGAGCGGCCTGGTTGTGCTGACTACAACACTCTTTGGTATGGGCAGATTCAAAAAGGAAGGAAGATTCAAGGTTAACTGTTTTAGGTATCAGTGAGAGGAGGAACTAAAGTCATGAGAAGCTATTCAAAAGGAAAGTAATTTCCCCAACATGGGAAGACATGGCGGCAGTTCATACAAGCTGTAAGTAAAAGCAAGAGAAAGAAAGAAAGCAAGTCTTTTAGCAGATAACAGAAAGGCTGAACAGATTATAGCAAAGTTTCTCTGTTTTATCCTTTTGCGATTCAACCATTGTCTGTCACAGAACACAATGGATTTGGAAATGCTGGCAGTCATTTGGAAATCTCAGAACTATGGCAAGGTTCTATTTTCTCAGACTGCGGTTTCAGTAATGCTAGCAGCGCTAACCATGCTAATTGCTGAGATAAGGATCCTTAACACAATTTAAAACATAAACTGTCTTTGTTATAAAACAACAGTAAAACCCTGTTTTCCAATGACTGCTCTCTCACAGAAAAAAAGAAATGCTCCCAAATCAGTATCAGCAGGTAAGAAGTATTTACAGAAACTGGAGATCAGAAATTGGCTAAAATAAACCTTGATTGGTACATCTGTTGATTTTAGTGTTATAGATATTATTTGGTAGTAAATATTATTAAAAAGAAGAACATGGTTAGCTGCTAGAGATAGGAATCCTGGAAATATGTAGCAAAGGCTCTCTTCATCTGCAGTGTTGTAGAGAAACTAGCTCTCATCAGATGCAGCAGCTTTTTTTGAAGAGTTTTCCAAGTTTCATTTTAGGGTATCAATGGGAAAACTACTTTTTGCATAAATATTTTCTCTATTTATCCATTTCTCATGTTAAGATCTAGTTCAAGGTGGAAACTGTACCCATTCCAAAGATTGGTTTTGAGCACTTATCTGAATTACTTGCAAACAAACACCAAGAAGTAGTGAATAAAACATTAAAATTCCCCTGCAGCGATAACCAAAAGATTCTCTTTGAATTTTTTATATATATTAGGTGGATCAAACATGGTTTTACTTTGGAAAGGTAAGATCAACCTTTCACTGATCTCCCTGAAGTTTTTACATCTGATGTGTCAAGACAGGGTGGAAAAGCAACAAAATATCCACAAGTACTTTGAAAAGTTCACTATAGGTTAAAAAAGGTGGCATACAGCATGACTTGTGCAAACAGAAGAAGAAGGGCCCTGAGGGGCTGACTGTTGGGTTGAGTCTTTGCGTTTCTTTAAGATGCTGTAACTGAAAAACTACTGTACATGCACCGACTTCACACCACTTCACTTGCAGGGGAAGAGAGAACATGCTGAAGGCAAGTAAAAAACTTAGGTTCAGTTACTCTAGGACATGCAGGATAGAGTCTGTTCAATTCACAACATGAGGCAGACTACTGACACCAGCATTCATCTTTGTATTTTGATCATTTCCAATTCTTAGAGGTGAGACACTAAAATTTGTCAGTGTCAGAAGATTATAATGATACCCATTAAGGCTGTAATTTTAACAATCACTCATCTGTTTCTAGAATGCTGCAAGAACAAATCTGTCCTTTGAAAAACATCCAAGGACTTTAGTTTGACAAGAAAATAATTGCTGCATTAGCATACCATCTCATGTTGGCAAAGGCACAACAGATCAGCAACAATCTTGTTTGGTCCTTCTCCAACTGTAGCCATCATATTTTATCGAGAATGGCATTAAACCAGCTTTTCTGCTCAACCAACCTTCATACTCTGACACAAAGCGTGATATGAAAGATGGAAGAATGAAAGCTATTGATTGAATTGTAAGGAGAAAAACAATATGATTCTGAGGAAGGATCTATTTAAAGTAATTTCAATCCATTACATCAGGTTTCACCAAACAGAAGAAGCAAAGAAAATCAAATAAACCTGCAATTGGGATATTGTTTTGGATCAGAGAGCTTCCCGCTATGGGCCACTAGACGACTGTTTCTGTCCCAGGATTTTACATGACTAGCTCTGTGTAAAACTACAAAAAGAAACAGCAGACTCTTTTCTTGAGCCCATTGTGTCACCACAGTGCCTTGCAAAAGCATTATTACCCTTTTGATCAACCATGTTTTTAAAAGGACCTTTATGATAAAGTGGTGCAGTTTTTTTCCCAAAAAAATATCTGAAATGTTTTTCGAGAATATGTAGTGTGTCTGATGATATAATATTTTTCAGAACCACAACTGGCTAAGATTCCAGCTCCATGTGTTCTGGCATACATCTCCACTAACATTGCACATTTTTGCCTGTTCTTTTTAGAATAGCTGAAACTCAGTCAAATTGGATGGAGAGCATCTGTGATGTCTATTTTCAAGTATTGCCACAGATTTTTTTGTTAAATGCAGGTGTGGGCCAATCTTACACATTTGATCTAAAGTATTCCATTGTAGTTTTTGCTGTATATTTAGGGCTAATGTCCTGTTGGAAGCTGAACCTCTACCCCAGTCTTAAGTCTTTTGCAGGCTTTAACAGGTTTTCTTCAACTATTGGCCTGTATTTAGCTCTATCAATCTTCCCATCAACTCTGATGGGCTTCTTTGTTCCTGGTAAACAAAAGCATGCCCACAAAATGATGTTGCTACTGCTATGTTTTTATGATGGGGATGATCTGCTAATGGTGTATATTTTCCTTTACACATAGCATTTTGAACATAGGGTCTCGTGTCACTAGAGCACATGTTAGTTGTGTTCCTTACAGATCTTGTAGCAAACTGGAGAAGGGAATTCAAAAACCTTGCCACTCCTTTTCTGCAGCTCCCCCAGAGTTACCATGGGCCTCCTGGCTGCTGCTTTGATTGTTGGTCTGGTCAGTTTAGGTAGACAACCATTTTTTGATAGGTTAGAAGTTTGTTTTTTTTTCTTTTTTTGGATGATATATTGAACAGTGCTCCTGGAGATTTTCAAAGCTCATGATAGTGGTGTGTTCCTTGCTCTTCGTGATGCTGTTTGTTCCGTTATGTTCTTCAACAAACCTCTTGGCCCTTCACAGAACAGCTAGATTTATAGAGAGATTAAATTATGTACAGGGCTCTGGCTTTTACTGTCCATGTAACTGAAGATGGGGAAGCTTGTTCATAAAAACATGCAAGGACGACAATTCAGTTTTGTGAACACAAAAATAGATGATTTTTAAAAACTGGCCACACAAAATTCAGCCACAGGGCTTACACTATTAGTTCCACACACATAAAATCACAGACAGTAGAGTGATTGGGAGCTGATTTTAGGAAGGGATACCTTGATTGGGACCAGGCTGCACAATATGTTGAATCACTAACGACAATCCACTGTCAGTGTTTGCAGCATGTATTTGTGAAGGACTGCTTGGAGGCAATATTTGGTAGACTCATTATGTCTAATGGATTTACATTCTGTATGTCAATAATGTATTAGGCCATTGGCATGGACCCTAAATACCCTTGATGTCCTGACCTGATGTGTATTTTTAGATGAGATGCTAAAGCTCTCGGAGCATGGTTGGGGACACTGAAATGAAGGAAAAGAAAGAAAATACAAGTTGATTGTAATCAATATTGTTATTACAATATCCAGAAAGGTTTACAATTATTTGTTTTACAGATTTCATGGTATCCTGATCTATAACTTGGGATTGGATCAGAAGATCCCTTTGTTCAAAATAAAATTAAGAGCAGAGTAAGAGACAGCTAAAAGACTAAATGGATATTCTCAAGAAGAGGGTACAAAAGTAGCATACAAATTTTTTCCTTTATAGTGCAAAGTTTAATTTCTTTACTCGTGTAAAACTCAGTTTGCAAACATAGACAAAATGTAAACACATATATAATATTTCCAAGTGATAATTTGCTCCATATACCTTAAATTAATGATATCAACACTGCTATCTGGAATCCTGGAGAAAAATAGGAATCAGAATCCACCATGAAAATGGCCAAAGTGCATATCTACATAAAGACACTATTATACTCATCCATTGTGTTAAACACTGACATGCAGAATTCTCCATCTGACTGTGTTGCTTTATGTTTCCTTTTGTCCTCTCACATTAACAAGCAATTAGGCCCTAAACATTCAGAATATTTCCTCATAGTCCAACACTACATACTATTCACTCCTTGTAAAACTATGTGATCCAGGGAGATCACATCGAGCCATTAAAATTGCAATGCCAAAAGAAATCTTCAGTCTATTTACTAATATTTTGTTGGCATATCTGCAAGATTTTGTTGTGTATAAATCCAAACTAATAAAAGAACAAACATAAACTTTTCAAGTCTCATGTTTTGTATTCATGATGTAGCCTCTGGATGTAGGTGATGTTCAGTGAAATAAAAATAACAAGATCTAGTATCCCTGCAAAACATTGCTGAAGTTTTCCAGAGCTCAGAAAGGATGTTTGGTGACAAACAATACTTTAAACACGCAGAAAAAGGAAAGGGGAGAAGTGGAAAAAAATAAGGGTCAGACATAAACAATCATCTGTAGGAAATTCAGCATTCCTCACAACAGTGTAGGATGTGAAGCGTGGGTTGTGTTTGCCTGAAACCAAGTCAATGAGTGTTTCAACTGTTTTTGTCTATCTATGGAAAAGTGAAAGATGATAGGAGGAAAAACCAATGGATATATATCACAGGACAACAAATATACAGCCAGAGCTAGAATGAAAGAATATTCATGTCAGAATGGCTAAGTCAAAATCTAAATTTAAATTCAGTTTAAAAGTTTTGAAATGAGTTAACCGTTTACATTTAAAGTTGCTTTCCCTGAAATCTGACTGAACTTCATCTGTTTTGGAAAGAAGAATTTACTAAAAATTTAGTGTGTAGATATGGAAAGCTGGTAGAGGTTTACCTTAACTTGCAGCTACAACTGCACCAAAAGGTGGTTCAACAGAGTGTTGACTCAGGAGGGGAGAACACCGACGCATTCTAAAGTTTTCAGATGTTGCTTTTAAAATCCCTGATCAAGATGTGTAAACAAGCTTTGGGATATATTCATCTTTTATTAAAGCAGCCTAACCTTAAGCTGAAAAAAAGCAATATTGAAAGATTGAGCTTTGGAGATTTTCTTTCACCTCCTTTACCATCTCTCTCCTTGTGTGTGGTGACAAGATAAACCTGGGTCCTCATCCTGCCTCTTTTGTTTCAGTTTCACTTATTTTAAACTTTTAAATCATTTTTCTAAGTGTAAATACAGGCAAGTTTGCAACAATAGCTATTTTCTTGCAATTATTTACTGACTTGTGAAAATCAACACACATTTGCCATATTCGGGCTCTGTGCCACCTGCTTAAGAATTTTGAAAAAAATATCGCAATTTTAGGGAATATTTATTTGAATTTTATTTTGTAAAGGTATACTTAATAATCTACCCATCCAAATCATAGTAATAAAATATCCATCTTTCTAAATCTTGTTCACAGCCAACTAATTTGTTTTACATTAGGTACTTTTAACTTTTTTAGGCTGCATATTAACTACCTGGCATCTGTTATGGTTTCCATTCAAATGAAAAAACCAAAACAGATTAAAACAAAGAGATCAAGCAAGTGTGTGCCCCATCATATATCGATAGCCCCCTCGTTCCTTTCCCAACTGACATAGAGTCTGGCCTCACTTAATCACATGTTCTCTTGTCTTTCCTATTTTGAAGAGCTTCAAAGAGAAACAGAACAGGTGTCTGTCTGTCTGTCTATCCATCTATCCGTGATGGCAGCAGCCTAAGCAGAGAGGCCCAGACTCCTCTATCTCCAGCCACTTGGGTCAGTTCCTCTGGGAGAACTCCAAGGCATTCCCAGGTCAGCCGAGAAACACAGTCCCACAACTGTACTTTGGGTATTTCTCTGGGTCTCCTCTTGGTGGGACATGCCTGGAGCACCTCACAAGGGAGGTATCCAGAGCACATCCTAACTAGATGCCCGAGGCACCTCAAATGGCTCCTCTCGATGTGAGGAGCAACGGCTCTACTCTGAGCCCCTTTCAGATGATCAAGCTTCTCAACGTATCTCTAATGAAGAGCCCAGACACCCTGCAGAGGAAACTCATTTGGGCTGCCTGTATCCACAATCTCGTTCTTTCAGTTACTACCCAGGACTCGTCACCATAGATGCAGGTAGGAGCGTAGATCGACAAGTAAATCAAGAGCTTTGCCTCTGTGTCACATTATATTTGTACATGAAGCTATGTTACTAATTTAAATTGTCAAGACACTCTGATCAACTTCGAAAAAGTTATAACATTTCAATTACATTTATTTAATTGAAATTGCATTAACACTGGAGTTTTTTTTTTTTTTTTTTAACAATGATTTCTGAATGTGTGACTTTTTTTCTCAAAATAAAGTTGGATTTCTCTGAATTTTTTCAGTGTGAGATTATGCTGCTGTAATATAAGAGGAATTTAAAACACTTTATGCATCTACACCAGGGGTGCCAAGGAATGTGGAGGGAGCTGTCTGTTGCATGAAAGTGTCGAGCTTACTCAAAAAGAAAGATGAGAGAAAATATTAAGAATTCACCAAATTCTAGGACCCAATTCTGAGTAAGCAATAATTGACCACAACAATCATCTTAGCAATGCTGCTCCATCAAGACAGTCACCCTCAACACACAATGTCAAATTACCTTAGCCCATCAAACTGGGGTCTGAGTGGGACATTCAGGGTGTCGGGGCCTTTCATTACCATTCTGTCAACATGATTGCAGCCTCATAGCATGCTCAGTGTGCCTCCTGTCATGTCTCAGTTGTGTCTTGTCACTGCAAGTTTACCACTAGACATAAACACCCCAAGGAAAAAGCACAGAGGTCCACATATCTCATGTACAAGAGGAGCTGATTCACGCTACCTGCATGCATGTGTGTTTAAGAGATCCAATCTGAGGGTTGCAGGCATGTTCAGGCAAAACTGGGACTTAAAAAGTGAATTTTAAAATCAACATGTGGCTAAAAACAGTCCTTAAAGAAGCTATTTGTCAAACATACAGTAAGCAATCAGCCCTCTGGCAGTTTATCAAAACCAGAGCATCCAGTTGCATCCATATGTGTACAGCTGTAGCATCTTCTAGTTTATGATTCTGTTTGTACAGTACCATTCTGGTTTCACAGCTCAGCTCTGAGAGACAGTAGAAAAAGGATTTTAGTTACAATGACTGAATAAAACCTTACTGCACTATAGATTCTGGATACATTTTGGACCAACTCAACTAATTACTGATAATAACGCTCAGTAATGGAGTGTCTTGCAAGTAGTGGATAATTATGAAATTTAAGGAAAATTGAACATGGTTTTCAAAAATTTTTACAAGTACAAAGTTTTTGAAAAAACTGCCAAAACATGTTTTCATTTTGCTTTCATATCAAAAGAAACGTCAGTCTTCTTTATTGTCAAAATTGCATAAAGGGATTTGGTTGTTGCTTTTTCAGCCTCAGAGCCTTTGTGTAGGATGGCTGGTTGCATTTGTTTAATTTCTGCAGAGGAGGCCTGGAAACAGTAAATATTTGCTGGTAACTCAACCTCATATGCTAATCCAGTTAAGATTTAAACTTGTCCATTTGGACATTTTCATTCAAGCAGTTCAACTTCATCACAAACTGAGAAGGAAAAACAAAATTTATTTAGTTTAAGTGTTATATAATTATGTATTTTAATTATTTTCCTCTTACTTAGCAGCATCATAAACATTTATGAGCTATTTGAGCTCATTTTGTGACAGATTAGTAAAGAAAGGGTACAACAGTTAAAAACTGAATGAATTTGTGAGCCTCCTGAACATTCTGACCTCAAGAATTTCCCAAGCTTTTTTTCCTCAAATCTTTACTGCTGATTTGAATTCTGTTCTCTGCAAATCCCAACATAAAAAGAGGAGAAAAAAATGCTAAAAAAAAACAAAAACAAAAAAAAAAACCAAAACATTTTCCACTCTGACAAGCTGTAGATGAACACATGTAGCACAAATGTTAATTATTTACTCTGACTGACAGGTTTTTAATAAAACACCACCATAAACTGAAGCATTCAACCAGCAAAATAATTTTTCTGGGAGTGTATAACCATGCAACTCATTTAAGGAACAAAATTGTTTCAAGATGAAATCGCTTTCCCACAAAGAGGTGAAACTACCCTTATAGCCCTACTTGAAAAAGTTTTATATTAAGGTCTGAAAAAGTTAAGAGGTTATGCACATTGCAAGATTGCATATTATACCCCTGTCACACTATTACTTTATAGCTCTATCTGCCTTGCTACTCTTAGGTGCCTTAGGGAAATAACATTACAGCACTGATTTTGTGAACACTGGTTACTGGAGCAAATGTAATGTGAGCTGCAGCTAAGCCAGGCAAATTTGTGACATGTCAAAAAATTACTATAACATGAGTGACAGCAAATACACTGCACATATGTGCCACCATTACAACATTCATGTATAATTCAAGCAATATATTAATGTAGTGATAAAAACTTTACTAAATCTGATATTACCCTGTGTAGATGGTCATTCAAAACTGATTCAGTCACCTCAGCATGCTGGATGCTGAGAGTGGCTCCAGCAGCAATGGAGTCTGATCTATTTTAGTAACTTTAAGTAGCTTTGGAAACCTTTCCAATTATCTGTATTTCCATAATTATATTTTCCAAGCAGTTACCTATCATTTGTTGGTGTTTATATTTTACCCCAGACCTGCTCAAGAACCTGCTCAAGGATATCTGCTTGGGCACTGGCTGATCGCACTTTATACCTCTGTCACGCTACTTCTGCAGTTTTACAACTGCTGTGCATTGTCTATGGTGTATGAAAATACACTTCTTAAAAGTAATAATGCTCCAGCAACACTGTTCCACATAACTGGCACTGTCACACAAGTAACTTGAGCAACAGTTCACTCAGAATGTCACAGACTTTCTAGGATATGTTGAATATTCAGGGCATAGGTGCTGCAACTCTGAGACACTGCATATATACCAACTTAAATAAATGCAATACAAATATCATAGCAAAGACCCAATTACAACATTACCCCAACTCGTCCTACTATATGCAAGTGTTCTGTGTGTGCTGATGCAGATTTACTCAATTCAGCATGACAAATGCTTGAAGTGGCTCTGACGGCAACTAATGATTATTGATGGTACATTGAACTTTCATCAGCTATCTCAAGACAAACCTCATTGCAACACAAAGACTTTAAATGCATGACAGGACTTGATTATTACAAAAAGTGCTTTATAAGGTCGGACTTTTATTGCTTAAACTATTACCTAAAACACCGTTTTAGATAAACAAACACATGTGGCAAGATAATAAACGGTGTGACCACAGCTTTGAAAACCTTTCTAATTATCTGGACTTCCATATATATATATATATATATATATATATATATATATATATATATATATATATATATATATATATATATATATATATATATATATATATTTACCTAAGATCCATTGGAAGTGCTCAGTTTTTTCCCCAAAGCAGTTGCAGTGTTAACCTGTTTGAAACAAGTCTTCTTATGCTTCAAATGAAAGGTTATAAGGTCAAGCTTGGACTATTTTTGAACAGCCTGACTTGTGGAGCCAGCATGAGTAGTAATATGATGAACTTTATCCAGTAAAGCTCTAAACTCAGCTTTAAGTCCTGCAACTCATGGTGCAGCAATATATAAAAGACACAAAGGGAACTGATTTGGGTTGGAGGAACTTTTGCACAGGATATAGTGGACAGAGGCTTTTTTGGTTTCATGTAAAACATGTTATGCATTATTATCTCTGTTCTAACAGAAAGCTACATTGTTTGCCTTACCTCAACCATCAGTGTAGTTTCAATACAGTTCAGTACAATTATTACTATATCTGCTCATTTCCTGTTTCTTCCCTATTGACTTCAAAACTATTAATCTGCTGGACTGATAGCAGGATTGCTTTTGCAACCACTGGGATCAGACAATGAATGCCAGGATAACACCGGAGAGTCCGTTACTCAGCTAACATTCAAAACTAGGGCATAATGAGAAATGATCATTAGGAACTGGGTGGGATGAAGAATGAGATATTGGAGATTGTGAAAAATAGATATGATTGAACAACGGATGAGGAACAAAAGAGAAATACATTTTAAAAAGGTCATGAAAATAACCTCAGTGATTGCTCAGGCAGCAGCATTGGAAGTATTTTGCTTTGATTTATTTGGCAGCCAAAGAAAAGAAGAAATAGGAGAGCAATAGCAGCAAGATATAGAAGTACTGCAAGAAAAAAAAAAAACAAAAAAAAACACACTTGTAAAATCCCAATAAAATACACAGATTTGTGGTTGTAGCATTACAAAACGTAAAATTTCACGATGTATTAATTATTTTGCAAGCATACCTGCAGACCAGACTTTTATCTTTATTCTTGTATTATGTTGAATATCAACAAGAAAGAGCTCAAAATTAACCAGATTATCAAAAGCTTCACATACACACATGAAATGTACACACAAACACACAGGTTTGCATACACTTTATACACACACCTGGACTCAGACAAAACAAGCATATATTCCCAGAGCTTTTAATAAACCCTCTGATTCATCTCATGCAGGCATTTTCACCATCAGGAGATAATGCTTGTACAGGAAACAGTATGTAAAGAGACAATCTAACCTGATGCAGTATGCTGCTCTACACCTGCTCAGACAAAAGAAGCCTCGAGGTAGAAACCATAAAAACGTCCAGCTATTATTTTGAAAGTATTCTTGAGCTTTGTGTTTTTTGTAGATTTTTTTTTTCAGTCAAACAAATTTTCAGACATCAGCTCCTCCATACTTTGTCTAATCACTAATACACCCCAAATAATTATGTAATTTAGCGCACATGTAGCTTTGCAATGACCACAATAGTTTTTATAATGACATCTGCAGGGTAAAAAAAAAAAATCTGTCACAAACACTGTTGCGGTTGGCTTTGCATGAGCTTTGCAGGATAATGATCGATAAGTGGGCGACCGTTATAAATAGAGGCTTTAAAAATGAAGCCAGAGATTTTTCCTGGCTTGTTGCAAGAAAAAAAGACAATACAGAATGTGTATTCATGTTTAGGCTCTTCAAGTATAGATCAGTGGTTTGGCACCTCTCAGGGGAAAACTAATGTCACACATGACCTCCAGTTTTTGCTGACGAGCAGATCTTCCCCTTTATCACTCTAAAGCAAAATAAGAGAAATATTTACTGCTTTGCAGATGTCAAACCAGAGCTAGGTCTGACTTTTTAGTTATGGCTAAAATAAATATGTTATGTTGAAGTTGGGCTGGCAGAAAACAGGTTTAATAGCAATGATGCAGAGTAAATTGGCACACTGCACTATCTGTGACTTCAGAAACCTTCAGGTGGATACGGAGCCTACCAGACATTTAATCAATATCTGAATTTTCTCAAGCTGAGACAAGTTTTTGCTGCAAGGCCAGTAGAATGATATGCCAGTCAACACTACCTCCAGGGTGAATGTAAAGTTGCCATTTTTCTTAAAAAATTGCTACAACTTTTAAAATTGATGTCAAGTTTAGATGTTCAAAGGAAACTAGAAAATAAAATGAAATGAAATACATCATAAATCACAGCTGAGACACAAATGTGGCTATTATGGAACAGTGGCAAGAAGAAACCTATTATTAAAAGTCCCATTTCCATGTTGGGGAAACGGCAAACAAGAAGTTACTCTGGTGAGATCAGTCCAAAATTAAGCACCTTTGGTGGACGAGAACTAGAACTGAAGATAATCTTGAATGTAGCATTCCCACTATGAAACATGATGGTGACATCATTATGCTGTGAAGATGCTTTTTATTCAGTTGGGGGTAGGAAGCTGGTCAGAGCTCATGGGAAGATGGATGGAACCAAATACAGAGTGATTGTGGAATAAAACCTTTTAGAGGTTGCAAAAGGCATGGTACTTGGGTGGAGGCTCGCCTCAAAGCAGGACAGCAATGCTAAACATACAGCCGGAGCTATAAAGGAATAATTCGATGATATTCAAGCATTAGAATGGCCCAGTCAAAGCTCTGCCTTGTACTGAACTGAGAATCTGTGGCCAGAAGTAATGCAGACAGGACACAAGGAATGGAGAAAGGACAAATGGAATGGAGGTAAAACACATAAATGGAGGATGAAAGGACACAAGGAAAGACAAAACAGGAGGACATAAGAAAAGAATGAAGGTAGGACCAAATGAAGGTAAGAAGAACAATAGTAAGAAAGAAAGGAAGAAAAGTCACAGGAAAGATATAAGGAAGCAAACAAGAAAGGTAGAAAGAAAATACACAAGGAAGGAAAGGATGAAGAATATGAGAGAGAGAGAGACAAGGGAAGGAGAATGAACACAATAGAAAGAAGTACATGAGGAAAGAATGAAGAAAGAACCCAAGTAAGACAAAGATGGATACGGCAGAAAGTTGGTACACAAGGAAGGAAAGAAGGAAGGACTTAAGCGCGGATGGAAGAAAGGAAGGAAAGACAAAGGCAAGAAATGAAGAACACAAAAATGAGGGGAGGTTACAACATTAAGACAATCAAATGCGGAAGTCTGGAAATTCAGATACTTCCCCTTATTTTTATTTTCCTTTGCCATACTAACTCATACCTGGAAAATACTGAAATTAAATTCTGTACTTTGCCAGAAACCCAGGAACTCTGCATATCATTTACTGTTTATTTTACTCAGTATTTTTTAAATATTTGTTAAATGAGCTGGAGTGCTTCCTTTTTGTGCCCATACTTTTTACCCAATGTTCTTTTTAGCATCTCAGGGCCTTTGTGCTTTATTTACCCTGAAGGTATTTTTCCTATTATCTAACACTGGTTGGTTTTATTAACATCAAAGCTTTTATTTAGGGGACATCATTATTCCTTTAGAGCACTGATATGGGTGTTACATTGAGTATTAACTACTCACTCCAATTTCCTTGTCATAAAACTGAGAGGTTCTTGGGCAAAGCAGACAAAAGTATTTCACTGGGAGTCAATTACAGCTACATGATACATCCTCTCACTCCATAACAAACATTGTTTTTCACTTTCTGCAGAAACTCAGCAGTCCCGGAGTGCTGACAAAGTACTTCAGCAGAATTGGCCTAGATCACAGAAGCATTCATTTTCAGTGACACTCATTGAGCAAATATGACATGTTCAGACACGAGAGAAACAGGGAAGGAAACCATTGAGTGCTGCCCTCCCACTTTCTCATCCTGCACCCAAACTGTCATTTCTGCAAGAGAGAAAAGGGTTGGAAAGAAAAATGCAAAACATTCTCAAGCATATTCATCTCCCCATACACACAACAAAAACTGCTATCTATTAAAGCATTCAGAACAACACTTGTACAGATTTAGCTCAATGCAACAACGAGACCACAAATTCTGATCTGCTGCTGCTTTTTTTTTTTTTTTTTTTTAAATCTGTTGTTGCCTTCTGAATCCTAAAATGTGTACACATACCCCACCCCATACTTCTGTTGATATCATGATGCAAGCTTTCTTAGGACTGAGTCAGAAAACACAATTAAGACCTGAGTTTCTTGTTACCTGGGCAGAAAACGAGAACTGCTACCTGGTCTTTTCGTTTTACACTGCAGGCACACAAAGGTGGCTCATACACCTTGCAATTTATCACTGCAGAGGCTCAAAGCGAGCCTTTGTTCCCTTCTCTGTGCAGAGCTCTGGGAATGACTCTCTGAAAGGAAACATCGAAAAAGCAACAGAAACCTGAACACCTGAGACAAACTTAACAAGAATCAGTGGTAGATTTTTGCCTCTTGTACATTTTTTGTAGAATTTTTCATCTGTAAAAATATTTTTACTAAGAATATTTGTATGCAATGCCTTAAAAATATTCAAACCTCTGTTTCTCTCCTTACTATCAAAGAGTTCAACATATCGTATTAGAATAATATATGATAAACTAAAACAGTTGAGGAAAAAAGTTTTTTTTTTTTTTTTTTTTTTTTTTTTTTTTTTTTTTTACAAATAAAACAATGGCATACAGTTGTGTTGAGGCCTCTTTTCTCTGAAACAAGTAATAAAATCTGGGAAAACTAGTTCATTTCAGAAGGAGAGATTTAATCACAGAAACAGCCAATAGGTAACTCTGGAGGAGCAGCACAGATCCAGAAATCAGGTGGGAGAATCTGTTCACACACAACAAGCATTAATCATGCACTCTTAAAAACCTGGCTTCCAGGAATGGGTGTGAACAGGAAAACCATGGTGAAAAAAATATTGACTTTAAGTGCAACATGTGTTTGATGAGACACTAACAAACCATTCTGACTTAAATAGGTAGCAGAATTATGCTGTAGGCTTGCCATTCTTCAGCAGGGACAGGAAAGCTGGACAAAACTGATGGATTGAGTTAAACACAGGAAACGTCCTTAATGAAGATTTTAGAGGCTGCAAAAGATTTGAGACTGAGGAGGAGGTTTATCTTTCAGCACAATAACCCCAGACAGAGCAACAATGCAATGGTTTTCAACAAGCATATTCATGTAAGAATAACCAGACCGAAATAAAATTAAGAATGTGGCAAGATTTCAGAAGTGATGTTCGCAAATGCTCTCCTTCCAATTTCACCAAGCTTGAGCTATTTTGTGAGGAATTTGGAAAAAATGCCACTCTCTAGATCCCCCCAAAAACTTGCAGTTATAACTCCAGTGAATCGTGGTTCGACAAAAAATTAACTCAGTTGGAGTGAAAACAAAATGTTTACTTGTGAAAAAAATTAATTTCTTTCCACTACAGTTATGTTCAACTTAGCATTGGTTTATCACAGAAAATAATAAAATATAGTGTAGTTTTCAGTTGTAACACAACAAAATGTGAAAAAACTTAGAGTATGAATAATTTTACAACAAACTATATTTCAACAAATTTTAAACAACTTATTTTCTTTAAAATTTCACATAATTGACTTGATATTTGAGTATATTGACTACCTAATTAGTGAGAATTTGGTCTGAATGATGTTTGTAAAGATGTACATGTTGAAGGCCTGAAGCCCTAAAAGTTTGACTTCAGTGAGTTTCCTCAACAGATGGTGTGCAAAGCTCCTTGTTTGGGGTTTGTTTTCCGCCTGCCACAAATACATGGTGCAAGAATGATGAAAATAGAGAAATATGGAGCAACCAACCCCTACCACACTAGATCAGCCCAGTAGCCTCCTGTTTACAGCTTCACCATGAGTACAGAGCAAAGTTGGGGAACAGCTGGCACAACCTCACCCAAGAGTATGTGCTCCAAACAAAAACTCCCCCCCGCCTCCCCTCTGACCTCCAGAAACCTCGGCTGTTTTCTCAGAGAAGGTCTTTATCCTCCTATTCCTGGCAGCCCTGATTCCTGAAGGGTGATGTGATGACCAGCTTTGCAGATGTGCTACAACTGTTAAATCTCTATAAAATCCTTGTGACTAATTTGAGCAGGAAATTAGCAACAAAAAGAACAATGATGATTATTCTTTATCCAGCCAGCACAGTAACAAATCATGCCCAGTTGTGCAGGATGTTACAGTAAAGCCAATAAATCTCAGCCAGGAGGTTTTTCTTTCTGCTTTGTGTTTCAAAAATTGAAATATTTCAAGCCTCCAAGTGCAAAGAGAAACGTGTTTACTAGAAAAGCACATGACTGGAGTTGTCACATCCTAAAGATTTCCTCTGTTTGTGGATGCAAGGTGGCAAAGAGAAAACAACTTTGATCCACACACAGAAGAAACCTGGTGGTTCTCAGCTTTCCAATTCACCCAAAATCTGCTCTGGTCCCAATCAGTTGCAGATCGCAGTGTTTGGGCAGCTGAAAGCAGTTGGTCTGGGGCATGCACGTTTTTTGTCAGGATGAGTTTGGAGGGGAATGAGAGAGCTGTGGACAGAGGACTCCAGGATACTTTCTGGGCAGAGCAACAAAGGCAGCAATGTTGGACCTACAGCAGCGAAAAACACATCAATGTCTGCCTCGAGGAGCCTGGCACAGCTCAGCAAACATTGTCTGAAAACTGTGTACAACATTAACAGGCTAATCATTGAAAGGGAAGCTTGCTTTCAGAGGCTGAAGTAACCAGTTGCAAATAAAGCTGTAATTGATGGCCTTTGGACTGAGCATGCTAATAACAACATGATAAGCAGGCAAATAATTCCAATTAAAAAAAGGTTAAACATGATTGCCAAGACAGAAAAAAATGCCTGTTTCCCTTTAATCACAATATCTACTTTAAAAGCAAGAAAATCTATCAGCAAATAACAAAAAAACTGTCACCATTACATATTTGCCGAAGTTAGCGCTGGTACAGCTCTCAATTCAGCAAATTTCAGAGAACTTTTTCTAACAACAGGTCCATAATTTATTATAGCTTTTGCAAAAAGCATTCAGCCAAAAGTGAAAATGAAAGTACTCCATGATTCACGTTCACAGCGACTGAACAGAAGAGAAGCAAAGCAGGACATAAGCATATACAGAGGTAAAGAATGGAAATAAAAAGTACTGTTACCCTGAAATTGCACAAATGGAAATTTTCAAGGTTTAAAATAACTTTTTACCAACTTGTTTCTTCTGAGTGGAAGTAGTATTAACAATTTCCACTCGCCCATAGTCCTGACTGGAATCTGACAGGCAATCTGAGGAGAGAACTAAAGATGAGGACTATGGAAAGGAGGCCTCAGTGACTTAACTCAAAGTATCAGTGGAAACATGATAAATGCTGATTATCAGCAGGCAACTGCTGGTGAAGGGGTCTACTAAAAGACTAAGAATGAAGAGGGATTTATTTTCATCTCAGTAAGTCCAAACATACATCCAAATCAACAAAGTAAGGACTTCATTACAAGAAAATAGAATTTTTAGACAGGCAAACCCAAAATCCAGAATTGAACCTAACAGAAAATCTGTGGATTCATCTGAAGATGGCTGTGGACCATCTGATAGCTTTGGAGAACATTTGGAAGGTAGAGTTGGTAAATATTGTTAAGTCAACATATGGGATGCTGATGGACTCCTGTAAAATCAGACAGGAGTCCAATTAAATTAAACCACTTCCACAAGGTATTAGGTTAAAGGTGGGCACACTTGTGCAACCAGGTTGATATAGTTTCTTTTTACAGTTTTCTTTGTTTTATTTCTTTCCTTCTAACATTACTTTTAACTTAAATTATACAGCATAAATGGTGAAAAAGCCCGAGAAGATACTGTATACTGTGTGTATACCAGATATATATAATTTTAGGATAATCAGAGCCGTTATCAGGCTATTAGTAGTTTCCGTCTCTCTCAACTTGCATGAGGGTTCGAAATATTTTCACTCATCTGAGAAATCTGGGCTTGGAAGACTATAAATGTGATGTTTTCCCACCAAATTTCAATCTAGACTTTTTTCAACTCCTGCCTTGGCTCTTGTCAATATCAGAAAGAAGAAGTGAACTCTACTGAATACTCAGAAACAAGCAAACACAGAGACCAAGTGTGAGAACAGTGTGAGGCATGTGGAAGTACACCGTCAACCCAGAGAGACTTGCTTTCAGTGGGACAATGGCAACTCTCTACTGCTGCTCTCAGAACACAAAGCCTGCTGCAGGGTGGGCTAGATGGCTCCTCTGCCTTGGAAACACCTCATCTTTCTTCAACATGCCCAGACAGCCTGTAACACCACTCTCAACTACCCTCATGATAGCAATGCATGTTAGCACTTCAGGATCTGCTGCTTTAAACTTAACTGTGCGCATCAAATCTTTAAAAGTTTTACTGCATGTTGGTGCAGGGGTAAAAAGAAAAGCATCAAGGGTGGGAACAGTATGGTTAATCTGCAGAGCAACCAGGGTTGTTCCATGACTCGAAGTAAATTAAAGAAAATTTTATTGGATTTAAAATAGTTTTACTCAGCATCTCTATATGCCATGGACTTCAATAGTCTACCCTCAATAGAAACCATATAGATTCTCTAACAGCTCGGCTATTTATAAGGTATAAATAACTCCATTATTGCTTCGTGTTGTTTGTTTAACACAGCAGAATGAAAGGAAACTAACTTTTTGAAGTCAAACGGCAAATAAAATTCAGCAGCGTGACCGTAAAGTCTTTGTTTTTTAAATACCAGCACCTAACTCCTTTTCAGCATATTGCATATTGTGTTAGGCCTAAACAGATATTAAACCCCTCTATAACTTTTATTTAATCAACTTCATCATAAAGGAGATCCTGCATGAGCATAAAGTCAGTTAAACTTACAAGAAATGTTAAATCTTAATTCAAAGATCCAAAGGTTTAGCCTGCTGGCTCAGAAAGGGCTCAAATGAGAAACCCATGACAATGAGAATGGTTTTAAGTTAAGATGGATTAACTTCATAAGAGAAATGAACCCCCTCCCACCCAAAAATCTCATATTGTAAAGAAAATCTCACAAAAGAAATGTGCAGTATGTGGGGAACTAAATATTTCCAACAATCAATATAAATTTTTTGAAAGCAATATGCTGAAAAGGAAAACTATTCTTTATGGGAATTAAAAATTATACTTTGATAAATTAAGACAAACATCTGTTAAATTTTCAAGAGAGATTGGATATAAGGGCAACAGACCTATGACTTGGAACTGACTCAGCTCCCAGGTAATAATACTGAAATGTAATGAAGTCACTTCTGAGTATTTCAAGGATTTAAAAAAAAAAAAGTTTAGTCACAATGGTTGTGAGGTTGGGTTTCTTTCCATAATGTGCAGTGTCGTGCTCTCCTTTTTTACACCTATTGCTGAGTGCTGTCACTCAGCTGTGTGTGTTGAGATGCTGAAGCTCATGGAGGATGGTGGGAACATTACGTAGTGGTAAAGAAAGAAAAGCGTAAGTAAAATGTGGGTCAATCATAACGGATTTCATTATCACAATTTTCAGCAGAAGTATGACAATTCTATGTTTTCCTGATCTTTTGCAACCCCATTTTTATCTTTGATTTAAACTTGTAGAACCTTGTTTTACAGGACTGCTTTCATATACATCCCTTATGCTCCTACGTAAATAATTACCACTCATGCCAACAAAGCTGCAAAAAAATATCTCAAATTCTGTTTTTATGCTTCTTCAAAAGTTTGAAATGGCAAAAAAAATGGTGTAGTAAATTGGTCACAAACTTCTGATCAGTACATCTCTGCATCAAACCCAAAATGGTACAACTTCATGCAAAGAAACCTAGGCCTCATAGACCATCTTAGGGATTAAAGGCATTTGTCGGCAGCCTTAACTTTGAAGTTCAGCGTGATCAAACCAAAACAGCTGAGCAAGAGAACCACTTAACCCCCAAGTGACAAACAAATCACACACAAACGGATTAATCAGCCTGTAATTATAAAGCATGCACAATTACTCAAGCACAAGGTGTTGCCATTTGCATGCTGTTCCTTCTAGATGACTAGAAAACTAGTAAATAACAGTTTTTGCTTTGTTTATCACACAGCAAGATTTGTACAGTTCTTGACCCCCAAAATGTAGGGTAATTTTAAACTGAGCAATAAATATCTGGCCTATAACTCAACTGACAAATATGGCCTCTGGTTCGCTCTCCTATGGACTGTAAAACCACCCTCATTTTCCTGCTAAAACATTAACAAGACGATAGAAAGTAAGGGCAGAGTGAATAATGGTTCACACTGTAGCTTTCAGAAAGAAAATCTTATAACTATACAGACAATATAATGTTATTGTTAATTAATGAATAACTACTGTATGCCGTGTCCTGCCTGTAAAAGTGTTAATATCCCAAAGAACCATTCAAATTTATCACGTTACAACACACTGTATTTGTTGTGATTTTTTACAGCATAGATCTTAATTGTGAAGTGGGCTGAAAGGAATACAAGGCTTAAAATTTTTTATTACAAATAAAAATCTGAAAATCTTGACTCCCATTCTTTGCAAAATATGTCAACCTCAGTCAGACTGGATGGAGAGCATCTATGAACATCAGTTGGATTTAGGTCTGGATTTTGACTAGGCCATTCAAATAGATTTGCCTTGATTTGAACCATTCCATTGTAGCTCTGGCTTTATGTTTTGGGTCTATAGCTGTGTTTCCATTACAAAGGTGCACAAATCTCTGTTAATTTTCTGCCAATGTAAAAAAAAAAACAACAACACAATTTTGCAACTGCAGTGTTTCCATTAAATAAGAAATTAAATTAAAATCACAAGTGAATAAGCTTGTTTACATGATAAGTCATTAAAAACATGCCATACCATGACCCTCAAACTACTTCCTGTTTTCTTCTTTGTGGTTTATGCCAGTGGCAACATCTGATTGTTGATCATATGACTTGTGTGATGTGAAAAAAGTGTTTTCATTTTAGTTTTGTGAAATAACCCAGTTTCGATGCAGCCAAAAAAACCACGTCATCCTCACAACAAAACTCTTTCTCGAAAAAGGAGATTTTTTTTGGAAAATGGTGTGTTTCCATTAAGAAAATTTATTTTCGTTATTTCAATTTGGCAACTTCAAGGTTAATGGAAACGCAGCGATTGTCTTTCTGGAAGGTGAACCTCTACCCCAGTCTCAAATCTTTTGCATTCTATTAACTTTTACCAGCTTGGCTGCATTCAAGGGGATATATTTTGCATTACACACAGGTGGACTGAATGCAGCTGGATGCAGCAGATTTTATTTTGGGATGTCAGACTAAAGGCTGAAAACAAATGCAGGGCACACTTTTCAGACTGTCATGGAGAGAAGGGTGTCTGTTTTGGGAACCTCTTGATCTCGTCTTTTCTTTTCACAGATTTGGTTTTGCTGGCTTCTTCAGGCCATGACACTGGACCGGTTTGCTGTTTAGTGTGAAGTGGTTGGGATTAGAGTCAGCTCCTCTAACTCTGAGGCCATGGTCCTTGGCCAGAAAAAGAGGGACTGCTCCATCTGGGTTGGGGGTCCGTCTCTTCGCTTACTTCACTTCCTCAAGTGAAGTAAGTTATCTAACTTGGTGTCTTGTTCATGAGGGATGGTAGAATGGAACAGGAGATGGACAGATGGACTGGTTAATCTGCAGTAATGCTGGCACTGCCCTGGTCTGTTGAGGTGAAGAAGAGCTGAACCATGAAGCAAAGCTCTCAATTTACCAGTCCGTCTATGCTCCAACCATCACCTAAGGTCATGAACTTGACCTAAAGAATGAGATTCCAGATACAAGTGGCCGAAATGAGCTTCCTCCAAAGGGTGGCTAGACTCAGTCTTTGAGATAGAGTAAGGAGCTCCGTCATCCAGAGGAAGCTCAAAGGAGAACCACTCCTTCTCTATATCAAAAGGATCTGCATCTGATCAGGATGCACCCCTGGGTTTCTTCCTTTGGGGGTTTTCTGGGCATGTTCCACTAGGAGCAGACCCCAGGAAAGACCCAGAGCTCACTGGAAGGACTATAAATCCTGTCTGGCCTAGGAGATGCCTTGGGAATCCCTAGAATAAGCTGAAGGATGTCGCTGGGGAGAGGGATGTATGGGGTTCCCTCCTGGAGTTGCTGCCCCAGCTTATCCAAGATAAGCCAAAGATGGATGGATGGATGGATGAATGGATGGATGAATTTCCAGTTCTAAAATAATTTGAAAAGCCATGTATGATATTTCTTCCACTTCACAGAGAGCCAATTCTTTTTCTTGGTCTATCTCATAAAAGCTTCAAAAAAATACATTGACATTTGTGATTTTAATGGGTCAAAAGTTGAAGAGGTTCAAAGGGTCTTAATACTTTTGCAAGGCACTTTGCATTCTGTTAATTTTACACCATAATTGCTTTCTCTTCCACTGTGAAAGTAACATAAGAAGGAAAAAAGTTACATGTTATCACCCTTCTCCCTTGCATAATTATTCCATTAAACTTTGTACTCGGAAAAAATTAAAACGCATTTCCTACTGAAAAAAAGCAAAACATTTCCACTTCTCAGCTAATAATCTAGTATTCTTGATATGGCAGCTTCTTTTAGTGGAGTCAAGATGAAGAGCAGATTAACTAACTGTGGCCTGCTGACAGCTTTACAATCATATGAGTCAAAGCAGGATGTTCACTGTGAGTGGAAAAATGCCTGTCAGCTATTTACTGGACCGCTAACTTCAACATCCGTGTTACTTTAACTATCACAGGCCTTGCTCCCATGACTTTTTCAAAGATTCTCCAATGATTCTGAACAAAACTAAGCTGTTCTGATTTTGCCAAACAAATTTCACAAAAGAAAAGATGCCAGAGTGATGACTACCACCTCTAATAAATTGAAACCCAGGCACAGCATTGCAACAGCTTTTAAACTGAAGAAACCCCTATGAGAGAAAGCCTAAAGAAGGGCTTAAACACGTTGGGCATCATTAACTAGTGGCCTCTTTGCTCTTTGTCTCTCAGCCTATTGAACCCAATGTGGTGCTTCAGCTCTTTAAAGCAGTCGGGCTGAGCTTCTTCCCGAACTGAAAGGGGCGGGGAGATGAGCGACAAGGGCCAAGCGTGACGAATGCAAGAACCTGGTGCTGCTGTTGCATGCTACTGAGAGAGGACTGGGGGGGAGGATGATACGGCACGGCCCGCTGCCACCTCATATAGGGCAGCACAATAAGCCTTGCCGCTGTTGCTGCCCCTCCTTGTCTCTCACCCTCTTAAAACACCCCAACCCCCTTCATTCATTCATGGAAGCTCCATTCAGTAGGTCATATAGACGGCCAATAAGAAAGCTAACTCAGTCTGCTACTCTAAAATGTGCAATGTCAGAAAAATGGCAGACAGGGGTAGAGGAATGAGGTGGAGGGAATTCCAAAAGAGCTGACGACCAGTTGAATAAGGAAGTTGAGCTGTATACTGCATACCCTTACAAAACTGTTCATACCCCATGAACATTTCACATTTTATCCTTCTATGTATTTTATTGGGATTTTATGGAACAGATCAGGAACAAAGTGGTGAAAAACTGTTAAGTGGAAGAATAAGGTGCTCTGGTGAGATAACACCAAAATTAAACGTATTGGCCTTCATGCAAAACTCACGGACCAGAGAATTTCCTTCAACTACGTTTGGAGGAAAACTAAACTTACAATTAGGGGTGGTCGATATGGACTTAAAGTTGTATCAAGATATTTTGTGGCAATATTTGTGATATTTTGTGATGATTAAAGTGATGATAAGAGTTATTTATTACTACTTTTTTAAGTCACTATGCCTGTGACTGCATGGCACAGCGATCACAGCCCCACAAAAACCAATACCGCTCTTGAGAAACATTTGTAATATGCTTCTTTAGGACACCAGTCACATAAAGAAGTGTGATTTGTATCACTAAACTGCACACAGTAACTGCATTTAATCAATATTTTCAAATTCATTGGTATTTTTTGCCACTCTCATTTAACAAACAGTGGAGAAAATAGTAAAAATCACAATCCCAACAATATGGAGAGTTTTTTAAAAAAACATTATAATTTGGAATTTATCATAACAATAAGTCAAAAATCCTATCATAATAATAAAAATAAAAAATTCTTGCGATAAATGATAAACGATACAATAAATACCAAACCCTACCCACAATCCCCAAGGTGACACATAGTGGTGGCAGCATTGTGCTGTGAGGATTCTGCTCTAAAACAGGTTGTAAAAGATCACTGTTGGTTCACCTTCCAGCAGCATAAGAACCCTAAATATACAGACAGCGCTACAGGGGAATAGTTTAGATCAAAATACATCTATGTGTTAGAATGGCCTTGTCAAAGTCCAGATCGAAACTTAGATCTCAGACCAGATCTTAACTACACAATATTTATGTTGAAATTTTTTCCTTTCTGTACAGTATTTTTTTTCTTTATTCTGTTCTATTTGCTGTTATTGCCTGCCACCGTCACTTTGCTGCTACTGCACAGAAATCCCCCCATTGCTGGACAATAAAGAATATTTCTATTTCTATTCTAAATCCAGTTGCGAATAAGTGCTATTGACGTTCACAGAAACTTCCCATTCAATGAAACTGAGCTTGAGATATTTTTCAAAGGAGAATGGAGGATGTGCAAAGCTGGTAAAGACATAGTACAAAAGACTTGCAGCTATTCTTGAATTGGCTGCTGGGTTTCGTCATATAATTTTTTTCATAAAAAAAGAATGAAAGCTGCTATGCTTTGTCCTTTATTAAATGTTTGTGTTCTAAACCATGTGGGATGATTAAGATAAATAAACTTAACAGATGCTTTTTTCCAGTTGTCTTTCTTTCACTTTGTGTTGCTCTTTAGATGTCACAGCAACCTTTACAATCTAAAAAGCATTTTTGCCTTTGCTACTACAAAGCTACTTTTTTAATAAGAGAGACTTAGAAGTAAATACATATAAACTATATAAAATGTGTTTAATTTTGAAATTATTTATTTTATCTATTAGACCAGAGCAAAACTCATTTTAATTAAGGGTGTGAATGTATTTTCTTGAGTAGAATGAAGCCAGTTTAGCCCCCTTTATGTTTATGGAAAACAGAAAATAAATATAAATGAAAAGAGAACAGTAGAAATTCAGATGTTGTATAACATAAGATAGGGAGCCTGCTTCATTCAGCCTGATATAATTCGAAATATTAGACATTTAAAAACAAACTTTTCTAATGGTACGAGTTACAAGGAGCCACTTTGGAGGGGCAACAAAGCATATGGCTGTGGAGCTGCAGGTTGCAGACCCCTGGTCAGTCACATAAAATCCCAATAAACACATTAAAGCTTGTAGTTGTAGCATGACAAAGTGTGAAAACGTTCAAGGGTGTGAACACCTTTGCAAGGTGCTGTATGTAATGTCTGATAACATGTAAGCAAAATGGTTTTAACAGGCTCCTTTCATGGTGAGTGTGTAAAGTACCTTCTTTTTATAAACCTTCAGTTGTTTGTTAGAAAAGCTAGTGAGCTGTGCTGAGGTAACTACAGCCTGTGTGAGACAGGACACTATCAGCCTCAGTGAGAGGTGGCTGCACACTGACAGCAACATCCAGCTCTGTGAAGACAACACAGGTGAAACACAGATCATACTGTTTATAAACGCACAGGAAGTCAGCTGTGTGCTGTCCTAAAATAATTCCAGTTAAAAAAAATTCCATTTCTAGTTCATGAAAATTCTGCTTTATGAACCATTTTGCATTTGATGGTTATTTGCATAGAAGTCACTGATTTAATGCAACACCCAAGGTTTTTTAGTTAGATGACTTTAAACCAGTTAGAATTTTATGATTGACAATTGTTGACCGTGTTTTAAAATTACTGGATTGAAGCATTTAATAGGGTCTAAATCTGGTTAAATGATTAGATTTCCATTGGAATTAATTGAGTTAATTTAAACTGAAAAAGATTCTTCATTAATGCATGTAAATCTGACCTATTTGTCCTGTAAAGATACATCTTTGAGCATTGGAACGTAAGAATGAATAATATGGACTTGGAATCTTTTAACAATATTTTCTGGTATTAATTGTGAAGACGTTAAGTGGTAAAAATATGTGTTTAAATATTCCTCGCAGTTTTTTAAGCAATACACCTGTCACCTTGTACAGTCAGAGCCTCACAAACAGAAATATTGCACCAAAATATAAGCTTACCCATTATCTTATAAACTATTTCAGTGCCTCAGTTAGAATAAAAAGTTCAATAGTATTGTTAAATAGCACAAAATATTTGAAAACAATTGTATTTTCAAATATATTGATATTAACTGATGCTCACAGAACCAGAAGGGGAAAAAATAGGCCAAACAATTAAAAGTAACAATCCTAACCCTGCAAACATCAGTTAGAGTCTATAGTTTCACAATAAATCACATTTCTGGTCTCAATATGTTTCACTAATAACAATAAAGGATGCAATAATTTCCCTTTTCTATCATACAGTTCTGTTTTCAGTGTATATTTCATATAGCCACCAAATCTCTGTTTTTGTTTCCTTTGCTAAATAATCATCAGATTTCCTGTAAATAACCTCCTTGTGCAAATGTAATGACAGTTACAAGTTCATAAAAAAGCACTTCCATACATTTTTGAACTGGAGTTGTTTTAAGGTAGCAGAACTCTGGTTTGATCTTGGACCTTCTCGGAGTAGCCGTTAGCTTTAGCCTCCAGAACCAGTTGTTTTCTATATATAGCAATTTTAGATGGCAAGAGAGTTATCTCATAGAGGTAAAATATTAACTGCTCAGAGGTATAATACGGTACAAACTTATTTTAAAACCAATTTGAATATTTTTCTTCAAAAAAAGTACGAACAAAATAGTCCATAATGGCAAAGGGAAGATGTGTTCTCAGACATTTTTGGAGATTTGTAAAAATAACATTAAATAAATCAAACCCAAATATGTCAACAGCTTCAAGAAAGTTTTTACAGCCTTTGCTATGACATTGAAAATTGATCTCAGGTGCATATGATTTCCACTTATCAGATCACTTCAGATGCTTTTGCAACTTTATTGGAGACGATCTATGATAAATTCAGTTGGTTAGACATGATTTAGAATGGTTTATATAAAGTCTATATTATATAAGGTCACTTGACAGCACAGCACAACTGAAACAAAGGTCAAATTAATTCCTTGTAGACCTCTGAGACCAGAATGTATGAAAACACAAATCTGAGGAAAAGTACGAAGAAAAAAAAAAAAAAAAAAACAACTTTGGCAACAAAGAACATCTCAATTAGCACTGAGGTCTCCATTATTTGGAAATGGTGGACATTTGAAACCACCTTGACCTTCAGCCTGCCCTGCAAAACTGATTGATTAAGAAAGTAGGGCAATGGTCAGAGAGGTGACCGAGAACTAAGGAAGATAATGCCAGTGTTCCCCCATGGATATAAAACCATCCAGATGGTTAACCTATACCTTCACTAAAAGAGAGATGGCAGCCACCAAAAAAAGCACCTTACAGACCAGGAAAAAAGATTTGGTGAAAAACCAAAGGTGACACCGCCCATCAATAGGCTGACATGATGCTATTGTCAAGCATTGTGGTGGCAGCATCATGTCATAGGAATGTTTTGGGGGGGGTTGCAACAAGAACTGGGACACTAGGCTGCAAAGAGGGGAAGGTGACAGCAGTCAGCTTAGAGATTCTTCAGCAAAGACTGGCTCTGGACTTCAGTGTAAGGCAATGATCAACTGTATCTTCCAACACTACTGTAAAACACAGCCAAGACAACAAAGGACTGGCTTCAGGAGCAATCTGTGAATGTCCTTAAGAGGCCCAGTGAGAGCCTAGGTTTAAATCCAATTAAAAGCTCTAGAAAGTCCTAAAGCGGCCATCTACCTACACTACCCATCAAACCTGACTGAGCCTGAGAGGATCTGAAGAGAAGAATGGGAAAAGCTTGTAAGGCCAAGCTTGTAGACATAACCAAGAAGACTCAAGGTTTGTATTGCTGCCAAAGGTGCTTCAACAGAAACTAGTAAGTCATGGGTGTGAATACTTGTACAGCTTTTACATTTTTTTCCAAGGGCAATTGTTGCATTAATTAAGCCCAATTAGATCAGGCTTTGTGTTTTTGCAAAAACATCATAGCCCATCCCTACACACAACAGCAACCAATAAAGTAATGTCATGCAATTCATTAGAGTCCTCATTATAGAGCTACATTTGGCTGTAGTACACTATCCATGCGCCTGAATGTGTGTTTGCATGATTGCAGAGGCAGCTCCTGGCAGCATGATGGATGAAGAACAGGGCGTCTGAGCTGCAGACGTCCACGCTGCTGCAGTCTGAGACCAGCCTACAACCTCTTTCAACCTCCTCCAGCATATGAAGAAAGGAAATTCCACATGCAGCCGCAGTCTTCGCACATTAACAGCCTCCAACACAGACCTTTTAACATCAAACCACATCGTCAAATGAGCCAAAACTCTCTTCCATGCTCTCCACTCATATCGCATGAACAGACACTCTCCAGATTGTAGTGGAACATCTCTTTTTTCCCCCCCACATTCAGGGGAAAGCAACACAGCGCAAATTGACCCAAAAAGTCAGCCCCAATTTTCTGAGAGTGCCACCACTGAGCATAGCATGGAACCTGAAAAAGAAGGATGCACTAAGCTCACAGGATGTTGTGTAATTTTACCCAGATGTTCTCTTTAGTTCATCTGACTAATAAATGCAAGGAGGGGAAATGAATTCTTCAGCCACTCCTCACAACTTAGGCTCTGCTGGAGCTGCTGGGACACTTTTCCAAGGGCCTGAAACCTTTCTGGGAGTGAACGGTGCATTAAGCCCTCCCTGTGGAGTGCCTGCTTTTGGAAAAGTCATTTTGTGCTATATTAATGAGGACCAGTCTAAGTAAGGACAGGGGGCTTCTCATTCCAGCTGCACAGGAGCTAAGGTCATTCAACAAGGAGGGGAGCACCTCCGCCACTCGTCTAAAAATACTGTCCTACATACAAATTCGTCCAGCTTACTCAGGAGAGAGTTTTATTTTTGTGCATGTTGATGCAGCGGAGATTTCCTCCATTTATATTTTACAATACCATCTTTAATCTGCAACTGCGTGCAAAAATGCATGTGTGTGAGGGTCTGCAAAACATTCCTGCACATCCCTGAGGCATGCCATCACACACATGTGAGTTTAATCTGCAGTCATTGTCAGCAGTAGAGAATTTCCCTGACTGCTATCTGGAATAAAAACAAGAGCTTGTTTGTTTGAGCTGAATCCATACTGCCTCAAAATATATCACATCATTAAGATCTGAGATTATAAGAGAACTTCTGGTATCTTCAGCCTTCATTCTTCACGATGGACTTGTAGCTCTTGTGAGGGAAAGGAGAGGAAGCACATGAACTGTGCAGTTTATTTTCTGACGTGTGAAAAGTTGCAAACAGGTGATACCTAAAGTGTTGTGGAAAAAGTATTTTTTCCTTAGAGATTTTTTTCTGTTTTGTTTGATAATATTTCCGAATATCAAAAAACATTATACCAGACAAAGAAAACATGAGTACATTTAAAAGCTGACTGCATTTATTAAAAGTAAAATCTATCCAAATCTACCTGGTCCTGTGTGAAAAAATAATTAGATCTCTTATTAAATTATGAGTTAACTGTGATTTACAACATCTCATGGTTCAGTTTAGGTAGCCACACCCATACCAGAATACTGCCATACCTGTATAACCATTAAGTCCCTACAGTAATACCTTTATGACAACATGAAATAGGGTAAAACATTGAGAAAAGAAACACATAATGTTTTTTATTTAATGTGCTGATTTGATGTTGGAACAGCCTTTATGTAGTCCAGCAAAATTTTATGTCCAGGGTTTTTTTAATATCTACTTTTTGATTTAAATAATGATACTAGTATCATTTGAGGGTGGAGCCAGAAATGAGTGAAACAATGGAAGAGAGGCTCAAAATAGATCATGTTGATATCAATGAATAAATTCTGCAACTCAAAGCTTGTCCTTTTGCCTTCTAATTAGAGGAAATATACAAAAAAAATATGCAAATCAGACTTTCTGAGTAGAGGGGGTCATTAAATTTATAGGTATGGCCATTGCCGGTCCTGTACCCACTTGGTGGCACTACTGCTGTAAGCACAGTGATAATGCCAGTCATATTAGTAGTTGTACATGTTTGCTATCAGTCAAATTAAGCCCAAGTGGGGTGAAGCACTAGTTGTCACTGTCTTTAGCTTCGCCTCACCGGAACATTTGGTGCAACCAAATATTCACAAACAAGGTACGGTTTTGTGGAAGTTTCTATGACAGCAGCATTCACAAAAATTTGTAAGTTAACCCACAGATACACCAACTTTGGGTTGAGGGACAGAAAGAAGGGCTCACTCCTGGTGCCATTTATCCAAGAACTGTCACTAATCGAAATATAATACTCAGAACCAGTTCTTGGGTAAGTGATGCCCTAGGGAAGGTCCACCTTCTTCAAACCCTTTAACAAATCAAAATGCAGAAAATTAACATTTTGGGGTGAGGAAAATATACTGCATGCCCACACGTGCATAAATACAAGAGAAAACCTGTTTAAAGTGCAACTGAAAGAGGGTTTTTTTTGGCATGTGAGCCCACCCATTTCTAATGCTGCCTGGGGCAACAGCCCATACCCCTCAACAAAATCATCACTAATAATACTGTACATCTAATCCAGTCAGACTAAATGTTGTGCATAAGTTTAAAAAAATTGAATGACACTAGCAGTGGTTACAAAATTAGGAGCAAAAAGTGCTGAAAGTTCAGTCATGAAAGCCTTTTTCTTTTTTTAGTTTATTGATCTAAAAACCAATCCTAAAAATAAAGCAACAACAGCCTGAGGAAATTTTTCCTGCACACGTTATTGAAGTCTAGCAAATAAGAGGGTCTCTGCTGCAACAAATCCACTTTCCACCAGCTTTCTTATCATTTTATCTTTTCGTTACGAACAAGCTCTCCTAACACGCAGGTCTGAGTAAAGGCTGAGGGCTCTTACCGTCACCGATGTCCGCTTGTATATTCCACACAAAGAGCAACAATAAAACAACTCCAACGAAAAGCCTGAACGTCTTCACTGCGGCCATATCCAAGTTCTGATTTTTCTCTCCCTTTATCCCGCTGTTTTTATTTTAATTTTTGTCCCCAGGGGAGTCCGTCTTGGCTCCTGCACCGACAGCTCCTAACTCTACAGCAGCCAGCCGTTCCTGCTGCTTTTTTAAAAGAGCAAAGACCTGCCTGCGCTGCACTGAGCTCTGATTGTTTTTTGTTTTTTTTCCTTGTCTCCAAATGTGCGCCGCGCTGCGCGCTCCTGGGACGCGCTCTGAAATGAACCAGAGCTGATGATATCTGGGCAAAGAGGGAGTTTAAAGCGTAAAAACGGTGCAGCTCAGCTCCACATTGTGCTGTGGTCCCAGCTGCTGGGTGCAGAAGAAGCTGAAGAAGGCGCTCCTGGAGAACACGGTGCGCTCTCACCGTCATCAGCTCCTCAGAGCCAATGGCTTTCATCCACCTTCGAACCCGCAAATATGAGACAAACGTCTGCTTTTTTGCAGGACGTTATATTTACCAAACAAATTTATAATTGTTGGAGAGAGCTTTAACAGTAAGCTACATCTATATGAAGAGTGTTAATATGAGTGTGTGCCAGTAGAGAAAGAATATTTTTTATGGTTCTCTTTTTTTTTTTTTTTTTTTTTGATGTTTTAATAATAAAGGGTTTTAAATAATCTTTCACCTTCTTCAAAATGACAGGTTAGTTAGAGCGCCCTCTTCAGGTGCAACATATTTTATAAATGTATTTCTATGCACTTCACTGATATGAAGAGCTGTTGCATTCAATTAGATAATTAAATACTGTTATTACGGTATTAATAAAAATTCCATGAAAAAAAAAATGTCCCCATGAAATAAAATATACTTAAAAATGAAATGTTTATCTTATTTTTTTTTTCAAGACGTTTTTGTTTTTTTTCAAGATGTATGTATTTATATCATTGTTTATTCATGTCACAATGGTGTTTTATTTTGACACACTTATTTTATAAAGCTACTTTACGTATTTCATGGACTTTAATTTTTTTAGCTCCGTTTTTATGTCAGGCTCTTTATTTTATGTTCTTATACTCAAATTAGGGGGCGTGCTTTCCCTTGTAAGCGGGGGAGTTAAGCTATGCTCATGTGCTCTTGTTTTTAAACCTGGTTGTGTTGATTTGAGCAGATTGTGAAGAGCTTTTGATTAAACGGAGACAAGTTTCCTTAGTACTCCAAAGGTTTTCCATCTCTTTCATGGTCCTGGGACGTCAGTTCAAGCCCTTATACCTCGCATGTTCCACCCTCATGCAGATTTGCTGAAGTTCAGGGTGTCTCTCTGCTGGCTTCACGCTGACCAGTGGCAGCCCCACTTCACAGTAAAAACTCCGCCACCTCATTTGAATATAAGACCATGATATTAAAAAAGAGTAAAAAAAAAAGAGCCCGATATAACAAAAAAAAGTTTAAAAAACTAAAAGTCCATGAAATATGTAAAGTAGCTTTATAAAAGTGTCACAAAAAAAAAACAATTATGAAATTAATAAACAAATCTTGAATTAAATAAAATAAACAAATAAAGCCTTTCTTTTTAATTTTTTTTTGTTTCTTTTATTTCATGGGGACATTTATTTCATGGAATATTAATTAATAAATTATTAACAGTATTTATTTAATTTGAATGAAAAGGCTCTCCATACACTGAGAGGGCCTGCTTAAAATGTCATATTTTATAATTGGCCTTTGACAGAACAGAAATTGGGAAAATGGTGGCATAGGTTAAAAAAAAAAATAGTTTATATAGTTTTATTTAACAACCATGTTTACCTTCCCTAAATGGTCTACCTTTTGAAGGTGAGGCATCTGGTTTTATGTAGTCTTGCAGCATCAAGGTTTGTCCTGCACTTCATGTTGAAGTATATCTACAGTGCTGTGAGAAAGTCTGTGCCCCCTTACAGATTTCACTGTGATTAAACACATTTTCTAGGTCCCTGATTAATGTCTGACCTGTAGAAATCACTTAAACTTTCCTGACAACATGAAGTAATTTTAAAAGACTGCAAAAAGCAATACATCATGCCCGATCTAGAGAAATTCAAGAAAAGATGAGAAATGCAGTCAAAGACTCCAGTGAGCCACAGTGATAACCATTATCCACACATAGAGAAAACATGGACCAACTCATCCAGGAGGTAACAAATATTCTCTCTCTCTCACACACACACACACACACACACACACACACACACACACACAGTTAAAGCTCTCTCCAATACACAACTTTTGGAAAGTATTCTATGTACTGACAAGACAGAAATAAAACCTTTCGAAAAGTCTATTAGATCTGGAACAAAACAGATACAGCATATCAGGAAAAGAACCCCCAACAGCTACCAGAGGTAGTAGTGTAATGGTCTGGTGTATACTGCTTCTCTGTGTTCTGAACGCCTTATCAAGGGTTTCATAATTTCCATACTGCTAGATGTAGGCAGCTATGGTTTTAATCTGCTCATGAATTTCTTTAACTGTGTTGCTTTTAATGTTTATCTTTAAGTATACATTATGCTGGTAAGTTTGATGTTCTAAAAACATTTAAGTGTGACCACAAAGCAAAAACAGAAGAAACCTGTATTGGGCTAAATACTTTTTCACAGTGCTGTACATATATGCAGGTTGGCCTCAAGAAGACAAAAGATCTGATTTCATCAAATTCAGTTCATGTCATAAGTTGTGCATTGGCAGACATTAAAGTTAATTTCCTCACCTCTCATGTGAAGGATCATTTGGTTTCTGTCTCATCACGAGGCAACACACCAGTCTATCCTCTTCATTGCTTAGCAGGAAGTCTGAACAGGAACAATAACTTTGACCACATGCTTGTTCCAATTAAGACACTCACTGTGGGAAGTCAAATACTTTATCACTGTAATGGAAATATTTTAAAAAGAAAGGAAGTTCTTGCATAAAATACTGATTTTGATGATGCTTCTTTTTATGTTAAATCTTGTAAAAAAAAAAAAAAATAAATTAAAAAATTAAAAAAAAAACCTAATCAGGAAAAGAAGTACATTTAATATTGTATTCAGTTTCATGAGGAGTTGCCATACCTTCTCAGTTGAGGGAACTCTGAAAAACATGACTATTTATGATTACAAGTCTCAAACACTTGCAGACAGCTGCTGTCTACAGTCAAATTAGCCTTTTCACATAAAATCTGACCCATACTTCTGACATCTTTTGGAGCCAAAGTAGTGCATATCAGAAAAAATTTTAAGCCCCAGTGAGGGATTTTATGTACTACACTGATACAAGTTGTGCAATTAAAAAGTCACAGGGTTTTTTTTTTTTTTTTTTTTTTTTTTTTTTAAATGTCTTTCAGAGGGGAGAAAAAAAAAAAAAATAAAAAAATAAAAAAAAAAAAAATAATTGGAACATATGAGATGCATTTGTATTCAGTTCTTTTTGATCTGATATAGCAAAATAAAATCCAGTGCAACTGACTACCTTGAGTAATCAGATAGTGAAAGTCTGCCTGTAATTTAATCTCAGTACAAATGCAGCTGTTTCATCAAGGTGTCAGAGAACATGAAGTACAAGAAACACAGCAGACAGGTCAAGAAGAAAGATGGAGAATTTTTAAGCAGTTAGGTTATAAAACATTTCAAGCTTTGAACATCTCAGAGTTCTGTTCAGTCAGTCATCTTAAAATGGTGCGGGGAAAAAAAAAAAAAAAAAAAAAAAAAAAAAAAAAAAAAAAAAAAAAGATGGACCAACTGGAAACCTACCAAGACATGACCATCCAACTAAACTGACAGGCTGGGGAAAGGTCAGCGTTAGAAAAGTTAGAGAAACTAAGAGGCTGATGGTAATTCTGGAGGAGCTACAGAGATCCCACTACTGAGGTGGGTTAAGCTGTCGACAGAACAACTATTGGTCATGCACTACAGAAATAACTGCTGAAGAGTGAATAGAAAGCCACAAGAACTTCGACTTGTAGTTTGCCATAAGCCCTGTAATGATTTAAGTATAATGTGGACCCAAAATGGAAACCACAACCGAATATAGGTAAAATCACTTTTATTGACAAATGTAAAAATGTGCACGCAGGAACATGACTGCTTCACAGGGACAACCTTCAGATCAGACTTGCAAAAGTGACAGAGATAAGTGACCAATAAAGCAACCAGGAAGAAATGGTTGCCTTATTGGTTGATATCAGTGATTTCCTCTTCGGAGGCTTCACCCTTGACAGATTGGAATCCTTTGAGCTTGGATAGTGAGAAAGAGTGAGCATAAGAGTAAGTAAGGGAGGGTTTACTTGGAGGACCATACAAAGAAGGGAACTCTATGCTGGACACTGGAAGTGATAAAACTACAGAGAGCAAACATACCAGTCGCAAGGTAAGATGGCATGCGCTCATCACTTCTCTGATCTGGTTTCATAACAGAAAAGGTAATGACTTCTTTGTCTGTAATCGTAAGATCAGTGGTTGGATAAACAGTCCAGGTCAGCAGCAGGGTAGGGAGAACAGATCCAGAATCTGTGAGGCAGCAATCAAAGTCCTGGTACATGAAGGAAGGTTCAGAGTTAAAAGCAAAGTAACTCACACAGCAGTCAGGAAACAGGAAGTGGCGATGAGCAGGTGCCAAAAAAAAAGGTCAGGTGCATATCAGAAACTCAGACATAGCCCACTCAAAGGCTCTGACAAGGATGAAGACTGACAATCTCACATTGAGTACATACTGTAGCAGGAGTTTATATAGGCAGCAGCACAGGTAAGCGCCGTTAACAATCAACAGCCAGCAGGAGAAGCAAAGGCACAGGTGAAAACAATGAGTTAATCAGAAGGTACGATGGAGCAGCACGAATCATGGCAGGAAACATGGGAAACAGGGAAATTGTGACAAGGTACACAGAAAACGTAGAAGAAGGGGTTTTGGTCAGATGTTACCAAAATTGAATGTTTTGGTGTCATGCAAAATGGGTGGTGGATAAATAACACTATACATCATCCATCACCATATATTGCTAATGAGAACAGGTTATCAATCATTTAATCTAGTTAAGCTCCAACATTAAGCACAGTCATTCACAGATATTGTGAACTTTAGCTTGAATGTAGATGAAACAGCACGCTCCCCTCCCTAGATGGGGAAATTAAAAAGCCTCAAATATTCTGGATGTCTTTATTGAAAAATCAGGTTCTTTGGTTCAGTTGGTGCTGGTAGGTGTAAGATTTTCCACTCAGTTGAATCCAGCCAGCTGAGTTTTGTCACTGAAGTATTTTTAATGCTTGGCCAATTAATAAACAGGAACAAAGAGGCCATGTGGCAGTCAGACACCAAAAAAGAAAAAAAACCTGAAAGGAAACAAGCTCCACTCTGTCATCATCTTTCCATTAGAGCATTGCACATTATTGCCCTTTCCGCCTTCAAGTGACATTAACAAGACCTGAAAACATTTAGTTTCTCTCTCAGTGGAAACTCTGCTGCACAGGTTTATTCAGCACTGGAACCTGGATAAGAGAACATCATGGACGAAGGCTTCTCTGCAGCCTAATAAACAAGCTCTTTATGGTGGTATTCACCCTTTTCCTCAATTTCATTTGCCACCTAATACCTGCTGCTGGTTTACTGGTTTCATCAGTCAACTGAATGAGTACTAAGGAACTCCACATGACAAAAAAGCATCAGAGCAAATTGTCTGCCAAATCTGCCAAACATTAAGATTTAAAATTTTCTCTTATAACCCAAACATACAGCTAAAATGAAAGTCCCAAATATATTACTAGTGTTGTTGAGGATTCATATTGTAGGCGAAAGTAAAATCATTCGACAGAATGATACAATATACAAATATACAATCAGATATCAATAGAATGATTGTAATTTGCATTCATAAACCCAAAACCTGTGGTGCAGCTTTCTGCATTGTTTATTGAAGATCCTTTCTACATTTTCTCAGAAAAATGTTTTGTTTTTAAAGAATCTCTTATAGCTCATTCTTAAAGCTCTCTCATAGGAATAAAAGAGCCACGATTTTATTCCTATGTTTAGGTTTTAAAATAAAAACCATATATATATATATATATATATATATATATATATATATATATATATATATATATATATATATATATATATATATATATAAACTTAAACCTTTACAAAAAAAGAATAACTGTATTTTTCATGTATTTTTCATTTTCATGGAAAATCAACTTTAAAAGCCACACATATTGTAACTTAGAAGAAAAATGGAGAATACTTTTTTCAAGTCACTAGTTCAATTCATTGTAGACACTTTTTGCAGAAAGGTGTGCTACTGTCCCAATCCTTTCCTCTAACTGCTGACAGTGGAATATTTAGTAGAAAGATAAGTTCATGACTAAACTAATTGCACAAGTGGCATCCTATCACATATCACAGCTGGAGTTTACTGAACTCCTGAGAGAGACTCATTCTTTCACAAATATTTGTGGAAGCAATCTGCATGACCAGGTGATGGACTTTATCCACCTGTAACCATGGCAGTGATTGGAACGCCTGAATTCAATGATTTGGTGAGGTGACCCTATACTTTTGAGAATACAGTATATACTGGATTTAAGAGAGTCATTCTCCAGTACCAAAACATCTCTGAAAAGTAATCCTTTATAAATCAAATAGAAACATATTCAGCGAATGACAACATTCAGATGCCAGGTACATAGTAATTTCAGGTATTAATAGGTCAGGGAAAACAATCTCCATGAAATGTCTACATGATCTGCAAAAATGCTATTGAATTACCAATATTTTAAGTTTTAATGGCCAATGTTTCTCTTGAACAGAAATTTAAGTATCAATTGTCAAAATCAGCGCAATTTTCAGAGTTCAAGTCAACATTTGCAAGCCATCAAAATAAATCTTTGGCAGCACAATGGTACAAAACAAAACTGAGTCTTTTAGAAACATTTGCAGCCTCCAAAATCACAGCACATCTAATCAGAAACAGCTCACTGGTCTCCTTCCTCTGTCTTTTACCAAGCCAGTGAGCTGGAAACTTGGTGGATGGTCAACAAACAGCATCATGCTCAATGAAAACAGAGGTGAAGCTGTCATTTTGTCATGTACTCAGAAAAAGACTAAAAAAAAAAAAAAAAAAAAAAAAAAAATATATATATATATATATATATATATATATATATATATATATATATATATATATATATATATATATATATATTTATTTATTTATTTATTTATTTATTTTTTTTTTTTTTTTTTTTTTTTTCAATATCACTGTGATTTGAGATTGTGATTTGGGCTGTACCTCAGTCCAGTGGGAACCTTTACTGTACTCAACGAAGAGAGGACTAAATGACAGCTTGTTGACAAATTCAAAAGTCAACTCTTATTTTCAAATAAATGTCCCTGAAGGTGGTCACAGATGAACTTTATGGAAGTGTTTTCATTACAGAGACATCTCTGTGCAGTGATGTACACAAATAACACGGTGACCTTTAGTTGGACCGAGCCTGGTGATGAGCAGAACTGTCACAATAGCTGCAAAGGGAAAAAGCTGACTGATGTTGCTTCAGAAACAAAAGCTCATGGCACGTAGCGGCTCTCCTTTGAGCCATTCAGCTGCATGAATAACGAAGCTACCAGAGAGAGTTTTCCCAGGTCAGATACACCAATAGCTGCAGATTTTCAGTCAGCTGCAGTACATGACAAGTGGAAGGCGCTAATGTTTATGTGTGCATGTTTGATTGTTGTGAAGTGGAAGGAAAAACTGATGGAGAGGCTACAAAAAGGCTGAGCTGTTGCTTTTCAGTGGCTGAGCTCTGCATCTCAGCAGCAAATTTCCTTCACTGGATTCTATTTTTCATTTCAGTGGCCTGACATTGTTCATTTTTATCAAACTGGTGGACATCAAACAGATATAATCCACCTACACACTCAACAGAGACTCTGCTGTGATGTAGAAACAGACAAAAAAATGATCCTATCAACTTTGCTTATTGTGAAAATAAGACAACCTGAAATGTATCATGGTGGCATCTTTAGAGTCGTGCATGATTTCTCAAACTTCGTAATATTTCTTTAGGAAGAAATAAATTCCATATAGACTTCAATAGACAAATGTGTTTGTGTAAAAAACTTCAAAATAAACTTATCATTAATTGCTAAAGCATAATCTGATACTGAAAATTTGATAAAACCTACTTAAAAGTATATTTTGGGTATTTTATGTGATCAACCAACACAAAATAGTGCATAACGTTAAAGTGGGTGAAAAAAAATAGTTTTATTATTCTTTTTAAATAAAAACAAGTGTGGCATGCATAGGTAGTCAATCCCCTCAACTCTGACACACCTTAATAAAACCCAGGGCAACAAACTGCCTTAACAAGTAAATCAGGGATATCATACATACTGATTCATATCTGTTCTGTTGGGGGCTGTATTCATATATACAGCCCCCAACTACAATTTAAGGAGGATACAAATTGGCCTATTTTGACCTATTTGATGAAAATACAATTTCTTAGTAAATAGAACTGCATCTGTCCATTAATGTTTTCTCAAAAACAGATTTAGGTGCATCTTTTATGTTATTTATTAAACTTGGCTAAATGCAGCAAGTGTTTTCAAAGAAAGACAGATTAATCCAAATCCTGTAGTTGTTGCTGAGAGTAGACTATTTTTTAAAAATCTTTTTCAATCAAGTCCAAAATAATTTGCAACATGGATGCCTTTCTTTTTATTATAGAGGTAGAGCTAGAATGATTGATACATTTCTAACGTATCAATCATTCTAGATCTACCACTATAGTTTATTGTTGATTCACAAAATAATTTTTTGTGTTTAGCTTATGAACAAAAAATTTTTTTGGCTTGAGAGTAGTTTTGACTTTGGCCTGAGTGAAATAAAGTTTTGACACCACCAAGGTAAATATTTCTATAACTTAATTTCAGCATAAATAAAGGTGTTCTGTGAAGACCAAGGAACAGAGCAGAGAAGTCCAAGATAAAGTTAGGGAGACGCTTAAAGCAGGGTTGGGTGAGACCAAAGTTAAACTTTTTGGCCCATGTTCTAAACATAAAGGTGTAGTAAAAAACAATCACTACAGAATACCCTGATCACCCCATGATAGTGGCAGAATCATGCATGGAGATAATTGTTGTCAGTAGGGAGAGAGAAACTGGTCAGAGATGATGGACTATTAGAGGAGCTGAATGCAGGGCAATCCTTAAAGAAAACTTTTTGGAGGCTGGAAAAGACTTGAGACTAAGATGGAGGCTCACCTTCCAGCAGGACGATGACCCTAAACAGCCAAAGCTAAAATGAATGGTTTCCATTAAAGCATTTTCAAGTGTTATAATGGCCCAGTCAAAGTCCACACCTAAATTCAATAGAGAATCCTTTGCAAGATTGAAAATGTATGTTCACCAGTTGTCTCCTACCAATCAAACGGAGATAGAGTTTCAATAGTAAAACTTTCAGCCTCTTGATGTGAACAGATGGTTAAACTATACCTCAAAGCATTTGCAGCTGTAACTGAAACAAAAGATTACCAGCATTTTCTCAAAATGGGTATTCTTGCCTACTGTATGCACTGGCCCCTCTGCAACCCTACAAGTACAAGGATGGATGGATGGATAGATTGGTATCCTTGCCTTCTTCTTTGCAGTTATATAGTTCTTTGTATTAGTTCAAAAATATTTTCTCATTGTTGTCACCACAAGAATAAAATGAAGTCTGGACAGAAATGGGGGGCTCTGTGTTACTTTAATAAGGCATTTATTCCAAATGTTGTCTATAACCATACGAAGACTAAAGATACCCTTTAATTTAAGTGACTAGGGCTTAAATTATGCTTTAAAGTGAGAGTGCTGTAGGAATGACTTCACAAACCTGCTGCAAAAAACTGCATAATATTTTTAGTCTGGTTACATTATTACAGTTATTATTACAGAGTTGCTTTTTTGTAATACTCAATCAAAAAATATATATTTACAAAAATTGGCATAATTTTTAAAATTCAGATCTATACAATATGGATAAGTTTCCCTTGTTTTTATTCAGATGACCAATCTGTTTTGACATCAATATGCCCAAAAACCAATCCATCAAGTCTATTGATTTTAATCTTCAGAGCTTCTGTTGCCAGCACCATTAGTGTCACGGGGGTAATTGTACATTGGGTTGGAGAAGGATAGCTTGGCATCTTTCCAGTTTGAACCCTGCTGTAGATAAATACACAAAAAAAGAAGTGGATCACATTACTGACATGTATACACACAATCAGAGGTTAAAAGCCTCAGTGGAGACATCTCACCTCCACCTCTCTTCTCCAGGGGTAGACACTGATAGGAAGCCCTGGACCATCACTTGTTTTGGAGTTAATGCAGGGACAACCGTCTGGACTTTTGTCCTCTGATGGATTCTAAGGACAAAAAAAGATTAGATGAGCCCTAATGTGTGAGAGAACTTGGACAAGTTAGTGACCGGACTGACCTGTTATGCAGCAGGGCGTTTATAATTACATTCCTATCCTCAATAAAACATTTCATCATCTTCTATCTTCCAACGCTCTGCAAAACAAGTGCTGAAGTGGCAGAGATATGGGTTCAGGCTCACACTCTAATAATAGCTGCATTCTCCGTGGTAGGATGGCAGCAGAGGGACGCCGACATGTCAGTATTAATGTACAAAACAGAAATACTTTATAATGTATTTGTGTTTGTACTGAATCACATTGCTGGACTATGAGCTGTACATTTTTGATTGAATTGAACCTTTGAACCTTTATATATTTATTTCCACAAAAAATGTGAACTTTGTTGAAATATGATTTTACTGACATTTTTTAAAATTAATTTTAAAATGCTACAAAAATGAACGATAAAATAACATTAGTTTTTTTTAAATAAGATAAAACCAACGTTCTTCACTTTGGAGAGTTATTACTTATCTTGTAGATGTTTGTTTTACGTAAAAGGTTTCATGAGACAAATCAGGAAAAGACACAGCCCAGTATAGTCTATAATAATCATATTAAATTTCATGACTGCTGAGGTGCTCCAAATCCCTTCTAGTGTTATTATTTGATTTGGTAACTAGATAAAAATGACTTTCTACGTGTTTAAACACATAATACACTCATTTTCCTCTCCAAATCCTCTCATATGAATCCCCAAAGTCAGACATCAACCATTACAGCAATGGAACAGCTGTGATTGTATCATCTCACATGTGTGGTGCTTCTCATGATAGCAGGAATGACTACTGAGATTAAAACTGCGGGGAACAAAGTGCGTGGTAGGAGAACAATAATAGTGGCATCTGTCTGAGAAGAAAACCTTTTTGTTCAAACAAACACTGCTACCCGAATGGCTTTGTATTTTTTGGTTTGGCAGCTGATCCGATTGGTTGTTTATGGTCCTACATGTGTTACATGGGGTGTAGTGAGCAACCCTGAACAGTGAAGAGGCACTCCTAAGAGGCAAAATCAATAATCCTAAATCAAAAACCTAATCAGGCAAAAAGGCTTGGGGATCACCTTTTCACCTCCTCTCATGTTGGCTCCACTTATTGAATAAGTGTGGGATCAAATGATGGAAAAATTAATTTTGTGCAGCTAAGAAACCCAAAATGACTTTGCCAGTGATTGATTGGACATTTCTGTGCACTGACCTCTGCTCTCCAGTCAAAGCTTGGATTATCCATCACACCGTATTTCATTGGGTCAGCTTTTCTGTGGATCCAGAAAACATGCTCATCCTTTTATTAAAAAGAAACAACATCTTATAGGTAGAAACAGAAACAATTAGGACTCACATAAAGCCACATTTTTCCTTGCACAAGGCAAGAAAGCAGACAGCGACTCCAGCTAAAAGCAGCACCAACCCTATACCGATGCCAGCGTATACAGAATCTAGACATGAGGGACACATTCAGTCCTGTCGTTAACTGTGGAGTCATAAACTCCAAGATGTGGATGTAGATGAGACAATTTATTGCAGGTGATTTGGGGATGAGGACTTATTTTTTACCCAGCTGTGTGGCCTCTAGAGTTGGTGATGAGGTAGTGAGGGATGGCTTCTGTTTCACGTGGCAGCGATTGCCTGACCATCCTGGCTCACACCTGCAGTCAAACACAAAGAGATGACTACATGTGCTAAAGGGATGCTAGTATCACATTCTTCATTTTGGCATGCAACAACATCAGAAGAATCTTTCAATAAAGTAAAGGTAATTAAAACCAAAATCTTTTCTCCCACTGGAGAAAGGGTTTCCTTTGACATTAAAACAGTAATAGAACAAAAACAAACCTTTTTTCAAGTTGTTTGTTTGGCTTACTTTAAATAACCCTCTATCATCAGTCATAGTTCAGCTAAATTAGTTGAATTTCACAGAGACACCCCTTAGATTTCATCTTAAAGCATGCATGGATATTCCATCCACTGTTTATGGAAAATACTGGCAGCAGTGACATCCAGACCTTTACTGTAAACCTATGGTTGTAACATATGACACATCTTGGTTAACATTTACTAATGGCACCTGTAAATTTTACAGCAATTACTGTAAATCTGTTCATGTGGTAAGACAAAAACTACAAACAAGGGATGTCCCAAGACAATCCCAAATTCTGAAGGTCCTGATCAAGGTACTGATAAATCTCCTCTTTTTAAGGACTAGAAAGCTGTGTCCTTTTGCCCTCCCCCTGCTCCACAGAGGTAATTGGGACACCCTACCCCTCAGAATAATAGGAATATGGGCTAAGAATGATAGGAAAGGGGTGAAATATGATTCAGCCATAACATGTTTGGCTTTGCTTGTTTACGAAATTTACTAATCTTAAAAACAATACAGTAAAGTACATGGAGCATCTCTTGAGTGCATATTGTCTGTTGAGCCATTTCCATTTCTAAAAATGGTATGAGAAATATCTGTTGGACTTCCAGCTTAGAAACTCTTTGGAAATATTTTGGCCGGCCTGGCAATGTGCATGTCTGGGAAACAACGTGAGCTCTTCCTCTCCCAAACAGAGACTCAGCTCCAAGTCAACATCTGTTCAGTATCATCTTGATTTCTGACCCTCTAATGGGAAACACACGGCTTCCAGTGAAGACAGACAGTGGCATTATCATTCAGAGGGAGTCAGCGCCCAGATTGTATGACAGTGGGCTGTTCCTGGACCAGTTCCCTGGAGGAACATGATGCCAACAATGAGCCTGAGGTGTCCTCCCAGTGCTGGGCTTAGGATCTACAGCAGGGCTGTCTTGCATGCTGGAAACGCTTCATGGGCTCCACACCATATTGAGCCATAAATGACAGCAGTAACTTCTTAAAAATTGATGGAAGGCAGTGGGAAATGTGGGATAAAAAAAAATAAACAGAAAGCTTTAATAAGAAAGAAGCAAGGCTTCTCTTTGGGAATCAACACTTTATGAGTTCTTTTTCTTAACATAGAGTGGGGAGTTGGTCAGAGGGCAAAATGGCTGCAGACCAAAATTCAGGGTGGTCTGAACCAGACAATCCACAGTAGATTCAGTTAAAAATGTAAAACCAAGATGCCACCATACAGCATGCTCCACTATCATTGATGTATAAAACATCTTAAAATAAATCCATCTTTTATTGCCATAGCCTATTTTAACACTGAAAACTGCAGAAAAAGTCAGTGGGACAAAGGCTTCACATTATATTATAATGATAACTATTATAAATAGTTATCACTGGGGCCACAATGGTTACTCCCCACCCCAATAATTAATTTAAAATAAACATACCTGTGGTACTTTAGAGTTCATACAAGGACTTTTTAAAAATGTATTAGTTTGTAAGCCTGCAAGGTGACTAAAAAATGGTTGTTGCTGAGCAATTCAGGATATTGATCCAAAAGATATGGCCAAATCAACACAGAAATAGTTTATCAGATTCAAAATCAACCTGTTCTCAAGATTAAAGACACGGGTGCATACTGAATAAGGGTAGTCAAATTAAAGGATTGATTTTTTTGTATTTTTTCACTGTTTTATTATGGTACTGCAATCAAATACTTTTTACATATCTTTACCAGGAGAACCCCTAAGTGTGCCAGTATGGGTGCAGTATGTGGTGAGAAAACAAATGAATGAAGATGAAATTATGTGAATAAAGAAAAGAAATAAAGTAAATGCAAGTGATATTTCTCCTATAAAACAGATAAGCAGAAACTTTCTGACAAAAATGTATTAGTTTTTTATTTTGTTCATTGATTTCTATTATTAAAATATAAACAAGAAATAATTTTATAAGAAATGCTTCTTGTCGAATTAGCTGGTTCAGGTCTGTTTTTGTGTTTGAAAGACAGCAGCTGGCAGGCTGTGTGTTGGAATAAACATTACGAAGAAAAAATTTGGTGGTACATTTAAGGGTGCTGTTGATGCTAGAGCAATGATGGCACAGCTTAAAGCAAATCTGTTTTGAAAGGAAGCAAATTGTCCAACTGTGTCAGGCCAAGTCTTCCATAAGAAGGCAGGGAATAAAGGTCATAAACCCAACAGAACAGAGCAGCATAGTCGCAAAAACAAATGTGCAGTTATTTCTAGGACCTGCTGCAGAAATCATCTTTTGTTTTTGCAGAAATGACATAAAAATGAGAAATGTGAACGTCTCAGAGAGAATTCACTTACGCATAATGATGTTAGCATATTCTGCAGCGAGTCTCATAACAACATTCTAACTTTTATTGTGAAATCTCTCAGTGCTGACATTCCAAACTGCTGATGCAGAGAAACTCCATTCACGAACTTAATTATAATGAAAAAAGGAACCTCCAACAAAGAGAATGCAGCATCAATCTCAAACAAAAGTGCTTTTTGAAAGGTAAAAGCTAAAATGGAAGGATACCATTCTAATCCAAAGCTTTTTGTGGTCTGTAACACCACTAGTAGCATAAAGCTTGTTTAAATATTGATCATGAGATTCCCAGGAAACTTTATGCTGCCTGATAAATGACGGCAGAAGCACCATGTTTAATCCAAAGGGAGAAGCAGATTCCCACATGCTTCGCAGAGCATGTCTTTTTTGAGGAAAAAAATAAAAGGCTGATAAGATTTTCCTTTATTTACATTTTCTAAAAAAAAAAAATAATAAAAGATAGGAGAAAGAGAGGGGAAAAAAAAGAAACAACAGTTATATTTGTATGTGTTTAGAAGTTTGTGTGCCTTAGCCTGTATCTTACAAGCACAGGGGTCCATTTTCCTCAATATGGCATGAACCATGATCTTGACAATACATTGGTGGGCACTCTGTAAATTAAAAACAAAAGAAATTAACATAATTTCTTTTTTTTTTCTTAATTTTTCTTCACAAAGATAAACAACAACATGTCTTTCAGAGAATCACAGCAATAACATACATTTCACTAGAACTGATTGACCTTTTTGTAATATTTGATATCTGTCCTGATTCATATATCTCCAGACTTTCTAAAGGTTGTTGTTAACTTTTCCATTTCCTTTTCTCTTTCGATCCTTTTATCTGACTTTGGCATCATTGTGACTGTGGTATTATCCTGGAATGTATGTACCCCTATCAATCTTCCATCACATTCAACAAATACCAGCTTCCCTATGTGCTGAAGAACAGCATCCCCACAGCATGATGCTGCCACCACTGTGTTTCACACTGTTTTTATATTGGGGCTAAAAGCTTAATTTTAGTCTCATCTGACCAGAGCACTTTCTTCACATGAACAGCATTGCTGTGACAACATTTAAATAAGACTTCTCTTGGATTTTTTCAACAGTTATAAAATAAATATTTTCTTTTTGCCACTCTTCCATAAAGGTCAGAAGTGTGGGGTCAACAACTCATAGTTGTACTGTCTCTGTCTCAAGTGGGAGCTCCTCCAGAGTAACAACGGGTCTCTTGAGAGCCACACTGATTACTGCTCTCCTCACTGTGCTTGCAGATAATGAATTGAACAGTACTTTTATAGATGTTCAGAGATGTTTAATAACTTAACCCTGCTTTGAACTTCTCCACAACAGATCAATTCCTTGATCTGTCTGCTGTGTCCCTTGGTCTTCATGGTGCTGTTTGTTCTCTACTGCTCTATAAAGAAACTCTGAAGCCTTCATAGAACAGCTGGATTTATACTGAGATTAAATTGGACTTCATTTCAAAATTAGGTGACTTCTGAAGATCACCCAATTGCTCTGGAGGAACAGAAGTAAACCAGTCTAAATATTCTTTGATCATTAATCATATGAAAATTATTATATATGAAGATTTTTCTTTGCAAAAAAATTTGAAAACCATTTATCAATTACCTCATATATGCATATAGTACATAAAATACATTGAACTGAATGGTTGTAGTTCAAGTGGTGTGAATATTTTTGCAAGACACTCTGACTTTATGACAGACTGCTGTTGAGAAATGTGTGGTGACAAAAACTGATTCATCATTTAACTTTATGAGCCTTTTGTATGCCTAACTGATTTATTTGTCAGTATTATGAGGCTTAACCCTCATTCTGAAATAAGTCAGGTATAGTAATAAAAACACAAAGCCAAATAGCAATCTTAAAACATCTTCATAAGTCTGCAGAAGTATAATTTAGGGCAATTTTAAAAAGATTAAAATAAACCCTGGCGACTTAAAATCAAACATATAAAGAAATAAGGGATGACTCGAGACGTTGGCCAAGTACTGTGTGCTTTAAGAAACTAGTTCTACTTGGTATACTTGTCTCAGATGGTTAAAAGTGTTTAGTTTTCAGTTGAAAGTCTCCACATATAATATCTCACTGATATATGTAGTAGAAGAGAAATTGTAGCTGGACCTTTTGCTCATAATGTAGTTAATGAATAGATTTTTAATTGCAAACATCACAGGTTTAGACTAAATTCTATATTGGATGAGAAAGTTAAAACTGATTAGCTGTTTAACAATATATGTAAAAGTTAAATATGTTATTAATTCCATCCAATAATTTAATAATATCTGGTCGTTCCTTCATAGGATGGTTAATATCAGGATTAACTCTTGAGATAAAACTTTTAAAACACTAACAACTTCTTGATCACTTAGTAAAGTGAGTCAAACTGAAGCTTCAGTAAACTAGTTGTGACAATGAATATATGTAATACATAGAAAAGTTTGCAGAGCTGCAAATTAGTGAAGGTTGGAAATGTGCAGGCATGAATGAAGTTCTTGCAGCGCTTAAATAAAAAGTGACGGATGCCCCATGAGTGCATGGACACAAACAGAACAAAGGTGTGTGATCCTTCTCAACTAAGATGATGAAATGTTTGAAGAAATTGTGGAAAGATCGACATCAAAGCTTGTAAAGAATCTAAATGAAAAAATAAAACCACTTATGTAATTACAGACTTCAGAAACGATTCCATTAAAAATGCACAGCTAATGCAGTCATCTCCACCTTAAGCATGCACAAGCAGAAAGTGAGGTTATTATAATTTCACAGTCGATGCTACCTGTGACATGGCAGGGCATTGTAGAGGTAATTAACAGCAAAAAGAAAGCATGTTACCATGGCAGCTGGACTCATCTGAGTGGAACGGCAGACAGTCAGGGGAGAGGTTGCACCGCATGTGAAGAGGGATACAACCAGGCCAACTCTCACATACAAGTTCTCCCGGCTCACACTGCAGCAACGCTGGTGAAAAGATGATGACACATGAGAAGAATGAACTGAACAGAAAGAAAGAAATTGAAGCACTAAAAGTCAAAGTTTCAAATCTCTGAATCCTAACTGCTGGCAAGTCTTTGTTTACTTCTGTATTTCACTTCTGCAGTTAAGACTGGTAATTCTGTAAAAAGCCTTCAGAAAGCCCAAATGCTGCAGTGAGAGTTTGAATAAAAATATAAAGGAGAAATCATATTTATTCAATTGTGCCTTCTTTCCATTGGATTCTTGCTTAATTTGTAGTGGAATTTAAATCTTCTTTTTTTACATTTAAAGGTCTGAATTATCAAGCTCCATCTCATGTTAGAGATTTATGGACTTATCTTTCGTTTCTGGAAGAAACGAAAGATAAGTCCTTCCTAGAGTTCCTAAAAGCAGAGTGAGAGTCAGATATTTTTAGCTCTTAGGCTTCTCTAGATCAGGTTTAAAGCTTTCTTTCTTTATAGGTGGAGTGGCTTAGGTTATGTATGAGCTTAAGCTGCAGGAGAACATACTGACCAGTTTTCCCAACTCTGCTATTTCCTCCTGCTACTCTCCAATATGCATCATCTACAATTATTGCTATCATGATTTTGTGTTCTTGCAGTGATTCTGTGTTGATGAAGTAACAGAATTATTAATGACTATTACTGTATATTTTTGCATGCTCTCCTTGTTTTACTTTCCAGTAGAAAGTACTGGCTAAGTGTTTCTGCATTTAGCTGTGTCTTATTCCTGGATGGCACAATTGATAGTTATTACTGCCATTACTTTTATGTACTCTTTTTGTTTTGCTTTACTAGTTTAGACCTTCTGTGTTTAGCTGGGTCTCTTTCCTGAATGAAGACACTGAGGGGGCTGTTGCCACTATTAACTTTGAGTTCTTTCCTTGTTTTTGTTCACCATAGAAAGTATTCCTAGTTCAGTGATTCTATATTTTTTGTTATCTCCTTCCTGTGCACTCAACTTCCAGTCAGTCATGGCATACGTCTTCTTATACTGAGCCAGGTACAGCTAGAACTTTCTTCCTATTTTATCTCCACTGTCACCAAATGCTTGATCAAGATGAAGAAATGATCTAAAGTCACTGACTCGATGCCATCTCATTGGCTTCCTAGAGTGGACAACTTTTCACCAGTTGGCATTTTATGATCAACTGAATCTGATTGTACTGCATTTAATTAAGTCTGAATTGGATTGTATAACCTCTAAATCTTACTATATGTTTAAATTACTTTGTAAATAATTGTAAGCAGAGACTTTAAAGTTCTAAACCTTGAACATGGTTTGGGAATTTTACACAGCTGACAGAAATCTGGATTAGGGAGAATAGGATGCTTTATTTACAAGGAAACAAACCAGTTTAAAATTTTGACATAAGTGACTGGCCCATGTCTACTCGATGTTGTCATTATAGTTTGAGATAACAGCTTCCAGTGTAATGTAGATTAAAGAGAAGCTTTAAATAGTCAAGATTTATGTTGTGAAAAACTGACAATAATGATTTCTCAAGAAAATGGGATTTGTTAGAACTACTCCTGTGAAAATACTTCCATAGAAAAGAAATTCATAAGAGTCTTGGAATATCCACAAATTAATTATTCTTTTTTCATGTTTAGTATGATCAAAAACATCTTTTGGGGAATTTAAAAAAAAAAAAAAAAAAAAAAAAAAAAAAAAAAAAAAAAAAAAAAAACAGTTTGCAACCTGCAAGAGCCACAATATAATTTTCCCAAATAACATAACAACATGACCATAAACTTACGGCAGCTGTGTTCATCCTCTCCATTGGGGCAGTCGTAGACCCCGTCGCAACGAAGTATGGCTGGAAGGCAGAGATAGTCTGAACACTGGAAATTCTCGTCAGGGCACTGACCCTGAGGAGGAACGGTTCCGGGCATGGCAGTCGGGCAGTGCTCTTCATCAGATTGATCCGCACAGTCTGGCGAGCCATCACACCACCAGGTCTTTGGGATACACTGGAACGAGTATGTACACTGGAAGTGTTCAGTCTCACAGGTCAAAGGCTGAGGAGTTACTGGTCCTGGGATGGAGATACATGTAAATGTAAAGCTTAACAAACTTCTTTATAGATTGTTTTCTTTACACAAATTAAACATACTTTACTGAGGAATCTCTGAGGGCTGCTTGAAACAGAAACAGGATATTTAGGATCTCAAAGACATTGGAAAGTCAGTTGAGAGAGGTGAAGAGTGAGCAGAGAGGTGAGGCTGAGGAAACAACACAATATAAATGTAATTGCTTTTCCTCCAGTTGTGCTACGTCTCAGCATTGACCTGATCTCCAGACTGAATTTATACGGACCTACAGGGCAACAGGCTCCATTAACTCTCTCACCCTCTCCCTGAGGGTCCACCTTGTATATGAGGAAACCCAGGAATGGAGTGTGGAATGTCAGTGCATAAAAGAAAAAAAGAAAAGCAGGAGAAGGTGAAAACTGGAGGAAATGAAAAATGAGGAGGGTACTCGAATGAGAAGAAACAAGGGGAGAAGCAAAATGAGAGAGCAAAAAGGCCAAGTAAAATTTGAACGTCTTTTACCTCCGACCATACACTCTGCTGTGTATGAGATGTCGTCCAGGGCAATGTCTGTCCACATGTCTCCACCCACCTCTACCTCAAAAGTTACTCTGAAATCTCTTGTATTAGACAGGATTACATTGGCATATGTCCATTGGTTTCCATGGTTTCCAGTTGTGGCCCACATAAGCAAAGGTGTCCCACTAGGTCCAACGGTATATACCTAAGATTGGGGGACATGTTAAAAATGTATTGTACTACTTTGATAAAACATTTTATCAAACAGAACTCAATATGATGAAAAACCTACTTCTAATTATATAAAGCAGTGGTTATATATCAAATCATACTTTGTGCTTGTTGTATCTTAGCATTTCCATGCTTTTACTTTCTGAATGTTTTTAACACAACATCTATATATAGGTATAAAGATTTCCCTTGTATAACTTTGCCTGTTATACCTCTGTAGTCCTTTAGTTTTCTCAACTGGTCACGCTTTGTGCCCTAACAGGTTCTATCTTTCAAAGTTTCCTTGACTTTCTAAAGGACTCCTACTCTTTATGGCCTCTAAAACCAAACTGGAAACAGATCATCTTGTCTTCTGACTGTACTACATTTTCTACAAAGTTTAAGCAAACCTGTCTGGATTAAAATACTCCAAGACAACTTTTTTACGTTCAACAACATGTCGTAAAATTCCTTATGATACAAATCCACCTTTTTTTTTTTTTTTTTTTAACAGTTCCTCTTTATGAAGATGGACTGAGAAATAGGCTGGCAATTGGAAATGGAAGATTTTCAGACTGATTGGCTCTAACAGGTGATTAGTTGGTCACAACTCAAAAATTGGATCTTTTTCTGGTCAATGAAGGCACCACACCTAAGGAAGGAAGGACAACTCACTAGAAAATCACTAGGACAACGTACTCAAAGTCTGGCAGTAAAAATATTAAAATTTCATCAAGGCAGATTTATTTTTCAATTTTGTCATATGTAAAAGAACACAAGAGCGTTGAAATTTCAATTCTTCCTGACCTACAGTGAGTGCTACAACATAAAAGACAATCTAAACAACAATAAATAAAAAATATGTTAAAACATGGATGGTTGGTGTCTATCCTCAGTCTTCAGAGTCTATAGCAGCTTCCTTATAAAGTGGTTGCCTTTTCTTGACAGTGTTCAGCATCTGTACTGCCTGGGGGGAGAAACTGTTTCTAAGTCTGGTGGTGTACATACTTTGGTACCTCCAATCTGATGAAAGGAGGTTGAAGTGGCCGAATAGGGGTAGGTGGGGTTGCCACATTTTTTTTTTTTTACAATTTTTCTGGGATTTTGGGCCAATGCACCAATTGTCATATTCTTGTTAGTGTTCCAGACTTGAAATAAGTTTTCCCAGATGTTTTAGGAAGCATTGTGAAAGGTCAAGAAGTCATTTTCAGATATAAGTGAAAGCCTGCCTATTGGCTCAAATTGCTTTGCATTGCTTTGCATTGCGGTCAAGGTAACTTTTATTAAAATGCTTTTAATGCTCCATTTAACAGATTTGTAGTGCACTAAATAGTGGATGAAAAACAAACAGCAAGAACGAGGAACACCAGAACAAAACTGCTGATTCACAAGGTATTAGACTGTATAATGAATAAGTGAAAAATCTGAACACAGCCTTGCACTCATCTCTAAATATTCTCCTGCTGCTCCCACACATCTACAGAACAAAAAAGTGCTTTATCTGTGAGAACTGAGAATTTTTTTTTATTATTTTTTTTTTTTTTTATGTCGAATAAGACTTTTTTAAGCATTTGTTTATTGTGTTGAAAATAATTTGATTAACATAGATTTCCAGAAATAGACATTAAATGATGAATGTGACAAATTAATGTTTTAAGATGAGCTGATTTGAGGCTTTATTTGTAGGTTTTCCTGTGGGTATGTACTGATATACAGAATGCATTGTGCAAAGGTGGGTTGGGTCAAACAAAACATACATTTGTAATAAATTTTAAATATTTGTTAAAAAAAAAAAAAAAAAAAAAAAAAAAAAAAAAAAAAAAAGATTTTTAATCATTTCTGGAAGACGGAGAGACAGGATCACCTTCAGAGTTCCCATCCTGGTGGAGCCGTACATGAAGAACCAAAAGCGCAGGTGACATAGACCGATGCTGGCAGGAAAGGGGTTCATCGTTGTCACCTTGGCAACATCCCCCTCTCTCTGAATGGCTGAGTGTATGTACAGAAAATTCCCCCCACCATCTATGGAGATAGATGGAATAGATGTAACGTTCACGTAAGATAGGGCTTAAAGATTCCACAAAAGCCGTCTAGATTCAGCACTACTGATAATAAAACACTGTTTGGACAGGAGAGGATTGCTGTGAAATGGTGATGCCTACAGCCAAATGCTGCAGAGAGCTTCTTCAGCTCAGCTACACTCAAGAGATGAAACAGCCTCTGTGCAAAGCCAGAACAAAGTGGGAGTTTTCCACATGAGTTAGGAGGAATTTAAAGTCATCACAACCCACAGCGGACAGCAAACCCTTCTCCCGCCCACAATACTTGATTCCTCTGTGGCTCAAAAACAAAAACACCCAAAGACTGTTGTCATAGATCAGCTCTGCACACATGCTGATCCAGATTGCAATGTAACTACAGGAAGACCACACAATTGGTGTCCTTGTTTTCAGCTTTTACAGATCTGCTCCAATAAAGGGTGCAAGCAATGAATGAGCACATTCATCTTTATAATCAATAAAACAGTTGGCCTGCAGAAAGTGATTAAAGTGTTAGAGCAACAACATGAAACAGCTTTAACCCCAAATTTGTGGTCCATGAGATAAAACAACCAGAATGTTTTATAATGAGTGAACAGTATCTGTACAATCAAGAGTAATTTAACCTTTCTGTACAAGCACCACAATAAAATAGCCTCACATTTCCCTTCTACAATTCAATTATCCAACCATGACTAACAAAAAGATCATAGCAATACAGCTATGCCTTCTGGTGGTTGATGGAAATAGAATCAACAATAACTTTCCAGAAGCAACAGCTAAGAGCATTGTATTCCTTCATCAGCAGATGTTGTCAGCTACAGCACTGAGTTGAGAAAATGCAAATAACATGGCGGATAATGAATCTCCATTTGTTGAGCACAAGTTAACATCACTACTGAGCAACTTAACAGCAGCTTTACAGAAACAGCAGCCAAGAACAATTCATAAGCATCAAAGGAGGAAAACAGAACTAAACAGTTCTGTTTGCATGTTTACATGTAAACTAGCATTAGTGGTGCAGTATAGCTAGCTTCTACAGGATGTTTGGAAAATGGCAGGATTTTCTGAAGACTGCGGATAGACACCAACCACAGGATTTTTTTCTTATGAGTTTCAAAAGTTGTAGCATTGTTTCTGATCCACTATTGATATTTGCCATGTGGCAACCATTTAAGCAGATTGTTGCTGTTTCAGTATTGTTCTTATTTGTTTTAGCATAATAGCCACCATGACTAAAGCTCTTGCATCAATTAATCCTACGCTGCCAGCTGCAGAGTTAAAAGAATCACTGCTACTATTGATCAGTTGGGATGGTATGATAATTTAGTGTCTACTGTTGAAGACTCTTAATCCCAAATTACCCTGCAACCATGATGAGGTTTTCTTCTGGTATGCCTGGATGAAAAGACAAACCTTAAAAATTTGTAATTTACCATGAGAAGAAAAGAAATGCCCTGGTGAGTTTTTAGTCAAATGTGATAATTCTTTTCCTGCTGCAAATAATTTTTCATGCTAGTTATTGTCTCATCATCTCTGCAGAAGACAAAGCAACAAACTAGAAAATACTGTACCTCAGGAAAAAAACATGAGAAGTTAAATTTTCTTATAGACCAAAGTAACTGTAACCTTCTTATTGGTATAAAAATAGTTGAAACAGTCTTACACTTCTGCATAGCATAAACAAGGCCAATTTCGTTTCAGTTCTATTTAATAAGGAATGGTTTTCATCTGCATGTTTCTGTTAACCCTGCCCACACAAGCTCCTCTGAAGTTATTTCTCAGCTGCCAAGTTGCATATACAAAGAGGCTGCAGAGTGCTGCTAGAAAGGTGCAAACATTGAGGGTGTTGGGAAAACAGATGTTTGTTTTTTGAATCTGACAAATGATTTTGCCTGACAGAATTAATAATATTTTGATAAAATAATTTACTTTTACTTTTGATACATGTTTTGGTTTCTTTACGAGAATGTGAACCATTGAGACATGGATGGGATCAGTGCATGTGCATACCTGGACTGTGATCAGATTGAGGTCCAACTCCTGTCTCTGTCTTGTGGCCGATCCTCCAGTCAAAGTCATCATCAGAGTCCTGAGAGAGCTGACAGCTCTGCTCCCACCTGTCCTCCTCCATGTTGAAGTTACAAGCGCCTGGTGAGCCAAATATGTAGTCTAGAAGTAAAAAAAGATAAAAGAAAAGTGGGAAACAAGTAACGAAAGGAGTTATGTTTCTTTGATCCCATGGACTCATTCTCACCACCAAATAAAATATTTTCCTGTTTTCACTTACCACAGTCCATCTCATCTGATTCATCAGCACAGTCAGCCTTGTTGTCACACACCAGGTGGGACTCTATGCAATGGCCACTTTTACACACAAAGTCTGTGACTGATGGACAACTGCCTGGCTCCACAGCGCCTGAAACATGAGATTCACATTACTTAAATTTAGCTTCAGAGAAAATGGTTACAAGAACAACTGAGTCTTATTAAACCACAGCCTTCCTTTTGTGTGCTCCAAGCAACATGAAAGAAACACACACGAACGCCTGTCAGTGAACTCACATTTCATTTGAAAGCATCTTAGGTTTCCAAACTCAAATAAATTCATTACCTATATTTATAAAGTGGTCAGGTTTCAAATATGGAAGCTGCAAAACAGTAGAAGGAAGGAAGGAAGGAAGGAAACAGACTGCTAGATGAATAATGAATGAATGAAAGAATGAACTGATGGCAGAATGAATGGGTGGATGGATAACTGAATGAACAAATGAATAAATGAATATATGGATGAACAAACAGATGAATGAATGTATGTATTTATTTAAAAAAATGATGGATGTACAAGACAAGCATAGACAATGTACAAATGACTGAATGGATAGATGGAGAAATAGATCTATGTATGAATGAAGGGGCAAATAAGTGGGAAAATGTATGTATGGATGGATGTATGGATGGATGGATGTATGGATGGATGGATGATAGATGGATTTTTCATCCAGTGGGATAGGAATCCTAGTCTTGGCTCTGGACTACAGTATGTTTCCTGTTTCATAAAAAAAAGTGTGTCTAGACTCTGGATATTTTCTTCTATACTCCATTTCCATACTATTTTATCTTTTCACTCCTATCTAGACCTGGAAAACACTTGAATCCAATTTTGTACTTTTCAACACTTCATACGGTTTGTGAACTGGTAAACTTCAAGCATAGAGCATTTAATGAAAACTATGAAGGGGAAAAGTTAAACTTCCTAGAGGTCAGCAAGGATAAACCCATCACAGAGTAAACTCAAAAACCATTTCGGCTTCCATTTGAAGTTGATGGAGACTGTGTTTGAGTAATTTGGTTTTGGACAGACAAATTGTCTGCTTGTCAGTCTTTGCAGACCCTCCCCTCAGTGTGTTTTGATGTATGTCTCAACTGAACCAGAGGTCAGTATTTATTCCTCCCCCCATAAGTGTGTATATGCATGTGTGCTTCAGAGAGAAACGGCCTTGATGAAGCACAAAAACATCCCACATGTTGTCCAGCCTCATGTCAGGTCCAGTTTAATGTGGAGCATCTGTCAAGGACACAAACATCAGCGCTGAAAAATGCTTTCCTTCAACACTCACCAGCTTTCCAGTTTTCCAGAATGCACTTCATTCCAAAAACTGTCAGCTGGAACAGTCATTAAATACGTTCACATAATAAGTATATCTTGCTTATAAGGATTAGGAAATACACTTTTGAATTAAAAAAGGTTAAAAAATTATTTAACTCATTATCAAATTGGAATATGATTTTTTTTTAATTTTGAAGTTTCTATGTCACTTGTTCTACTTTTTCAGACAGGTCGGCCCTTTCTCATTCTTCCCTGGTTAATGACGCTGATGTTCCAGTAATTTTTTAATGGCAGATGTTAAGGCTCTGTGGTTCTTGGGTTGTTCCCTTAACATATCCCACGAATATCCAGTAGACAAAGTGATGACAAATTTGAATTTTTGAGCTTGAAAAGTAGTTCCACAAATATTTCCCAACATGGACTTTCCAGTTATTCTGAATATTTGTTAATTCAATGAGTGCTGTCAAATAAATCCTTTTCATGCTGGCAGAGAGAAAACTACCAGCAGTCAAATCGTTAAAGGGACTTCACCTTGAAATAAAAGATTATGTAGAACCACTTTCTAAAACTGTTGGTGAATATATGTGTAAACAATTGAAACCAGAGATTTGCATGCACTGTATAAAAAGACAACCATTTCTTTCTTACTGTCTGACATTAATGTAGATTTAACGCCTCCTTTTTTAGGCTGGGGATATTGGCCAAATTCTGGAATAATGAAAGAGAAAACTTAAATTATATTCAAGTTTTATATACACCAAGCTTACTATGCCTTATAACAATTTTGGAAAGTGTGGAAGATATGATACCATGACACTGTAAACTTCTGACATTTGGGTTAAATCTAGGAAGCATTTTAGGGCAAACACTCTGCCTCCTTTTGTGATATCACAGGAACATAAACAGAGCCAAGATAAGAACAGAATTGTGGACCTCCACAAGCCTGTTTAATCTCCAGGTACAGTTTCCAAATGCTTAAAAACAAACAATTATGCAGAAATAGAATCACATAAGACTTGAACCTCCAGCCTTTAAACCATTCACAGTTTACTGATATACATTGAAAGTTCACTCATCAAGGAAGAAGCCATGACTCCAAAAACAACATAAAAGCCAGATCACAGTTTACAGCTGCCCTCAGGGAGAAGGACCTTAATTATTATTGACACGTCCTCTGATCTGATAAAACTAAAATTGCAGGGAACTTGGTGGAAGAAGAGTTGAGCTTGTAAGCCAGAGAATACGATCCCAACTGTGAAGTAAAGGAGCGGCAGCGTCATGTTATGTGGGTGTTTTGATGGAAAGGGGCCGCTGGATTTCACTTACATAGCATCAAATTTGGTTGAAAAAAAAAATGGTCTAAGCACAGCACAGCCAATGTTTTGGAGGGGCAGTCCCAAAACCCTGATCTCAGTTCCTTTGAAAATGTATGAGGAGAGCTGAAAAAAAGTGTCTGTGACCAAGATGAATTACAAACCTGAGTAAGTTACACCAGTTCTGTCTTGAAGAATGGGCCAAAATTCTAGCAAAGTCATACAGTTCCAGCAATTCCACCAAAACAGTAAGGAAATATTTGTACATTTCTGAACTTAAAGAAAGTTAAAATAAAATTCTGACAAAACGATCTCTCATTATTTTGGCATTTAGCAAAAAATAAATCATTTTAGTAATTCTAACTGGCCTAAAAAGTGCAAGGTTTTGTGATTTAATGTGGGAGAAAAGGATTAAGTGTCTTTTTCAAGTAAATAGCTAGTTTCAACTGTATTTGAGTCTGTATGTATAATTTTGACCCTGTGTGGATTAAAGCAAATCTACAGTTAATTTAAACTTAGCATCTGTATATTTTTGACCTGAATTGTATACTAGAAATGACAATAAATCCACTTTTTTCCACTTAAAAGTTGAGATAAGTATTACCCCTTGTGCTTAAAGCATCTTAAAGTTATGTGCAGAAAGTTTTCTGAAAACTAGTCACCCTGATCACTTTGGCAGGTGTCCCCCCAAAAAATCTCTAGTCCATTTTTTCAGTTTGGATGGTAAAATTTCAAAAATCTTTTCAATATACTCATTGACAGTTCTATTATTTTAAGATAGTCATCTATGAAAGAGCGCAAAAGATAAAATCATCATTGTTTATCTGTTTTTTTTTAATCTACATAATGTATCTTTGGAAAATTGAATAAAGAAGATCATCATCTCAGTAGATCTTAGCAGCTGCCGTTGTTCTGGTTCTGTCTGTTTGAGATATTTTACAAACTGTTGGTACTCATCACTTACTTGGAGCACAGTCGATGTATTCCAGGTCATCCAGGGCAGCACCTCCGCTCACGTCTCTGGAGCGGATCCCCTCGAAAATCACCTCAAAATTCCTGAGGTTCCTCAGGGGGACTACTGCTTGGTTCCAGTTGTTTCCTTGATGTCCTGTTTTATTCCACATCTCAATTAAGCTATTCTCCGTCTGTGGAGGAGAGATGACAAAAGATATACCATGTGGTAGCGTTTCACATTCTCCTCTAGTTTTAACAAGAGGTTTCAAAGCTGCAGCAGTCATTACTGTCAGAAATTCATCCTTCAACTCCAAGTCACAGGTCCATAGAGAATATTGGTGAGGAAAAATGAGCTGAAAGTAAGTTCTGGACTGATGGCTGCTGGGAAAAAGTGAACTTCATCTAAGAGGAGTTATTAAAGTCTCATTAACATAACATGGCTGTAATAACTTCAATGCCTCAAGAGCTACTTTTCAGACTAAAATGCTGCTCTCTGAGTTATGTTGATGGATTTGCTTCATACCACATATGGAAAATATTAAAGACAAATCAGACTATATTCTTATGGAAGTCCACCCAATCTTTTCCCATGATGCTGCTGCTCAGGCACTAAATCATGGTTAATGCAGCTTTAAAACTGCTAATGTGACTGAAACAGGCTATGTGAATGCAGTTCTCCATAAGCCATCACCTCACTTGAGGATTTTGAATGTCACATAAACAGCATCAGTGACATTTACAGTCACGTTTTTCATCATAAATACATTGTTCTGACCTTTGAACTTACTAAATTGAGAGGCAATACACAGACAGTAAAAATGCTTTTATACTATATTAAGTTTGTATGTAACAACATTCTAAATTATAGAGTTCCATTAATTTCCAAATAATCATTTATATTGGCTTCTAAATTTACATAAAATAAAATTGATGAGCTTAATGAGTCTGCATAGGCAAAAAGACACTTGAGACTGATCCTATTATTGTTTGCTATAAGTTACTGATTTCCAGGAAATGCCCAGAAAAATTTAAAACATTTGTTGTTATTTATGTATTACCTTAGTTGTGCCACTAGGCTGTCTTTTTAATGCTCAAACAGACATGCACATTTTGTACATTTTTAAATTAACCAACTCAGTTGTACATTCCTTTGGACTGGAGTAAACTATTTTTTATGACTACAGTGTATTTATGTTGAAATTTTGCCTTTGCTGTACTGTATTTTTATTTTTTATTCTGTTTTTAGATATTTCATATTCTATCTTTGTGTGAGTCTGCTTGCTTTGATTGCCTGTCACTTTGCTGCTGTTGCACAGAAATGTCCTCATTGTGGGACAATAAAGAAAATATTTCTTATATTCTAATAAATATTGGATAACAAACTCTTAAAAGTCAATGACAGGCAGCAGAACTAAAATAAATGTACTTCTCTGCATTGTGTTCTTTGCTGATATCACTGAGTAACTGCAGAAAACTTTTTTAAACATCCTTTAGGGTTGAGAATTAGTTTCAGGAACGTAAAACGTTGAGTTACTGCAGACAGAAACACTGTAAGGTATTTAAAAACATGATTTTACACTTGCTGAATCTGAAGTTGCAAGAGGTGACCAGAGGCTCAACTGCAGTGAGAAGAGTTTTGGTCTAATGTGCTGGAAAAAAAACACAGAGGACAAGCAAAGTCACATTCAACTCTGCAGCTTGAAAGCATATTAAAATGCACCCTTGGGTGAAGCTTTCACAGGCTGTCCCCTCTGCTCTGAAGCCCTGACTTGAAATAATCTTGTTACTGCGAGAGTAGAGCACAGATTAATAGGTAGAGTTACAGCAGGACTTATTGAGATGTATGTCAGGGAGTAATGGCTCAATCTATATAAGCAGCCCTAGAGCAACGGACGAATATACCATGATAGCTCTCACTTAATGTCTGTTTGGCACATCAGGCATCATTTGATCAGTTTGAATTTTTATCTCCTGAGCTTTTAGTTAGGGCAGTGCAATCACAAATTTGGTTTAGAGTGCAAATATGTTGCAATATGTGGACTTATTCTGATGGATGACAAAATGAAACAGAACCAAAAACAGAACAAAGACACAAAGTTGTAATCCTATAAAAATGCTTCTTTCATTGAAATTTAAATGTGTTAACCATTAAGCTAAAATCCAATTTATATTCATGACCTCTTTCATTTTACTGAACTGCTAGCAGCTGTTTTTCCTGTCAACTCACCTTCAAATCAGAAGTAATATTCTGCTTCTTGGCCAAATGAAACAATGTCAAAACAAAGAGGAGATACTACCTTGTTTTTTTTTCTTTGTGATAAAAATTTGGTTTCAGGTCAGAACATATTTAATTAATCAGTGTTGTCATTTAACATTTATTGTGAGGAAAATATACTCTCTTGGGCTGACTAATAGATGTTTAGCTCTCTGTAATGCCAGCACACAAACGCCATCTAAAACTATGTAAATATGCAAACAGCTGACTCAATGTTTTTAGTCATCTTTATCTTCAGCAGAGGAAATAAACCATAACTTAACATGTAATTGAAAAGGCAAATTCTTTGAAGATTAAAAAGAAATTTTACTTGTAAGTCAGATGAATACAGAGCAAAGCTAAACTATTCATACCCATTAATTTTTTTCACTTTGTCACATTAGAACCACAAACTTCAATGAATGTAACAGACTGACATAAAGTGATGCACAGGTCATCAATAATGAGTTTAATTTTGAATTTTTTTTTTTTTTTTTTTTTTTTTTTTTTTTTTAAACAAATAATCACAACATGTTCATGTAAAAAGCCATTTGAAAAGTATGGCATGCATATGTATTTACCCAGAGTTAACTTTCTAGATTTATCTTTTGCTGCAATTTCAGCCTAAAGTCTTTTGTAACATGTCTCCACCAGCTATGCACGACAATGAAACTTTTGCCTGTTTCTCTTCATAAAATAATTCAAACACAGATCAATTAAATGGAGAACTTTCAAGTTTTTCCAAAGAGTCTTCATTGGATTTAGGTCTGGAGTTTGACTGAGCCAGTCTAATACATGAATATGCTTTGATCTAAATCAGTTTATTTACTATTTTACTATATAGAAGCTCCATTTGAAAAGATTCCCCACAGCATGATGCGACCAATGTGTTTTTAGTGGTGAGGATGTCACACATTTTGTACATGTGAACATAGTGGGAGAAATTGACTAGACTACATCTTTTTAGTTGTTCTGTTTTTTCCTTCCATTTCATAATCTTTTTTTTTTTTTTTTTTTTTTTTTAAATTTGTGTTAGTCTATCATGTAAAATCACAATAAAACACACTGAAATTTGTTGTTGTAACAGTGACATGTGTACAGCTTCAAGCCTTCAGGGTGAATCAATACCTTCTCAAAGCACTGTAGATCACCATCAGTTGCACATAACCCACAACATTCAGTCAATAACTTGGATGGTTTCTGTGTTCTTACAAGAGTGCATAATTTTTCAAAGGACTTTCAAGTTTTGTTCTGTGAAAATACCAAGTCAAGAACCAAGACAGAATTTGGACATGATTTGGTACAAATGCAGACCAGTGATGGGTGTGTAAATGATTTGATTTTCTGGGATGTTGGTTGTACATATGTTAGTCCAATGCTGGCAAAAGCATGTCATCCCACATCGTGTTGTACAGAGTATGGGATTTCTATCCATACATACACGGTTGAGTATAAATTATATGTATACTCAATGTATGGTAATTGCATGATACGACTACCTAAATTGCAACCTCTATCAAACTCCATTAACCACTGATAATATGGTTTAATCCATGAGTGTTCAGCTTCAGGGGCTGCGTCCTTCAAAGGTCAATGACACAGTAATGAAGGATGTCCAAATTCGGAGGCGCCTCCAATTGCAGCCCACTAAAGCATCCTCCTTTTCCTGGATTTAAAGGACTAGATCTGGTGTATCATTTGCAACTCACCCTGTCCCAAGATATTTTGCGGGCTGAATGTAACAATAGTGGATAGACTGGGAGAGGAGTACAGTTTTAAATGCATGTATATTAAAACCTGGTGGCACAAAAGTTAAAAGCTTCAAGCAGTTGTGTTTGTTAGGCTTTCGTTAGGCTTTTGTCATTTGGATGACATTTGCATTTTTGACATTTTAATAACATGTTATCAAACAATTTTACCCAATTAAAAAGGATTAAGTAATAACAACTCAAACAGTTTGTGTTTAGCAGTGTCACAGTTGCTAGGCAACAGGACATATATGGAGGTAAGAGCGGGACTAAATCTGAAGGTTAGACTGTCCAATTTCACAGCCTCTCACTTTCAGTCTTTGAGGTCAATGAAGGATGCAGCACCTGAATTTGGACACACCCCATGAGTCATCCTTTGTCACAGGCAGTGATTTCAACTTCTTGCTTCAACTTAACTGTTGGGTGTTTCAGCAACTGCCAGACAAAACTTTTGCTTCACATTGACTTCCCATTACAAATATTATGCATGGAGAATTTCATGAGTGGATCTTTGAGAACTTTTGCTGAACGATGTTGGTTTTTACAGGACAAATGAAGATTCATGCCCTTATCCTCAGAACTAGTAGGTTAAACTGAGGTTTTCATCTCTTCTGTTTTGTTGTTTTGTAGATGGGAGATACCATAAAGACAAGCAAAAAGCTGCAGCAGGAACTCTTTTCTCAGGCTATCATATAGCAAAGTAGCTGAAAAAACAGCCAAGGCAATATCTTCATTTTACATAATTGAATATTTGGTTAGCTAATGTGCTTAAACTAAGGATTTTATTAAAAAAGAAAATGTTGATGTTTTGAAACTAACTAGTTAAAGTGAAACTATTAACATGAATTAGTTTTATTTTAGCCAGGCTAAACTGAATTTACTACCAGTTCTTGTTAAGAGTGAATTGGGAAAACACAGCCCATCACTGGTCTGCCATATATTACGTCAAAACTCCTTCTTGGTACATTATTGGAGCTTTATTTCCTCATCCTGGAGTGAACGCCAAAAAGATGAATTTAATTGCTTGTGTCTCATGTCCTTACTGCATGCAAAAACAGAACAAAATACAATAGACAATGCAAAAATAAATGCTGTTAAGTGCTAAAAAAAATTGTAAAACTTGAGAGCCAGAGTCTGAATTATGGCATAAAATAATTTCCCAGTGGTCATAATTTACAACAAGAAACAATATTCTTTTTTTTTCTGCAGACAGTCTCTCTCCCTTTTCCTTTGTTTCCAGCACACATTTCCTATACAGTCTGTGACATAAGCCTTGGTACTTAATCACAAATGACTATTAAGAGCAACACCAGAGGTCTGGTGTAACAAACTGAGCCTTCTGTAAATTTCACAGGGGACCCATTTGCACGATGTGATGCTTACATGTAGATTTCATTTTTTATTTCTGCTTATACAAAATGTGTGTTGGGGAGGGGGGGTTGTATTCATGCTGCAGCTACAAGTCAGTGAATTATGAAGGCCATAAATGTGCTGTAATGTTACACATGAAAGCACAATGCAATATTCTGTAAGTTGTAATGGCTTTGAACCTGCAAGGTCACACATTCACCTAATGTCAACTGTAAGGGATTAAAGTTACACTAAAAATCTGATTCCCCCTGTCTCACACACACAAACCATTTTAATAGGCTAAAGCTTCTTTTTCCATTCAGATGCGAGAGAGGAGCTCATGTAAAATGGTCCAGAGACATTTATCATCTCCTGCTTCTCAGGGAGTCACAAAATCAATAACAAGAGCCAAAGACCTGATGGAATAACTATTAAATCACATAATTTGAATTTCTAAAATCCTATACCACGTCATGCTTTTAAGGTAAAATCAATAGCGTAAAGTGTTTAAAACAGCTGTATGAAAAAAAATCGTAAATAAATATAATGACTGCATAATACAGATATAGATTTTAAGACATAAATCATCATTTTTAAAACTTCTCCTTTTCACTTGAGCTCAGGCTTATAGTTCAAGATAGTTTTATGCTTTTCACTGGAGAAATATGTAAAAAAAAATTAAAATAAAAAAGCATGAAAGAAAGAAAGTCAGTAGAAAATGAATATAATGACTGCAGAAAAAAGCAGCCAAAAGTTCCCACTGACTGATAAAATTACAAAACACTAAACATCAATGTGTAAAACAGTGGCTACCCACAAAGAAAATAGTGATAGGAAAGTCAGCAGTAGCTTGGATTTCTAACAAACCGGAAGCTTACTTATGAAACTGAAAAGCTGTGGAGAGCCCAGTTTACCTTTAATTCAACACAGTGGTGGATAAACGCTTGTGACAAAAAAAAAACAAAAAAAACAAAAAAAACTGCAATTCAAAATTTCAATACATTTCTTGTAGCATTCAGGCAGACATTAGAGGTCCAGGTTCAGACTACCACTGTTACTCTAATGGAAATGCGCATGTGCCAATTCCCTTTCCAACAACAACATACATTGTTTCGGCAGAAGACTTTAAATTAGTGTGCATTAATTGTTTAACGTAGCAACTGTGAATGGAAGTCTCTCCTTTTACAAACATTAATTCCCTGTTTTACTCATGGGGTTCAATTGCTCTGCACTGCTGTAGCTCCCAAAATGTTATTTTGAGGTCTATTTTAACTCCTTCTTATACCAGTTTAACTCAGCAACTTTTCTACATTTAGTTTTCTTGTACACACCATATCGTTTCAATCCAAAACTCACTAATGCTAATGCTATACAAGATCTGGATGTAAGGTAATCAAGTCCTGATAAAGAATCTACATTTTCTCTAAAACAAAAAAAAGAAAAAAAAAAAAAAAAAAAAAAAAGTTGCTGCTGCAGCTAATTATTTTAATTAAAACACAGGAAAACCATTTCAAAGGAGCAGTTACTGATATGTTGTACTGACATAAAATATAGAAAAGGATTTAAAAACAGGGTAAAACCATGCACTATCCAGCTAGAGAAACTGTAAGCTCAAAAACAACACCTGTGGTCACCTCAGAGATCAGGTTGCGGATTTCACAAGCACTATCCCACATTCCAAGGTTGTTCCTTTCCATAAGGCCTAAATTCCAGTTGTTTCATAATGCTGGAGCAAAATGTGTTTCCAACAGATAGGCTATTTTAAGCGCAAAAGGATCCACTTTCGTTATCTTACTTGAACAAAACACATCTATTTATTTGCATAGAGGATCTTTGGAGAAAGTGAGAATGCTTACTCTATCCTTCACTGTATTGTCAGTAAGTGTTCATTCATCCATTTGACAAATTTCTATTAAAAGTCCTTTTTGTTGTTTTTCAAGAAATCTACGTTTACTTTTACAACAATTTGGCAGTCATGCTCTGATGCTCTAGACAGCCTCTTCAGGATTTCATGATTTTTTTGCAATTGAAATCACTGATTTTGTGGCGCTACCTTAGAAATATTTGCAAATTCTACATACAGAAGAAAAAAGATGAGAAAAAAATAGCAAGCAGACAAACTGGACACACAAACGTTTTATTCTTTAAAGAACTTAAGTAGCTCAATTTTTGTTACTCGTAATATCAATCATGGACTATAGCTTGAGATCAAGTAAGGCTGAGACAGCAGTGTAATGGCAGTAAGAAATACTGCCATCTGCATGTGGGAATTAGCAATCACTTAAACCCAATATTTTTGACCATTTTTGTGAAAAATTTGCAATAAAGTCACAATTATGCATCAGCGCGAAAAAATGTGGGATTTGCTGATTTTGTGTGAATTTCTGTAATCGCAAAAACCTGGAGGGACTGTCTAGATGACACTTCATCATCCATATATGGTGGCACATTTCAGCTTCAGAGTGTCATGGCTTAAAATGCCTCTTAATTTAAAAAAAAAAAAAAGGTGCATTTTTAAATTATGCAAACGTGATGAACAAAGGTATAGTGAAAAAAACAGCAGAATCTACTGTATGTTACTACATTTTAACCCCTGTGCTATAAGTACACAAACTTGATGGCATACAGGGATAAAACCTTGAGAACTAGCAGAGACTGACTTTTTTCAAATGGTGGGAATAGGGGTGTTTTGAGCCTTGGGAAGGACCATGACCCCCATTCACTCCCCTCCAATGTCCACAGATCAAACACTGTTGAAAAGATTGGCAGCAGCATCCCACCATTTTCCAATTTAGTGTGAATATAGTGTGAATATTTATATAATTAAAGATAGGCTCCACTGACTGAGTGTAACCATGGTAACCATGACTGACAAACAGCAGTGGGTATTAAAAACTGTCATGAAATTAATTCATTTCTTCTTTTACTTACTCAATCAAAAGTCTCTATACCTTGATCAGCAGCCGGATGGTCCCTGAGGCCTTATGGGAAAGGTAATACCAGAAGGACAGCTTGCAGATAGCACTTGACTCTTTCCAGACAGAACTTCTTATATGAGCTTTGTCGCCTTTCAGTCCCACTGGGGTCGCCTCCAGATAGACAAAATGGCCTGGAAGAGCAAAGAAGATAAGAGGAGATGAAGGAGAAAAGTAACAAGACTAGATTTTTAGAATCTATTATAGCCACTGCAAAAACTGCAGCAAGGTCAAGGAGACTATGGGTGGGGGGAGTGAAGGCTAAAGGTCACTGAGTAATCATGAACACATGTTTTAATGTGTCACTGGCTTTTAAAAAAGGAGTCACTCAAGGTTATTTGGTTAAGAGAAATCCATAGAGAAGGAAGAAACATTATAGTAGAGCTAAATTCAAATCAAAAGAAAGCATCTGTGAAAAACATTGCTCTGTCTGAAAAACGTCTGAGACTTGCTTCAGATTACACATTTTCATCTGTGCCTTGCATAATTTAAAGGATATTTTTCTGCTTTATTGCTTTGCAAGGGTAGAAGTGACAGTCACTTTCTTTTGTTTGATTGGGTTAATCTTTAACGTCTCGTACTTTACAATTACACTAAGGACTACATTAGCAATGATTTCACAAATTACCTGACTGTCAGTAGCCCCAAGTCTAAATTTTTCCTCACTGTAACACAGCCACTTTTCTCGTCTACAGAGCCAGGAATTAACAGATACAGCTGTAACAACACACTCATACTTTTCTGGGATTCTCCTCTTCTGGGATAAAGGACAATTGTTAAAAATCAGGTGGGATGGAGTTGCAGATGGGATGAAGAATCAGTTGTCTAAACCTCAACTGAGGTTTGCAAATTGAAACTAGAGATTCACTCCATTTTTCATTGACTAATTCTTTTTTCAGAAAGTGGCAAACAAATGCAGGCTCTGCAGTGAGAGCATGCAAAATCTAACAGGCCGGCACAGCTCAGATTAGTGCTGACCATCACACTACGATGCTACTGTGCATTTAATGTTGTTAAATACCTATTAAAGGCTTGTGATTTTGATGGTGCTCTTTGATAGTAGGTGCATCTTTCTTTTTTTCCTTTTGGCTTTAAAGCACAGAAAGAAAAGAAACCATGGGAGGAGTGGTAAGCATATATGAAATGATTTCCTGATAGATTTTTTAAATACATCCATTCATACATTTTTTGAGCATGCTTATCCTTGTAGGATCGCAAAGTGGGTTAGTCCCTATCTCCAACGGTCATTGGGCAAGAGAGGTACACCATAAAGATTTGGTATACCCTGGACAGGTTGCCAGTCCATCCTCGGACTGTTGTTTCTAGCTCAGAGACAAACAGAACAAACAACCACGCAGGACAATTTAGAGAGACCAACTAACCTAACAGTCATGTTTTTGGACTGGTTGGCTTACACTCTATTTGTTTAGTCATGAGTTTATGTATTATTTCTTTTAAGTTCTTATAATTAGTACTGTTTTTTAGTATTTGTATTATGTACACAGCTGGACCTAATGATCAGATTTCATAATTTTATGTATAAACAAGTTTTAACCGCAATAAATATGAATCTTGTTTGTTGCAGAAAACTGTCTGCACTTGTACTGTTTGCAATTTTTTCAGCGTTCTCAACATAAAGTTTATTTATAGAGCACTTTAAAAAGCAATTGAAAATTACGAAAGTGGTGAACATGTGAACAAATACAACTCATCAATAATTTTAATAAAAAAAGAATGCAAGTGTACAACATAGCAAAGGGAAAATTGATCAAATGTAAAAGCTGAAAAGTAATTATATTAATTCATAATGTTTTGAATGTTAAATTATAAGATTATGGTTCCCACACTTTAATAAAGTTGCATTTACAGATTTTAATATAACTTTACCAGTACTGGTGTTTTCTTTACTATTGACCTGTATTTGGTGATAATTTAAACAAAAAGACAAATTATGTTTTAGATTTTTCTTTCTTTTTTGTTTGTTTCATTCATGTTTCTTCAAATAAAAAGAACAAAACCAAAACAACATACAAAAAATATGGAAAAACACTGAAATGAAAAAGGGAATCTACAATAGAACATTAATGTCAAAAATCTGGAGTGTTGTGGTTGTGTGGTATTTTTTTTCCCCTATTCTGGAACAGGCAGGTCTCCACCTGAGGGTGCAGTTGCGACCTGGAGCTGCAGGTCTTCTCTGGAGGGTGGAGCCGAGCAGGTGGTCTCCTGCACACCTGCTGTTCATCGAGCCATCAGCAGGTGGATAAGAGGCTGTGGCTGCCAGTCATTTCATGCCTGAGTATTACCCTTCATGGTAACTCCAAGTCCTCTGCGGTTCCCTTGAATTTCCTCCATCCACTTTATGCTTTTACTGATCATCTTCCTTGTACTCCTCGTCAAGGTAACCTCCAAGTTGTTTGCTGGACTCATTTCTCCATCCTGTTTCTGGATCCCTCGCTCCAAGAACTACCAAACAAAACTCTGAATCTATATCTCCACGACTGACAACCTCAAGGCTAAAGGCTCCTCATCACCGTCCTCCGAACAAACCTGTCCGCCCTCCAACGCTCTCACCGTCTCCACCTGCTCTAAGCCTTCCACGCTCTCCATCATTCCACCAGCTTCAAACCTCCACACAGACCAACACTGGATCCCACTCACTTTATCTTGGTGTTCATCCCCTCTCATCTACCAGTAAGCCTCATCTCTCACTTCACCTGCAAAATTTTCTTCCTCACTCACCTCTCGTCCTCATCTGCAGTGATCTTGCCTTCCCGTGTTCCCAGTTTCACCCGGACCAAGATCGTCACATTCATTATCATTGTTATTAATAACTCTTTCTCCTTGTCTCATGAGTTATCTTGCATGTGGGTCAGAAACTTGCCTAAAAGCATGCCAACTTACTTTTGTAAAACAAGGCCATTCCTGGTTAAAATCATTTAAAAAAAAAAAAAAAAAAAAACAACAAAAAAAAAAAAAAACGCACATTTGAGATCCACAGACAGATTAATTTGACAAAAATGCCATCTGAAATACAAGCATTTGCTGTATGCTAATGTTGAATTACAAAGAACCAGGTAGTAAGCTTTACTTTGGTATTGTTCATTTGGGTTATTACAATGTGCCTTTTTAATGAGATTTTACAATTGCATCAATAACCTGAGTTTCCATTTTCAGGAGATTCACATACTGTGAAAAAGCTCATCGATTTAGTTTGTGCTCTGAATCAAAAATGTAAAGATACAACGGTGGTAGACGGCATATTTGTTTTTTCATTCATGCCATGAATCTCAAAAATGTTGTTTCTAGCTTTAATAAATGCAACCCCATACCGTTTTCATTCATCAGCGTGTGATCATACGGTGGCCGTATGCTTTGAACAGATCCGGTACCAAGCGCCCAGTCGAAGTTATCAGCCAGTGAGCTCTTCCAGCCACAACGACCATTCTCAAAAGAGCAAGCGGTGCCACAGTCCTTCTCGTCCGTACCATCGCTGCAATCATCAGTGAAGTCACACTTCTGCTCTGGTGTATAACAGCTATCTTGTCCACAAACTGAAGCCCCTGGAGGACAGAACCCTGGAAAAAACAGACAAAAAATTTCAACAGTTTCCCGTGTTCATATTTTTGCACCAATTATTTTTCTGTGAAGATCATTCTCTGGTCTAAACAAAGACAATTTGTCTCAGTACAAAATGTGAGGAGCAAAATAGTCTTGCCTAGTCTGAAATATACTCTAGTCTATTCCTGCCTGTAGGCAACATAATCAAGCTACTATTAGCTTGAAACATCAAAAGATACAAGCTTAACGATTATCAAGATCCATCCATGCGTGATGAGAGACTATTAATGCCTTTATGATGAAGTCTGTTTTCAGCTGCAGAGTGGAGAATAATGTAACAAAATGCACATAGCAGTCAAGGAATGAGACTCACCAAGCTTAAGTTTATATTTGGTAGTATAATGAGTTTCACATCAACAACCTTGAGAACAACAAAACAGAATATTTTTCATGTGATTTTATTTAACCCCTGTCTTCAAAGGTCTTAAAATAATTAAACACAAGAACAGGAGTTGTTTTCCTTCCTTCTTTGTGTTATTTTGCTGACAGTAATGCCACTGACTGCAGTTTTTGTATATACAGTTAATATGTTTATTGTTTAAACTGTCAAAATGTACTTTTAAGAGTTTGAATATGAAATTAAGAAATCTGGACACTAATGAAATAACTTTGTGTGTTTCACTAGATTAAACAGCATCCCAGCAGTGCAGTAAACCCTTAAGGGCACCCCTCTGCACACAGAGCTGCAGTTTCCTTAAGAGGCTTAGAAAGGACACAGGAGCATGGAGCTTTAAGCTCAAATCACTGTATCATTGATGGCGATACTTGGAAAGGGGCGGTGGTGGGGGATCGGCTTTTTTGGAGCCAAAAATTCCAGCAGGGTCAGTGCTTAGCTTTAGGGTGAGGGGAGTGTTAGAAAGGAAGAAGGGTGGTCTCTGTAATTAAAGGAGAGAAAGGGGTATAAGTCCTTCCTAATCCTTTGTTCCTCTTGATGTGCACAGAACCAGAAGCAATGTGACCCAACAAAAGAAACACAGGAAGCCAGGAAGAGACAGCTCCTGACTGTCCCCTGCATACAGAACCTGTGAGGGGATTTAATTTAGAGAAAAATATTATTTTTATAGGGAGTTGACTCAAACACCATCTACATCAGTCATGTTTACATTTGGTACACTCCTAATGTAACCCACGCAAAAATTTGCAAACAAATCATAGTTTTATGGATAACTTAAGGGGTCATGATCGGATCAGACACCCTGGGTGACATGCTCCCCCCGAGTGGATGAATTTTAATTGAGATTGATATTTTATACAAATAAGGAAACCAAGTCAGATCAAATAAACTGATTACCCAAAGGATTTTTAACGGTCTTTAGCTGAACTATGAACGATGAAGTTACAGCTGCAAGTCTTCTGGGTTATGTCCCGACAAGCTTTGCACATCAAAAGACTGAGATGTTTGTCCATTGTTTTTTCAAAACTACCTCAAGCTCAGTCAGATTGGATATGGAGCATTTGCGAACATCGATATTCAAATGTTGCCTCAGATTTTCTATTGAAACTCTAGAGTCAATGCTCTGCTGGAAGGTGAACCTCCACCCTTATCTCAAGTCTTTTGCAGCCTCAAACTCTGCGTCTTCACAGCATGATGCTGCCACCACCATGTTTCACTGCTGTCAGTGTGATCAGGGTGTAGCTCCTACACAGTTTCATTCGACCTGTTCATTGCTATTAAGATAACTTTTGGAAGCAATTGGTTTTACTAGGTTTTATTTAGGAGTATCAGAGTAAATAGCTGTTTAAATTAAGTATAAATACTTTTGTAAAGCAAAATAACAAAGACATCTTAAATAAAAAAAATATCTAGATTACCATGAATCTCCCTGAGTGCTTTCTTCAGAGTATACCAGTAAAAAAAAAAGACAGTGGGAAAGGCAGTTTTGTGAGCAAACCACACACCTTCTCAGGATGGTCTTCTTCCAATTATCCTGTAGCAAATGTAATAAAATCCTTCCAGCAGTTTCATTAGACAGAGACCATTCCAGCCTGTTTTAACAAGCTGATAATGAGCTAAACAGTGCGTCGAAAAACATTGGGTCTGCTGATCTGTTTCCTTCTAATATTGTAGATTTCCTCTTATAGTGTCACATCAGTTATATGCACACCTACATTCTCCAGTGCATGCATACATAACTACATCAAAAGGAAAACATTTTCATGTCGTTCATGAAAGTAATATAATAGTTTTATGATCCACTATAAAGTGCCTGTATTATTATGAGCATAAACACAGAAAATGTGTGTGAGGTGCAGTTGACCTCACCACTGAATCATGTGATGGTATATAAATTGAAGCTGTGGCAGAAAAAGCCCCTGAGGAGTGATAGTCTGTAATTACAGTTCCTGCTGCCTCTTGTCTCATCTGTATTACTGTACTTCCTGCCAACACACAGACAGAAAGAGCTACATTCAGCCACAACTCTTCTCCCTGCTGGCTACTCAATTACTGAGAGGGCAATGGATTTAAACTCTAGTTCAGTCTTTAAGTGATGTTTTTTATTACTCTGTTTGTTTTTCATTTCCTTACCTACTGTACCCTCCAAACTCATTGCCGAGATCTATAAGAACTGTTAAAACAAATTCATCTTTCATCTTAGCATATCCTCACACTACAAAATTTGGAAAAATCTAGACATGGATTTGAGTAAATTTAATCTGTGTTAAAAATAATTGTTTTGTATTTTCCTTTAGATAAAATGTCACAATACATAATAAAAATGACAGCTTAGTTACCTATTATGTTGTATAAGGTAGGTGTGTCGGTTTCAGTTGTAAAAACTATAAAGTGTAAAGTGCCAGTTAGTCTGGTTAACAGTAAAGCTATGGATACCTTCATACAAAGCTAAGGTTAACTTTATTCCTGGTAAACTAACATTGGAGTAGCTTGGTTCAGCCAACATTAGAGCTCATTATAGCTAAATTAGCTAAATTTACCTGCTCTGCATTTTTAAACCAACCTCGTCACTAATGTTAGTTGAATAAGTTAGCAAGCTAAACTTAGTGCTAGTTAGTTCAAGTGACAGAAAAACTAAAGTTATCTATTTTGACTAGTAAGCTAATATTGTGTATAAAACATGATTCCACCAATTAGTGCTGATATTAGCCTTATTGGATGGCTGAAATAACGACACCTAAAATATAATGTTATATAAAGAACCTTTGGAACTTAAGTTATGATACATAATAGCTTAATAAGGCTAATATTATTTTATCTCAGGACCTGGGTTGTTTTGAATTTTGATTATTTGATTTTAGTTTTGATTATCTGTTATCTGTGTTATCTGTGTTTGCCTTAGTTCTTAGTCATTCTTTGATTAGATCAGCTTGGTCTCTGTTCAGTCTACTCTTAGTTAGTTAGTTCGATTATATTCATTATTTATTCCTTGTGTGTTGTAATTCTTTGTTACAGTTAGATTCATTTTCCTAGTTCCCTCTTTACTCTCCTTCGCCCCCTGGTGTCTCTCTCTATCTCTCATCTGTAACCTAATCAGTCCCGGTCTTTTGTTGCAGCATTCACCCTCCTAGTATTTATACAGCTCTCCTCCTCTTACTCCTCACTGGTACCTGCCGTTAAACCCAGGTATTTACCCCCATGTACCTGGTTTCTTTTGTTTCTGCTTTTATGTATCCTCCTGGCTGCTTTGTAAATTCTTGTTTCATTACCGTTGTTCATTAAATAATCATGATCTACTCGACGCTTCTGCCCCACTGCATTTAGGTCCACCATCACCACAACCTTAACATGACATTTTACTTAACTTTCAAGCCTCTATTTGTATGATAATTATGTTTTTCATCCAACTCTTACAGCTCATGTTAGCTTAACCACCCAAAGATAATGTTAGGCCTTAGCTCACCATTATGCACATCTTTCACTGTTTTGTGTATTTTTGACCTGTGGATAAGATTTTAACACTACTTTAACAGTTACTCCATTGGTTTTGAAAAAAATTCAACAAAAGTGAGAAACTAATGCGAAAATAGCTGAAAACCTGCAGACCAGGAGTGATTGAAAAAATGTTAAAACATTTATCTGGATACAAGAGGAGCTGTAGCAGTACACGTATGACCCACAAGGGCAGGAAGCTGACTGACCAGCAGACTGACTGGCAACCCAGACTGGTAAGTTGCGTCGTTCTTTGTAATTTTGGTTATTATGTGAGATGACTGTTTTATACGTGTTTAGCAGAGAAATTCATTTCTGTGGTGTCTTCATGCTTTAAGACTTCATAATGCATGCTAAAGTAAACAAACAGCATGGGGTCCTCTGGAGCATGCTCTTAATCTCTGTTATTTCTGACTACAAATCTCACAGGAATGGGATAAGCCATTACTGTCCTTAGTCATTTCTTATAATGAGACCAAATGAAGTGATTGTTTATATTTACTGGCTAATGTAGCAGTTAGCCAAGGCCGTAGAGAACACAGCACTTTTTTTTTCCTGCTAATGTGGCTCCACATCAACTTGCCCCTTTGTCCCCTCCAACATTTTTATGACAGAAAAGATCGTTCATGTTCCAAGTATGCTTGCAGCATGTTGTTCTCCCTAACATGGATTTGTGACACATCTCTGAGCTAAAACGGGACTCGATAAGGGAAATGGAGGGATGCTGTTTCAGCATCAGGAGATCCAACAGATACTGATCGGTTTGAGATATTCTCTGTTCTTTAATGTTCCCACAAAACTCCAGATGACAAAGTTTTGACATATTTCTACCAAGACAAACCAGCAAGCACATGAAAAAAATGCTCTTTGTAGATGCTATGGAAAAACCCCTCCATACATCTCACTGTGCAAACAAAGTAGGTTTTGTCATCTTGCAATGTCATTTTACTAACACTGTCAGACTGTCCAAACTCAACAAAATTTTAGAATGGTTTCATTTGACTTTTTTTTTTGTGAAGTGCTCAGGTACATAAGCTCATGTCCTGCTTTATAGATTCAGTGTTTACATATAAGTAGTTTTACTGACTGTTTACAAAACACGGTTGTTTTTTCTGTCTGGCCAACATCTGGATAATTTTCATCTCTCCTGTTCAAAAAAGAATGAGCACATAATTGAAAACAAATACAAAAAAAAAATGAATATTCTTTGTTTTTTTATGATCCTGCTAAACTGCTAATTTTAAACCACATAAACTAAATCCACACAGGTATGACAACTACACATTAATTATTCATGTAGCTAGTGATGTTAGGGCCATTCTGAATACAGAGACGACACCACTGCAGACATCCACTTCATTACAGAGTGAGGTAATAAACTGTGGGTCTGATACTTTTGTAAATGCCCACATTAACATAAATTTATCAGTGCTGTTTTGGGTAGAAATGAGACAACTACTGAAACACAAGCAAATGTCCAAAAACACTGATAGGATTAAAGTTCCAACCTTTACTATTTACAAACAAACCCTCCAATTACTATCTTCCCTCATACTTAATACAAAAGCTGGACAGTACATTTAACAGTCCTTTTGTAACCAAAGTGACAGAGGCAATAAATCTGTTCTTGTTGTTTTATCTTCCCCTTTAAAGGTTCCCTCATAAAACACGCGAATGATTTTGGAGAACTGAGTACATAGGGCTGAGACACAGACCGTGAAAAGCTTATTTACACTGCTTGGATGATATTTCCCTGCAAAACTTAACAAATTGTTTCATAACGATTGCAAAAACCAGATTGTTACTGTGGGAATTTCCCAGCAGCTACAATTCTCTGACTGCCAAAATGTCCCTGGCAAAGCTGATTAAAATTTTACTTATCTACAGAGAATTGATGCCGTTCCTAAAACCCCCAAATTTTTTGATTGGGCTCTTGTGGTATCTTTCCGTTAGCAGTAATTTTTAAAACGTGTGATTAGATAGAATATCTGTCCTAAAGGAAAATAAATGTGTAGTTACTTAATGAAAATGTGAACAGTACTATAGACAAGGCTTGCAAACAGCTAGGTAGTTCAGAAGAAGACTGAACAACAGTAGTAAACGTCAGTCCATCTGCAAACCAGACTTTTATTGTCATGCTTTTAGGGGACGGATGGTGCACTGTTGACTCTCAATCTGTCAAAAGTAAGTTGCCACCAGTAAGACTGCAGTTTATGTTGCTATAAAACAGTCAAAGGTCACAGCTGTTATCTGGAAACACCTCACACACCCAATGCATCACATGATTTTATAGAACTTAATAAAACTCCCTTTACGGCAGAAGTTTTTACTTGTCTCTTATCAGAAAGCATATGCAGCATTAAAGCTTGATTAAATGTTCCAGTAGTAACTTAAAAAAAACATTAATATATCAAGTATCTGCTTTAAAGGAAGCCAATAACCTTAAAATGAACAATTTTTTTAATTATTTTTGACTAGGAAACCATTTTAACTTTCATGCTATGAACACACACCATACTTCAAGCTATCTTTACTGTAATCAACCTTAAAAGTATAAGGTTGATTACAGTATATCTGCCACTAGCACATTTTTGATAGCAACTAAACCTTTTAGTTTTAAATGCTACATACTTGTGTGTGAGGGGAAAACTAACTCTGCAGGACTCACTGAAGATGTTATTCCCACCATGAACTTTGGTGGTGGGAGCAACATGCTGCGGGGGGGGCTTTTTCCCAAGAGGCATATGGAAAATGATCAGAGTTGATTGTTGGAGCTAATTAAGGGATAATTCGATAAGAAAAGATGTTAGAGGCTCCGACAGACTTGAGACTAGGGCAGAGCATACATTCATTCATTTTTGTGGTTACAATGTAACAAAAAGTTACAAAATTTTTTGCATCTGAATGCTTCTGCAGTACTCTCCATGTTGCCACGCTATAAATGAGCTGCTGCATTCTGGACAGTTTGTGATGTAGAAATGACTGATTTAGGCTGACACACGACTGGTCTAGTTGGTACAGCGTCACCCTGGCAACAACTCTAAGATGGAAAAAGATTATCTGCTTATCCAATTTAAAAGAACTATCAGGAATCACACATGAGAGAAACTGTGAGGACCGAAATCATCAACTGAACTGATTAGAAAATAAGATTTCCTAATCTAACTCACCCATGTCTCATTCTTTTAAAATGTAGTTTCAAAAAAGAAAAGGCTGCATGTTAATTTTAATGAATTCTGAAGTGAACTGTACCTGCTGGAGGAACAGGAGGAGAAGTACTGTCCATTACCGACACTGAGGGAGAGAGAAGGCACCCTGGAGAGAAGGTGATATCGTCCAGGCAGATGTCCCCCTTTTCGCTGCGCCCCACCTTGCCTTCAAACACCACCTGGAAGTCTGCAGAAGAGCTCAGCTGGAGTTCCTTCATTTGCCAGTAGTTGCCCTGATCTCCCGTCAAGTTCAGCAGGAGGTGAAGACTTTCTTCAGTTTTAATGAAAACGCTGAGGGTCCCAATACCTTCTCCAGACATGTGAAAGTAGAAACGCATCTGCCCAGAAAAACAGTAAATCTGTCAAGAATTGAATGAATTTTTATCATATTTATGTAATTTAAACAAGTTTTATGTTGTTATCCATTTGTCTTTTGTACCAGGACTAATTTTAGATTTTATTTCAAATATTTATATCTATTACATTTAATAAAATGTTTGTGTTTCACTGTATGTGACTCATTTAAACAATTTGAATTAGACTTTAAATAAAATTTGGCTTTCCCTTCACTGACAGCAACAAATATGGTCCTGTATGTACATATGTATTTATAGTTAATATATACATTTTCTTTTTTCATACTTTTTGTCACTTCTTCTGTGTTAAAATAAGGGTAATTCCAAATGTTCTTTTTTTGTCATTGTTTATTTTTAATTCACATTTAATTACAACTGAATTTTCCCAACCTGCTTTGATATGTAGACAGAAAACAAAAATAAAAGACAAATAATAAAAATAAAAATAATAGAACTGTTTGTGTACCTGTCATTAATTTTTTAACAAATATTTGAAAGTTTTATATTTATTTTCTGCTTCCTAACAGCATTTTCTCCTCATTCTCTGTTTATTTTTTTTAAGTTCTGTTAAATAGTCTCTTGCTTTTATGCACAAATATACATGCACATTTTGTAAATTATTTTAAATGATCCTACTCAGTTGCCCATTTCTTTGAATCAGAGTGTTATTTTTAAGAACTGCATAGTATTTTATTGTGCTGTAAATTTGTCCTTACTGTACAGTATGTTATTCTTAGTTGTTATTATATTTGTATTATTGTATTTTTGTATAAATCTACATGCTTCATAAATCTTCATACCTGTCACTTTGGAGCTGTTACACCTGAATTTCCTCACTGACACATTATTTCTATTCTATTCTATTAGTTGATCAATTCTGTAGTGTAACAATGTTTTTTCATATCTTTTTAACCTGTGTTTTCAACCTGTGCACTTTGTGTTACACTTATTTGTATGCAAAATGTTCTATAAAATAGTGGTTCAACCCAACTAATCTGGTCCATATCTTGAAAAATGTAGATATTTTAACTAATTACTCATTTAATTTAAGTCTTTAGAGACTAACAGAGGTATTTCATTGTTTTTTAATCTACTCAGTCAATTTCAAGTTCAGTTGCTCTTTTTCCTAACTTACTTCTTTATTGACATCGAAAAACAATATGTATTTCTGTGTTATGCAGGTTTGAAACTCCAACGCTTTATGGGCTTCTTCTAAAAATGGAGCCATTTTCAGGAGCAACTGGTCTTCTGCTCTCCCCTTCAGAGAAAAAGAAGCCTCACTCCTCTCCTCTTCACTTCCCTGCTCCATCCTCCCTTCATTTCATTTTTATTCCTAGTGTGTGATGGATTGACAGGTCAGAATGGTGATAAGACGAACTCGACACAGACCCAGCAGGGCAGTCAATCAAGAAATCAGTCCCGGTGGAGGCTGACAGCTGCTTGCACACAGTTTTGAATAAGTACATCAGCACAATTTTTAATTGTCATTTTTATGCTGTTTTACCCTAAAAATTCCATATGGGATTGCAGGTGCTTTATAACTACAGACTGATCAATGATTTATCATTTTTAAGCAACGTTTTGGAGAATCTGTTTTTAATTCATTTAAACATTTTCTGCATATGTGTAGAATATTATGGCAATCCGAGTGAAAGCAGAAACATACAGCTCTACTATAGATTATTAATGGCAAACTGTCAATACTGGTATTATTGGATCTGAATATTAATCCATAGACTCATGATGACAGGCATCTGGAACTGCTGTTGTGATTTAAATTAAATCTGATTGAATTCCTCATGACTGTGGGAAACTCCTTACATGTCTAAATATTATATTATCTAATACAAGGTGACATATGGAGTTCCACAAGACTCAATTTTAGATCCCAAACTTGTTAATGTATACATGCAGGCACTAGGAAAGATCATTAGGAGACACAGAATTAATTTTCTAAGTTATGCTGATGACATCCAGCTTTCCCTTCAAATGTCTCCTAATGATCCTCAGCCAGTTCATGTTCTGTTCAACTGTATTTTAGATTAAGTCACGGATGGCAGATTGGCACAAATTGGTACTGACCTTCTGAGAGAGAAACTCTGAAACTCATTAAAACTCAGAACTCTGAAAACAAACTGAATAACAAATCTTGCTGTTTGGCGTGATTCTGGTTTAATTGAAAATGTTTGCAGAAATGCACCTTCTTATCTGAAGAACATTGTCAGAGCGTAACCATTTCATTCTTGGTCCAAGGTAGAACCTAATAAATCTTTTTAGAACTGGCAGAATTGATTTTTGCACTGCTCTACTCTATTACTACTTCCTAAAAAAATTTATCTCTCTCTATAATTTGGAGAGAGCTCATGTTACAGCAATTTTACTCTGTGCATTGGTTTCCTGTAAATGTTAGCGATGAGTTTAAATTGTTTATTATGACTTTAAAATCTTTAACTTTGTCTTTATTCATATTGATCACATTATTTTATAATATAAGCCAGTCATATCGCTCAAGTTTTCTTCAAAAAACACATCATTTGTATAATTAGGTCATGTCTATCTGATTTTAAAATTAGTTTGAGGATCTGTTATGTAAATGTGGACTCACCTTGCACTGTGAACTCCTTCTGCTCAGTAAGGGTCCAATCACATGGCCGACGTCACCCACAGCCTGAGGGAATGAGCTCTCCAGGTAAAGGTAGTGTCCAGAAGGATCTCTCAAGGTGTGGTCATTGGATGGTCCTGTTCCAACAGTTGGGGTGCTGCCTGCTTTGATCAGCCAATCAAAATCGTCCTGTTGGCACTGGCGCCAAGAACAGAGGTCAAACTCAAAATTGCAGCGTCCGCTAAAGCCCTCTGAAAAACAACAATAAAAAAAGAGACATCATCCAGGCTTTCCAATGATCTGGGAATTAATCTTTCCTTGCAGATAATGAATGTGGGGTCTCACTGCAGATGAAAGGGTCCTCATCTGAATTATCCCCACAGTGGTTGATGAAGTCACACAAATTGTCCTGAGGGATGCAGTGGCCATTAGCGCAGGCAAACTGCTCTGATGTGCACGGCTGGTCTGATGGAAGAACAGGGGAGCAATCCTTGAAGCTGACATCATCTACTACTATATCCCCCATGTAGCTGATCCCTCGTTTTGCTCTGAACACCACCTGATGAAGAACAAACCAAGGCTGTGTCATTTTCAGGACTATTGGAATAATTGTCTTACTCATGTGGGTTTTTCATTTGAAGAGTTTTCATGTCTAGAGCCACTAATGAGTGTTATCATCTCACCTCCTCTGTGGTTTCTGATCATTTCAAAATGAAGCTAACTTCCTAGTTAGTAAAACCGTGCAGGTTGAGCTTTTTAAAAATTAGCATAGGCAGAGTAATATTCCATGTCGCTGTTCACAACAGATTTTTTTTTTTCCTCCACTGTTTGAGAGGCATGAAAGAAAAGGATTTATGCTGCGTTCGATTAGTCTCAGAGTTGGGAATGACATTACACTCGAGTTGAGATGGTTCTGGTTGGAAGTCAGACAACAGTAAGATTTGTCATTTGTTTGGTGCTGAACTGATGTTAGCAATACAAGCCAATAATATATTTCTGCCCTGAGAAGTTATTTATTTCATAATGATTTTACTGATAAATAACAACTGTCTTTAGATACATATTAGTATTTCCTAATAACAACATCAGCTCCTATGGTGCACAACATGATCATCTATTTAGAATATGAGAATTGGAAGAAATGCATTTTGGGGACATTTTTAAAACCAGTGTAATGAAGATGACTCATAATTTAATATTCAGGATCATGATCTGTGCAGATGTTTGCTATGTAGAAGAAGATACTGAGCATTTAAAAATAAATCAAAATTCTGTGTAGCTATCAGATATATTGATCATGATACAGTAAATGGACATCAATAAGCAGACTATTTATGTAATTGCTTTGAATCTGAATATATCACATAACCCTAAATACTGGGTACAAAAAATAATTAACACACCTGAAAGTCATTTGATAAACCCAAAAACACTTCAGCTCGTCTCCATCTGTTTCCTTGGTTACCGGTCTGAGACCAAACCACATGGGTGATGTTTTTGTGCCTGAGCAGCACCTGTAGATGAGATAAAAACAGCAGATCTCTAACCTGGCTCTGTTGGGACATCACTTTTACCTAAGGATTAGTTTAAACTTTCACTGGGGTTGTCTTCTTTTTCTTACTTGCAGCGTTCCCACAGTGAATCCACTCATATGGTACCAGAAGATCAGGGTACACTGTGGTGCAGTGGAGGAGATGACTGGTGTTTGGAGGTCGGAGATCTGACCATAGCCGCCATTTGAGCTGTCCGCATACATGTACCAACCCTTTGGGCTGTTACTATAGAGGAAACAATACAGAATAACAATACTTAGGTTTTTAAAAATAAAATAGAAGTTACATTTACAGAGTTCCTACAATATTTTTTTCCAAAATTGCTTTGCACATTTCTAAATTTCTGTCAGTTTTTGAAAGAACAAACCCCCCCAAAATCTGCGGAATAACCACTTCTTTTGACAATATTCTAGACTCAAACATTTGTCATTATTATTGATAATAACATCAATTAAAAGCAAATAGATAAATAAATAACAGCAAGTGATTTTTCAATATGATACAGTTTGTTTTATTTTCTCACATGTGCCAGGCTTATGTTTTATATGAATGTGCTCTTACGAGCACAATTAGGAGGTGCAATAATATTTTACAGAATATTGAGCTCAGTGAGGCTGTCTTGGGAGAACAGCAACATTAAATTATATTTAATTAAGAACTGCTTTAGCTTATGAAGTTTAAAGGTTTTAGGACAAACTTTTTGTAGAAAAGGGATTTCTTGATTCTACAGGTCAGGTAATCAGACCTAGATATGACCTGTAAAACTGACCAAAAAATATGGTTAATTTATGATTTAACAAGGTGGGCACCACTACTTTCTTACAATAGCAGGGGCAGACCTTCTTGTTTGATAAATTTGTTTTCTCACTCAACTAACATTTAAGCTAAATGTATAAACTATTTATATTTCTCTGGTACTCACAGAGTGTGGTCATTGGTTGGACGGTGGTTCTGTTCTCCATCATGACTGCTTTCCCCCTGGTCGGCTGCCCAGCGAAACACATTGTTCACACTGAAAGAAGGGCTAACAACTGTCCAGCCACAAGAAACACCGCCTTCAAAATCACATTTTTCCTTCACTGAAAGAGAGAAAGGCAAACAACTAGAAAAAAGTAAGACATGGAAGAATAAAAGGTAATAAAAACTACAATCATTTACCGCAGTTTGTTTCATCGGATCCATCAGAGCAGTCCTGTTTGAAGTCGCACACTTGGGTGAGTAAAACACACTCTCCATGTGTTCCACACACAAACTGCCCGTCAGGGCAGCTGTGGGGTATGATCGTCGAGGCTGGAGTGGTCAGTGGTGGGGTGATCAAAGAAGGTAGCTCTCCTGTGATATAAGACATGGGGGAACAGATAAAACAGTGAATAGAAACAGCTGAAGAACTGCTGCCCTGAGTTTAACTGGTGTGTTAAAGGTTTACCATCAAACAGCTGACAGTCCAGGAAGGAAAGGTCATCAATTGCAATGTCTCCTTCAAAATCATCTCCAACTGTGCCTTCAATTAAAATCTAAAAACAGGAAAAATTACCAAAACCTGTGCACTAAAATAAATAAATATGAAGTGAAACAGATACATGGATTGGCTGTTTCTAAAAAAAAAAAAAAAAAAAAAGTTATTATACATTCTTATGAAATTCTTGTTAATTTGTTAGTGATTTGGTGAATAATTATTAAATGACAACATAGTTTGAGCTTTGTTTGGTCTACAATTATTTTGCTTAAAGAAGTACCCTTTTTATGTCCGCATCACTAAAAATGAGATGGTAGTTTCATGCATGACTTTGTTTTCAAAATGAACAGATAATTGGATAACTATTGAATATTGGTTTTATTAATCATTTTAATGATAATCTGCAGCATTGGATGGATGGATGGATGGATGGATGGCTGGATGGATGGATGGATGGATGGATGGATGGATGTCCAATGAATAGTATGAGTGTATCAACTAAATTGAAATCACCATGTATCAGACAGCAGATTCTAAGATTCTCAGCTGTTATTCAAGCACCTGCAATTACTATATAGCTATTCTTTTACAAATCACATCACCTGACTGCCATTTCTACATGTTATACTATCATATGCTCTTGCCCCTTTTTTAGGAATCATTAGGACTTTGTATACTTAAATATATTTACAATCCAGGAGCTCAAGTTCAGCTACTTTTGTCCTTCAATGTTGTCCTCTTCCTCTCACCATGCATACAGGCAGATCCCTCTCTGCCTAAACTAAATTAATCAGTGTCAATATTTTAAACGTTTCCCTGTCTGCACTCAGTTAAATTAACAAATGGAGCTCCTGTTTCAGTGACACAGCGCAGGAAAAGTCTTTAACTGCCTGTCAAGTTGCAATCACTCATGAGTGATGACAACAGAAAGTCCATCTCCAATGATCAATGCTGAGCACTAAAGCAATTAAATGGATCTTCATCATGCAGTGTTGGAATGCATTCCTAAATTTGGACTCTTTGTTTCACTAGAGATTTGCTGTTAGCTGCCAGAGAGCTATGTTTACCCTGAGCTCAAGTTTGTCTGTGATTACACAAGGTGACTGCAAATGATTCTATCAGATGTGATGGAAATAATGTTATAAAGCTAGACAGTAAATAAAATGTCCAAACAAATTTAAAATAACGTACTTTTAGACATTTTTACAGCATAAAATTCACTTCTCACCTCTAATTTTGTGTTGGTTTGTTGAATAATTGTCTAATAGGACACATTCTTATCAAATTTTGGATCTGAAGTCCACACTTTCTTACATGACTTATGCAATCTTTTTGTTTTAGACTCTACTTCTAAATTAGTTGTTAAGTATTTATATTTGTCAATGCGAATTAGGTAAGATGTAAGCTTTGACAAGGTGAATGACTTCAAAGATTTAGAACCACAGAATATTAGATGCAGTGTGTGTATTACAGCTGGTTGCAATGAAAAACCTTCAAGGTTTAGCACAAACTGCCCTGACCAAAATCAGGTGTACAGTGGATATTAAAACAGTACCTCTGATAAAATGCTAGATTTGGTAAAAAAAAAAAAAAAAAAAAAAAAAAAAGAGAGAGAGAGACATCTATAAATAATTTCAAAGCATTTCTTGCTTTTATTGTGACAGTCACTACAGTGAGTCTTATTAATCTGAAATATAGTTCACCCGTGTTGGTAAGATTGGGATATTTGAATCTGGTAGATAAAGCCATAACAATGTAGCTGATGATTGTATAAATTTTATCTCTTACTCTGGACAGTGCTGCTATAGGATTAATTTTGTTAACTATCTATGGAATTGCCGATTCTTGCATGAATTACGTCTTCCAAAAACCCTTCTGTCTGCCGCCCAGTTCTTGGATGGATAAGATGCAGTGCAAAGCACAAACCTTAGTCTCCCTATTCTCACCATCAACCAGGGGGCTTCAGCTCCTTATTGACTGCACATAAATAAAATAAACAGAACAGTTGTTCAGAGTGAAGCTGGCAGATAAATTACATTTTTTAACTGGTGCTTATGGACCTGCTTTTCCAATGCGGCCACCCGAAACTGGCCAATACAAAAGCTCCCACTGACTTCTGGTATTACTGCAGCACCTGCAGTAATGCATTTTTGTTTGTTTGTTTGTTCTTGTTACCTAATCAAAAGTAATGATCTGTAAATTTTGAAGTAACTGTTTTACAGTTTGGGTGAATTTCTTCAATCACACACATATGGACAAGTCCAGTCTTTGCAGGGACATGGTGGAGATGAGTACTTGTGGCACTGTTTCACTGCACCTATATCAGATGGAGCTTAACTTGTGGCTTTAGCTGATTTTAACATGCACTCAAAAGGAAACTGGATGACTTATGTATAGTCAAACATCTTCAGTTTTGCAATCTCAGGAAGGACTATTTTTTACTTATAGTTTATACCTAAGTTGACAACAGAATTCACGCAATGCTTCACACGATTGGAGGAGCAATGTTGCCTTTCAGCAATAAGGTCCTGGGTTCAAATCCCAGCCTGGGATCTATCTGCATGGAGTTTACAGATTCTCCCTGTGCATGTGTGGGTTCTTTTAGGTTAATTGGTCTCTTCAAATTGCCTTAGGTGTGAGTGTTTGTGTGCATGTTTGTTTGTACTGTATGTCCTGTGATTCTTTGTGATGGACTGGACCTGCTTAGTGGTCCAGTCCATCACAAGGCAGAGTCCATCACTCTGCCTCTCACCCAATGACATTTGGAGATAGAAATAGATTAGCTAGAAAGAGCTTCCCCACAACCCTATGAGCAGGTAAAGACGATGAAAGGCTATCACATGATGAAGGAATAAGGTAGAGAATCCAAACTGAAGCATTCAGGGTCTCTTTTAACAAACCAGAAGCCTAAAAAGTCTATAAATATCACTGTCATCACTTACCTGGAAAGGCTGAGCACTGTGCAAGTACATAGTCTTCCTGTACCATAAATTTCCTTGGTTTCCATATTTTGCCCAGAGCAGTACACCACGGCCTGTAGTGGTTGTCCTCATGTACACCACCAGGCTGAACACGTGTGATCCAAACATGCAGTAATGAAAGCGAAAAGCACAGCGATGTTGGCGGGACCAAGCTGGGTCCTTGCCAGGCTGGTAGGTAGGTTCAAAGACCGGGCTTAGCAGCACGGCTGTGTCCTTGAACTCCTGAGGGAGGGAAGACTCAATGTAGAGATAGTGGCCAGAGGTGTTCCCCAGCGTGTGGTCCTTCCAGGGGCCTGTGTTTAGGGTTGGAGTTGGACCCTGGATGCGGGTCCAGTCAAACACATCTCCTCCACTCGTTTCCTGCTTCCAGTTACATAGTCCATCTTCAAAGTCACACTGAATTTCTGGAGCTGTGAGAAACAATGAGATTGAGAAGCTCTGTACTGTCAACTTTTACAAATGAAATGTTCCCTAAGTTCCCTGATGAGTAAAGGAAAGCATTTGATTTTGTATCAAAAGGGAAAAAGCTTTCAAATTAGATATAGTGCTGCAAAATGTTTCAGATCATCAAACTAATTTTAATATCAGACAAAGATCATTTCAGCAAATACAACTATTTTTGTCAAAAACTTTGGGACTTTGGTTTTGTGATTTACTTGATTTTAGGATTTGTCAGTCATTTTTGCTTGATCTTAATATCTGATTCCTGTTTCTTTGTTAGCTCTTGGTTTATAATCTGAAGTGAGTTCCTGTGTACTCTGAGATTTGTGTCTCTGCTATTTGCTTCTGTTAGTGTCTGTGTTTCCAGAATTATCCAGTAGCTTCCCTCAGTGTCTCCCATGTCTGCACACCCAAGCTGTCTCCCATCTGCTCATTATCTTACCTGTTTCGCATTGCAGTAATCAAACTGCCCAGTATGAATACTCCTTGGTTTTCTTATTCTGGGTTAGATCATCCTGTTATGCCACCTACCTGTTTCCTCATGCTGTAATAATCTGAATTTACCCCTGGACTTTAGTTTTTGGTTTTTCTTATTTTAAGTAAACAGCTTGTTTTTAGTTGCCTGTCTCCCCCCTAGCCCCTCCCCCCCTCGTGTATTTTGGATCCCGCAGTTCACGGTTATGTGACAATTTTCAAGTAAAATTAAATAGAAAAAGCCATCCAAACCATGTTGACATTAGCCATGCCATGAGGAATGTTACTTTGTCTTTTACATCTCTCTTCTTTGCATAATTATTTTTATTTCAGCCACATTGGAGGGTTTTTAAAATGTGAACACCCTGTTTAAGAGCATCTCATAATGATTTAGGTCATGAACTTTGACTAGGCCACTAAAAAAAATTTAACTTTTTTTTTTTTTTTTTTTTTAGATCATTCTTTTCCCACATGACACAAGTGTGTTTGAGGGTTAAACTAACGAGGTGATGGCTGGACATTCTCCTTTAGGATTTTTGGGTAGAAAGTAGAATTCATGGATCCATCTATTACACCAAGTCATCCATGTCCTGAAGTAGGAAAGCGTCCCTGGACCATCACATTGCCACCACAATGTTTGACTGTCTGTATAATGCTCTTTTTCCTAGATTCTGTCAGTTTTACACCTGACACCTGATGTGATAGCATGCACATGTTCCAAAAATGTCCACTATTGTCTCATCATTTACAGAGTATTTTCCAAAAGGTATTGGAGGTCATCAATATGAGCAATATGAGAGAGAGAGAGAGAGAGAGAGAGAGAGAGAGAGAGAGAGAGAGAGAGAGACAGAGATCTCTCTCTCTCTCTCTCTCTCTATATATATATATATATATATATATATATATATATATATATATATATATATATATATATATATATATATATATATATGTTGTTCAGCTTATTCTCATGCTTTTAGAGATTTGATTGTTCTTATTTCGAGAAGATATGACACTCACAACATCCTTCTTCATCAGAACCATCCCCACAGTCATCCACAAGGTCACAGAGCTGCAGGTGCTCCACACATGCTTTGGTGTGCACGCAGTGGAAATGCGTGTGCTCAGGGCACACAGCCACTGCTGGTGGCATCGAACAGTTCTTGAAGGAGACATCATCAAAAGCAGAGACGCCATCAAACACACCAAGGCTAATTTTAGCCAAAGCGATCTGGAAGGGCTGAGTGATGCGACCCAGTTGAATGGTGACCCGGTTCCACCGTCTTCCTTGATCGTACAGGGTCATCCATATGACAGTTCTGTTTTGAACTCCTTTGAATCGAAGGTACATGTCAGCAGCCCCCACAGATACACCTGAGTTATAATGCCTGACGGGATAAGAAGTAGACTGAAGCTGAAACTCAACTGATAAATTTATCCTGAGATGGTAAGGTGCACATTTTAAGATAATATATCTCTGAAATTATACACTTGTATAAGATACCCTAAATTACAGATTCATCCTATGATAATGCACCATGTATGATCCCCAGTCATGATACATGAATAGTGAACAAATATGATTTATGCAGGTTTCCATTTCCAGAATTCCTTTGACCATTAGGCAGAAAAAAAATCAGTCATTTAATATGAGCTTTTGGGGCCATAAAACTGTGTGAACATGATTCATTAACATTCATATCTTATCACTGCCTAAGTCAGTGAGATGATAGAAACATGAAAGGGAGTGTGGAGGTTATTTTGAAACAGGCTTTACCTGGCAGAGTAACTATTTGTTTCAAAAGTAATACAGTGTAAAAAGCAATTTCACAATTTCACAAATACACTTTGTTTGCTCTGATAACCCACTACAAAATAGTTGTTTGTTATGATTCATTGAACAGTTTTTATTAGTAATATTCATTTTTAGGGCTGCACTGTTGCTTTCCATTAAGGTTTAAATCATGGCATGGGGTCTTTCTGCATGGAGTTTGTAAGTTCTCCCTGTATATGTGTGGATTGCCTCTGGTTACTTCGGCTCCACAGTTAAAACATGACTGTCAGGTTAATTGGTCTTCCTAAATTGAACCCCCCACAGAACGCTGGTTTTGTCAAATCTGAGCTATCCCTAAAAGGCACCAGAACTAAGAAAAGAGAAACAATGGTGGAGGAATAAAGCAAGCCTAAAAACACTGATTCATGGATACAATAAGGTTCTATGTGTGTGATAAAATCTACAGACAGAATGATCTCTGCTTGTTTAGTCATGTTGAACAATTTTGAACATTGTAAAATGACAAAAAAGAAAAAAAAGTCCATAGAAGGGAAAGGATGTAACATGTTTCTCACCAAAAGGTCATGGTGCATCCCGAGGCTGATTGCTGGAACCACGGTCCTCTAAGCATAGCATTTGGATACAGACTGCTGCTGTTTTTCAGTATAAACATGAAATGACCTGCAGTCACAAAAGAATTAGCATGGTGACCTTTTAACTAGATAGTTTGTTTACAAATCAGTTTGTTTACACCTTAAATGTTCCCACTTTAGTGCTTTAACCAGACAGATCAATTCTATCCAGCTCTGCCATTGGGTTCATATCCAAGTTGCCATGGTAACTGTGCATCACTGCAAATCTTTGTTTCTTCATAGAAAATCTTTATTTAATGGTACTTTCCCTACTTAAATTAGAGAGAATAACATAGATATAAGGATGTCGTGCCATCAGCTGGTTGGGGTGTAGGCATCTCTGCACGTGATTGTGACAACAGAATCCGAGAAGCTGAACAGTAGGCCTACCGTGGTTTTCAGTAGATGACAGATTTTCCTTCCAAACTATCCATAAATATGACAGTCATTTCCAGAGAAACCTTTATCATGTTGGCTATTAATGGCTAATATCAAAGCACCTTGTCAGTAGCAGAAATGCTGAAAGTTATTTAATACTATAGGAGTTATATGTTCAAAATAAACAATACAAGTGAAACAGAAACATCAATAATTATCTGCTAAAAATATTTGCTACAGGGTACAAAAATACCAATATACCATAAACAATTCTAATACTTTTAGAGCAATGGCAACTTTAAAGTAATTGCTCTACCATTTTAACATCCAATGGCAGCTGTTTTGCAGAGCTAAAATTTGTTTATGCTATATAATAAGCTAACTTCTTGTGACAACTAGTTGTCATGTCATGCTAATGTGAGCTTACATCAAGGGGAGAACTGGTCTCAAACTGCTGCTTGTTTAACTTCCTGTAGCAACAAGCTGTGTTATAGTGCTAATGTTAGCATGTGTGTAACAAGTGAAGAACTGTTTTAAAACTGCCACTTTTCTAACTTTCTGTAACAGTTAGCTGTGCTATAGTGCTGATCTGAGCTTGTACAGAACAAGTGGGGAAATGGCTTTAAACTTACTTTTCTAACTTCCTGTAACAGCTAGCTGTAATGCAATGCTAATGCAGGCTTTTATGCAACAACAAGCAAAGATGGGTTTTAAACTGTTACTTTTCTGGTTTTCTGTAACACCTAGCTGTTCTGCAGTGTCACTGTAAACTTGTTAGAAACTGCTAGTGGAGAGCCCCTTTGAGCTGCTACTTTTCTAACTTGCTGTAACAGCTAGCTGTGCTCCAGTGCAAACATCAGTTTGCACAAGAGAATATAATTGATTGCTGTGTTATATATTATTTCTGTTTTGCCCTAAAACAGCACTACCTAAAGCTAATAAGATTCAATAAGAATCACCTTATATAAAGAAACAGGCAATTTATTATCAAATGTTATTGGGCAAGACATGTTTCGTTGTAACGTTTTTTTGCCTTACAATTAGGAATTCCTTTCAGATGGATATGTTTTGTTCATTCTCATTTACAGAACCAAAAGGGGAAACAGCTGATTGGTCTGTGATCAAACATTTAACCTGTTTAGAAAGACTTTTTTTTTTTTTTCATTTTCAGTTTTCCTTCTTTCGACTATATAGCCCTAGCTATTGATATTTAGCAGTGTTAAATTAGTCATAAAAGTTCTTCATATGAAACAAAGGAACATTAATGGAATAAGAGTTTGCAAAGCAGGGTTTGCAAGTGGAAAATGAACCTGATACTGAGCATTTGTGGCCACTGAAACACTTGCAATAATTTGCAAGCTGAAAAGCATGTGCAAGTATAAAAACTGCAGGATGTAAATAAAAGTAGTTGTCATTTTAGTCAAATATAACTTTGGGTTACATTAGAAGATCAAAAATTAATACAACAAATAAGATTTCTAACTTAATAGCTTAATTTTGTTTAAACTTGTGATTATATTTGTGTATTTTGCAAGCGCTTTTAACCGAAGTGACTTCGAAATGAGGATATAAACCTAATTTTATGAAACATTACTATAGATGACTGTGGTTTTCTGCTTGAACAAAAACAAAATAACAGATGCTCTATGATAGTGTATGAAGATGCAACTAGACATAAAAGAGATGCTGTCTCTGTAGGTTTTTAGGCCTTCTACAGAATAAGTATTAATTTATTGTCAGAACACAGAAGAATTTTCAGCATATTCTAAAAAGGTTATAAATAATCTATCTTAAATGTTAAATACTGTGTCCTGTAAGGTGTCTCTGCAGGCTTCAATTCTAAGCCTACCAGGGGTCTTTTGTAAACCAATTCACACCATAATCATAACAAAAACAACAGATGGCCCTTGTTTATATTCAGTCTTGTTAAAGCTGTAACTTAAAAAATCTGTTCTGAAAAGAACCAGGAAGATGTAATTAGGCATGATGATTGGTAGTAACATATTGTGGTGAATGAACAAAATGAGCTCAGCTTATGTTAACTGTTATTCAGATGGCTGAGAAGATGCATCTGTACATTTGTAATATCAACTAAAAAAACAACCATTTTTCTGAACCCCCCCACCACTAGTTTGAGTTGTAGATTTTATATATTTCCAGTATTTTTGGTTGGAATACCTTGAGCTCAGTATAATTCTTTTCAACTATAGCAGTGGTGTCCAAACTCGGTCCTTGAGGGCCAGCATCCTGCATGTTTTAGTTCTTTCCCCAGTGGTAGTTACTATTTCCTCAGCATGTCAATGTTCTGCAGAGCCCTGCTAACGAGCCATTTGATTCAGGTGTCTTGAACCAGTGAGAGAACTAAAACATGCAGGATCCTAGCCTTTGAAGACACCACTGAACTATAGCATGTGTCATGTATGTTTTTCATATTTGTTTCCTCTACCTTTAGTGTTGTTTGAGGTGTGGTCCGGTAGGGGTGGGTGATCATAGTAGTCTGGTGGTACCTTGTCAGATGAGCCCCTGATCCAGTCAAAACCATCTCCAGGAGTGAGTTCATACCAGCCGCATGAACCATTCTCAAAGTCACACTCAGAGGCTGAAACAGAAAAAGAACCGACTTAGACTTAATTGAACCCATTTACAAGTTCTGTGAAGACATTAGGTTGTTAATTGGGTTGTGACCCCCACTGGGGGATTTTGAAGGATCTGTGCCATGGGTTACTGGCCTGGTAGCTGTGCAGCACCTAGGTGGGTCTGGTGTGTGCTCGGGGTTCTGGGGGTGTATCAGGTACTGCCACTCTAGTGATTCTGCACGGTTGATCTAGGGGTGTTTGGGCATGTTGATCGTGCACCCTCCTTTGCTCTGTGTATTCTTGTCATGGGTGATGCACTGGGTAGGCTGGTTGGTTCTTCTGTTGGGAGGGGTCTTTGCCAGTCACCTTTCCCATCTTCCCAATTTTAAATGCACTATATGGCAACATGCATCACCACCACATTTGAGTGGGCAGAGGGAAGCTTGGGAGTCTTCCCCTGACCCAACACCAGGACAAGTTGATCGTGTCCTTGTGTGTTTCAAACCCCTGTTCTTTGTTTGCCATTTGGGGTTGGAGGTCAGGAGGAGAAGAGGACCGTCTTTTCAGGGTCTGAATTGGGGCTGGGCGTTTTGGTTCTCCAGGGGTTGTTTAGATTTTGGTTCCTGGTTTTGGTGCCAGGTCAATCAGTTGGGGGGACCACTGGGTGCCGGTGGGGAGGGGTTGGCTGGGGTTGTGTGCCCCGCCATCAATGGTGTGTGCCGTGATCGCGAGTGTGGCTTCACTTCTGCAGAGGGGCTGACTGATCGGCTTGGTGTGGCATTCGCAGCGGGAGTGTGTTGTGGGGGGGGTTGTGCGGTTAACATGCTCAGGCATTTGTGATGTGGGGTTGGTGGGGTGCCCAGTCTTTGGTGAGTTGCACCAGCCTTCTTCCTAGTTGCTCTGGCCCCCAGCCAAGCTGGACTGCGGTTGTGGTCAGACGGGTGAGGCAGTGGGGTGCATCCTGTGGCTAGCAGGTTTTGCTTGGCCTGGGGGGGGGGTCATCTAGAGAGTGGGTCCCTGGCTGGCACGGCTGCTTATGTTGTTTCGTGCATAGGTGGGCTGGGGTTGTTGGCATTGGCTGGGCAGTTGGGTCGGTTTCTCTTTTTTTTCTGGTGTAGAAGCAGACGTCTGGGGTGTTATCTTGTATCCTCTTCATCCTTTTTTCTCTCCTCTACTCTTATTGCTTTCTTTCCTTTTAAACATTTTTCCCTACTTTTCTCCCTTTCTTTTTTTCTTTTTTCCTTTCTTTTCTGTCTCCATGTCCATTATATTTTAAATAAACCGAAAGCAATTTCTTATAAAGTCTCTTAAATATTTATCAAGTGAAGCGCTACAGTGAAAGCCAGAATGCTCCATTTGTGAAAGTAAATCTGCTGGACTTCACCTTGGAACTCAGACAACAATTTTCACTTCTTCATACTTTCAGACAGAACATATTAAGAAATAAATAAAATTGTGTTAATTGTTAATTGATGCACCATAAATTAAATCAGCTCCACCTAACTGCTTAAGAGTTGGCCATTTTTGTGACGAGTGTTCAAAACAGGTTATTTTAATCAAAAGCTTTTGGTGGACCTGTGAACACACAAATTAAATTAGCAGCTATACAGCTAATAAAGTGGTGGTACAGTCATTTTGAATTGTGGCTGATTGAAACACACTTATTTATCTAATCAGAGAATAACTTTTATTAGATAGTATGAGGGACTCCTCCAGCTTACAGGAGTAAAGAATGGTGCAGGAACTGATACAGCATTTTGTTCTTTTAATAACTGTAGGGGCCTATAAATATAAACTTTGTTCTCCTGAAGCTGGTAACAGACTGATGAAACATTACTATCCAATGCAAACACATATGAAAACATTTGAGCTACAGTACATTTTAACAGTGTGATGGCAACAGAGGGTTTCAGACAAATCTAAAAACATCTCTCAGGGACACTGAAACATGATTTCAAGTATTCCTTAGTAAAGTGGTTCTTACGGCAGCTGGCTTCATCCTCTCCATTGGGACAGTGTGGTGTTAAGTCACACACTTTGCTCTCCTCGATACACTCCCCTCCAGCACAGGTGAACCATGAGGGAGGGCAGGGAGATGAAGTGGGGACCCTGCCCTCTGCCAAGCACAAAATAAAAATGAGACATTAATACAATTAATGGAGCCCCAGTATCTGCACATAGAGTCAACGTTGTAATGAAAATATCTTAGTGAGAGAACATGGTGGATTAGGATAAATGAGCTCACTGGTTTCCACAGTGAAGTGCATTTGATTAAACTGTGCAGTAATGTTTCAGATTTTGATCAATAAAACAGCCAAGTCTCCGGCTCTTAAATTAACTCAGTGGCACTCTTTGAGGAGCACTGGAAATACATTAGAACTATTGCCCAGTTTTTTAAATAGCTGTAAGCTGGCCTCAGAAATTAATCCTTTAAATGCTGCCATTTTGAGAACATATTCTAAATAACCTTTAAAATGACTAATTTAAAACTGTAAAACGGCAACTGCATTAAAAGAAAAAAGATAAATAATAAATAAAATAAAATAAAATAAAATAAAATAAAATAAAATAAAATAAAATAAAGGATTGAATTGGTAGGGCTTGGATTTGTACAACCTGTCTTACATATGGTTGTACAAATCCAAGTTTATTTATATAGCCTCATTTCACAACAAATGTCATCTGAAGGCACTGTACAAAAAAGTAATTTCAATTCAATTACACATACATTCCAATTGATCCTAGTCAAACAGTACATTAAGCTCATTTTATTATTCAAATTAGTTTAAAAACTAAAAAACAAAAATCCTGAAAGTCATATGTAAGTAGATGTGTATTTCAAGGAAAGCAAAATGCCATGGATGGTCTGTTTTCTTTTTCAATGCTTTTTCAGACCAAGGGGAACCCTGCATATTGGATAAGTTGGGAAAATGCTGCAGACTGATCTTACAGCTTTACATAAGCACAGAACGTTGTTAAAATCCTGTTTGAAATGTCAATAAAAGTATGATTAATCAAATAAATTCTTCCACCATTGCATAACTTCTATGTTCACTTCCAGAAAAAAGTACAGCAAGCACAATTTTAAAGACTCAGTTATCCTGGTATAAATCCAATCATCGGTGTTTTAATGTCCTCCCTGCTATTCATCAGTATTCAAAACAAGCTTCTGGTGCTCTGTTTATGTGTGCCAATATTTCAAACTGATGAGGTGTGAGAAAGGTACAGCAAATACCAGGCAGAATCACGCATCCAGGACTGAAAGATAAATCATCAATGGCTAAGATCTCAGAGGCTTCACTGCTGGCTGAAAGTTCCCCTCGAATTATTATCTGGAAGATAAAACAGTGGAACAGTTTCACGCACATCAGGCACAGCTCTTGATTGATATTATTAGTTTATCATGATAGCAAAAAAGCTGAAACTATAGACGAGTATTGGTTAAAACAGCAATATAGGGTATTGAACTGATTGATGCAGGAAAAATATTTGGATCAATTGAAAAAATCCATAAAAAACAGCAGATTCCATAATCTCAAGAGCTAAAACACACAAACAAAATTGCAATCAAATGAAATAAAAACACATCAAGGTAAATGGAAAAAGCAGCTCTACCTATGTCTGCCATGAAATTATACTGCCTTATTTTAATGATGGTAATTTCAGCCATGTAGGTTATATAGGTTATATATTTTTGAAATCTTCTCAAACAAAAGTGAAGAAAGAACTTATAAATGCAATACAGTCAAAAGCAATAATATAAATCCTATGCAAACTGTACTGTAATATACAGTTTATTGCAAAAGTAATCAAACCTTTTGAAGTTGTTTTTTTTTTTTTTACATTTTGTTATGTTACAACCACAAACTTCAATGTATTGTATTTGGGTTTATGTGACAGACCAACACAAAGGAGATAATAATATAGTACTGCAAAGTAGAAGTGGTAACTCTGGAGGAGCTTCAGAGAGCCACAGCTCAGGTGGGAGAGTCAGTCAACAGGATTAGTTGTCCATCAATGCAGTTAATGAAAGAAAGCTATAAGAAGTCTTACTTAAAGTTTCCCACAAGCCATTTTGGGGAAAGCTGGTCAGAACTGAAGGGCAAATGAATGGATCAATGTGTTGAACTATCATAAAAAACCCAAGTCAAATACATTTAAGCTTGTAGGTGTGCATGAGAAAATTTACAGAAGTTCAAAGGATAGAGATACATTTACAAGGCACTGTAGAATTTCACAGCAACCCCTCTGTTTAACCTTCAAATAATGTTTTAATAACAAAATTCGTAGGTGAATGATTCCAATTCCCATTTTCAAATTTAGTCAAAAGTGTAAAGTTCACAGTTTAATTTTTTCATCCTGAAAACATATCTGAAAAGACCCTAAACAAAAAAAAAAAAAAAAAAAAAAAAAAAAAAAAAAAAAAAAAACCTCCATCTGCAGCTGTTTAGGCCTCACAGTGAAATCAAGCTTCTAAACATGCTGACTAATCCCAGTGAAACAGGAAGTGAATTAATGGAATGGAAGGTGAATGTCAGCAGATGTGACCTCTCTTTATCACCTGCAGACATGCAGATGGTAAAGAGGCAGAGAAGAGGAGTTGGTAACACTAACATGCTCTGAAGATATTGAAAGGACACTAACAGCAGGCTCACATCCAGATGATCTCTGAGGGGTGCACATGGGTCAGTACCTTCCTTTGCAAGCTTTCTTATTGTTTAGCTCATCTAAACTGTAATTTCCATTTTAATATCAAACAACCATATGAACTCATTGTGTAATTATGACAGACCTGAAAGCTCTGATTGCTGGAAAAGTCAACCACTGTCCGCAGCCATGTTTCCATCTGTAGCTGAGTGGAGTGTTTCCAGACTTCAGTGCTCTGAGCCACCAAATGAGGCTGAAGCAGGATCTGAAGATCTCCATGCGCTGCCCCAACATAGTGGTAGAAACGTATCTGATGAATAGAAAAGACATGTTGACTTTACCCTATGTTAAGAAAACCAAATCTCTTTAGACCACAGTTTCTACATGTGTGTTTCCAGATGTTTCAAGACTCGAATCCTTCAATATCTCAGTTGATTTCTTAGGACATCTTAGACATGCAAGTCCAAAGATTTAATGCAACGTTTATTTTTCAGTGTTTGGAGTTTAGTATCAGTATACCCCAGCATAAAGAGCTTCAAAATTGTGCACACAACCATTTTTGAAATCCAACATGTCATCCTAAGAAATGTATCTTTAACATCATATAGACAAGTTGTGTATCTCTTTTAAATAAAAAAAAAAAATCTGTTATTTAAGAAAATGAGATCTAAAACCTGTTTTCTCTTGATCAGACTTTCAGTATTTCATCACTTCAAGGCAATGAGATCTCAAGATCATCTTGTCACAGAAATATCTACGTGATCCTATTAGCTCAAGATAACCTTGAGCTTTTTTTGTTGTGATAACAACTCAGTTACATCATTATCCCTGGATAACAACACAATGTGCTCATTTTTTAAAGGAAATTCGTTTCATTACTTCATTATCTTGCAATATCAAAGTTTGAATTCTCAAGATAATTTTTCAATTCCATCAATCCCAAAACAGATATCAAGACAAATGATGTCAGTAGCTGGTTCATGGTGAAAATTTCCACCATAACTGATCAGTGAATTACTTTTATAAATCATCCCCAAATGTCACAACAGCAAAGCTGAACGTTCAGAATGGATGACACACTATAACTCCTTTTTGCATTATAATCATAGTAACATCTTAAATAAATATGCCTTGTCAAGAAAAATCACATCAAAAAGAATCTCAGGTAGAAGGGCTTCCAAACATATTTTATGTGTAATCTACCATAAAAAGTTTTTTGTTTTTTTTTTTTTGTTTTTTTTTTTAAGAATTTGTGTTTAGAACATTAGGTTTTAATGTACTGGAAAATGGAATGCAGAGAGGAGTTGTCAAATAAATGCAATTACTATTTTTTTTATTTATATATATATATATATTTATCCAGACTTGAAAAATGCTAAAACTAATTCCTAAACTTTTGAATACTCTCGATATTCTATGAGATTGTTACCTGGCAGCTATGAGTAGGCAGGAAGACAGGACTCATCAGGTCTGCAGTGGTCTTTTTTCCTCCAGTGAGTGAAAGCGACAGAAAATGTGCTGAGGGTCAAAAGACACACTTAAAGACAAAGATGTGATTACCGGTAATATGGTATTGTAGGAATATCAGCTTCTCTCACCTGAGGTATTTCTGTGGTCCTGTTTAAGTCCTGGGGCCTCAGCTGTTCTGGTCCATCCAAAGAGGGTCTCCGAACTTTGGATCAGATCACAGAAACCATCCTCAAAATCACATCTTGTATATGTGGAACCTGTAATATCAAATGTTCACTTAAACTATTTTCTTTCATAAAAAATGTATATCAAATCAAGGCATACAAGCTGAAGCATTTAGACTGGGCCATGAAATATCTGAAGACAGATTGTTAAAAGATTTTATGGATGAAATGAGAGTGACTCTTGAAAGACCAGATGGATGGGCCCGTGGGTGGATCTGTAACAGGCACAGAGCTCCACTTCGAGTCAGACGCCAGCATGGTGGAGGTGGGGTATAGGTATGGGCTGGTATTATTAAAGATGAGCTCATTCGACCTTCTCAGAATGAAGATGGGCTCAAAATCAACTATTGCCAGTTTTTAGAAGACACTTTATAACCATATGTAGCAGTGATACAAGAAGAAGTATGCATCTTTCAAAATGACAATGATTTTTATGCAGGACAATGCTCCATCACACACATCCAAGTACTCTTCTGTGTTGCTAGCCAGTAAAAGTGTTAAATATAAACTTATGACATAACCCCTTTCCTCGCTTGACCTGAACCCAATTGAGAACTTGTGGACAGATCTTAAATGGGAGATTTCCAATAAAGGAAAACAATCCACCTCTTTTAACAGGGTCTAGGAGGCTGTGGTTGATTCTGCACAAAAAGCTGATCATCAACAGCTCAAGAAACCGACAGACTGCATGAATGGAAGGCTTATCAGTGTTACTGAAAAGAAGGATGTCTATGTTAGTCACTGATTATCTTTTTTAAAAGTCAGAAATGTTTATTGAAAAGTTAAGAGTTGTTTGGTTGAAATCTCCAATTAAGATGAATGAAAATAAAAAAAGTGAGATGGGAAAATTGTACACACACATATATATATATATATATATTCTCCTAAGAAAGCCAAAACCTCACTTTTACTTTCTTAAGCATTCATGTTTGAGGTTTATCAACATTTTGGATTAACTGAGAGCACTGTAGTTGGTAACGAATAAATATAATCCTCAAAAATAAGACTTGCCTAATAAACGTAGACACAGCGTATAAGACAGAGCAACTATGTGGATGAAGGTACTGTTGTCAGATAAGATCATAAGATCAAAATTTAACTCACTGGTATTCAGGGGAAAAACAGTTTGGTGGAAAACTATAATTCTACATTACCTTAAAAATACATAGTGGAAGGATTATACTATGTGGATGCTTTTCTTCAAGCAAAAATAGAAAAGCTAATCAAAGCTGTTGGATTGACCTAAATGTAGGGTGATCCTAGAAGCAAACTAGTCAGTTTTGAAGATTTGGTCTTGTTTGGCAGCCACAAGACATGACAGCCTTGCAGTCACCAAGCCAACCATGAACTTCTCTGTGTACCAAAGGATTCTAGAGTCAAATGTGAGGCCAACTGTCCAAAGGCTGAAGTTTGGCTGGGAGTGGTGTATTATTGAATACTAATCCCAAACACAAATGCAAATCTATAACAGAATGGCTTAAAGATTATTTCATTAAGGTGTTGCAATGGCCCAGTCAAAGTCCATACCTCAACCCAACTGAATTTCTGTGGCAGTACTGTGAAGTAGAGAGTTGTGCTTAAAGGAAAGTCTCCAAAGGGCATTGAACTGAAGAAGTCAACAGGTTAAGTCTGTAGGTAAAGCATTGACTACAACCAGTTAATGCTGCTAAATTTGGTTCTACAAGCCAATAAACCATGAGGCGTGCTCAGTTTTTTCCTTGACTCGATTGATAGTCATCACTTTAGGTCCAGCTCTTCTGGTCTATTACAGTCAAATTTAGATGGTAAACTTACAGTTTTCTTCATCGCTGCCATCTCCACAGTCGTCGGTGAAGTCACACACGGAGCCTAAAGCCACACAAAATCCCTGGTGGCAGGTAAACTCCTGATTTGAACAGGCTTTGACAAACACTGGGTTAATCAGCACACTTAGGGCCAAAAGCAGCCATGCTGTGCCGACCAGTAACGCCATCCGCTGGTTATTCTTGTTCTTTTACCCAAAACACATTATCATCAATTCCAATTTAAGCATTTTGCTTCTTTAACTTAAGGAAATAGTGTAGTTGTGTATCCCCCTCAGTGCGCAATGATCTGAGATATGACTAATCCTGTTTGCCTCTCTGTGGGTTGTTAGCATGTTGTAAAAGGCAATAAATGGCTTTTATGGCTGTTTCTCAATAAGGTTACTTTGTGTGTCTATATGTTACAACAGGAAGGGGCATTTCTAAAGTAGTTCAGGCTTTCCACTAGATTAAAAAAACAACACGATTTTGTGGTTTCTGGTATTATGTCAAATACATTTGTTGATAAGTGTTTGTTTTTTTTTTTTTTTTTTTAAAAAAAGGGGGTTAAAAATGAAACCATTCTCTTGTGTATGGTGGATATTGGGTTTTTATTCACTGATGCTATCCATCCATCCATCCATCATCCCCCTATCAGAGATTGCATTGTGGTGGTAATATGTCTAGAAGGGAACTCCAGACATTCTCCTGCTTATTCCAGGTATGTCAAGGTGCTATCAGACACTCCCAACTCACAGTGGTAGGAGTTCATCCCATAATCAGTAGGTTGGTGGTTCGACCCCCGCTCCATCCACCTCCATTGTTGTGTCCTTGGGCAAGACACTCCACCCCCACCTTGCCTTCTGGTGGTGGTCAGAGGGCCCGGTGGTGCTGGTGCATGGCAGCCTTGCTTCTGTCAGTGTGCCTGAGGGCACCTGTGGCTATTATCCAGCAGCTTGCCACTATAAGAATGACTGAATGTAGTGTAAAGTGCTATGGGGTCCTCTGGAATTGAGAAAGCGCTATTTAAGTACAGGCCATTTACTCCTTTAAGTACAAAGGAGCAGCAGCTCTACCTCAGGTTATTTTGGACGATGATGCTCCTAACTTCCTCTCTCAGGCTGAATTCAGGAGAAGTCTAATTTCTGGGATCATGTTGTGTTGGTCATAACATATATCTTATAACCATACATAGTATTTGGATCGTAGACAAAACATCAAATCGAGAGCTCTGCCTTTTAGCCTACACTTTTTCTTCACCATGACAGACTGGAGCAACGCCTCCATTACTGCAGACAAGGTTCTGACCCCTCTGTGCTACCATCACAGGGGAACCAAACACCAAGATACTTCTCTTCTTGCTTGTGGGGAAGACTGTCAACTGGGAGGGAGCAGTTTTTTTTCTGCCTGAGAACAATAGCCACAGACTTAGAGGAACTGATTCATATTATGGGCTCCTTCACACTTGCCTGAGAACCACTCTGGTGCACATGCCTTGAAGAAGTTAACTGAACCATCTGCCTTGAGATCCTGTCTATGAACACCTCAACAGGACTGGATACAGAAGGCATCGCTTGATGAATCTAACCTGCCCAGGTGTTTGTGAGAATGTGGACACAGTTTATCCTTTGGGTATACAAGACCCTTTTAACCCTTATAAGCTTTTCCAGCACACCCCACAAAATGCCAAGAGGGACAGGAAGCTGTGAAGCTTGAGGGTTGCAATACTCTATCAGGTCTCTTTTTGGGACAACCATGTAATTCTGCATTCCACAGGTGTTGTCCCAGCCCTCCACGGAACATTGAAGAGACATGTGCAGAACCATTTGAAATGAACATTCCTGCATTCCTATCTAAGAAAAAAGAAAGTAAATACTGCAAGTTGCAAAATACTGACTCCTACGAAAAAGTTTTAAAAATCTGCAAGGAAAATATCACCAGTCATTTTTAGTATTGACAGCTTTTTTAAACATAATGTAAAGATTTAAGATTTGATTGCTTATGAGACAGATTGATAACATCTTAACATTGCTGCAATGAGGAGTTTCAGTTTGGAGCAAAAGTGACAAACAGAAATCTCTATAACAACTGATTCATGTTGCTCCAGAAAGGCTGAAAGCAAACTTTGATTGCAACGCCCAGCTAACCTTTCAAGGTCAGGTGGCTTCTCAACCCCCACACCTTTTCTTCTGTGTAAGACGAAAACAACTCTTGTGACTCAATTAACCTTTGGGGATGCAACTTTGGTCAAAACAAAACTTCACCATAACAGGTAAAAACATGAAAAAGTTTATATCGAGACAGATTTTAATGTTCATTTTTTGGAGAACCAAACTAACTTTTGTACATAGTGTAACAAAAGTCTTTTTTTGTTTTAATTGTATGGTAAGACTGATTGGATACAGGATGTCTGGACAGAGCAAATGAACTGAACACATTCTTAAATATGTTCAGTTTAAGAACAAGCCCAGCATCCTCCTGTCCTGCCCCCAGCCAAACAGACATCCCACCCTCCTTTGACCCACAGCTTTCCTATCACACCTCAGATGTTTTATCTTCCACCCCGGTCATGGATTCTTCTGCTTCTACAAGTTTGTCTTCAACCAAATCAGGAGATGCTGCTACTTTCTTTGCCTCTACCTCCCATATGTCTGTTTCTCGAAGTCAAGTGAAGAGGCAGCTGGAGAGACTGAACCCGAACAAGGCTGTAGGTCCAGATGGTATTAGCCCCAGAGTCCTGAAGGCCTGTGCAGAGCAGCTCTGTGGGATTCTGCAGAACATCTTCAACCTTAGTTTGACCCAAGAGAAGGTTTCATTGATGTGGAAGACATCCTGCCTTGTTTCAGTATGAAAGAAAACTCACCTATCAGTAATCAACTATAAAGCTGTTGTCCTGACATCCCACAATATAAAGGTCCTGGAGAGACTCCTGTTAGCCCACCTGAGTAAGCAAACAAGCACATATCAGGAACCCCTGCAGTTTGCTTATCGCTGTGGAGTTGGAGTTGAAGACACCATCATACACCTGCTTCAACACCTGCTTTGTCATCTGGACAAAGCAGGCAACACTGTGAGGATCATGTTCTTTGATTTCTCCAGAGCATTTAACACAATTCAGCCTGATTTGCTTTGTCAGAAACTCCAGATGACACAGGTGGAGGCCTCAACAATTTCCTGGATCAATAGCTACCTGACAAACAGACCACAGTTTGTAAAACTGAAGTGTTGTGTGTCTGACCAGGTGGTCAGCAGCACAGGAGCACCACTGGGGACTGTATTCTTGAATCATCTTGAATGTGAACTAGACACATTGTCAATATGAAAGGAGATGATAACATTAATGGATTGGTGGTGCAAAGAATGACTTTTCATAAAATAAAGAAAATTATAGATAAGCCTGAGCATGCTCTTCATGAGACAGTTACATCACAGTGTTTTAGGCCAGATGCTTCCTCAGAACCACTGTAATACAGACTGCTACAGGAGATCCTTCCTGCCCACAGCCATCAGCATCTATAACAACTCTTTGAGGAACCTCAGGTAATATGAGTTACAACAACAATTAATTTCCCTTTGGGATCAATAAAGTATTTTAGAATTGAAAGTTTATCTCTTGTAATGTCATTTCATAATTATGATTGTGCTGTTACCTTCACACATCACTAAAATGACCTACAATGGACATGTTTTGTAACATACACATTATTTTAAAGAATTTTAAGCTTACTTGCTCTGAAGAAAAGGTCAGTAAAATAAATTCATGCAATAATTTAGGTTGTTGGGCAAATCAGTCAGCCTAAACACAGGAGGGGGGAAATTGAATAAATTTGGATGAAAGCACTGAAGTTTATGTATAGTGCCTTTGTGATTTTTTTTTTCTTTATTTTTCTCCCTTTCGACACTGACTGAGACTAAAGAATTTCAATTAGATAGTCTCTGTCTTAGGCTGTAATGATATGTGCTTTCTAATCTTCTCACAAGCTAAATCAAGCCGTTCCCTGCAGGGAGAAATGATCCTACCAGCTGAGGTTTAATCTTAGGAGAGAACCTGTAGGAGGTGTGTCTCTTAGTGCTTTGAATCAGCACAGAAAGAAGGAGAGGGAGCTGAGGGCTTTGAGACATATTTTATCAAATCATTTTACACAGAGTTTTGTTTGTTGAGTGAAACATGGTTAATTTTTCTTGTTAGTTTTATCTCTTCAAGAGATTTTTTAATCTCTTGAAGAGATAAAACTAACACGATTGGATAACAATACGTGAACATTTCTTAATGAAGAATTTAATGTTTAATAGTATGCCCCAGGTTTTTCCCATGAATGTATGTGCTAAAATTAAGTGTTTACAATAACATTTGAATAAAGTGATTACAATAAAGAAACTTGTTTTTCTCAGAAAAATGTTAAGATCCTAAAGGAATATTTGTAAAAAATAAATAAATAAATAAATAAATAAATAAATATATATATATATATATATATATATATATATATATATATATATATATATATATATATATATATATATATATATATATATATATATATGTTTTATTTTTGTTTTATTTTGGGGGGCAGAAAGTTAAGCCCAAAATTATTCACATAATAATTCACAGAATAATTTTGGACTTAACTGTATGTTGCAGCAGATAGGAGCGCCCCATACATTATCCTTTAGCACCATCTGGTGGTTCTTGTATATTTTTTCAATGACATTCAACCCATTTATCTGTACCCTTTAAGTCCTGCGCTTTTTGACTTTGAAAAAATATAATATATATGCTTTATTTTTTTCTCTTAGAAGATACCACTTTTTTATATTTTATCATGTGTTCTTTTATCATGACCTGCACTGTTTTTTCCTGTGCATGGCTGCAGTTTTATCCACCATAACTGCTTGCCAGCAAACCTAAAGGTAGAGGCTGTTTTTTTCTACTACAGCATGTTTTAGAGTCAGCAGTACATTGGCGTGTGTGCTCTCCATCAGGTTGTCAAGGCAACATATTATTTACATGGAGTACACTGGCTCAAATTAGACAACAGAGATATTTACTGGTATGACATAGATCCACTGCTTAATGAAAAACAAATGCCATTGAGGTCAGAGAGCAGCCTGGCAGCTTATCTGCGACCCTTCATTAGGTTGCTATTGCAAGGCTCTGTTTGCAGAAGCACTGATGTCTCAAATCAAGATGAGAACAATTTGATCATTTATTATTATTTTAAGATTTGTACCATTGGTGTCATTCATCACTAAAATATGCAAGGGAAACGTTCTTTGTGGAAATCATAAACAAAAACATCAACAATGCTCACACTTTATTTACCACAGTTGAAAGGCTCACGAATCCTCCTGTGATTTTACCACCTGAACTCCACACTACCACGGCCTGCAATGAATTTGCCAACTTCTTTGCAGAGAAAATTTAAAAAATTAGAGAGTTAATCTGCACATCCACACCAAATCTAGTACCAATGCTATGCTCAAACATAACAAATGCATAGAAGATGGCTTCATTTCGACTACTCAACTATAAAAGCTTAGAGGAAATTATAAATTAATTAAGCTCCTCTTCCTGCTGTTTTGATATTCTACTTACAACCTTCCTTAAAAAAGTCCAGCCTGTCATTACATCTGACCTGATTCAAATAGTAAACTCATCCCTCTCATCAGGTGTTTTCTGCTTGGCTTTAAAAATAGCAGTTATCAAACCACTGATAAAAACTAGCAATATGGATAAGTCACATCTGCAGAATTACAGGCCAATCTCCAACCTTCCATTTATCAGTAAAATTATTGAAAAAGCTGTGTTACAACAGTTAAATAGCATCCTTACAATGACCAACCACTTTGTTGCCTTTCAGTCCAGTTTCCTTGCTCACTACAGCACAGATACTGCCCTTGTCAAAGTGTTCAAAAATATCCACACAAATACAGACTGTGGAAGGACCACAGTGTTGGTTCTGTTGGACCTCAGCGCAGCATTTGACACTGTTGACCTTGAGATATTATTAAAGTGACTGGAGAGCTGGGTTGGACTCTCTGGTACAGTAGTTAACTGGTTCGAATCTTACCTAAAGAACAGGGACTTCTTTGTGTCAATAGGCAACTTCTCATCAGAGAGGATAAAAGTCACAAGCGGGGTACCCCAAGGTTCAATCCTGGGACCCCTTCTATTAATGCCCACATGCTCCCACTAGCTCAGATTATAACAAGTAACAAGATTAGCTACCATAACTATGTAAATGATACACAACTCTACATTACGATGTTACCAGGTGACTATGAACCCATCCACGTACTGAACAGACGCTTAGAACAAATCAGTGCATGGAAGTGCCAAAACCTTCTCCAGCTGAACAGAAATAAAACTGATGTTATTATCTTTGGACCTAAAGAGGAATGATCAAGAGTCAGCGCACAGTTTCAGTTATTACAGCTAGAAACCACTGATCAGGCCTGAAATCTTCAGAGACACATAAAGACAATTACAAAGTTGGCCTTCTATCAGCTGAAGAACATTTCCAGGATTAAAGGATTAATGTCCCAACAAGATCTAGAGAAACTCTATGCCTTTATCTTTAATCACATTGATTACTTGAATAGTGTCTTAACAAGTCTGCCTAAAAAATCAATCAGACAGTTGCAGATACTGTAGATATTCTATATAGATATTGCACAAAAAACACAGAACTGCTAAAACAACCCTTTCTTATTGCCTTAAAAAACAACAAAAAAATTTCTTATTTGGGTTCCTAAGAGCAACAGTGGAGGGGCCAAAGAATCATATCTGGCTCTGGAGCTGAAGGATGCAGACCCCTGACCTAGTCTCTTCCTTCTGTATCCTACTCTCAGGACATCACAGACATTTTCGATGATTCTTCTAAACTTCCATCCATCAGACCAACCATCCAATTGCATTATTTCTGCCAATGATTTGGCAAGCATACAGGGTTTTGTAAATATGTCCATAATCCTGTAAATATTTCACATTTAGTCACGTTACAGTCACATACCTTAATCCCCTCTTTCTGTGAAAAAGAAGGAAAATTCTATAAATGTTTACAAACAAGAAGGAACAGAGGCCACATGAGATTTTCGTTTGTTAAACATTTATGAACAAAGTATAATCTTCCTTTCACTTCACTATTACACACTACTTAGTGTTGGTCCATTACACTAAATCCCAATAAAATCCATTTAGGTTTATGGTTGTAATGTGACAAAATGTTTAACAAGTTTAAAAAATGGATGTAAATACTTTTAATTGCACTGAAATTTATCTAAACTAGAACAAATTTACTCTAAATATTCCATTTTATTTTGGTTTTAATCTAGATAGACAGAACCAAGCAGCATGGAATGGATCAACAGCGGATTCTGTCCACAGCACCATGGTTTCAGGCGCCAATCTAATGAGCCCCAATTGTGAAAGTATTTTGATTTTCACTATCCATGTCAATTTTTATAAAATTGGTTTCATTTCAGTCTTCAAGACAGACAGTATCAATGGAAGTAAAAGACAATATATTCACAAATTTTATTAAAACAAACAGGAAAAAAACAGTTTTGTTTTCAAACACAGGAAACCTAGTGCCACATTATTTACTGCTATATTCTCTTATGAACGACATTTTAAGACTGATGTGTTGTAAATTGATTCAGGCATATTTTTTAAAATAATGATTGATTAGAGTGGATGAAAAACATAATAAAAATAATGCATTATATATGCTACAAATAGACTATAGTGGTGTAATTAAACCCTGAAAGCATCATACACTGGGGCTGATTAAGGACATTTGTGTGGATTTAGGTCTTGCTGCCCACATTTTTATTTGCAACTCAGGAGAACATAAAATCTGGTTAATCAGGATTGTCTTATCAAACATGTTGAGGAAGGAAAATATACATGAAAAATTACAATGTGCTTTTTCACGAGGTTTAAACGATTGTCAGGTTTATGCAGATTCTGCTGCTGGTTTGGTAAAATAATAAAAAAAAAACCTTGCCTCTTCTCTAGTCCACCACATCTTTATCAAAATTAAGCAGGTCACAGGTCAAGAGAAGATCAGAGCGTCCGCTGTCCATCAGCACCTTGTTGAGCTTGTTGCTGGTCATGTTTATGTCTGTGGATTCATCCAGAGGCCACTCCAACAGCTGAGTGCTAGAAGGCAGATCAGGCAGTCCGGGCTGGTAGTCCTCCAGAGGGTTTGGGTAGAGTAACAGTCGTAGGCAGGGCATTCTTGCTGCTGTCCGCACCAGGTCACTGAGACCTGCCATGGACAGGGGGTTCAGGGCTAAAGCCAAGCTCTTAAGGGCCCAGCAGACTCCCAGTGAGGGCAGCAACATGCCCAGAAGGCCATCGGTCAAGCCACAGCCGCTCAGAGAGAGGTGCTGCAGGCTGCTCGAAGCCTGGGAGAGGAGGCGGCGGATCGAGGGTACGGTGGTTTCATCCAGACAGTTCTCGCTTAGATCCAGCTGCAGCAGAGCGGAGACATGATGGCTGCAGGACAGATAGGCGAGGTCGGCTGGACTCAGACTCAAATATGGCAGCTCCAGGACCTCTAGGGGCTGAGGCAACGAGCTGTGGGGGAAAAAAAAAAAAAAGTTAAAATCTTAAATATGACAGACTTTTTGTTTCTTCTCTTTATTTTGAAGGTGGAGTTATTCCCTATAACTTAGACTGAAACTAACATCTTTTGTAAAATCCTATTATTTTTGCGAAAATCTATAAGGTGCTGTGCTTTGGTGAATACCAGGGATGTGCCATTACCCAGGATGGTATCAAATAAGTTTTATGTGAGCCAACCAGTGTGCACGGGAAAACTGAAATACCTGAGCAATACACGCAACTGCCCAGGCAGCCGCAGAGCAGTGAGGCTGAGCTGTCGCAGTTCTTGCAGGTTTGAAAGCCCCCGTGACAGGTCCCTTAGGACCTCCTCCTGACCAAGGTTGTCTCTGCGAATGTCCAGGTTACAGTAATGCAGCCGCAGAGAGTTTAGTTCGGGGAAGGTGGCGAGAAGAGGCAGCAGTTCAGCTAATCCAGCCACCCCGAGGCTGCTGTAACGAATGTCGATGCCTAAGAGTGCCCTGCGAGGCAGCATGTTTAGCAGAGTCCTGATACTTATCACTGAAATCTCTTCCACTCGCAGGTATCTGCACTGAAGCTTCAAGGGTCCTGACGTGTTCAGAGCTAAGCGAACACGCTCCCAAGATCGTGCGTTCACAAAAATATCCGCCTTAACCTGCACCAGCACCTCACAATCTGCCTCTTTTTCTTCCACTTCAGGTTTGATGCCTCCTAAACCCGTCACTACAATCCCTCTTTTTCTTTCCATCTCCATCCTCCTTCGGACTCCTTTTATAAGTTCTCCGTCACTGATAGGACCCTTGGATCCTGTTTTCTCTCTGCAAGTCTCATCATCCTTTAATTCCTTCACTCCCATCCTCTGTCCTCGTTCTCTTTTTAAATCTCTTTCTCTCTCGAGTTCTGAAAATCGTTTCCTCTCTCGGTCTCCTTCCTTCCTCTGAGCCCTCTGTGCTCCAGCTTTAGCCTGAACAACCATAGTGCAAAGGGCAACGGTGAGAGACCAGCCTCCCATTGGGTCCCCCATTCCTCCCTCGTCTCCCTGCAGACCACAGACGTCCAGCACCTGCAGGGCTGACCTGGAGAAATAAAGGGCACAACACTGATATTACAGATCCAGGTCTTAGTTACAGTGCTTTATAGTCATACAACTTCAAACATTTTCATTCATACAACCACAATCATCAGAGTATTTTACTAGGATTTTATATGCTAGGGCAACACAAAATAGTGAATAACTGGGGAATTATATCAGCCCCTCAATGTGCAGTTTGTGGCTGTAACGTGACAAAATGTGAAAAAGATCAAGGGATATGAATACTTCATCAAAACTGCTTAACATCAAAATAAAGGTCTTAGCGATAAGCTCAATTTTTGAGTTGAAGTTTCTGGAACACATTTAACCACATTAAACTGGAAGAAAGTGGCGTTTTTGACACTGCCACAATGAGTTATAGAAACTTTTTTCCTGACAAGCCAGACTTTAAGAAATAAAAGAAATGGAAAAACAGCCGTTTCTCACCTTTGCTCCGCCAGTCCTCTGACCACAGCCAGTAACAGAGCTTGGATGCAGAGCCGACTAGGCGCAGTTTGCCCAGTTTTCCTCCGTCCTCCGACGCGGAGAGTGCGCTCAGGCCACCGCTGCACCAGCTCGCCCACAGCCAGCGGTCGACAGCAGGCGAAGGCGGCCTCCAGCAGCGCCCCGTAAAGCTCCCTGGGAACCCAACGGAGCCAGGTGGGTGACGAGCTGTGGTCACTGACCACCTCCCTGGCACAAAGGCTCACCAACGAATGCACCATGTTAAGTAAAAGCAGGACTAATTATCCGTAACACGGACTTTTATTTCATCTAAAAGGAAGCTAGCTGAGCTAATGTAGCTCCAACAAAATCAGACTAATTTTACGACCGCAACTAGATGCGGTCTAGTGAAAAAGATTTTATGACTTCATCTGACAGCTACAATTATAGAGCGCAGAAATAACATACAGGCTTGGTTAAAAGTTTCTCACAGTCGGAAAGCAGACAGATCATGTTTGCTAACTCTGATGCTGCTACTGGAGAAGTGTTTACAATTTTCCTTAGACGTCAGGCAGTGACGTAAGACGCACATTCGTTCCTACAGAGTTCAGAGCGTAGTGTGAACTAATAATAATAATAATAATAATAATAATAATAATAATAATAATAATAATAATAATAATAACTTGACTTGCGCTGACGTTTACAAAACAGTTTTAAGTAACAGTATACATAGTATGATATATGATTGAAAAAAGATTTGTTGTTGTTTTTTTTGTTTTTTTCAAAAGACAATTAAAAAGTTTAAATTGCAATTTGAGATTTATTTCTAACACAATCTCCTATTGACAGTGTACAGGAAAGAGTTTTAAAAAATAATAAAAAGAGGCAGGCAAAATTTAAAACCACTGCTAACATTTATTGTTTCTGTCCAGTTTTGATAGTTTTATTAAACTGTCTGGACTGTTTTTTAATACATATTTTTGCCTAAATACTCAGTATATTAATGAAAACCTCTAATTACTGGTAAGGAGTGTTTGCATATTAACAAATCACATTTGTTATTATTCCCGCTGTGGAGAAGGTGATGGGATCTCAGAAGAAGGGGGTTGGAGTCTAGGTTCGGATGGTGCCACTAACATGACGATCTCTTCAGGCTGCAATAACATGTCCCAAGCTGTCTGAATATTTCTTGTTTTTACCTCTTCTACTTTCTCCACTTGGTTTTAAGCCTTAATGGTTACACCAATGGGATTTAAGTTCAGACCTTGACTAAGTCAGTCCACTACTTTCATTTTTTTTTTTTTTTTTTTTTTTTTTTTTTCTTTACCCATTTCGAGATGGACTTTTTGGTTTGTTTTTGGTCTGATTTCCCTGCTGCATAACCCAAATCCACTTGAGGTCAAGATCACAAACTGATGGCCAGACATGACTAAAGAACAAAATTCATGATTACATCAATTAGTGCAAGTCATTGTTTCCAAAGATGTGAGACTTTCACAATACTACCACCTGTTTGACTGTAGACATGTTCTTTTTCTAAAAAGCTGTTAAAGCTATTGATGTTGTTGAGCAAATGTACAATGAGCCTTTGTGTTCTTTTTGATCAGAAGTGTTGTTTGCCATGAAACTATCCTCTGGAAGTCATTTTACCCAGTCTCTGTTGTATTGTTGAATCATCAATACTGATTTTAAATGATTGACATGAGGCCTGCAGTGGTTTAGATGATGTTCTGGGTCATTTTGTGACCTCCTGAATTGGTTGGTTGATGCCCTCCCAGAGTAATTTTGGTATGCCAGCATCTGGGAAGGTTCACTACTGTTCCGGCATTTTTCCATTTGTGGATATTCGCCACATTTTCTAGACTGTTACAGTATATCTCAACATTCATTCTCTTGATATTACCACTGGTTTGATTATCTAAAACATTAAAAAAAAAAAAAAAAAGCAAAACTGGATGATGCCATATGTAAAAGGAAACATAAAATACACATGGTATATACAGATTTACTAAATTTTATTAAAATAACTCATACTTTGTAATAAAAATATTCTTTAGCCAAAAAGTATAAATATTTTTGTATATCCACAAACATGTACAGTCTTCTTTTTAAACTAAGGACAATAAAGGCATTAACAACATTCCATGCGTAACTATGGTCATGGTCACCCCATGTGTGATCAATTTAGCATAAAACTATAAAATACAGAAACAACAACATCACCTTTATTTATATCTCAAACTATATAGGGTGCTGGCTTAAAAAGCTGTATTAGTTGAACTTTTTGCTCCTTCTGTATTTAAAAATGCGTTGAACCTTTATAGTAACACTAAAGTGGGTCTTTATCAGTATGAAGACAAGATGCAGAGTTTCAAAAGGCTTCAGTCATTATGCTGTCCAACTTTCCCTCCTCTGCAGGGTTGGGCACTGTCAAAGTTTGGGTGAAATATTGCAGCTCTATTTTTCCTGACTCGTGTGCCAGAGCGATTCCTGAGTATGTGTTCTGTTGTCCTGAGTCTCCAAACACAGCCATAGCCGTAACCCTAAAAACAGAAAGCACACACCTGACATGAATACATAATGGCATAAAATTTATGTAATATGTTACTCATTCAATTGGTGTTACCTATCAGCACTAAATTTCTCTGTTATGAAAGGCTGTGCATCATCTTTCAACATGTCCCATATGTGAAGATTAGAAGCCGCATCGAGAACACAAAACACAGCAGGCCTGTTCTGGGTCCACTGCAGTGAGATCACTGATTCACCAGCAGTGCTGTTCATCCATTCTGCCACAGGCTGATCATGGCTGACTGCATGCAGCCTTATGCTGCCATCTGCACAGCCAACCTACAAAAAGGACAGTAACAACTCACAGTAAGATACTAAAACACAACCCTGCACCAAAACATGAATTTGTCATATTGGAGAAACATGAAAAGTATCTTTTTTTGGAGGAGGAAACCGAATAAGGGCAATACCATTCATGCAACTTGGATAGTTTGTTCATTTTTAAAAATATAAACTTGAATTTAATATGTTAGTGTTATGGATGTATGATTTTGTGGTCTGTTCTAATCATCTCTTTGCTGCTCTAATTAAATATATCTGCCCTACTTAATTGCTTATCTGCCACACCGCTCACTGCTACAGCTAACACAAACATAACCGCTGATATCACATAAAGCGCAACACATAGTCAAGGATAAACTGATACAAGAGGATGACACCCTTTAGGAGGGTTAAGCGTGAGGCATAGATAAAAGCAGGGCTCACGCTCCATTGTTTGCTCCTCTCGGTTCATCCTTGAGATGGGCTGAGGGGAGCTTGGTACTGAAGGTGAATATCACTCTGTATCTGTTCATTTGTATACTCTGTACACTAATCATTCTGGCATTAAATCTTCATTTTAAACTTAACCATTTCTCATTATTTCACAAGGTAAATACTTTGCTGGTTTTAGTGGTTGGGTCTCAGAACTGGAGAGAAACGAACTCGGTGGTGCAGGAGGGGGAAAGAGGGTGAACCCCCATCAAACATTAGCCATTTCCCATCGATTCTCCTTTGTATGCTAAGATGAGCACTACCAGGCATCTGTAATAAGCTACAAAATGGATAAATATACTGTGGAGTATTGGAGAATGTTGTTTTGTTGTATTCACAAACCTCATCTTGCTTCACCCCTCCTCCCCCTCCATGTCCATTGACTTCCAATCCACAGGTTGTCAGCCTAATCTGTTTGATGTTAGAAAGTCAATAGAATGTGACTCTCCCATGTGACGCTGTGTGGAACCTTCTGAGACACAACTATTTGTAATTTGCCACTAGATTGTAAACCGATCCTCTATTTGGGAAAGGGAGGGACTTTCTGCCACTCTATTTCGTAAGTCCTGTAAATAAATGAGAATTTTTTTTTATTTTGCAGGCACTGTTGTGTGTGATTTCTCCCTCTGCAGAGATCTTTATTAAAACAGTCAATGACTGTAAGGCAGCTAATTTGGGATTAGCACTCTGGTTTTGGGACCAGAGGTTATAATCAGGCAATCTGCTTGAGGCCTAAATTATTTGCTCTTGGACCTGCCCTTTTTTAAAATTATTTTTAATATTGCACACTGCTCAGCATGTACTTTTAAATTAATTCTACAGGTCCCTACACTGTTGTTGGCACTCCAGTAAGATGTGTAAAAAGCTCTGAAATAAATTTGCTTGTTGTTGCAGCAGCAAAGTCTTACACTGAAAAATTTATACAAAAATCCAGCTTTAAACTATAAATAATGTCAGTGTTGATTTGGCTATAGATTTTGGATCCTTATCCTGCTGAAAGACCCAGTAACAACCCATTTTCAGTAATCTGACTGGTTTGATCAGATTTTCCATTCAAATCACCTGATATTTCAAAACGTGCATGATGCTTTGCACTTTAACAAGATTCCCAGGGGAAGCAGGCCCACAGAAACACAGATCCTTCACCGTACTCAACAACAGGTATGAGTTGCTTTTACTATTAATTTATTCATCCTTTGTTTCATCCAGGTTTTCTTTCCTGGCATGGCAGTTAAATAAGCGGCTGGTGAGTAAATGATTAGTTGTGTCTAATTGTTGTTTTGAAGATTTGTTTTTTTTTTTTTTTTTTTTTTTTTTTTTTTTACCTCCGTTACCATACTCTTCTCTTTCCTTAGAGGCACCCACCCTTGTTTTGCACAGCTCCAGTATTTTAAACTTTTTAATTATTTTTCTGACTGTAAAATACTAACAAATTTTGACAAATAGCTGTTTTCTGGCAGCCATTTCCTGACTTATAAGATCTACACACTTGATGGCATGTTTCCTTGTCGTTCCCAAGCTGAACCATAGCAAAGGGAAACTAGCTTCTATGTCATATTATATTTATACTTCCTGGGGAAAAAAAGGACATTATTAACTAAAAGTTCCCAGACATATTAAATGACTAAAAAAAGTAAAGAATAAATCAAAAATGCTTAAATTGCATTTTAAAACCGATTCAGTTTAAAAAGGAAATCTCCCTACCAGGAAGAGGTTCGGTCTGAAAGGTGAAAAGTGGATTGAGGTTATGTCAACAGTTCTATCTTCCACCTCTTGAAATCTGTAAAACTGTGGAGGAGCCTTCAAACCGTGACTTGTTCCATGTCTGACCAGACCCTGGAAGGAAACAGGAAGTCAGGACATTTCCCAATGTATACTTAGGGATCACTGATCTCAATTCACATACATTTTGCTCACCAGATTAGTGCCAATAAAGAAATGATTGGAGTCTGTCGGATGGTATTTTAATAGCAGCGTCTGAAATGGTCTTGTTTTCGCTGCCTCTTTTAGAGATGGCCTTAGAAATGGAAAAAGCAAGATTAGATCTCACAAACTGTCCTGTCACATCATGTTCCTCCAGCCTGAACAGTGTATGACCTCAAGAAACATATCGAGGTGATTAAAACTGGATCATGTGACCACTGCAGAACAGCTGCATCCCACTGGGCCAAGCCACTGTGAGGTATTTTTAAGCTCAAGGGCCAACCCGAACTGACAAATGATCATCATGAGCTATTTATCAATCTAACCTCTGAACAGTGAGGAGGGAGGAGCTGTGAAGCAGCTTCACTCTTCCCCCAGGACGGAGACCTGCAGGGTGGGAAACATAAGACAGAATGAAGGCCAAAACCTGTGGGAGAAATACGAGTATGTTTACCGGATAGAACAGGGAGGCCTATAAAATATGACTCAATTACCTAGATCTGTTGGAGAGCCTGCATCGTTGCCTTTAGGGAGCTCCACCACCACCTAAAGGATGCAAAGAGGAAAACACATAAAAGGGAGTATGTCAGTATCTAGGGAGGGAAAAGGTACCCTGCTGAATATTAATGATCTCAAACAGGACTACACTTTACATCACTTTGAAGCAGTGGATCTATATGTTCACAGCTTGATTGTTGCGAAACTAATTCCTGTGATTTTTTCCAAACAAATTTTCAGATTTTTCACTTAATATTCAGGGTATTTTTTATATTTAGCTACAAACATGACTACAAATCTGTACATAGGCACACAGAGTGAATATAACCAGTGGCCTCAAAAGTTGTTAGAGAACATAAAAGAACAAACATGAACACAAAGACATTGTATCAACCTTCCAGACCACTCAGGTCTTCTGGTTCTAGTCTACTCTGCATCTCTAGAACCAGAACCAAACATGGAGAAGTAGCTTTTTTTATACACCACAAATCTGGAACAAACTCCCAGAAAATTGCAAAACAGCCAACACGCTAAGTTCCTTTAAATCAAAGCTAAAAACCCACCTGTTTAGAGCTGCCTTTGATCAGTGTTCAAGTGGAACACTGATCAATATTTTCAAATTATATTTGCTTGATGATCCTCATTATTTTTATGATTTTCATGTATATTTTCTTGATGATTTTGCTGTATACTTGATTGGTGTTTTTATGATGTGAAGCACTTTCAACTGACTTGCTGCTGAAATGTGCTATACAAATAAACTTGAACTTGAACTAGGGAAAGAACTGATGAAAAAATTGAGTTCAGGAAAGAACAACCCTGAAAGAAAACCTGAAAGATACTGAAAAAGACCACAGACTGGGGTGGAGTTTCACCTTCCAACAAGACAACAACCATAATTAAACAACCAGAGCTACAATGGAATGGTTTAGATCAAAGGGTATTCATGTGTTAGAGAGAACCAGTTAAAGTCCAGACCTAAATTAAATTAAGAATGTGGGCGATACTCTTAAGTTGATGACTGAGCCTGAGCTATTTTGCAAAGAAGAATGAACAAAACTTCACTCTCTAAATGTTCAAAGCTAGTACCCACAAAACCTTCCAGTTGTAAACGCAGCAAAACTTTGTTCTATAACATACTGACTCAAAGAAACGGAATACAAATGCATGCCTCACTTTTCAGATTTTCATTTGTAAAATTATGCACAATTACGCACTACTTTGTGATGGTCTATCACATAAAATCCTAATATTATATGAATGAAGTCCAAGAGGTACAAAAACGTTGCCAAGGCACTGTATAAATCAGTCAAAGAATCATTTGATTGTCCTGCTTTGTGTTTTCTCTTTTGGGATGAGTAGACTGGGGTTTTCATTTGTTTACAATATTCCAGAAATTTCAAGTGAAGTTTTTAAGAGAAAAAAATTTTAGGGTGACAAAATGATAAAATAACCAAATGCTACGAAGTTGCACCTTTCTGGGCCATCTCATGAAACTTGTTTCTCAAACACAACTCAGAGACAGAAAGAGAGAATTTGTTTGTTGCCTGACCTACCCAAAAATTTAAAACCCCGCTTTCATCCAGGGAGGCCAGCTGGAATGACAATCCTGATGATTCTGAATGATAAAAAGAGCATTTAAGTAAATAACATCTTGACTTTGATTAGTTAAAAAAAAAAAAAGAGAAATAAATGACACACCAATATTCAATCAATGTGTTAAGAAAGTCATACCTTCCTCAGAGGCTAGAAGTGGGACTTCTGGTCTCAGCCCTCCAGCTACAAAGGAGGGGACGACCTCTATAGAGGTAACAGGTGAGACATGGCCTGAACCGGACATCACTGCATCTGTGTTGACAGAAAAACAAAAGTCAAGATATCAGCACTCACTGTGTTGGGTCTACTTTTAAGTAAACAACTTCTGAACCTGACTCTTTGTTATAGTGGACATAAATTGCACATTACAGTTGGGGTGTAGAAAATATATGACACTGTAAAAATATACCAGAGCACTCTATGAAGATACATGCTCTGAATATATGTGAAGAATGCTGAGTGTTGCTCCCACTGGGAGGAGAACCTGGGTATACCCAGAATGCACTGGAAGGAGTGCATATCCCCTTCTGGCCTGGGAACACCTTGGGTTCCCCCAGAAGAGACGGATGGAATGAGTGGAAAAAATGAAACAAATTTACAAATTCATTACACAGAGTTAATTCTTTTTGTTGCTTAAGTCCCTTATGGGAGTGTCAATGATTTTCTGGAGGACAACTGTCAGGGTTATAACCTATCATTTCAAAGATACATGTTTGTTTCATATTTTCTCCAGTTATGGATGACCATCTTCACTGTGCCATAATGTACAGTCTTAATGAATAAATTAGAATATACGTACGGATAAGTCTCGTTTGTCAGATTTAAAGCACATTTTGAAAATAACAACCTTCAAGCAGGCATTAAACATATTTTTCATTAAGCCCCATTATTTTTTAAAAAAAATAGTTTTTTTTAATTATTGGTCTGATGTAATATTCTAATTTTAAATGTTGTGTTTTCATGAGCTGTTAGCAGAAAATCATCATGAATAAAAGAAATAAAGGTGTTAAAACATCAGTCTTTGTCTAAATCTACATAATGTTTCACTTGGTGATGGATGAAATAATTGGACTTTTCAATAATATTCTAATTTATTGTATATATATATATATATATATATATATATATATATATATATATATATATATATATATATATATATATATATATATATATACTTTTCTTAGTGCAGTGAAATCATTGTGAAAAGTAGGTCTATAGCCAAGCAAATGGCAAGAAAATCGTAGTAGATCACCTGATCTTTATTTATGGTCAGTCTGATTCATGATAATTGATGACAGGTTTGTCTTCAAGAAGAATGAATATCAAAACTGAATTTCAAGAAGTTTGTAGAAAGTATTATGTTAAGGTTGTGCACTTTTATACTACCAGGTCATGTCAGCTTTTTTATTTTTTTAGGTTTTCTATTTAATAGATTTGTTTGTTTTTCAGCTGAGTCATAAATGTCAAATTGAATTTAGAAAAAAAATCCTGAAATTATTTGCCTCGGTCCTCTTTTTTAACTCACAAAATCCTGGCATTCAAACGAGGGTGTGTGGGTTTTTTGTATCCACTATAGGCAATATACTAAAGAACATACAAATAATTTCAAAACAAATTTAGTTTTTTTTATTTGTTGTAAGGGAAACTCAAAATCCACAACCCCCCTCCCCCCCCAAAAAAAAAAAAAAAAAAAAAAAAAAAAAAAAAAAAAAAAAAAAACAACAACAACTGGAACTAGACAGTTTATAAGTTTCACGTTTTGAAATACTGAAAAAAAATGTGGTTATCTATTATATTCTAATTTCTTAAGGTGCACCTGCACTGATCTGGTGCAAGTTTGAAAGAACAAGAACATTTTTAAATATTTAACAAGGAAATTGATACATGATTAAGGAAAAATGTATGTTAAATGGAAATATTAAATAAATAAAACATTTCCTGACATACCAGTGGAGAAGGTAGGATGTCTTAAGGTCCACTCATAATCACCAATCTTTAATCTGTAATGGTTACTGGCATACTCCCTCAGGTCCCACAGAACCACAGAACCAACTGGCGTTCCTGCAAACACCAGAGTGGACTTTCCGGGGCTGAAGCAGCAACACTGAACCTGGAAGAAAAAAAAAAAAAAAAAAAAAAAAAAAAAAAAAAAAAACCATAATTTCACTGTTTTTGGTGTTAGAAATGGTTTCACCAGGATTTGTTGTTAGGCTAATTGGTTTTTTGTTTGTTTGTTTAAATCTCAATTATTTTAGGTAAGCAGATCAAATTTTGGTGCTAATGTTTTTGGTAATGTTGTCATTACGTTTGGTAATTTTTGCTAATGTTTTTGCTAATGTTTGGCGCTTATTATTCTATTGTCAAGCAGACTCTGCTGCAGCTGTGAACCTCTGATTCATAGATGAGTATCTTCTGAGGTGTGGATGGCTCCCAGATGTTCCAAACACAGATGATGGTGCAGCTGTCGAGGTGGACATGGCTGACTTTGGCTGTGGGCATGTGCACGGACAGCATGATGTGCTTCTGAACCTGAGAAAACTCCACCAGGCTAATCTGTCGACCTGTGATTGAGGGGAAAAAAAAAAAAAAAAGTGACTTGTGAAGGACCAAATTTCTGAATGATGCAGTGCATCCTGAAAACATTTACGTCTATCAAAAACAAAATGCCACAACTAGAAACATGACAAAAAAGAAATCAGTATTATAGCAATGTGTGATCTCCTTAACTTCATTACTAAAAAATAGTCTTTGGAATACTCTTGCATGGTACTGTACCTAAAAGAAAACGCAACTTGGTGTTGAGCTGTAAACTTCCATTGCTGAAAGAGAGTGAATCTGTCTGAGTCTTTGGCTTTCTTAGGGACTTCCTCTCTGCCTGATCTTCCTCCAGAAGCACCATCATGACCTTCATTTGGCCAAAAAGGACAATAAATCACTGCTTACAACTAGGAAAATGCTTGACATAACCAATGTTAAAACTTTACAAAGAATCATGCAATGAAGAAAGAAAAACAACTATATAACCCATGAAAACCTGCGAGGCCGAGCGCAGAAACGACATCAGGCATTGTGAGTCAAAGATGAGTTCACTCCTGGTTTTGTCTCGTGCTTCTTGAGAGAAGTTTGGATCTACAATATAAGAAGATGCACCATCACTGAACTCACCATGTGCACACTGCATTGATCAGAGACTTAAAGGGCGTATAATCACACCCCTTCAACTTTTGTCACAAACTTCAATGTGATTTATTGGGATTTTATGTGATAAACCAACATAATGTAGCAAATCATTAAGTGGAAGGAAAAGGATTCATGGTTTTCAAACTTTTACAAATAAAAATCTGAAAAATGAGACATGCATTTGTATTCACTTCCCCTACCCTGACAATCGTTTAAAAAAGAAAATCTAACAAATTTTCTTTGGAAAATTGCTTGAATAGCAAGTTGAATCCACCGGTGCATAATTTAATTTTAAATCCAGACGTGAAGACCTCAGAGGTTAGAGATCAAACAGCATCATGATGACCAAGGAACACAGCACACAGCTCAGGGAGAAAGTTTTAGAAAGTTTAAAACAAGGTTATGTAATAAAACAATGTTCCAAGCTCTGAGCATCTCCCTGTTACAATTTAACTGCTGCAGAGCTGTAGAGATCCATAAAACAACCATTAGTCATGCACTCCACATATTTCCCTTCCCTTTGTTGAACAGCGGGAACCAAAATAAAGACACGGGGCATCCCATGTTTAGCCTAGCACTGCACATCACCTTCCAGCAGGACAGCGACCCTAAACATTCAGGCAGAACTAACTCATGTGTTAGGATGGCCCAGTCAAATCCAGGTCATAATCCAAAGGAGAATCTGTAGCAAAACCTGAAAACTGCTGCCACATAAAAATCAGTATGACCTACTGCTGTTGTTGGTTGTAACCTGACAGAATGGGAAAAACTTTGAGGCACTTTAGTAGTTTTCCCAGACCGTTTCTTCATGCTTCCTTACCTCCACAGGCTCCACTGTATTCAGGGGGATGCTGAGTCCACTTTTCACATACTTCTACTTCCTCCGTCTGGACGTCTCGATCTGCGTTATCCTCGTTACACTGGACATAAGCCTGGGAGGGAAGACAGTCTTACATCTCATCCAAATGGGCACAGTTTCTTTTTACTACTTGTAGCTCAGGTGCTTCTTTAAGAACTTCAAAAAGAGAAAGTAAACCTGACCTGCTTGGTGTTGGCATTTCCAAAGCTCTTTATATACATCTCATATTCACTGACAGGTGGAATATCCAGGAGGGAGAAAGTCATGGAAAAATCCAGATCGATTAAACGAAGCAGCTCAGAACTTCGCTTCCTGTTGTCAGAGAATATTTATTATCAGCCCATAAAACAATTTCAAACTACTTAATTCATAACATTTTAGTTTGAAGTTAACATACTTCTGTTTTGTGGCAACTTTCTTGCTGACTTCACGTTGTTTTGCAGCCACAAAGTCAATAAATTTGCCACGATGGGAAGTTTTACTCTCATTTCTTTCAGGGCCTTTAAAGAATTGACTACAATTAATTGTACCGACCAAAATGTTGCATAAAACTTTGTTAAATTATTTAAGTTGTGTGCACAGTATTGAACATAAAGAGCGCACCTTTAGACTGTTTGGGCCTGTTCTCCTCCTCCGTGCTCGTACTACGCCTGGACTGAGCCATTCCAGCTCTCTCGTTTTCTTCAGCCATGGCTCTCCGGATCGCCTCGATCTCTTTACTTCGTTGTGTTGTCTGTCCCACCTTCGCATCATCATCCTCACCTTCATCAGCACTCTCATCCATGTCTTCAAAGTCCTCTTCATAATCCTTTGAGGAAATAAAGTATTGTTGACACAAGCAACACAGTGTACTAAATAAAACATCTGGCACTGAGTTCTTACCAGTCTCTTAGAATGTAAATCGATAAAAGTGTGCAAAAGCAAATAACTAAGTGTTAAAAAATGAAGATGTTAACAAAATAAAAGATGGGAAAGAACAGAAATACATATTTCTGCTCCTCCTTTACCTCAAAATCCTCTTCATATTCTTGCTCCGCCAAGTCTGCCTTTTCTACCTGCAGATGAAAATATACAAACCAAGCTGGAGAAACATGGTGGAGCTTAAAGTAGAAGGAAAGGAACTGTGTCCATAAAAGCTGTACAGAAAGCACGAAATGTGATTAAAGGACACATTACAGAACAAACGAAGCTGATCTTTTAAAGGAAACTTTTTTGTGCATAGGTTCAGGAGTGGTTGAGGGTGCCAACGGGGCTGACTTTTAAAGTTTTGCTAACAATACAGTTATTGTATCTCTTCTCAGTAGTGACAACCCTGATCATGGGGCAGTGATCAGGGAGTTCACTGACTGGTGTGAGACCTCCTTTCTACAGATTAATGTCTCAAAAACTAAAGAGATGGTAATAGACTTCCGGAGGAGCTGTACTAATCTACAACCTGTGGTAATTTCTGACAAAAAAAGTTGACATCACTAATAATTACAAGTACCTGGGGACAGTGATTAATGATAGACTGACCTTTGAACTCCATGTGGACTGCAAAAAGGCTCATCAGAGGATGTTATTTTTTATCATAATCTTCGAGGATTTAATGTTGATTCTACTTTTATGCGTATGTTTTAATCTTGTTTTATTGCGTCTGTTCTTACTTTTAACTGTTAGAGGCAGGATTAGCCTTCTGAATATTATTAAATTATGTTCAAAGATTGCGAGAACTAATTTGAGGGACATTACTCATCTGTACCAGACCAGGTCTATCCTAAAAGCAAAACAGATACTGAAGCAACACGATCACCTTCTTATTAATAAATTCCAGTTGCTTCCTTCTGGACAGAGATATCTTTTTCCAAGGTGTAGAACAAATACATTTTTAAAAAATTATTTGTCCCAGAAGTTTTAAAGTTCCTTAATGATTTTAAATGACCAGATATGTCATTCTGTCTCATGTATGCATGGTAAGGGGTTATCTCAGCCTGATTTTTGTTTTGTTTGTTTGTTCGTTCGTTTGTTGGTTTTTTATCCTACTATACTGCACAACAATTGCCCCTTGGGGATAATAAAGCTGATTGAATTGAACTGAATGGTTGCAAACCAGTAAACCTTCTGGTCACATTGTCTCTCTGTGATCTCATGTAATTTTGTGACATTGATACTGATATTTTTAACAGTTTTTATCTTTGGTGATGAACTTCAAGTCTTTGAGGCTAAAAGACCTCCTTGCTGTCACTCTGATCATTAGTTCCCTCCACAGATACTTTATCAGAATCAAGTCTAGACTGGCAGGACCATTCCAAAAGGTTAACTTTACTTTCAGTGAAAACTTTGGGGTTAACCTTAAGTACGTTTGGCATGTGTATCATGAAAAGCTAATATGCTTTCTTGGTTATGTTTAGTAAGCTATAAATACAAGGACTTTAAAATAAAAAAAAAAAAACAACTTACATGCTCCTCTCTAGGTTTCCCATCTGCTGACTGCTGCTTGGAAGTAACTTCCTTATCCTAGTTATTTGAAAGTAACATGAAGTAGGAAAAAAGACATGAGGTCATCAGATAAAAAGTGAAAATGAATAAAAACAGGCTTTAAGGAAAATTTAGGGACCAACTAACCTGTGTCTCTTCCTTCTTTTTGTCTGATGAGGATTTCTTGGAGCTGTTTTGCTCTATGCTCTCTTCCTCTGCCTCCCTGTGTCTGCTGTCTTTATGCCTTCGGTTGGCACCCTCCTCCTTTGTTTTACGCCTTTCTTTGTGCTTGTCCCTTTCTGTTTGATCCCTATTGCCACGGGAACTCCGCACATCATCATTGGATTTTTTCACATCCTGATGTTCCTTGGATTCACTGTCGTGCTTCCGTTTCTCATCCTGTAGAGCATCAGAGCTTTACCATAACTGTATCCTACATTATTAAAGCAAGTGTGACAAAACAGCAAAAACAGAATAAAGGAGGAAATTATTATCATCTTACATGATGTCTTCTCTCTTTGTGTCTTCTCTCTCCTTCCTCTTTACGTCGTCTCTGTTCTTCTTTATATTCTAAAGTAAAAAGGTTTTTAATCAAATTCACAATCCAAACATAGAAAAATGGCAGTTTAAGGATGCCTACCTCCATCTTCTCTCCGCTCTGAACGCATTCTTTCTTCTTGAACGTCTTTGCCTCTTCGTTTGTCTTCATATTCGCCTCGGTGTTGCCTGTCCCTCGGCTCTCTGTGCAGCTTTTCTGTATGATCTCTTCTTACTTCACCACTTTCATCATGCTGCCTTCTCTCTCTCCTGTGATCCCTTTCCTGTTCTTCTCTCCTTCTTTCCTTCTCCCTTTCTTCTCTCCTTTTGTCTCTGTCCTCCCCCCTTACATTTACTCCCTCTTTCTCCCTATGTTTGTGTCTGTCCCTGTTTCTCTCCCTTTCCCTTGAGTGCTCTTTGTCTGGTATCGTTTTCCTGTCTTCTCTACCATCACCTACCTGTTTTCTCCGGTCCTCGTCATCTCGTCTCTCCCTGTCTTTGTCACCTCTCCGGTCACGAGATCCGTCTTTCCTTCGCTCTACATGTCCATCTCTACTGTCTTCATGTCGCCTATCTCTTTCCTTGAGCTTGTCTCTGTCTCGTCTGGACTCCTCTGGATCTCTGTGCCGTCTCTCTATGGACCCTCCACCACGGTGCATTCTCTCATTGTCTTCTCTGTGTCTTGAATAGCCATCCCCATGGTCTTTTTCCTTAGAAACACATAAATGCAAGGTACTGATTTTGTGAGTAAGCACTTTTGCTCAGGAAAACACAACTCAAAAGGCCAGACGTTTACATACACCCATCATGGGCATGAATGTAATTTCAATTTTTGGCTTTCAATATTTTTTTTTAACCCACAAGTTAGAATTTATTGTGGATTTTCTTTAATCTACACAGAGTGTAAATTATCAGGCTCAAATATGAACATAAACACCTACTAAATTTTCAATAAATGTTCCTTAGCAATCTGCAGTTGGGAAAGTCGATCCAAAAGCTCAATGTTTTTGCTTTTGCCAGCTCTGATGCGTCTTCATCCAGCAACTGATTTAAGCTGAAGTTGAAGGATTTGGTGGTGGTCCTTCTTCATATTTAGTCCATCTTGTATGATACACCAGCAGCAAAACAGTCCCACAGCATAAGCTGCCATCACCATGCACGATAGTACAGCCGTTCTTAGGTTTGACAGCTTAAAAGGTCATTGAAGGTCTTTTTCCCTACGGGATTTGGCTTGTTCATTTGGAAAGCTGCAATGTCCATTTGCAATGTCAATTTTGGAGCAGGGGCTTCTTTATTCATCAGAACCAGCTCAGTCCAAGTGGTGTTAGATCCGAAAAAACTTGTTCTTGCAGTTGTTTGAACTGATGTTGTTTGAATCTGCAGCTGTTAAGAGGTGTTATTTTCCAATTAGTGTAAATCAAGAACTCTTCTACTTTGATTTTTTCTGAGTTCTCTGAAATTTCCTATTGTTCTAAATATTGGTCAGTCAAATTAGTTCTGTCGGTGGGGGGTCATTTCGTCCCTTTGCCATGTTGTAGCTTTGTCGTTTCTGCAGTTTCACATCCTTTTTGTTCTAGATCTGTCTGCCTCAGAAAGGTTTTATACAACTGATGATTTAAACTTTTTTTGTGATCTACTCAAAGTTTAGAGTTTCTTTTAACCTAATAATTATTATCTAGCAGCAGGAGGTTGTCCATAGTCGTTTTGGTTTGATCAAGGGTTATAATCTACCATATTTCATAACTGTCTGATGGTTCGTATGGTAATCAGAATCAAAATCAACTGAGGGTGTAATACATTGCTTTTAAAACATATACAATAAATTCACATGAAATTTCAGCATTTGTTTTTATATTTATCTGCATAACTCATGAAAATGCTTAACTCCAAAGACAAATAGACTGGCATGCAACTGTTTAAGTACATACATGTATACTGGAAGAAGAAAGGGACAAAACAATAATATTTTTTTATTTCCATATTTTATTTTGGTTTCCTATTCATCAAATACTAAGTAAATCTATCTTAGTTTGGTTCTGTTGCCTTATTTGATCTCACTGCCTTTAATGTTATGTAGCTTTTCAATGTAGTTTCTATCACTCTTGTAGATATCATCCTAAATAAAGTGAAATTTAATGTTCATGTATTTTCTTAGAAAACTTTTGTGTTTCAGATGTCAATACTTTTAATATGTTTATCTCTTTCTTATTTATGTCTGTTTATCCAACTTGACAATTTACTAATGCTTAGCAGTTTGTGTTAGGAGTGTCGATTGTTTTTGTTTGGTTGGTTTTTTGGTTGGTTTTTAATGCTTGTTTCTTGTTTCAGCCTCTATGAAGTGTTATTTCTTATGTTTGAGTGCATGAAATAGTGTTCTATGAATGAAATATAATTCAAATGACTACATATTGGTATTGAATACGGGTACAGTTTGGCAAAGACATGAACTAACCTAGTCATATTCTATCAAACGAGCATTTAATGGGGGTCAAAGAGAAACAACTGGCTTTACTTAATGATGATCCCTAAGGAACAGTAAATAAGACATAGACTTGTCAGATTAAAATACATTCTGAAGCCTTCCTGTTAAAAGGTTTGGGTGAATGTATGTATATGTGAAGCAGCAAGTTTCATTTTCAAATTACACAATAAATTCAAACGTGTGCACCGTTTTCTTTAATATAATTATTAATTATTCCATCTTAGTGTTGTCTGAATATTCTATCCTGGATAAAGTGCCTATGAAATAATTATGAAATAATCATTACATTCCCCTAAATAATCAGATTATTGTGGCCTGCCATAGCAATGTATAGGACAGCAGTGCAATGCACTGCCTCCCATGCAATGAATGGAGGCTCCTATTATTCTCCACCTTGAAACTGCCCGAACCGTAGCTGCACCCCCACAATATATATATCAAAAATTCCGGCTCGTTCTCGAGATGTGTGCTACTACTCAACTTTTCGTTTCGAGTTACCATGGCGACGTAATTAGCGAAAAACTATCCCATACAAAGTCAATAGAGCGAGGTCCTGAAGACATCCTAAAAAACCCCACTATTTTTGAGGATTTACTGTGTCATCATGGTTTCGCCTACAAACGCCATTCAACACTCAGTTTGTAGATACGTCCGTGCTGTGTTCAGAAGTGAAGACGGTATGTTGACACGCACACTTTGGCAGGCCCCTTTTAAATTTCTTCAGAAATGTTCTAGTTTAATAACTTTTGACTTACCCTGATGTGTCTTCTCAGTTCAGCAGGTCTCCACGTGTCTTCCTTGGTTAATTTCTAAGGAAATATATAACCTTTGTTTACTTTGTAATAACACCCAGTTAGTTAGAGCAACATAAACACAATTTAAATCAACAATTTAAACAACAAGACGACGTTCAGAGTCTGAGACAAGGTTTATAACCAGTCGCTAGCTTTTATCAGCCCTCTGAAATGTCAAACACAAACCACTAACCTTCTCACTATGCATGTTCTCTTCAGGGTTTAGGGTTTTCAAGCTCCTATCACGCCAAAAACAGCCTCACACTTTTGTATACACGACGCCATAACGATAACTGTCTAGACCGCATGCGCAGTAGGTTGAAACCATAGAGAACGCGTCTTTGGACTTGACAACAGACCTCACTAATCAGCTCAAGAGCAATCGATGCTCCAAAGCCAGTTTCCATGGCAGCGGTCCAAGGCTTTACAGTCAAACTTGAATTTTTTTTTTTTTTTTCTTCCGTAGTTTCCCCCCACATTTTTGTCATTTTTTGTTCCAGTTTGGTGACTTTTTTAAGCTCTTGCTGATTGTGGTTATGTGTTTCAGCGTGTTACCTCTCTATTTTGTTGTTATTTTTATTTCAAATATGTGTGCCTCAGTTTCATCTCTATCCTAAATAGGTAATCTCAACTGGTCAGAGATGGGTAGTGTTAGTATCCTAAAATTGTACTCAAGTAAGAGTAGGACTACTTAAAAATGTCAATTAAAAGGAAAACGTCCTGAGTAAAAAGTACTAAGCAACTGATCAAAACACCTATTTTAAAATTATGTCGTCAGTAAGAAAAAATGTGCAAATGCAGGTATTTTAAAAACTAAAATAATAGCAATAAATAACATTTTTTAACAAAATAACAAATTAAGCCAGAATGTGGTTTGGAGTGTCCAAGTCAAAGTGTGGACTTAAGTCTGACTGAGATAATATGTGACCTTAAATAGGCTGTTTTTGCTGACTCCCCTCCCCTCCCCCCAAGTGCCTGGATTAAAACAATTCTGCAAAGAAGAATGGGCCCAAATCCCTCCACAGTGATGTAAAAGACTCGTCGTCAGTTAACACAAACAAAATTACCAAAGATGACAGAATCAGTTATTAGGTTTAATTCAGTCAATTACCTTTTCACATAGGGCCAAGTTTGGACAGCTTTTTCCATTAGGCTATTTATTGAAATAATTGTAAAACTCTTTTTTTATTTACTCAGGATATCTTTTTCTGATTTAACATTTTTGTAACAAAAAATTGAAACAGGTGAAATCTGTAAGATACTGAAAAAAATAATACTGAAAAACTGACATGAAAAGTTTTTTTTCTCATCTTGACCTACTTTCATGGAAAAGAAAATAGCGTCAATCACCGGTATTGAACACTAGACGGCGATGTTTCTTAGTTTTAAGTGTTCAGGATCCCTGCGTGTTCTTGGAAATGTTTATTCCCACCCTATGTAGGAAGGGTGAGATGAACAGTGAACAGTACAGGCATGCATTTTGCAATCGGCTCTCACTGAAAACTAATAAAGCAGATGTCAGCGCAGCCTCGGAGGACCATGGGAGGTTGCGCAGGTGAGCCAACGTGAAACACAGCGCTCCGCACATGGAACTGTATCTTTAGACTTAACCCGCACTGTGACACTTCGAGGACAAAAGATATGTCAGGAGACAGAATGACAGCGGTATGCGGAGCCCACTCAAACAATGCGAGCCCTGCGAATCCAAAGGAGAACGGACACAGCATCCAGCATGCGTCCAACTTTCCCCATACCTCACCGGGGAGCTCACCCGACGACACCCCGGTGTATTCCAGCAGCGAGCTCACACACACATGGGTCCACTTCGTAAAGACTTTCGTCATAATTTTCCCCATTTACGCACTGGGCTATTTTGAGTTCAGTTTCAGCTGGCTGCTGATTGGACTTTTTATCTTTTTCTGCTGGAGGAAAAACGCAGGAGGGAAGCTCAGCCGGCTGAGCCGAGCGCTTGCTTTCTTTGACCAAGAGGAGCGATGTGCCAAACAGAGTCTAACCACCTCTGATTTACCACCATGGGTAAGTTAAATTATTAATAAATTACCGCGCCATCTTTCTGAGAAGCTTGTGTGCGATTGTCGTGAACAATATGTTTCGAGTTTCCAGGAAAATAAACAATCACCTGACAAGATCAGGCGTTGCAGGTTTGGGCTGTAAAGCCTGATGAAGCAGCTGTTCACCCCCCTCGACTGTGACATAAGACCCCGGCCCCATTCTAAATACAGAATGGTACAATGGTACACCAGACACCACGCTGGGAGGGAAACATGCCCATTAAGTCTCTGTTATTTTAGGATCCATACAGATTTACTATCTTACCTTAAGAAATTCATCCTATTTCAGCAACACTTTATGTGTTTTAGGAGGGCTTGAATTCATAATCAATAGAAACCCTTTTTGTGTTAAAAATACCCAGGATGCCATTGATTAACTAGTATCCCAAGACATAAAATGTCAGGCTTATAACATAATAATAGATTATAAATGTGCTGGATACTGGTATCAAAGTGTACTTAAAGTTTTCAAGGGTTTCAAAATCAGGCTGAGGTGTTTCTGCTGCACAGTTGAACATCAAATATTCTTAAGGTACTTCAGTTGTGGAGTTCCACAGGGTTCTGTTCATGGGCTTATGCTATTTGTGCTCAACTGTCTTCCTTTATGTAATCATTTAAGATCATTCTGGGATAATCCCTATGTGCTCTGGGTCAATTTGCCAAGTTATCTGCCTATTTCGTACATACCGACACATTTTCCTTTTGTCCCTTCCTACTTAATTTTCATATCTCTAAATAAACCAATTCATACTCATGTACTTAAACCTTTTTGTATTTTTTTTTTTATTTTAAACTTTATTTTAAACAAGTCACAGAAAATGCATGAAGCAGCAAATTAACTGCATGCTATTTTCTGAGATGTTATATTACCTATTCCCATTTATTTTGGTTCTGATTTCAGTTAACTTCAATTAAGTTTGACATCTTATGACCCCTGATTAAACAAAAATAACTCTGCTGGTAGATATCATTTATTAAACTCATCTAACAACATTCTTTAATGTAGTCTAGTTGAAAATAGAAACTTACTTAAAATCTTCAGTTGTCAAAAGGTCAATACAAACTGACACAGGGTACAAAATGTTCCACTGCAGATGACTGCATTTGTAAGACAAAATTTGCAAACATACAAAATAGCGAAGAGGCAAAATCATCAGTGCCAACTTTTAAAATGTTAGTTTCAAAACTGGTTTGAAAAATTTCTGGTGTAAAATTAAATGTCAGCTTATTGTTGGTTACGCTTAAACATGAAGTTCCACAGGGTTCTGTTCATGGCCCTATTTTGTTTGTACTTTGTTTTAGGCATTTTTGTTTCCTTATGCGCTGTCATAAGATCATTCATTGATATCTCCAACTGACCCCAGGTCAATTTGCTACCTTCCACAATTTGTACCCTTATTTCAGTACACCTGATTCACATTTATTTGGGTTGTGATCCCTGTTTGGGCTAACTGACTCTTCTGAAATTAGGTTAGGTTAGGTAGGTTAGGTGATACTTAATTGATTCAGAGGAAATTGTGAGGTAGTCTGTTGCCCACATACATACCATCCATAAAAATACTAGATTAGAAAATGTTAAAAACATAATAAAAGACACAATGAAAATATAAAAACTACCAAAAAGAGAAACAATCATGACATTAATTCACCTGTTTCCCACCCTTTCTCCTCCCATCAGTAGCCACATTATAGAGTAAATGGCCCATGGTACAAAGGAGCTCCTGAGCCTCTTGACTGAACAGCCCACCGACAGGAATCTGTCCCTGAAACTGCTCCTCTGCTGGAAGAAAACAGTATACAAGGGGTGGCTGGGGGGCAGTCCAGATCTGCCCTCAACTTGGACAGCGTCCTCTTTTCCACCACTGTCTCAACAGACTCCAGACTTATCCCAGCCACAGAGCCAGCTCTCCTGATTAGCTGGTCCAACCTCTGCATGTCTCTTTTCTTTGCGACCCCCCCCCCCCCCCTCCCAACAGACCACTGCATAGAACAGTACACTTGCCACAGTCGACTGGTAAAACATATGTAGCAGCTTAGAGTACACATGAAAAGATGCAAGTCCCCTCACAAAATACATTTGGCTCTGCCCTTTTCTGTATATCTTGTCCATATTTGTCTGCCAGTTCAATCTATTGTCCAGATGTACACCCAGGTACTTACATGTGCTGATCACTTCTACATCATTACCATCTATGGTAATGGGCTTTAGGGGTGTTTTGCCCTATGGAAGTCCAGCACCATCTACTTTTTTTGTGATGCTGAGCTGGAGTTGGACAGCATATGATCCCTGATTAAACCAAAATAAATCTAACCAACCTCCTGCTGGTATATATTAGTTATTAGAGTCATATTACTAGATTCCTTGTAGGCTGATAAAATATATAATTATTTTGATACATAGATATAAACAAAATAAAGAACAAATATCTGGTAACTTTAATAGCTCACACGTGCTTATTGTGCAGAATAAGATAGACTTTTTACTTTTTATATAAGTATATCATTTTTATATTAACTGGTTTGCCAGTCAGTGTATCTGGTCATGTCCCCCTGCAGTGAGCTGCTTAATAGATTTACAGCACAAAGTTGTGGTTTCAAAATTGCATTACTTAACACAACTAATTTTACTTAGAGTGATGCTGCTTATTTAGTTTCTCCAACATGATTGTTCATCCTTTTTCTGAGTGGAAATATTTCCAAGCTTCCAAATGTCTTCTTCTTGAGAGCCTTCATTTTCCAGCTGACTGGTAGAGTGGATCAAAAACAGAATAGTTTTCTTAAACAAATCTTGGACAGATGGAAGGGAAAGTCCAATTATCCTTTCAGCTTCCATCACTATCCTCTGCAAGATATTCTTGTCTGCAGCTGGAGTACCATGCAGAACACTTGTGAAATCATTCAGACATTTTTGCCCAAAGTAAACTCTTTAGCCTGAGCTGCAAATCAATTACCCAATTAAGACATTCTATATCATACAGCTGGCAGGCGGTTTTGTCAGCAGATTTGTGTGTTGTAAGAAATAGTTAAAAGCACTTTTTTGCTGACACTTGGCTGAGAATGCTTTTATCTAAAGGAGAAGAAATTAGATGGAAGAGACTCACGTTTTGAAATAAAGCATTCTCTTTTTTAAAGTGTGAACTTTATTATAAAGAGAACGTTACCTGGTCATGCATGTGAGTGCTGTGCACAGGGCTGGATTTAGAAGGATGTGTCCACTGAGCTGGAGCCATTTTTGGTGCCCTCAACATAGGTAGTCTTATACATCAGCAGGTATGAATTGATGTATGGTAGGTTTAATTCTTCCCCTGGGCTATATTTCCGTGTTGTTCCCAAAAAATGTACTATAACGTCATAATTTTCAAATACTTGAGTATTGTTTGTTTCATAAAAACCCTTAAATATTAATACAACTAACCTAAAATGGGCTCATGAGTTTTATATATAAAGGACAAAGTTTTCAAAACATACATTCAGTAAAAAAAGGGAAATAAAAGTCTTTTGGGTCCTCCCAAAAAAATTGGGGCCCTGGCCTACTGCCCCTGTAAGCCCTTGCTAAAGTCTGGCTAAAGTCTGGCTGTGCATCATCATTAGAAATCACATAACACAGTAGTGTTACACCCCCTACAGCCCATCACATAACAGTAGTTCACAGTGATTAGTTTTGGAGACAAAGAGCTCCCATATTTTTAAGTAATAACCTCCTAAATTAAATTTTTATCTATTACAGCTAATGTCCTCAGTGCTTCTTTGTTTAAGCCCAGCAGTGTCTGTCTGGTGTAGAGGACCTATATTGTAACAACTTCACAGCAAAAAGTGCCATTATATGTTCTTGAATTTTGTTGTAAACTGTCATACAGGTCGTTAAGCACGACTCCATATCCACTAACCTGCGAGAGGTCTTGCAAATGTGAGCACAGAAGCAAGACATTGAGAATTAAAAGAAAATATAACAACTACCAGGAAAGTGGAGATGCACTGAATGTTTTGAGTCATGGTTGTGGAGAAAGATGTATTGAAGGTGGATGAGTTTAAGTTGCTTAGGACAGCCATCATAAGCATTTGGCAGCAGGGAGCTTAATATTAGGATATCATGCAGCTGTTAAATATTTTGATGATACTTGTGATCGACACACTTTCCTAACTCTTCTCTTTCTCAGCAACTTTAGTCACTCTCTGTGATCTTTATCATCGTAGGTACTGTCATCTGTGTCAAGAAGGAGCATCAACTGCAGTGAGCCTCCATCTAACAGACCTAATGTGTTACTGACACATTAGGTCAGTAACACATTACTGACCTAACGTGTGAGTTCACAATACTAGGAATACAATTCGGAGCAATTTTAGGAATTTCTAACAGCTCTTTGTGATTGAACAAACGGTTTTGCATATGGAGCTGCCAGGTAGGCAAGCATCATGGCTTCAGTAAAGAAGGATTTGCAGAGGATTGTTATGACTGAGGAGGAGGTTAGGGAGAGGGTAAGATGGGGGCAAATGATCTGAAAAACAGTTGTTGTAGTAGACCTTTTTTAAACCTTTTCAATCAATGGCAATTTTTGATATGGGGAAAATGGCTCACCACTCAGAGTGCCATTCTGTCAGGGGATGACATGAGTGTTCAAACAAAGGGAAAGGTATGTCATTTACAACCACCGCAACTATTCCATTGCTTTTTGGCTAAAAATAGTATGAATAGGGGCTTGCATTCTTGACGCAGGAAGGTATGTTAAGGCCTCTCTGACACTGAAGATGGTATCTGAGTTCAGATTCCTATTAACTGCTATACTAAAGGGTCATTTCACAGATTTTTAAAGGGGTCATGACTAGAAATTAAATTTTTCTGTGGTTTGAGGGGTATGATATGATCTATTGTGCACTGATGTGACCGTGTGAATATCAAGAGTTGGTATCAAAAGCTCTGCTCATAGGCAGTTAGCTTTGTTTCTTTGCTCAAAAACGGACAAGTCAGAGAATAATTTATCTAATTTATCTAATAATTTATTCTACGTAGGTTATCTTTCTATGTAATTCATATTCTCCAATTAGAGCACAACATCAAGCAAACAGCCATCCACTTCCCTCTTCCCCCCAGCTGGTACACCGGCTAATTTAAGGGCGAAGTCACATTAGCATGTCTGGCTACTCCACTTGAGAAGAGGATGGCTACTAAAAGGCGGAGCTGCTATGTCTGAAGGTTCTCAGAAACGGATGGAAGTTTCCACTTACTCCCGAAGGATGAGAGAATCAGAGAAGAGTGGCTGAAGTTCATTTATGGGGAAGTACCACGTAATTATAACCCCAATCTGAGACAATGTTCAGCGCATTTTACTGAAGAGTTTCCCAAATATAGTTGTAGCCAATCAGAATGAAGTCAACTAGTTAGAGCCACATATCATTACTGTACCCAACCTTTTTACCAAGGAGGGAAACCCCCTGCAAAAACGTTATTTTTTAAAATGAAATTCTTTGGAGAATTGACATATGCAGCAATATCAACTACATAAAGAAGTTTATAGAATGATATCGCTACCCCTCTAAGGAATTTGGAGTGAATTTGATTTTCTCCAGAACAAAACCTATGGTTGCTTGACTGATCAAACCTGAACAGGATATACTTAGATTGAAAAGGCATTTATTTTAATTACATGGTTTAAGATTCATAAACCCTTCTTTTTTTTTCTTCTTTTTTTTGTAAAGAGGAGACCAAAACAGCATTTTGAAAGCTTTTTTTTTTTTTTTTTTGCTGTCTTTATAACCATAGAGTGAGAAAAATGTGAAAATCGCATTATTTAGATGGATCAAACTTGGACTAAATTATTCAACACATATTCCAGATTCTTTTACAATTTCAATTAAGGGTGCACAAAGAAAGTTCTTGTATGGGCCGAGCTCTGGGGCGAGTTCGCAGCTGGCCTCCAGGGCAGCCTAGTAAATGGTCTCGAAGATGTGGATGTTGTGCAGTTGAACTTCACTTTGGAATGGGTGACACACCAGGGCCTCATTGATGTAAGAACTGCCTTTGATCACAACTTAATGGATACACTGGTGTATCAGTATTGTCAGTCCACTATGATTATTCTTAAAAGTCAACAAAAACAAAAAAAAAAAAAAAAAAAAAAAAAATCAAGGCTAAAACCCATTGTCCATGGGTTTTAGCCTTGATTTAACAAAACTCATTGTTTCTCCATTTTTTCACTTTTCTGGAAGTTTGTTCCAGATTAAAGGAGCATAAAAACAGAATTTAGATCTGATTCTCAGGATGCAGAGCAAACTTGAACCAGAAGACCTGAGTGGTCTAGAAGGTTTAAACAATGAAAACATTAGACGAACTTGATACAACACTAGCTTTTTGGTCATTTAATGTCTGTCGAAAGTAGATGAAGCTGTATCAGAATGTGGTTTCTGAATAAAGAAAGTAGATAAATGTTTAAAGACTAAAGAGGTGTTAAACAAAAGCAAATGTAAAGATCAATAAAATCCATTGGAACACATTTATCTTAAACAAATTGTAAAAACCATAGTCAGGAATGGTGCCTGGTGTAGAGGGAGAGCAGACACCCTACAGACAAAGGCTGTTACCCCTTGATGGAGCTGTTTGGGGTTCGAGTCCCGACTATATGTCTTCTCCCCCTTCACTCTCTGCCCATTTCCTGTCTGAATACTACATATAAAGGCCACTGCTGTCACAAAAACCTTCAAATTAAAGATAAAAACAGTCAGGAGTGCTGTTAATTGTTGTTGGTAACGTAAAAAAGCGGTTTGATCAAGGTAAGTTAAACACAAACAAAGCAAAAATAGAAAGAAAACAAAAAAATGTAAGCAAAGTAAAACTGAGCGCAATCTGATAAATGCAGAAGTTGTTCCCAAAACAGGTGATTTAAAATCCAATATACAAGAAACAGAATTTTGTATTAAAAGTAACTCCCTCTTTGAAACCCCACTGAACTACTGTTGCAATAAAGAGGTACAGTATGTGTGTTGTATTTTTCTGCTCTGTGGGTGTTTTTAAGTACTGGATATCTCAGTCGTTCAACATCTGGTTCAAATCCATTCACTTTATGTCTGCTTATTTTGCAATGATTTGTATTACTTTGCTACGCCTTTACTTGACTTCTATCTGATGTGATTGATTTTGTTTCTTTCTTGGCATTTTGCATTTAGCAGTGGTTCTTCAACCTTGTTACTGAGTGCCATTAACACAAATTTTATTGTGGTCATTTTGTTAGATATTGTCTTTGATTTAGTTTCTTTGAGCTGTTTGCATCCGTCTCACTGGTCTTTTTTGTGTTTTTGTAGTTACTTTATATGCATCCTTTTCATTGGATGCACCTACAGTATCTTATCAGTATCAATTCTTGATTGATTTTTAAACTGCGTCGTGACTTTGTAAAAGTATGTATATCCTTGGGATTTTCTCATGTTTTCTCATGTATTTTATGTGACAGAGCATAATCATACATGACACCAGCTGTGAACCTCTATGTTTGCCCATTATTCCTTGCAAAATTGTTCAAGTTTAGTTAGATTGAATGGAAAAGGATCATGACATCAATTTTAAAATCTTGCCTAAAGGTCCCAGTTGAATTTAGGTCTTTGACTGAACCATTCCAATGCACGAATATGCTTTCATCTAAACTATATCCTTATAGCTCTGGTTGTATGTTTATGATTATCTTCTTCCTGGAAGGCTCTATCAAGTTTTCTTCCAGGAATTCCCAGTATTTAGTACCATCCATCTTTCCATCAACTCTGACCAGCTAACATCTTCAAAGCCACTGCTACATTTTACCATGGGATGGTGTTTTCAGAATGTTAGACTTTGTCACACATTGTGTTTTGCATGTTGGCCAAACAGTTCAATTTTGCTCTCTATTGACCAGAGAAGCTTCCTCTACATGTTTGTTTGTTTCCCTATGGGTTGTGCCAAACTGCAAATGGTAGTTCTCAAGGTTTTCTTTAAGCATCAGCTTTCTTCTTATAAATCTTGGATAAAGTCCACATAATTTGGAGTGCACAACAAATTGTTGTATCAGGAAAAAGTTCTCCAGAGCTACCATGGCCTTCTCTGCTGCTTATCTGATTAGTGCTCTCCTTGTCTGGCCTTTTAGTTCAGGTATATGGCGTTGTTATAGTAGGTTAGTAGTGTGCCATATTCTTTGCATTTGAAGATGATGGATTAAACACTGCTCTGGGGGATTTTCAGATATTAGGAGATTTTAAAACATAACCATTAAACAGGGGGATTCTGTCTACACACTGGTGCAGTTATTAGCACTGCTGCCTTACAACAAGAAGGTCTTTGAATCCTGGCCAGGGGTTTGCATTAAGTTTGCATCTTCTCCCCATGCATACATGTGTTCCTTCCACAGCCCAAAAATAAACCAGGTTCTTTCATTTGCCCTTAAGTATCTGTGTTGCATGCATGGTTTCATGTTCTGTTTGTCTTGTTTCCCTGTGATTGACTGGTGACCTGTCCAGGGTGTACCTAACTTACACTCAATGACCACTGGAGATAGGCACCAGTCAGTGAGTTGCAGGTTTTATTTAGAGGTATCAGAGTTAAGGGGACTGAAAAATTCACCAGCCACACTCCTTAGAGTTCCATTTGTAAAGCTTATAATTTTGTTTCTATTTCAAAATTGGAGTGATCTATCTATTAAAATCCCTACCAGCCATGGCTTTGAGCAGAGTCTTCTCTCCAGATTTCCTTGAAATTTGGAGAGAATACTTTCTATAATCTGAGTAACTGAAATGAAATTTTTGGGTGAGTTTTGAGATTGTGTTTTGAATATAAAAGTAGAATCATGTCAGTAATTTCAGATCATTTTAGATGTACCTCTCTGACTCTAACAGAAGGTTTTAAGCTCAGAAAGTGCAGCCCAGCTTATCAGAAACAAGACCAGAGTTTTGAACATAATTTAAAGAGCTCAAAGTCTTTTAAGTTTAGCACCACCTAAACATTGATGTCATGGACTGAATAATCAATCTTCTTCCTCCTAAGGGGCTCTGCTTGACAGTTTTATTAAACTATAGACCAGATTTTTAAATATTAGCTGAAACTTGGTGCTCCCAATTGCCCTGCTCTTGTCACTTTTCTGTCCACACTTTGACATGAATGCTGAGTCATGAGAAACAGCGCTGTCTCTTGCAGCTGTTGCATCACATGTCAAATCTCCCCTGGAAGCCACTAACATCGGTTCATCCCTTTTATTTTAGGTTTAAAACCCAAAACATCTCATGCATCTTGTTCAGAGTTGTTGGTGCTCTGTAGGTTAAGATATGTCTTTGTCTTACCTGTAATAAATCTCTTTGTGACTTCACTTTGATGAAACTGAGATAAGTTTATCAATGGACTGCTTGTCTGATTGGCACCAAGACAAAAGTAGATTTCTTCCAGGTTAAAACAACTCAGAAATTTCATAATGGTCCATGTGTATTTTAAGTACACCAAAGAGCAAGGTGGTTAATGGCCTTACCAGTGCCCTTTTTATTTTTTTATGGCTGGTTCAAAATCATAATAAATAAAGGGAACCAGAAAACCAAGTTAAAGCTCAGTTAACTTAGCTTTTACAGTTAACATAACTAGGTAAAGCAAAAAAGAATGCTTTGAAAGATGTCAGACAATAAATTAGTTGTATGTGTATACATGCATGCATAGACCAGTGATAAATAAAGTGGAGCATGATACAAAACCAAAACACAAAAGCTGTTCCGGGGGATGGGATTCAGAGGTTTCTTCTCACAACTCAAGGAAGACTGACCATTTGGAATCTTTTATGCTGGAACACTGAGCCCAGATAATCCCAATGTGCCCTGATAACACAGCTACACCCACTGTTTATCTAAAATACAGAGCTAAGTCAATGAGCATAGAAGCCTAAAGAAGCACTCAAGGTGGGGTGGAGTCGTTATACATGCAAAACACTACTGCAAAAAGGAACATGCTGAATGTCTGAGGGATCTAAAGCAGTCTGGAAATCTATGGAATATGATTTGTCCATCCATCCATCCATCCATCCATCCATCCATCCATTCAAACATATAAATACATACATACATACAGTTGTCTATATCCGTTTTAATACAGATCCATCTGTAGCATCTTACATTAGTGACCAGCTTGATTAGAATGACTAACCTTAAACAGCAGTCTATGTGAATATTCCCCAGAAAATATAGACTGTTCCTGACGGGGCAGTCCCCCTTGAGAACCATTCATGCTGATTCTGGTCACTGGCTGATGTCCCTGTGCATCTCCACCAATGAGCACAGACTGGAGTTAATCTTTAAAAAAAACAGAAATCAAAACATACAGAAGGACTAACAGATGCAGCAATAATTTGTTTACTTACCAACAAGCAGAGCTGCAAAACTCTATTATGAATCTGTCAATTAGAATTTATAGTGTTCTTTAAATGATCATGTCTTCTGTTTTCTTTATTGTAGGTCCATTTCCCAGATGTAGAGCGGGTGGAGTGGTTAAACAAGGTAAATAAAATGAGCAACTGTCTCATTTGTTCTGTTTACTTCAGTGAATCCTGCTAAACTGAAAGGCAGTTACCCTGATACTCTTTCCTCTCGGTCTGTTACACTGCAGCAAATTTAACTTAAACATGCAGCCTTGTGTCTGCACCAGTGTGAAAAGCATGCCATAACCTCTGTGAATCTCCATGGCAACAACCAGGATGTACATTCAGAGTCACGCATGAGTATATATTAAAATAGTTGAGGGATTTTAGGGAGGGGGAATAAAAATTGCATGGTCTGATGTCCATGTTGATGAGAATAACTCTGACCCTGCTTTCCCAAAATAGAAGTGCGTTTTCAATATTTTAAACACATATGTCACTCGCAGCATGACACTTGCAGGAACACATGTGAAAGCTTCATGTGTAGTTTTAGTTAAAAATCGATTTCTGTCTATATTTTCCTCCAGACTGTGAGGCAGATGTGGCCGTACATTTGTCAGTTTGTGGAAAAACTGTTCCGTGAGACGATCGAGCCGGCGGTGAAGGAGTGCCACGCCCATCTGAGCACCTTCTGCTTCAGCAAGATCGACTTAGGAAATAAAGTGAGTGTAGCGGAAAGTGCCGGTGTGTTGCTACAGAGGTTACAAAACAGGCCGCTGTCAGCAGGTGCTGTCTGACAACCGGGGGAGGTTCTAGCTCGACAATGAAAATACACGACAGAGAGGTCAGTGTCACAAATAGTTTCCATGGATGGGTGGGTGGGGAGTTGGAAAACAGGTCGACCTTGTGCCAAGCGTGTGAGAGTTGAGGGGGTGTTGTCATAGTGTTAATCAGCTGGAGTGGTGTGGTTGCCATAATGGTTACTTTTGTTATCTTCTATATCTTCTAGCCACTCAGGATCAATGGGGTCAAGGTTTATACAGAAAATGTGGATCGAAGGCAGATCATCATGGACCTACAGATCTGGTGAGTCAATAATATTTGCCTTTTTGATTCCTTAATATATTACTCCCCGCTAGAATGGTAACACATTTTAGGACTGACAGCAATCTCTTAGTGAACCTTGTTTCAGAAAGGCAAATGTTTCGAGTAGCAGTCAGAGATCTCACATTTCACAGAGACCAGTGCTCTCCATTGGCTCTTTAATGGCTTCTTGCTTTTCACATCTCCTCCAAGCTGTATGACCTTTTACTTGGCAGGTGCAGAGAAATAGACAAATAACCAAAAGCATCCACGTAGGCACTGATTTTTGGCTTACAAGCTATCCAGAAAGTTTTTTTGAAAACCATGAGCATTTATGCTTTATAAATACCTACAGTGCACTCCACAGTAATTGGCAGTCCTGGTAAAAATGTGTAAAAATAACTTAAAGCTGCAGTATGTAACTTTTATTAAAAAAAATATTTTTCTACATATTTGTTGAAACTGTCACTATGTCATGACATAGTGACAGTTTCACAGTTGATAATCAGAGCCAGGAGGCAGGTCTTAGCACTGTCAATCATTGTCTGAGTGGCAGTGCTCATCCCCCCAATATTCCTCCCCCCTTGCTCTCTGCTGCACTGCAGCTAGCAGAGACTGTTGTGAATAATCAGGCTAGCTAGTGTGACCACTGATGATGACAGATAAATGGTTTTCCTGTAACGGTAAGTTGTTTCTCCGCCATTAGCACATTTAGCAGCGAGTAAATGAATTTGACTGAGAGAGCTAAGACCTTCCTTCTGGCTCTGATTGGTTGTTTTAGGTCGGGAGCGGTGCAAAGTTACATACTGCAGCTTTAAAATAAATGTTTTTTTATAGTGGTATTATCTCACGTTTGACAATTTAGAAAAATCAGATATTTATTTTCTGTACATTTATTCAGTGAGGAAAGAAATCCTATGTTAAGAAATAAAGCTTGCAGAGAGAGAGATTTTTGAGTATTCCTCTTTTCACAACCCCTCCAGCCCATTCAAATTTTTTAATCCTCTTTACGTATGCATTAAGATTTAGCTCTGCAGAGGGAAATGGGCATGAAAGACTACCTTTACAAGGCTCCAGTGACCTTTGGAAGGGAAACAGGCCCACAGCACCACAGATCTTCCATCATACTTAAAAGTGGCCATGGGATGCTGTTCTATCTTGTTTAACATCAGAGCAATCTGATGTCTTCATGCTACACCTCTCAAACAAGGAGGTGTGGCCTTTTCTGGTTATTTTGGACACTTGGTGACCCCAAGCTGCAGCTCTTTGCTGCAGTTCTTAAATATAGAGTTTTGGAGATTATTTTTTACCTTCCTTACCATCCTTCTCAATGTTTATGTTGGTATATTGTTTTTTAACATTTTTGTTACAACAGTATGCTGCTGCAATAAAAGACAACTTTATTTTAAGGCATTTTACACATCTACTGGGGAGAGAATAAGCTTGGAGAGTGTGGATACATGGGAGCTAGGCTGGTTTGAGATTAATTTTCATGAAATCATCTCTAAATAACAAAGCTTGTTTTCTTAACTAGTTATTTTAACCTAGAAAATAGAAAAAGTCAGTTTTCTCATTATCACCCATGCAAAACTTTACTTTTTTGCCTGGGATCAAGAGAGTTACAACATAGACTGATTAAAGCTGAAAATGTTCTGTTAAGGGACATCCATCACTGATCATTCTATATTACATTATTCTATATTAGTGTATTGCATTACATAGTCTATATAACAAACAATTGACTTATTAGTAGGTATCATGGCAATGACTCCTGCCAAAAACTAAACTAAGGGTAACAACAGTTCTATTTTTCTCAAGCTAATGTCATAAAAAACCTTGGATATCACCAGATAATAGTAAAATCAGCTCGTATTCTTGTAAAAATCGCTTGGAAGTTATTAGCATCAATCAGTTTCCATACATTTTAGAAGTATAGTAGTATTTGATATTTTTTTTTTTTTTTATTATTATTTTTTAGCAGTGTAACAAAAGCCCAAAGGAAATAAAAAATGTTAAAAATGTTATAAAAAAATGATGGAAACCTGATACGATTTTTTTCCTGCCTCTCAGCTTCGTTGGGAACACTGAGATTGATGTGGACATCAAGCGCTACTACTGCAAAGCTGGGATCAAGAGCATCCAGGTGAGGAAAATCCTTTTGGTTTTGATTTATCTCTTTTTTTAGGCTGAGGTACTTTCTCTTTCTCATGAGTTTTGGTCTCTCTAATAACCATCAAATAAAAGGTATACAGCAGCAGATAGAAAGGGACACAAAAGGAGGCAGAGGTCTGTCCTGTCATCTCTAATTTACAAGGCTCTTCTAAAAGAACATAAAGCCAGAGTTATTAAAGGAAAAAAGTGCTAGGAAATTGTTTTGATCATGTGATTTGTCCTAACATACATGTAGGGTACAACTCCACTGCAGAACTGATGTCAAAGGATGGAGCAAAGAAATGTATAATACATACATTATAATACACAGAAGAAAACATAATAACTACAGTATACACATTGGCAGACTTCATTATGAGTGCATTTCTGCATGCTGTTCTTCTGTCTTGGCTTTTTCTGTGTTGCTGTTAAGGAACATTAGGCAGAAGCAGAAATCTGCATTATTCCTCAGAGTGCTTTTAGATCTTCCCCTTGGGAAATATTTGTTGTATCATGTTCCCATTATGCAACTCATTCAGACCTGCATAGAGCATCTCTCTTACAGTCATTACGAACAACACTTACTTCAAGTCATTGTTTGCTTCAGGAGGGTTGGGATTAAACCCTGTTGGTCATTGATCACATATAATTACCCTTTTGTGGGGTCAGATGCAAATTTTTCTTCTAATAAATCAGAAGCCATATTGAGTAAGTCCTTCTTCTCCAAATGGAGCCATTGTAAAAAAAAATCAATTATCCTTTGGTGTAACTCACTCTATTCTTATTTCAATATTATTCCGTGAGACAATTTGCTCAATAATTTGATCAACATAAAACATATATAAGAGGTGTGAAAGGTGGCACTGATCTTACATCAACTCATAACTGTGTGATGTTCGTGCACTCCAAAATTATGTTTGCATACTTGTTCTTCCATCTTTGTCATTTAAGTTCATTTTTTTCAGAGGCACAGAAACACTGTGAAGGGTCAGTTTTCAGTGTTCAATTATCAGGAAGTAATGTTTCCCGCTACACTTCCCTATAATGAAAAACCAAAAAGAGGTTTGAAAAAATAAAGAAGTATTTTGTGTGGAACTGGAAGTAAGTTTTCATTATGGAAATAAATTTCCAAACAAAACATTTATGCTGGAATTTAAACTTACTTTGTTCCCCGCTGGTGCTTTCAGCAGAATTTTGTTTACTACACAACACAACTAACCCCCCTCAGTCACTATAATCCCAGTACGGCCCATAAAACAATACGGAAAAGGTGGAGGTTGAAGCTGGCAGGTGCAAAGCCACGCAGCGATCGAGTTTCCAGCCTATCGTGTGCCATCTCTGGTCACTCCACCGCTGAGGAATGTCGAGCTCCAACTCTCTTAAGCTTCCTGCTTGCATGTCTGCGTATATTACTGTTGTTCTCTCCTGTGTCTCCATAGATCCATGGTGTGTTGAGAGTGGTGATGGAGCCCTTGCTGGGGGATGTGCCTCTTGTTGGAGGGCTGTCCCTGTTTTTCCTCAAGAAGCCAGTAAGTGCAGATCACACTGAGTCTGTGTAATATTCAATTTAACATGTTAAACAGAGCAATTATCATAACCGATAACTTAAAGCTGCTAAACTCCAATGTATATTTTGAAATACAAGACCAGATATCTTCTAAATCTGCTCCAGAACCTGTGTTGCACAAACTATTCAGTATTATATGTAATGCATGTATTTGAAATACAAAATTTAAAATTTAATACAAAATTTAAAATTAAGAAGTTAAATACTGCCACCACCATCCTGTTTACCATCCTATTGACCTAACTGCTCATTTTATACCTGCTCAACCATAAACTCAAAGGTATTTTATGTGATAGATCATTTTGCAAGGTGGAAGTATCTAAATAAATTTGTGTTCACCCCTCTTCCCTAAATAAAATCTAGTGGGACCAGTTGTCTTAAGAATTCATTCAATTTGTCCACCTTTTGTTCTGTGAAGGCCTCTGATAACATTATTGAACAAACAACATCATGAAAACCAAGGAATAAAGCAGTCAGGTTAGGGATAAAGTTGTTGAGAAGTTTAAAGCAGGGTTAGGTTATAAGGCAATATCTGAGTGTCAGAGTAAGGCACTAAAATATGGCCATTAAACTAAGCTATGAGGCCGGGATTAGAGAGCAGTAATTAGGAAGTAGCCATCAAGAAGAGCTTCAGAGATTCTCAGCTCAAGTCAGAAAATCTGTTGATCAGCCAACTATTTGCCACACACTCCACAAATATGGCTTTTATGTAATAATGTCCAGAAAAACATTCTTTAAAGAAAGAAATAAAAAGATTGATTTGCAGTTTGCCATAATCCAAATAGAAAACATAACATACATCATGTGGAAGAAGGTATTCTGGTTAGAGGACACCAAAATTGAACTTTCTGGCCTATATCCAAGATGCTATTTTAAGAGGAAAACTGAAACTTGACATCACCTTGAACATACCATCCATATGGTGAAACATGATGTTGGCAGTATTATGTTGTGGGCTTGCTTTTCTTCAGCAGTACCTGGGAAGTGACTAGACATACACTACTGGTCAAAAGTTTTAGAACACCTCAATTTTCCAAGTTTTTTATTCAAAATTATCCAGTTTAAAGCAGCACTTGAGGTAGCCATTTTGGTTCAGGGTCCTTCTCCTTCTGTACAAGTCCTTGGATCCAGCAAAATAACCCCAGACCATCAGACTTCCTCCTCCATGTTTGACAGTTGATAACACACTCTGTGGGACCATCCTTTCACCTACTCGATGGCATACAAAGATCCTGCTTTGTATACAAAGTTCATAAAACCTTCTTCCAGTCTTCAGTATTTCATGGCCCAGGCAAGCCTCTTTGTCTTATTCTGACGTCTTAGCAATGACATTCTTTCTGCAACTGGTCAAGTCAAACCTACAGCTCTAAGTCTTCTCTTCACAGTTGAAACCGAGGCTTGGTTACTACGACCATTATTAAGCTGTGCTTGAAGCTGTTTTACGGTGAGCCGCCTATCACACAAGCTGTTGACACTTAGAAACTTGTCCTCTGATTCAGTTGTGGCTTTGGGTTGCCAGACCTCTTCCTGTTGGACTTTGCCCCGTCTCTGAATGCCTTTTGGTGGTGGTCTTCCACTGTTAACTGCCTTTTTCTTGGCATTTCTGTTGCAAGACACTACTTTCTGCTGTACAATACTGTTCAACAGATGCTCATGAGGGTATGGTACCATAGTATGTTCCAACACTGCTTTTATGCAGGCAGACATGTTTATATGTAATCTAGAAAATTTGGAACACCTGTAAGAATAAGTTTTTCAAGTTTTTCACTTTTCAAGGCTTGATCAACCTTCAAGCTTCACAACAGCTTTAAATTGGCAATTTATTTTGTGTTCCTTAAGAAAGGCCTTTTTGTGTTATTCTGAAATATATATTAGTTTTTAGTTTCTGGTAACCTTACCTTATTTTTAACCTCTGGCAGTTCACCACTTACCTTTGTACCACTTCAGTGGTACAAAGGTAAGTTCATTGTTCATTGGGCTTCATTCATTGTTGTTCATTGGGCTTGAACAACTTGTACTGCAATTAAAAACTGAAAGAATTGAGATGTTCTAAAAAGTTTTGAGTGGTAGTGTGCAACCCAGCTACATTGGAATAGTTTAGACCAAAGCATGTTTTCAATTGGTCATGTTTTCAAATGTTCCACTCCAAGTGCAGCCCTAAATCAAACTGAGAATTTGTGACAAGACATGAACCTATTATTATTCACTGTTGATCACCATACAGTCTGATGGAGCTTGAGCTAATTTCATAAAAAGAATTGACAAAAATCACTCCATATCCCAAAGACCTGCAGTTGTATTTGAAGTATGCAAGTATTGGCCCAAAGTGGCTGAATAAAACACATGGCACACTTTTAAGATTTTATTTGGGAAAAGATTTTAGAACCATATGTCATTTTATGTCCACTTCACAAAAACACATTAAAGTACTAGTTTGTGTTGGTCCATCATCTAAAATTCCAAACACTGAAGTTATTGGTTAAATTTTGTTAAAAGGTGGGAAAAATACCTTTGCCATGCACTGTATGTTACACCTTATGAATCAATTATTGCCTTTCTTCCAACTATTCACTATTCTGAAAAATCCCCCCTTAATCACTTCATAACGTGCCTAGATTATATTTTACTACTTCAGTTTCCTGATTGATTTCAGATATTTTCTCCCTTTGTTTGAAGTACTATAAACCACAGTCTGATAAAGTCATCTAGCATGATTTGCCTCCACATTGTTGGTATTTTCCAGAGCATGCGCTCCATTGATCTCACAATTCATCACCTCTGTTGAGCTGCCGCTGCAATGCTTAAAATTGTTTGACCGATTTATAGCAAATGCTTGGACTCAGTGGAGCTTTACTTGGGCTTTAAATAGCTGCAGATCAAGCCAGACCTACTTCGGCAGATTTCTTTACCCCAGGCACTGGGCTAAAGCTCAAGTGGAACTATTACTCCTCCATAGGAGGCTGATGGAAGATGCTGCTTCAGGCCATAAATTATGATGTAATCCCACATTAAAACAAATAGTCATATAACAGCATTATTTTACAACAGTAAGAGAAAATGAAATGCTAAATCTGTAAACTGATGATAAAAAAAGTTATATCACAAGAATTTGTGTGGTCCAGACATGAAATAATTTATTTTCATTTCCAACAAGGCTGGCCACTAAATGATAAATGAGATATTTCCACATCCTGTGAGGTCTTAGCCATATCTGGACTGTGTGTGATCACAACAGATGTGACTTGGTGCGGTGTAAATAGAAGATGCAACACATTCTGCAGTGAGATTTTATTGCTGCAGCTCTGATGAACAAACACTTTGTTTAATGACTGCTGAAATCAAGTACCGCTAGGATCTGTTGAGAATGCTTGTCCTGCAAGCATGATTATTACTAAATTGCTTAGTGTGGATTTTTGGATTGAATATTCCCATCAATTCATCTGCCTGTATTCACACAATGAAGAGTTTTCTACACAATTGTATTCACACAGTTCGTTCATTGAAAATGTTGCTCAGCATTATTAGAAATTTCTAATGTTTTTTCATCTGTAAAGAAACCATTTTAAGATTATAGCTTATAATTTCCTGATTTTCTGAAGTTGTGATATATTAGGAACATCAGTAGACTTACTTGAAACCTTAAACTCTGGATAGGGGACACTTAAATCCTCAAATAAAACCAGAACCACAAAATATAAGATTTGAGTTTAACCCAAGAACTCCTTGATCAGTGGTAAGGATGCTCAGGCCTGTTGAGTGTCTTGAATGGCAATGCTTTTGAAGCCACCAGTCTACAGGATGTGAGGTGTTTCAGAAGCATATGAAAATGTTTTTTTTTTTTGTTTGTTTTTTTTTTTTGTTTGTTTTTTTTTTTTTTTTTTTTGGTAGAAGACATTTGAAACTACATAGTCAAACGTGGCAGAGAATATATCTGATATTTGACTAAGATTGGATTAGATTAAATTCGATTAAGGTAAAGCATGTCTTTGATCATGAACAATTTTTCTACCGACAATGGAATATTAGGGGCATTGTAGATAAAAGAAAAAAGAAATAGCCACAGAGGAATAAATTTCCACCAAAAAATATCTGAATTTCTTTAGATTAATTTCATATATTTACAAGGAAAAACTCGGATTTTCTCTGATGAAGAAAAGTTGTAAATTTGCAAGAAAACAATAAAAAAATTTCCATGATTAAAGGCATACATTTACAATATTAAAACTATAATATTCTCTGACATTGTGAATTCAGAAATTTGTTAGAAGAAAACTCAGAAGCTTACTGAGATTATAAAGTCAGACATTTGTGACAAAAAGTCACAGAAGTCCTCTGAGGTTTAAGTGGTAAATTACAAGATGTGCATCTTGATATATAAGTGTAAGCGTAGCAAATCTTCACGCCTCACTAACAGATTCTTTCAGTCAGATGAAGAATATATCAGTCATACACAGACAGCAACTTCTCTCATTCAGTAGTGGGAGCATTTTATTGTGTTTTATATGAAATGATTGACAGTTAGTTAATTACCAAGTAAGTCTTCCACAACTCAAAAATTCTTCTTTGTAGAGCATTTGTTTACATGTTTAAATGTTGGTCTGGAAGTCACTGGAAGAGTTCACTTAAAGCATCATGGGATCAAGGAATAAGGCAGACACTCTTCATATTTTGAGACCTAATGGATGAGATATTTGCCTTGACTACATCTAAAGTTGACGTGATCTACAAAAAAAGAGCTCTTGTAAGTAATTGGTCAAATTTGAAAAATATTTGTGTAAGTTTGTGTATGTGAATTCCAAAAACTTATATACTTTGGACATATGTATTCTAAGTATATTTACTTTTGTAATTAATGAAATTTAGTGTATGTTACAAACATACCTACTATAATACAAAGGGTACATTCAAGGCTTTAAGCAAGAAAGACTGTCTGGTTTGGTGTATAGTACATTTATCTCATTTGACCAAATGTTGACAAAACGGGGCCCAGTGTAGAGTAGATCTTGGCCCTGCTCTCTGAAATTCAGATATTGGTATTCTACTTTGGAAGCTCAGCAATATTGACTGTTGTCCCCAGAGACATATTCTTTAAAATACACCTGATGGCTCACAGATTGAGTGCTCACAGAGTGTTATTGACTGAAATCTCTGCAAGACACTAAGACAAACATTTCTTTATGGAGGTCCAGGTGTTTCTTAAATTTGCTCTTATTTTAAAAAATAGTGTTAAAGAATGAAGAAGGTAGTGGCTTTTCTTGGCAGAGGAAGTCAGTGGTTAAGCTTTAACCTTCAAAAATGCAATGTTCCCTGTTTTATCCATCACATAAACCAAGCCACTTCCAAAAGGTTCATAGTAGAATATTTTTTCTGCACACTTGTTTTGTCAATGAGCTGGAATCTTGTATTTACACCACAAAACCCCCTGAGAGTCCCCACCCAATCATTCACAGTCCCGCAGTCCTCCCCCTCCACCCTGCAGGGGTTGGTGTTGTATGCTGTTGTCTGCTGCAGTATAAGCAGGGGAGCCTGAGAAGAAGGGTGAGAAAGGCTCATTAAGAAAACACAGTCTTTAGAGCTTGGAGGCAGTAGCAGATCAAAGCCCACTGAGAGGCTGATCCTGCTTGGATCCCTGTGCTGAGTTCTTTCTATTCAAGCCTCTCTTTGATTTTGATTTTTTATCACAAACCTTCCCCCGTCTTTTCCCTATTGGAACTGGTACATTTCATGTGACAATGAATAACACTGACAGTAACTTTCCATTCAGTGAAAGTACAAAGTCCCTCACCTCATTATTCTGAAAATTAATGAGAACGCAGACAGTCTCTGTGGCTTTTATTAATATTTCAGTAAGCAGGTATTTTTGTCTTCATTTCTGTTCAGGGATACAAGCTTTTAATAGTGTTTCTTAGATCCATAAACTGTGACTAATGTTGCATGCAGCATTTGTTTTAAACCCTTAGAACATATTCTGTCCTCTATAATTTGTTAAATGTCCAGCACATTTAATTAGGTCTTTTTCTTCAGTTCTTTACAGTGGCCATCGAGCACAGAGAAACATCCAAGCTTACTCTAACCCTCTTTGTATTGATATGGATGATGGTCAGGAGATGCTTTTGGTGTCAGTTTTGTACTACAGGGGTACACCTGTTAAATTGCTGATCTATTGGGATTTTAAAACACAGTCATCTTATGGGTTTGCAAACAAAGGTACAAAGAAGGAAACATATCTATTGATGTCAGAGGTCAAAGGAGAAAAGGCAGACTGGTTTAACATGATTGAAAAGCAACAATAGCTCAAAAAAGCACCTGTTAAATACAAGGTATGTTGAATACTGCAGTATGTTTCCTGGTTTGATGATTCTTTCAGGTGCTACATTTAGCTTTGGCATAAACAGGACACCTGATTATTGTTGCTAACCAAGTCCATCTGTTTATGACCACGGTGTACTAATCTTCTGATACACTATTACAAGCAGATAGTGCACCATGTAACAAAGTTTAAACTATCTTCAACTGGTTTCTTAACATGATGGAAAATTTACAGTATTCCAGTGACCTTCATTATCACCTGATCAGCAATCTAACGGAGCATCTTTGAAATATGATGAAACACGAGATTTACATGTGTATGTAAAGCCCACAGATCTGCACAAACTCCATAATGCGATCATGTTTTTAAGGACCAACCGATTAAGGCAGTTTTGAAGGCAAATGATGGTTCAACTAAGTACTAGCAAGGTGAATCTAGTAAAGAGGAGTGTGATAAAAAAAAATTACGTTATTTGTCTTGAGAAAATTGATGAAGCGATATCATCCTTCAGATGTAGGCAATCAAGCAGCACTTGGGAGGGCAGCAGCAGCTGGTACATCATTTAATGCCCAAGCAACAGAAGGGCTTGCCCAAAAAATCAGTGTGACTCCTTGGTCAGTAGTATCTGTCAACCAGCTTGCCTTCAGTCTCCATGGTATCCAGCTGTCATACTATCTGATAGCTAATGACTACCAGCCAGTACCTCAATTACTGCTTTGAGTTTTAGCTCAGTTGGTTGCCAGAGCATCAGGATATAGGTTTCACCAGCTCTTACTTGTGTGATGCTAGCTACTAGCACTGCTGGTACATCCAGCTGAATTTTGGGAAGTTTATTTGAAGATGGTAGAGAAGACAAAAATGTGTGCATGCCACGTTTGAACTTGCTGCTGTTAACAATTTATCATGTTATCCAGGTAACTTATATTAACAGTGAAAAGCAGTGACATAATTATCCTTATGCACAGGCTGCTCCTCAACTGTTGCCTATGCAGCTTTTCCTCCTTAACAAGTCATCAGTTATCTCACATATATCATGGCAGTGTTTGTGAAAACACGTCGGCTATTACTGGGGTAATTTAATATTGTCCAACAAAAAAATTAAAATTGTCAGACATGTTGACTGATGTGCTTCAGGGCCATTTGACTTGTTGACAACACCTGGTTATAAAAGTTTTAAAGAAGCCTCCAAAATCTTTAGACTGTCTGTGTGCCAGCACTTCAACTCTTAAGTAGAAAAAGAAACAGAGTCACAGACAAGATACCAACGATTTGGAAGCAATGTCACGACCAGCTAACTGTTAGCTGCTGATGGTGCTAAAGTTGGCGCCTGCTTCAGAGCTTCCTATGAGAGCTAAACTATAGGGCTATGTCTCTGTTTTTGAGGTATCTAGAGAGCAGCACCTTTAATTCAAAATCTAAAATATTTAATGGTCAACTAATAATTCTACTCTGAACGATACTTCATAAAAACACTTTGAAATTCATGAACCATCTAGTTTATTTGTTAAAATGCAAAAAAAAAAAAAAAAAAAAAAAAAAAAAAAAAAAAAAAAAAAATCGCTTTTTCAATACTTTATACGTTTAGTATCACCTTTGAATTCTACAAACCTAAGAAAAGCAGGACATTGACTCGTTAGACCTTGACTGAATTCTACAGTGATTACAAATCCTTTAAAACACTGTAATCTGCTAAACCTTTACTTTGGGACTCCCTGCGCAAAGAAAAAAAAATGGTGTTCTCTTTCTTGTAAACCTAATATTGCTGACACCCATAATGTAATAATATTCATGGTCATTAGAAAAGTGTGTTTAGCTTATATTATCAGAGTCTGCAGGCCTCACAGTCTTTTTTAGTTATTTCTCTCTGTGAACAGAGAATACAGTGTCTTTTCCCCAGATTCTTTTCTAGGAACGATCTATATTTTCTGTGTTACACTTCAATGGACATCTAAATGAAAATCTCAGCTTTTTCTTTTTAGAAAAGCACTTTTGTGGTCACTAACACTTGTATTTAGATAACCAATAATATGAGCAGAAATCATCACCATGGTAACAGACTGGAACATTTTCTGTCTGGACTGAAATAACCCTGTTAGGCTGAAGTGATAGAAGCAAAGAAAGAAAATAAACATTAATTGGAGACAGACAAAAATTTGCTGGTCACTATATCTGTGAAGCCAGGAACTAAAACATTTTGCTTGCATGATATCTGCTTTTTTGTTGTTTATGTCAAAGTACTTAAGATACAAACCTCCTGAGTGACTTATTTTGGGTATAGATACTAACTTTGTTTGTTGTTAAGTTTTTACAGCAGTGTTGTGTGGCCAGAAAGGTTTTCTTTCAGCTACCGAAACTTAAAGGTGCAAATGGTGGATTTTGCCTACAGCAAGACATTAAGACACTCTTATCTTCACAAGCAACCTCTGGAAAAATTCATAATTACATAATAAAATCTGACTGCAGTGTTTCGTCACTGAGTAATGGGTTTGCCAGCCAGGTATTCTAGGGTTTGCTGTTGTTTACTTGGGATGCTTCAAAAAAATTCCTTGTTTCCTTTCCCATTTTTGTGCACTGACATAATGTTGTTTGGCAGGTCTATGAAAAATTCCTTCTTCCTCACAGCCTGGGTTTCACTAATTTTAACCCAGACGTCCTTTATTGAGTATGAGTTTGGATAAGTGCGGGAAATTAAATTTCAGTTTTTAAAGCATCTCAAAGTACAAAAAATAAAGCATAACATATCCAAACTCAATGGTATGTAATAAAAGGGAGTATGAATAGTCAAGGATGTTGTGTGTTTCATTCTTTTCTTTTTAATAGACAAAAGATGAAGTCAATTGTTTTTCTTCATCTTTGTGCAGGATTTATTGAGTGAACTGATTAAGAAAAACATTGAATCAGTTTTAATATGAGTCAGATCTCTGAGAATGAAAATGTTTAAGGTTTACATGGTGCTTTTGCACTACCACAGTTATAAATATCTGAAAAAAGCACTGTAATTGTTTCATGCTGATAAACTTTAAGTCATGCCCAGCAGACCAAAAGAGCAGACTGTCACGTTGAGGTGTCGTTGTAGTGATAAACCCAAATGCAGACTGGCAGAGGCAGTGAGTGGAATTAATGTAATTTTATAGAAAAAACTCAAGAAACAAAACTTCGAAAAAACCCACAGGAAATGCAGGGAGCCACTGTCGAACAAAAACACAGGAATCTAGGTGCCAGGACAGCAGGGTTAAACAAGGAAGAAACAGGAAGATAATGAGAGGAACCAGCAAAGAGTGACTGAGAATGGGTTTTGAAAATACTGGGGGCTTGATTACTGAACAAGGAACGGATGGCTGATTAGAAACAGGTTGTAGGTGTGAGGGGAAAGATCAGAGGGTAGATTGAGGAGAGAGAGAGAGAGAGAGAGAGAGAGAGAGAGAGAGAGAGAGAGAGAGAGAGAGAACAGCAGCAGGGGGCAAAAGAGTGTAAACAGGGGAACTAGAAAAATAATCTAACTGTAGCAAAGAATACCTAAACACAAAGACTAAATTAACATAATTAAATTAGAATAATTAAGGGTTCAACTGAAGTAAAACATAAACAAGGCTAATCCAATCAAAGTAAGAAACTAAGGAACACAGGACAATGGTAATCAAAACTAGAATGAATAGAATCAAATCCCAAAACAATCCAAAACAACCCAGGTTCTGACACATATGTACTCAATTTCGGTGGTTTCTTTAAAATTTGATTTTTCGGCCACATTCATCTGTTTGTAATCGATGGAAAATATTCATTTGGTTGCAGGAATAATCCATCTTTAACACACATCAGTTGAAGTCACAGGTTAAGTTAGGCCTGATTTAAGATGCAATTAGACATGTTTGGACATGTCCAAGATTTGCAGGGACATGTCTGTTGGTGTGTTAGCATTGTAAAAGACAATGAAAAAGAAATATAATTAAACATAGCTAATCACTACTACAGAAAAAAAAAAAACGCTCACTATGGACCAAAACAACTTGCTTTGCTGCAGTTGTTGCTATTATGCTTGGTGTTGTAAATTTAGGGAATCCTACAGGAACACCTCCATGTATAAGGTGGATAATTGTCCTTTCTTTCATTTTATTCCCTCGGTATGGTTGTTGCATTGAGTATTTTACATTAAACATTATGAAGCCAAGCATCCTCTGGTTGGTGCTTAAGGTGGAAAATACATTAAACTAACAAATGCTATTTTGTAGTAATGACACAAATAGCTGAGGGCTTTTTTTAAATTCTGAGCTGATTGATAGTACCCACCAGCACCATACGGGTGTTTTTTTGCTCCAGTTATATCACCATATGGACAGAAGAGTTTCTACATTCCTTTTTAGTGAGTACCTACCAGAAAGTTTTCTGACAGCAAAGAATTAGAATTTCCTTTCAGCTAAACAAACTAAAAGGTCTAATTGCTGGATTACCCCTAAAAGACATAAGGACTTTTGGATTCTTCCATCTTGACAAACAAGCCCTGGAATATTTCTCACTTACATAACCAGGTCTGGCTGCAGCATTTCATCACTCAGTAGTGGTTTTGGTTACCATACATATAGCATTTTCTCGTGATGTCAATGACTGTCCTGTCATCAACCTGGATGCTGCAAAAAATTAATTTCTCATTTCATTGTCTAACGGAGAAAACTCAAATTTTCATAATCGATTCTCTCGACATTACAGCTTTGTTTTCACTTTGAGATACTCTGAAAAAGAGATAATTACTCAGATGTTTGTTTACTACATATGAATTTATGTGCATCCCTATAAAACTGTGTTTGCATTCCTCCAATCTAAAACCCTTAAAGAAAAAACAAGCACATACCCCTTTCTAAAAATACTATTGACATTTGTTGCCAGGGGTGGTACTAGCCTGTTCGGTGCCCTGGGTAAACAAAATTCAAAGCGCCCTGCAAGGTTTTTCAACCAACTTTACCACATTTCAATTTCCACAGGAGATTCCATTTAATACCTCTTCTAAAAAACATAGAGGTGTGACGCAGCACAGGTTTATGGGGTGTTTAACTGAAGCAGAGAATGAAGGCCGTGTGGTCGCTTATACAGTGTCAAAAGTGTAAGGAAATATATATAATCTCTCTGATATTGGTAAATATTGGTTATCTATCCAAATTTTCATATCAGTGTAACCCTTTTTAATAGGCTATAAAAGCATTGTTGAGAAGCAGCCTAATGCAATAGAGTAATTACAGCAGGCTGACGTAACTTTGTCAATGGCTAACAACTAAGACAAAAATAAATGGGCCTACATATACTTCCAATTTGTGAAATATTCAGAGTAGGAGACCAACCAACACCTCTTCCAGTTAATGGCTATTTAACACAGTCCAAGCTACATAACAAGATCATTGTCATTAGTAATTATAGTATTACCTTCCCATGTTGTTGTTTCGTTTTAGAAGAATTTATATCTTCAAAACTGTGATATTTTGGAGAATTTGGAAGTCAGGAAGCACAATTATCCTTTTATTACTACTGTTTTGTTTTTACATATTGTGTCTAATTTTGTATTCTTAAAATTTGGAACTGCAATAAAAATATTGTAAAAAATTTTGTGGTAGAAGAGGTAGTTAATTACCATTACATTTGTTAAAGTATCAAACTCTCCACAGAAAATATATAATATTATAAAACCCATTGTGACCATCTTTAAAAGAGGATAAATACTCAGTTAAATTAAGGGTTTCTGTCTTTTGTTTCTAATTGATAAACAAAATACTCCAAAAATAGTTTTCTTTGTCAATGTGACAACTTTAGTCTTTAAACCTGTGAGGAAAAAGAAGAACTGGATCCATTTCAAGATGAGTCAGAAAGCTCTGAGATCAATAGCCTAAAATAGTTTGACAACCTTTTGTAGGCTTGGATGAGGCTAAGACAGTAAATATTAAATAATTATGAGGTTAGAAAGGTTTGTTGGAACAAAACAGGAGCAACTTATCCAAGGAAACTTTTGATATGCAAGTTTGCTATTGCTTGAGAGAAACTTTCTGTGTGCTATAATCAGTCAGCCTTTTTGTTGGCCAGAAAACATGACACTAAGTGGTAAATGCAGGTTGGTGGGAGAAAACAATAACGTTAAGTGTTTGGATCCATTTGAAGTCATTCACACTCTGTTCCTGCAGTCTTACCCATGGGTATATGGGTAGGTTCTAATTGTTTTTTGTTTGTTTGTTTCTTCCTTACGACTTAGCTTCTAGACATAAACTGGACTGGCCTCTCTAATATCCTGGACATTCCTGGGCTCAAGTAAGTCAATTCAAACTTGTTTTTCTTGTTCTTCAACAAAAAAAACAGCTATTTTAAGACATGATGGAAGTTTTCAACATGGAATTTTAAGGACTTTAAATGTATTTCTGCTTTGCTTTTTCTGTAAATCTGTACTTTTGTTATTTTAAGTCTTTTTAGACATGTACAATCATTCAGTTATATAGAAATTTCCAGGTAATGCTTTGACATCTATGCTTAGATTTAAAGCTAATTATATAACTGAGTTAAAACAGGCAAGAAAATGAGTATTTTGTAAAATCTTTCCTCATTAATGCTCTTTATACTTTAACTTTTCCCCCCTTGGTTATTAACTAGGCAGAGAGAGCAAATGGGAGCTAATTAAGAGCCACTTTCATTGAGACACAATTACTCACTTCCATCTTGAGTGGTTTCCTACATTATTTAAACTGCTTTGAAAGTGACACATTCATTAATACTGCATGTAATTTTCTGGGATTACAGCTGCTTGTCACGTACAGTGGTTGCGTAGAAAGACTTGTTGACACAAGCAGATCCCAGTGGATGCTGTCTTTCGTCCCTTTGTTTCTTTGCTCTGTGAGGGTGAAATGAATCTGTTCACCTTGAGTGCTGTGGGGTTTGTTGCCCTTGCAATAAAAGAGGAAGAAGCTACAGCAGCAAAAGAGGAAGAAGCTGTAGTAGTAGAGGCAAATAGTAAAAGCAATATGGCTTGTTAGATATGAAAGCTATTGCTCATAAAGCTTTACTGCACAGTAAAGGTGTATTACATGCTGTATATGTTACAGTTCCTAATTGGATGGTAATATTTTGCTCAGTACAGCAGTCTTAAAAAATTGAGCAAATGTTTGTGATTGTAATTTTAACCATGCTAATGTAATGTAATGCAATTGATGGAACCATGAATTCTGGTCTTTACTCAAAAATCCTGAAGGACAATATCCAAATATCAGTTTGATATCTGGTTATCTTTGTTTGATATTAAAGTTTGTTTGAAAACCTGAGACGTGTAAGTTTCACAAAAACTGAATTAACTTGCAAAGGAGCCAATACTGTCACATCACTGCACATTTAAACCTCTGCTATTGGAGAAGGCATTAAAAGATTTCTTGTAGGAGCTGTGAATATTTGTAGCAGCCTAACGTAGGTGCCAATGAATTCTGCAGACAAGGGAACATTTTACTGTATAACTGAAAACATTTACCTCTTAATTGTGCAAGAGGGCACATCCAGGGACCATTAATGCTAATGGCATTTATATCTGCGGACAATGAATGTTTGCCCTGTAACATATAGATTTTATGGCAATCTGATAGCTCCTACTGCAAAAAAGATGGAGTAATTGATAACGTTTTGTACAAATCACACACTAGCACAGTGAAGACATTGAAATTTTACATTTATAAAAACCATTACCACTATGTTGTAAATTGCAATTTTAGGTGCATATACAGCATATGCATTTGTAGAAGTATATTAAGATAGATAACTCACACACACACACAGACATGTAGGTGTTCTGGTGTTTATGCCAGGAGAGCAGAAAAAATGCCACTACAAGCACTGATGCAGCAGGAATCCCTTTAGTTGTTTGTTCCAGAGATGCCTCAGCTCTCATCAGACTATCATTTAACCGCTTCCCTCAATAATAAACTGATGATGAATTGAATGATCATTTCCTCTTGGCACCAGAGCACAAAGGCAGAAAGTCACCATTCTGAGGTATTTTTGCTTTGTGTTTTAGTTTCTGATTTTTTTTTTTTTTTTTTTTTTTTTTTTTTTATTTTTTATTTTTTTTTTTTTTTTAAGGAATCAGATAAAGTTTCAGAAAACACTACAATTAAGGTGTCAGATTTTCATGTTTCCTTGTAATTGTGTGTGTTCTGGCTATGTATTACAGATCAGTTGACCTTTATTTGTAATGAAGGGCTATTTTTTTACCTGTTGAAATGAGTGGGTTTTGACCTTGTTAAATAATGCAGAAAACTTAAAATGTTTAGGGAAAGGCACAGCAACTGAGCTTTTCAAGGTCTCAGCAAATATGAACAATTTTGATCCATTTCATTAGTTATTCAGGCTAGCTATGAATGTGTTTATTGACCCTGTTTGGATGTTGTTTTTTTTTTTTTACAAGATCAGTTGCATTTAAATTGAAGTTACTGTTAATTTTTAGGGGTTTTTATTTTCAAAAAATTGTTCTACAGCCAGTGTCTTACTTTTTACAGGTTTTCTAAGCTTGCATGACACTAAAAAGAGCTGCAAAATTCAAATAAGCGGCAGGTTTTTCACCTCAAAATGCAAACTAGCAGCGTCAACTGAGTAACCAATATATGTTACTTTTTTTTTTCTAAATTTATACAAAAATAAAAATCAGAGAGATCCTTCAGCTGATAGAAAGCACGTTGCATAGTATCTACTCACTGTTTAAAGACATTAATCATGCTAGTAAAGCTGCACCATTAAAAGCATTTTTCAAACATTAGGATGATGCTGCTCTTCTGTTACCTAATCTGTCAGCACTCAAGTATTTGTGTTGCACAGCATTCTGTCTTGTTGCTGTTCTGTTACTGTAGTCTTGGATTGCCTAATGTGCGTTAAAGGATCTTTAAGCTGAGCATGACAGTCCTCCAGTCACTTTTTAATGCTGCCACATATGTAACTCAATAGTGATTGCCCTCACAAATAACTTATGAACTCTCAATATGGAACAAAAACTAGATCTCATTCTCTTTATTCTATCAAAACCCCATTAAAAAAGGTCTTTCCACTAAATTAATAGAAATGTTATTTATTTATATATATTTTATGATTATGTTTGGATTTTTTTTATCATTTTAGGCACTCAGAACCTCATCAATGCATAGTGGCATGGAGGCTATTAGCCTGTGGGTGTGATATATTGTTCCTTGGGCAAAAGTCTTGCATTGAATTTTCCTTTTGCATGCATCCATTAAATTAGTTATTTACCTATTTTATTTCATTACTTGATCAGACTTGCTTTGAAAGTGTTTGTACAAACCCTGTTTGGATATATTTTTCAATAAGATCAGTTGTGACTAAGCACAGTCATCAGTGTTTTAAGTGATTTTTTGTGGTTTAGACAGAAAGAAAAGTACCTTGGGTCTAATTCAACAAGAGAGCATAGATACAGCTTTTCATAAATTTATGACACAAATTAAATGCAGGCTGTAACCAAGCTGCAGCACACTTTTATATGGCTGGATAAGTAGGAATCAAAGGGAATGGATTCCTTAAGTTCCGTGTGACATGATGTTATTTGCTGTTTGCAGCCTGTTCATATTTTCTGCAGCCAATGTTGCATTTTCCCTGTATGGTTGATTAATGCTGTGGAATCACTCCAGAGACCTTTTCAGGATTGCATCTAATTGGTATCTGAATCAATAATTTTCATCAGAATGGACACATCATGTTACATGGCACTTGCTCTGTAATAACAACCATCTATCTTAGAGGAAAGGCCTGACCAACTTGATGAAAATTCATTCTTATTATATTTCTATTGCAACAATTTCCCAGTTTTGCTTCAGAAGCTAGCCTAATAAAAGAATGACAAAGGGCAATTTTGTTTTGTCACTTTCTTTTGTCACTGTTCTTGTCATACATCTCTGAAGTATTAAAGGGTCATCAAGAAGCATAAGCAAGCTTAAGCCCCTGGCAATTTTCCTATATACCATAAAAGAATTAGAGTGTAAGGGAATATTTATAACCTTTGTGTACTCTCACTGTCTTTGAAGTAATAACAAAAGCTTCAACATGTTTATCTTCCTTTGCCTCCATCACTCTCTTCACTTATCTTCCTGTCCTCACAGCGGCTTCTCTAACAATCTGATTCAAGACATAATCTACAGTTATTTGGTTTTACCCAACCGAATCACTATCCCTTTGGTTGGAGAGGAGGACCTGGTCAAGCTACGATTTCCAATGCCTAAGGTACTGAAGCAAATTTCTATGTAATGCTGTCATTCTTTTAAACCTAAGAATCTGGCACCACCTAAGATGTCTTTTGTGACACATTTCATTCGATGTTTTGAAATATGTATCCTTTCAGCTCTTATTTTTATCAGAAAACGAAAGAGCTATTGGCTGTTTGGAAGAAAATTTGCAGAGAAAAGTCAAGGCTTTGCCATTCAAACTTTTATCAATGGCAGCAAGATGGGAAATTTAGCTTAGCTGATTGCAACATTCTTTTTTCAGTTGTAGTGTTTGATTTGATAGTTTTGACTGCAAATATCACACGTTTGCATTTTTGTATGAGCTATTATAATAGGGTTTTGATGTGGCATCAGATAATACCAAATTTAATAACTAAATACATTCATTCATTCAAAGATTATTCTTTTATTTGTAGAAACATTGCCATAAAATGGAATAAAATAAAATAATTTGCTAATAGAAAGTGTAATTCTTTACCCCTAACCCTAATATTACAAAAACAACATATGAAATAGTACAAATGAGACATACATCGCTTTATTTACTGGAAAGATTCTGTTCCTTTATACATTTTATGTAAGTATGTTTTTGGAACATCAGCACCATGACCACTGTGCTGCATTAGTTCTGTGTAAACATGAAGGAGATGAGACCTACTGCAACTTTGAAAGCAAACCAGTTTGGGTTAAAATCATATTTCAGTTGTAGAACAGTTCTTGTGCTCATTTCTGTTTTTTTAACCAAACCAGTTCTACTGTTAAACTAATGCTTACTAAGAACCATTTTTTCTCATTCCTCTGGTGCTGAAAAAAAACAGTTCAATGTCAGGACTAACTCTTGGCTAGGCCAGATTAAATAACCATGCTACCATGCTACTGACGGTCTCTATGAGCCTGCCAGTAGATCATAGAGACCAACGACTGATCAAAAGGCAATGAGCATCATCATTTTGTGTCACTTTAACCCTGCTTCATTTAGGACCAATGCAGCCATTAATATAAACATGACTTTACAGTCATATTATACCATTTATAAACACTGTCGGGACGTTTAATTTTCCCAAGTGACAAACAACTCAAATATAATACTTCTTTATTACAATAGGTTTTTTCCCCCTACTTCCATTTTGCATCAGATTGGTTTGTATATTTATTAAAATATGTGTTTTACACAATTTTATTGTGTTGGACAAATCAAATCCACTTTTTGTTATTCCCACTTTTGAGGAGCTGCTAGTTAACTTAACCAATTTACTCTACTTTTAAACTTCTCCAAAAGTTAGTCTCTCTCCAGGTGAGACTTTGGAAGCTGATAATAATAAGTAACTCCCACAATTTCCTTTAACAATAAAACAATTTATCCCTCTGCTCTGCATCTTTCCACAGGGAGTGCTAAGGATTCACTTCCTTGAGGCTCAGGATCTGGAAGGCAAAGATCGATTTCTCGGAGGACTCATCAAGGGAAAGTCAGACCCTTATGGCATCCTGCATGTCAGCAACCAAATGTTTCAGAGCAAGACGATTAAGGAGAGCCTTCATCCCAAGTGGAATGAAGTTTATGAGGTGATGAAGTTGCGATACTTCTCAAGGCAGAGGGCTTTTCTTAATCTTCTAATCTCTGGGAGAAAACTGTGATTGATTTAGTTCACCTTATGAGCTTCCTCTAATGGAAGTTCAGTAATTACCAAGCTCCCTTTTATTTTCCAGATATTAGAATGATCTTCTCACAGATTGCTTTAACTCAAAATCTATCTGCTGATTGGCAGTCTAAACAAACCTCAGGTGGTTCTGTATCTTTCAGGCTCTCGTGTATGAACCCTCTGGTCAACATCTGGAGATTGAGCTGTTTGATGAAGATCCGGACAAAGATGATTTCCTTGGAAGGTTAGCTGCCCTTATTTCTTGCCCTGCTGTGTTTTTATCACACATCTTTTAAAGTGAAACATTCTTTGTTGCACCTCAACTGTTCAGCTGATGGATAAAAGATAAACAAAGCTCCTGGTAATTCAGCTATTTATTAACATTTTTGTCTTGTAGAGCTAATTATAATGATATAGTGATTATCCCACAGTTATTATACCAACAGTAAATTTAATGGATTAATTTGTGCCAAGGCTATAATTCTGCACACTGTGCTATCACATGGAGCAGCAAATCAATATTTGCATCCCTGTCTTAAAATTAATTGGCCTGATTTTCTGTTTACTGTATTCTGTTTTGAATTGTCACTATTTGCAGCCTCCTGATTGATTTGACCAAGGTGTACAATGAACAGAAGGTTGATGAGGTAAGATTTGTTCTCTAATGTTCATTTTGGCATGTAGCCTATATTTAAAAAAAAAACATTTCAGAAGATTATTTGCTGTCCTTGCAGGAGAAGGAAAATATGTAAGATTAATGCTGGCTGGGATATAACTTAGGACAAACTAAAAACAGGAGAAGTCAGCTACCCTGAATCTATCAGAAATGATTAATTTCAACCACTGATGAACATATTCAGGCCTTTATCCACAACTGGTTTTTCTCTGTTAGGCCTAATAAAAAGCAGTGCTAAAATTATCAGTTTACATTTTTTCCCCCATGAACCCGTTGCTTTTTATTACTGGTGTGACCTCACCCTCACTTCCCAGCTAAAATCAAGAACAAGACTGGACTCATGGATATTCTGGAATACAAATTGGGAAAACTAAAATTAGCTGTGTCAGGCTCTCTTTTGCTACTCATCAACAATGAATTTAAAAGAGGAGCAGCCTACAGTCTATGTAATCTTGAGTCTGTTTTTTGTATGCAACTTGGAACAGTTAACTGGACTCATTCAGAGTCATTCAGAGAAAGCTTTAGCTGACTTTAATTAAACATAAATAAATTAAACTTAAAGAAAAAAGTTCAGTCAAACAGTGTGTTTGTTGATATCGCTATAATCCAAAAAACCTGGGAGTTTTCAGTTTTATTCCATTTACTGAAAAGGAAAATAAAAGCAGTTCACTCAGTACTTGACCTGTCATTTTGGGAACAAGGCCAAACAGGAAAAAATTTATTGTTTATTTTGCTCATCACTAAAAAACACCAAGATGTTAATTCTGATGACTGTTTTTGGTCCTTGTTTTAGTGGTTTGAACTGGAAGAAGCGCCTACAGGGAAACTCCACTTAAAATTGGAGTGGCTGTCTCTATTCTCCACTCCAGAGAAGCTGGACCAGGTAACACTAAAGTAATCCTTTGGTCTTGCTGTTTCTGTATGTACTGTATTTGTGGTGTGTTGATGCATATTCCTGTATTCACTCAGGTTTTAAGATGTGTGCGCGCAGACAGAAGCCCAACAAAAGATGGGCTCTCATCAGCGCTGTTAGTGGTCTTTCTGGATTCAGCGAAGAATTTGCCAGTAAGACATTAAAATGTTCTCTTTCCTTTGCTGGTGATTAAACAGTTCTAGATGAATAGTTTGTGGTATCGCTCTCCTCTTTAGCAAGCTTCTTGTTTTCCATCTGAAGCATATATGCTTCATTTACCAACACTGAACCAGTTTTTTGTAGGAATGCAGCTGTAATGCTTGTTTAAATATGAATTACTGGTTTGCTGCTACACAAGGCACCCTGATTTTGTCAAAATATTTATTTACTATGACTTCATCTGTTTATTTTTGGAGTTCTTAGCTATTAGATTTACACTCTGACATTTGCACATTCTGATTTAGAGATGAAACTAAGAACCTTGTTATAGTTTTTGCCCAAATCATGGACTAAAAGGTATCTGAAGCAAGCTTGAAATTTAAGGTAACCAAAATTTCTGAAGATTTCATTTCATTTTTGCATAGAACTTCATTATTTTACCCATCAGCTTTTATACAGCCAAGTAAGTCATGTGAGAGCAAGATAACCTTCTGTTCTTTGACTTTTATTTAAAACACAAGCACGCTCTACAAATAATTAATCCTATTGGGTCAGTTTAAATCCATAAAAAGATAAAGAGTAAATGTATTTTTAAACTGAATGCAGCAGAAATGCAGGTCGTCTTTATTTGCAATCATTATGTTTTGACAGAGACAGATTTCTATTGCAGCTTGCAGTTAAAGACTTTATATTTTGATACAGTAAAATATTTGACCCTGATTGTTGTAGATACTCCAGACATTCCCATATACAGTGTTATTTTCACCCTTTGTGAACACTTTCATATTTGGGTACATTACAATCTCAAACTTAAATGTTTTTATTGGGATTTTATGTATAGGACCAACACAAAGTAATGCATAATTGTGAAGTAGAAGGAAAATTGTGGTTTTCAAAATCCTACTACTTTACTAATGAATTTATGGGTATTATAGTGTATGAGGCTCAAAAGAAATGCACTCCATACTTTTTTGATTTTTATTTGTAAAACATCTGAAACCATGAAATATTTTCCTTACTTACAATTATGTGCTACTTTTCATTTGCTTATCTTATAAAATCAAATTAAATTAGATTAAAGTTTGAGACTTGTGAAAACGTAACACATAAGGGACTGCAAACACAGTTTGGATGTAGAAAGTTCTGTATTTACTGTTTGCAGCTCAAGGACTCGGTCTAATAAAGACATTTGTGGGTGCTATTGTTCAAGGAGAACCTTGGATGAATAAAGCTTTTAGCTTTCAAAAGCATGTCTTGAGATTTTCTTTAGCAAATGAACAGAACAACCCACATTTAGTCCTTGATTTTCTTAACCAAATGGGTTTACATAACTGTGTCAGAAATACAAAATCGACTTGAACTGTCTCTCTGTTTCCCCTTTTTTCTCCTTCGTCTCCACCCAAGGGTGTCTTCACAGGCAGCTTAGGCTGTGGAAACTTGAGTGAGAGGAGAGCTTCTGGCTTAATCTTTTGTGAGAGCGATACATCTGAATGTAGTGCAAATTTTGTGAGTCCTCCGGTGCTTCTGCGTCTTTGTAACGTTAGCATTAGCACTGTGTGATGATACGGACTGAATCATAACAAGATTTCTTTAAAGGTTTTATCTTAGAGCATGTGTTAGCTGAATGCTTTTTTGTGTAAAAATCCAATAACCATTAACATGAAAAAGACTCTTTGAAACCACATGATGCAGCCATGAAAAGAGTCCCTACTTTTCAGTCCCTACTTTTTCTTCTTTGTTACATTGTGGCATTATTGTGCCACAGGAGGTGCTCAGTTCAAGACTGAAATGAGATAGCTTCAGCACAGATACTGCTGGCAGAGTTTCTAATGATCTGTCAGTGCTCATGTGGAGTTTCATGTTCAGGTACAGAAAGCCTACAGCTTGTTGATGTAGTCATACAGAATCTTAAATTAGCTCCTGGTCTGGGTAATGCTTTTATTACCACTTCATTGTTAGATCCCAGCAATGTCAAAAGGATCAGCCCCATACCTTCCTTCTTTTTATTATTAGTTAACTATATTATGCACACATATCACACGTAATTTTATATAAAGATGCATCTCAATTAATCAGATAATCTTCAAAAAGTTGTTTTTCAAGTATTCGGTTTCAAAAGTAAAACTTATATTACATATATTGAGTGCACACAGAGGAATCTATTTAAAGTGAGTTTTTCTGTTAATTTTAATATCTAATGGAAATTGTTTCTCAAAAAATTAGAATGTTACATGGGAATAATGAAAATTATTGGTTATCCCTGTTGTTGTTCCCCTTTTTTCTACAACACTTTTTTCCTTACACTAAGCTTTCCTTGGAAAATCGACTGGAAGGAAAAAGTGCTTGGATGCAACTCTCTGATAATAGCTAGCATATTTAGTAATGACCTTTTTTTGCTTATCTTTTGTGGAGGGTGACAATGACAATGATGGAATAAGTGTAGGCCTTAACATACTTGTGTTTTAAAAATCCTTTTCTTCCTTCTCATTCAAGTTTTCATTAGTTGTAAACCATAACCATCAAAATAAGATAAAGAAGCACTTGAAATATATCATTCTATTTGTAATGAATCTATATAATGCATTGATATTCTAATTTATTTAGATGCACCTGTAATTCTCTGGGGGGGTTTGTTCCCCGTGACCATGCTGACTCATTACAACTAACCACGGGTGTGATTTTTTTCCCTCAAATCTCCATGTGGCTTAAAGAGCAACCTGTCAGATATCACCTATGACGGGTTGAAGCAAGTCTCAGTCTTTAAGGCCTTGAAGGTAATGTGGGAAGAATGGTCTGCATGTCAAGATCACACCCTAACATTGCAATGCTGGTGTCACCCACTGTTGAGTGATTGTGATGATTATCAAGGTGTCAAAATGAAATTGTGCATGACAATGCTATGGCCTGGTTGTGCTTTTACCTTGCTGTTTCCTGAATGTTGAATCAGGGTTTTCGTTTCCTAACTCTCAGCTTGCATGCAGATGTTTTATATTGCACAAAAACTCCCGGATGTGATTAATATTACTCTACTTATCTGAGTATGTGCTCTCTTTTGCTTTACTGTTTACATGAGCAATAGGTTTTATTCTACAGCAAACCCGTAGGACAGGCCAGCTACAGAGCAACATATGCACATGTTGCTAATCAGGAACATGAGAATGTTGGTATTTGTGGTTAGGAATTAAGGACAAGATTGTCACGCCTGTTGGTCAGCTTTTTGTAGTTTCGCTATGTAGTGATGTCACTTTTCTGTGAAAGTGTGTGCCACCAAAATTCAGACAAGGAAGGTAAATACCTAAAAATGTTTGATAGCTGTAGTTGGATTTGGAAACAGGCCTGTTGACCTTCTCACACAGCTATGATTGTCATGCTCTGCACTCACAGTAGCAAGACCTGAGATGTGTTGAAACACAACAAAACATGCATTTCCCTTTCTTAGAAATCAGCTATTGCACATTTCCATTGAGTGTTTCATTGTTACTTCTAAGAAATGCAGCCTGCAATTGTTCCTCATACAGTGGCACTCTCTCAACCTTTCTTTATGCCAGTGGTAGTTCAATATATCTAAAAGTCTTAGGCCTTGTTCTGGTTTGCCATTAACATTTCTCCTGAGTGGGTCAGATACAACTGGACTGTTAAGTCATTGATGTGGGACATGCATCATAATGCTGCACCAGCAGAAGAATTATAATTCAGAAAATTCCAAACTTATGAAAGAAGTCTGTGTCAGTGAAGCACATCACCTCACAATCACACAACTCCTGGCTCCAACTACGCATTCCAACAGACTTCTCTACAGAAGTTGCAGTCAGTTCTCCACAAAAGGCCGTTGCTATCAGTTGTGCTTTCTTTTTATTAGCTTCCTTCATGTTGTTACAAATTTATGACAATACTGTCAGCTCCCATGCTCAACAACTTTAAAACTGATCCATAGACGGCTCGAACCTTTATTACTTCCGCAAACAGTGCGCTGCTTCCTGACGTCTACGATCTTCTTCTCTGCATGTGGGTTGCTTTGGGGTCGTAAACTGTTCACACAGAAGTCTGATTGCAGTCGCATTAAACTAGTAATATGAACAACCAGACAAAAAAAATTGGAATTGAGCATCAAGACCTGTTGTGTGAACGTAGTAGAATATGTGGCCCGGGGGCCATTTGTGTTCCTTAAAGTGATTGATCAAGATTGACAGAAATTTGGTTTGCTAGCAGTTGATGCAAGTACATAAAAAAAATGTTAGGGTGAAATTTTCACTGATATGAGGCCTTCCAAAAAGGATGCAGACAAATAAAAGACTTCTTAAAATGAAAATTTAATAAGCTATTAATCTTTGCATTTTTGCATTTTTTTGTCTTGCATTTTAATTTGTGCTTTCAAACATCATATGGTTGTGTAGCCCTATGTCCTGTAAACACAATGATTGAAATAAATCAGTACATGCCCACTTTTCAAATGAGGTCCATGCCCTTGAAAAAGCTTCTAACCAGAGCCATGCATATAGTGCCTTCCATAATTATTGGCTTCCCAGGTGAAGATGTGCAAAAAAAACTCAAAATAAAAAGATTCCACTCTTCGCTTCAGTCTATACCAGTGAGCTTTAGAGATTTTTATTTACCACCCTCCTCACTCTGTAAGATAAACATGGCTGCTCATCCAGCCAGGTTTCTCACAAATTCCAGATGTTTTAAACTTTTTAATTATTCCTCTGACTGTAAATATATGCAGGTTTACTCGAGTTGTTATGTTCTTGTACCCATTTTTCTCACTTGAATATCAACAAATATTGGACTTACTACAAATAAATGTTCTCTTGTCTTGCTCATTTTGAAGAGCAGCGAATAGAAATGGGCTTATATGTCATGTCATATTTATGCCTCTGTGACACAGGAAGTCATGGTTTACTAATTAGAAGTTCCTACACACTGATAAACTTCAAACAATTTCAAGGTTGGATTTCTCTAAAATGCTTAGTGTGAGATTATGCTACTACAATAAAATATTAATTTGTTTAAAGGAGTGCTATTATGTATATTCCAGGCACATAGTACCGTTTTATAGCACATAAAGTAACTATGTTACCTTCAGTTGTTATAAAATGCTATGTATATCAAACATAACTTAAAAGAAATTTGATTTCACAATTCGACGCCTTGAAATTGGCCTCCATAGCTCCTGCTCTTTTCGACACTCAGCACATCATCACAACAACATTTCTCCATTAAGCCATTTGCAACCGTTTTTTTGGAGCTTAGGACTGAAAAGTTGTTTGTATGATAAGCTCAGCAGATGTGCAGTTCCACCAGGTATTTGCTAATTTGCTGCTAGTCTGGAGGAGCTGAGTGTGGGAGGTGCAGGGGGGGGTGCTCTGTGAGGCGAAAGCTCAGCTTGAGGATTGCAGTTCCAAGGAGGAGCTATGTGAAAATAGGAGGAGCTTTGTGTGATCAAGTGTTTAGGCAACCCTGAATGGCTGCACAGGAGATTCAAGGATACATAATAAGGATACATAGCTATAGGGATACATAACTGGAGCCCCACTTTAAGATAAATCATTACATTTTTCTATATAAAGTAATTAAAAAACAAAATCTTAAGTCTTTTAGACAAGGAAAGAAGTCACACTTTAATGGCGGAAAAAAACCTGAGGAGCTTAATCAGATCATTTTGTCTGTTACAGAAAGAACAGTAATAATAAGGGATCTTACTTTAGGTCTGGTGTTTTTCTTTTGTATATGTTGTATTACCCTGTATAGTAAATGGTTGTGTTAAAGAGTATGGGTATGCAACATGAAACCTAATTCCTATGCTAGTGAGAAATGGAAGACATTTCCTCTCTTTTCATAACATCTGGGTTTTTAATAATAGGGGTATCATCCTTCTGTGAGGAATACTGATTAATTTCCAGCTATTCAGACTCATTGTGCTAAATTTAACCTGTGGACAAGACAAAAACCCTTCAGCCTCTTGTTAACCTGTCTGCCTGCAGCCCAACCAGTCTGATCATCTTCCCTCCTGTTTGAACTGCAGACTCCCTCTGTGTGGTGTGTTGATCATGTCCTTCAGCATGTAGTGTGACTGTGCGGTCCGTCACTGAATTGTGTTTCACAGTGTTGGCAGTTACCTAACACCCCTCTCTCTCTCTGATTGTCTAATAGTCGGCCAAGAAGAACAGCAGTGAACCCAGCCCTTATGTCCAGTTCACAGTTGGGCACAAAACCCTTGAGAGTAAGGTTGGTGTTAGAAATACTTATTCATGACATTAAACTGATTGAATTTCTCCATCTTTTACACTCCTAGTAGTTGGGGTTTTTTTTTTTTTTTTTTTTTTTTTTTTACCTCCAAACAGTTCTCTGTTTACTTTCAGTCACACATCTTTATTTGGACTGATGACTGATAGATTTCTTAGCAACCCACTCTGCCAATGTTACTGATTTGGCTGAAAGGATAATGAATGCTCATCACCTTTTCTACACTGCTACATTTAGTTATGCATAATTTATTCAATATAGATGTGAGCCACAAGAATTTAAGAGCTGAAACACTCACATCTCCTCAATAATTTAATTAAAAACCGTCCTGCTTAAGGACAAACAATTCATTCCAAATTAAATTATATGTGGAACATGAGCAAGATTAATCGATGTATTAAATAAGAGGAAACTATTCATATTATGACACAGTTAAAGGTATTGCAGTCATTGCTATATCTTTTGATCTTGAGGTTTCATTGAAACGAAACCTCATTTTTTGCTGCAGGTTTTCCTTCCACTCAACTTTCCACCAATATGCTTGGATAGAGTATTCTATTAATCACATAAGAACACAAATTTGCTCACACAATCATGGGAAAGACTGCTGACTTGATTGTTTTCAGAAAGACAGTCGCTGGCACAAATGGGCATTGCTAAAGAAGTTGACTGTTCACAGAATGCTATTTGACAGCATGCTAAAAGAAAGGTGAAAGGAAGGACAAACTGTGATAGAAAAAGGTGCAAACACTCAACAGGGTTAACAGGTATAATCTTTGAATCTACTTTAAGTCCAGTTCTTTTGCTCTATACCCTCGCAAAGACACTTTTGCTGTTGCTTCTGATTCAGGAGAGGCTTAACCAAAAGAATGTGACAGTTGTAGTCTGTTACCTGAGTATGTCTGTGTGGCTCTTGAAGCACTGCCTCCAGCCACCGTCCATGCCTTGTGAATCTGCCCAAATCTCTTGAATGGGTTTTTGCATTCGCCTGAAGCTTCGCAGTACTCTCAAAACTTTTCCATTGATATGCTAGTATACTGCACTCTCTGAACAACCAGTTTCTTTCGCAATGACATTTTACTGTCCTTGTGGAGGTGTCCATGACTGTTTGCTGGACAACTGTCAAATAAGCAGCCTGTTATTGTGTAGAGCATAACATAACCATAACATAACATTTCTGTATTAAAAAAAAAACAACTTTGTTGTTGGTCTTATGTGATAGTCTAATTTTCTAAGGAGATACTTTTTGGATTTGCATTTAGCTGTAAGTCGTAGTCATCAGAATAAACAGAAACTAACCATTTAAATATATCACTGTGTGTATAACAAATCTGCATGAATTTCATTTTTGGAATTGAATTACTGTAAAAAAAAATGAACTTTTTGATGATATTCCAATTCATTGACACGCACCTTATATTTTCCCATCAAGGTCCGGTACAAGACCAGGGAGCCTCTGTGGGAGGACTGCTTCTCTTTCCTCGTCCACAATCCCACAAGGCAGGAGCTTGAAGTGGAGGTAAAGGCACACCTAAAATATTTTTAGAGAAAACAACGGTTTTTATAATATTACTCTCTGAAATGATAGTTATAAGATGAATATATTTCCCTTTTTTAATTGCAGATAAAGGATGATAAGCACAAATGCACACTGGGTGTGCTACGGGTGCCTTTGAATGGCCTGCTGTCGGAGGAGGAAATGACGCTGGCTCAGTGCTTTCCTCTGAAGAACTCCGGACCGAGCTCCACCATCAAACTAAAGATGGCATTGAGGGTAAAAACAGACTTCACACAGGTTATGTGTGCCTGAGTCATTCATGAGTTATTGATGTCATCCAGAACAGATCTTTAGAAAAAGCCAATCGACAAACAAGATATGTGAGATTTTTTTTATTAGTAATGAAATAATGTTTTATCTAATCAACTTTCTGCTCTCAGCTATTTCCTTCTCAACCTTTCACACCCTCTGCTTTGTATCAAAAAAACTTTTCAAACAGCGAGTTAATACACATCCATTTTAAGGAAGGATCTGTTGTGGAACCCTAAAAATCAGCACAGCTGTTTGCAATGTATTTATATTTATATATAGATTTAGAATGTTTCTTCTAATGAACTAATTTAACCAGCTCACACCCTCATCTGAGTACACTTTGCTTCATTATTTTCATACCTGTAGGTCCCTGCAGAAGTTTTCAGTACTCTGGCAAACACCTTTGATCTGGTATATTAAAGCAGTGTTTATATCTATATCTATATCTATACAGTGTGGTAGAAAAAAAGTATATGCTCTCTTACAGATTTATCATGTTTTTGCTTTTTTTGGCCATATGTAAATTTTAAAGATCATCACACATTTTAATAACAGACAAAGATTAGCTGAGTAGATACAAAAAGTGGGTTTTAAATGGTTATTTCCTCCATCAAGTTTTCCAAACCAATCTGTCCCTTTGTGAAAAAGCAGTTCCTTCCAATCTTAAAATCACGAATCTGTCTCGATCTGTTGGAATTTAGTTTAATTATTTTCATTATATTGTTCCCTCTGATGTTTTGTTTTACTTGTGATCCTGATTATTAGTGTTACTTTTACCTCAGTGCTTCAGTGTCCTGCTCTTGTTTTTGTTTTGTTTAGTTTTGTTTTTGTTTCTACTCATTTACTCACCTGTGTTGCATCCAGTAATCAAGTCCCTCGTATTTATGATCCTCAGTTTCAGTTACTCTATGCCAGATCCTCATGTTGTCCTCGAGCTAGTTTTATGTCCGTCAAGTTCAATAAAATGATCTTTTTCACCGTTCTCTTGCATTCCTCCGCTCTGCATTTGGGCTCTCTACAAGTTACAACATGACAGAATCAACTGTAAATATTTTTTTTCTTTTAGTTTCAATAACAACCCCAGGGCTAATTTCTGCCTGATTTGTGGGAGCAAGTAGGATCTATCTGACAACATGAAGGAGGATAAGAGATCTCAAAAGGCAATATATCATGCCCTGATCCAAAGAATTCAAAGGACAAATATGCATCAATGATTCATCCAGGAGGTCACAAAAGCAACCAAAACAACTTAAATCATTCCAGCCTCTCTTGCTTCAGTTAAGGACAATGTTCATAATTCAGTGGGAAGAGGCTAGGCCAAAATTGCATCCATAGGAGAGTTTCAAAGAACCCAAATATCCTCCTTTGCCAAAAAACATCTTGGGGATTCCCTAGACTTTTGGGAAAGCATTCTGTGGACAGAGGTGACAAAAGTGGAAAATTGGTGTAGTGTGGATTCTTCTCTCTACCAAAAAAATCCTAATGGAGAATGTCCTTCTATCGGTTCCTGACCATAACCATAACCATTACTGGGTTAGTGCAAATCCACAACCAGATGGCTCAAAAGAAAATACAACAAAACAGAAGGAACAATTTTCGTGACCTAGTCAAAATCTGGGCTTAAATGTGCTTTAGGTGCCAGGATATGATCTTAAACAGGCCACTGATGCTTGAAAACGGTCCTGTGCTGAATTAAAACAATTCTGTAAAGAAGAGTGGGTCAAAATTCCTTCATAGTGATGCAAAAGACCCATTGTTGTTACCCCAATGCTTGATTGTAATTATGACTCCCTTTGGGAAAACAGTTATCTGCTTTAAGAGGCAATTACGTTTTCACATAGGGTCAGGTTGGTTTGGAAATCTGTTTTCCTGCAAGTAAATAGAATCCTAAATTAAAATCTGAATTTTCTATTCACTCAGGTTATCTTTGAGTGATATTAGAAACTTATTTGATAGTCTAAAAGGCAAAAACAGCAAGCAAAAACAGAAAAATCTGTAAGGAAGTACATACTTTTTCACAGCAATTGGTTACGAGACAGATATTTCAGTCAGTTACTGTCTGAAACCACTGGGCATTAAATTGCATTGTCATTCATGTGGCTGAAACCTAAGTGCATTACCTTGTTCTGAGTCACCTCTGATCAAAAGAATAATGTATCCACATTAACATATAGAGGTACTTTAAAATAGATTTTTTTTCACCTGAAACACAACCAGTGTAGAAAGAGAATTAATTTATGAATAAAGGTGTCGTTGTTAAGACAGATTTTAGTTTTGAACTACCTCATTTTAGACTGAAAAGGCAGTAATTTTTTCTCCATTTATAGCTTCCTTAAACTTGCACTTACTCTTTTGAGATTGCAGAACGCTAAATCTGTTATGGTTCTTTAAGCCTGCTATTGATTTGCTGTCTCCTTAGATACTTTCACTTGAGAAGCAGATATCTTCAGACCTGCCCTCTGCGGTCCAGGTCAGGAAATCCAGTGTTCCCCAGACAGCCCCGGCCCCCTCCATGAGTCTGTCCGCCTCAGAGTCCCAGCTGCTCTCTGCCACACCTTTAAAGCCAGTACGCGCCTCCACTCTCACTCTCCAGGACCTGGACGGTGAGCCATACTCTGCCAGCCCTCGGCACAGCACACCCAACCTGAGCACCAGTATGTCTAGCTCCCAGAAATACCTGCCTCACAAGGAGTCCACCCCCAGCTTGGCGTCGGACATCTCTCTCCCCATCGCCACCCTGGAGCTTCAGCAAAGACTTCATCAGCTGCAGAAGTAAGATGCAAGGAATGATAGATTTTCCTAACCCTAACCCTAAGTGTTCTGTGACCCATCTGTCCATGTTTTATGAACACATTTGACTGACTATGGTGTGTTTATAGTGGCTCGGCCCCCAGCCAGTACCCCCTAGGTGAGATCCAACTCACTGTTCGGCACAGCTCCCAGAGGAACAAACTCGTTGTGGTGGTGCACTCTTGCCGGTGAGGTTTAAACTGCAACAAACACTGAACATAAATCTGTTCTTGTAGCATGGTTTAAGTTATTTTTTGGCTAATTTAATATCTTAATATTCATATAATTTCATGAATTAATGAAGCGTGAAAAGCCAAGCACCATGAGCATGACACAGTTTTGTGCTATGTTCCCACAGAAACCTGATAGCCTTCACCAAAGATGGCTCAGATCCCTTCATACGACTGTATTTGCTGCCTGACAAGAGCCGGTCAGGAAGGAGGAAGACGAGCACGATGAAGAAGACTGTTAACCCTGTTTATGATCAAACGTAAGTTTAGCGCTCTTATATCAACTTTTCTGCTTCATAGCTATTTAAATCTAATTAAAATAGAAATGCACCTTTGGTTACTAGGTTTTATATATCCAGACCTCTAGTTTACCTTGTATGCATAATTTGCATAAATAGTGCTGGGGGGGGGGTGTTCCTGATATGGCTTTCTCCCCAGGGTGATGCACCACAACGAAACCATGAGACACGTATTTGTGCATCAAACAGGTTTTCTTTTACTTTTTTTACATGTCTAGTCAATGGGAATGGGCAGCTCCCTGTTGTCGGCACAGTGGAAGCACTGTAGGAAAACATTGATGAACCTGCTGAACTTGACATCTGATTTGTATCATGCCAGGTTAAATTGTTAGATTTATTTTTTTTTAAGGAGGGAATTTGTCTATCTGTTGCTTAAAAGCTGATGCATTTCAAGTATTTGAACCTCAATGATATTATTCTACATAGAACCAAAAGCACGAAAATGAGCATTTTTACTGCTTCCCTGACATTTGGACAACTTTAAACTGAGACAAGAATGAAAAGCTCTGTCTGTCTGATCAATTGGTTGTTGTTGGTTTCAGTCACCTTACAGTATCTCACTGAGATCAGATCCTGGGCTTTGAACTTTTCATTTCTTAGTTTTCAGCCAGTCCTTGATGGGGTTAGTGGTATTTTATGTGTTTGTCTTGAGAGCAAATGGTTCCTCCTTGCACACCTCCCATGCAAGCGACACTTGTGCAGTCTCTTTCTGATTCTACAGGCATGCATATTTGTATCAACAGTAGCAAGAGCCTGCTGTAGGTCCTGTGAATAGATTTTAGGGTTTTTGGAGAATTCCTTAAGCATCACATGATCTAATCTTGGGACAGTTTGCTTGGGGGGCCAGATCTGCACGTTTGCAGTTCTTTTGATTGTTTTTCATCTGCAGGTAATTTTCTATAGAGAGAAACAACTGATTTCAAATTCTTTTGAGACTTTTTTTAGTCCCTAACCAGTCTCACAAGATGCTTTAATTTTTTTTCTGAAGACACTTTCAAACTCACATCTTGTGGTCACTCTCACTTCAACTAATTATTAATTTAACAATTAAACATTAAGAAGCACACCAAACTACATGTCTGAGGTTTAAACACGGCACTCTCCTCCAAAATGCTGAGTAAGGATGTTCTAATCATGTGCACCTGTGTGTGATTTTAGTCCTTATTTTATTCAGTTTTAGTTGTTTGGCTATATTGCTTGAAATTTTTATGTTCATGTTTGTATTTAAGATCCATATGTCCAAATAAAACACACAGGTCCTGTACCGCTGTGGACCTGGCCTTTAGAGTCTCCTGTATGTTTTGTCTAATTTGCATGCTTACTAATTTTTAGCACTGTCTGTTTGTACTTTCATTTAATTCAGGCAGTAAAACTATAATCCATATTACCCAAGAGAATAAGATCTTATTGGTGGATTTTTTTTTTTTTTTTTTTGCACAAGAAAACCTAATGTAGCAATCATACATTTGTTTTTTGCAGAAAAGCTGTTTGTGACCACAGAAGATTGATGCCCTCACTGCAGCACTGATATGTTTGTGGTTGTTTTAGAAGTAGAGTTTCAGATGAAGCAAACCTTCCTTCTTGCTTGGAGCACTCTCGGTCATAAAGAATGATGGACCTTTATTTTACAGCCTTCTTCAAATAATCAATGTCAAATTTAGTGTACCAGTGGTTTAGATTTTAAATACTTTTGCAGGTGAACTGTTTATGTTGCTAAAAGTTCAACAGATTTTGATTTGAGTCTTTATACTGCTGATCTAAAATCTGTGAATTTGGCGTCTGTAGGTTTGAATTCAGTGTCTCCATGGTGGAGCTGCACAGGAGAACTCTGGATGTAGCAGTAAAGAATGGAAGGAGCATCTTGTCCAAACACAAAGGCCTTTTGGGAAAGGTAACACTTTTAGGTGTTTTATGTACAGTACAGATGTCTCTCATTGGGAAAGTTTTCTAAGTGTCAAATATGTTGAATTAGAGAAACACACCAAACAGTGACAAAACACAAAAGCAAAACTGAAACTAGAAAAAAATTATCTGACAAAACACAAAGTATCATAAAAACACAGAAAAAGAATAAAATCAAATAAAACAGACAGCAATTTAAAAGAAAGAAAACATGTAGAAAAACAGCGTCTAATATGATTAAAAATTTAATAAAAAAAAAATAATCTAAAAATCATTCAGTTTAGTTTTCCAAAAACAAATTTAAAAACCCCTTTTTATTTATTTATTTATTTGATATATTGTTCTATTTTCTGTATACTATTTTTTCTTGTTTTTGCTGGGGGTAAATAACGACAACAAAAATAATTTTCTGGGACACTACACATCAAAATGGACAAAAGAACTGTAATGTAGAAAAAACTCAAATAAAGCACTTAAGAAACAGAAAAAATCAATGAGTCATGCAAGATTTTCAAAAAACCCATTTAATGAGCTTTATTTATTTATTTATTTAATTTTTATATGAAATGCTGTGCTTGTTGCCCTCAGTCTCTTTTCTATGAACCTGCTTTTTTTGTTACATTTATCATAATGTCAGAATAACTGTTAATAAATGAAGATGTTTTAGGATAAAGAAATTAATTAAATTAGTTTATTTTATTTCTTTCTTACCCAAATGAAGTGAAATACTGTAAACAGTTCACAAAACGTCAAACAAAGCTGGAACTATAACAATAAAAACAAACAGCAAGTTTATTGATGAACTCAAAGTATCAGAAAAACAACTAAACAAAAGACAAATGATTTAACCCCTTAACTCTCACCCCCTCACTTGTATGTTAGACAATGGGTCCATGAAGACACTGCTGTCCTCATGACAGTTAAAGGATTAATCTCAATATATTTGAAAACAATAGCAATAAAAACAACAAAATTTACATTTTAGAGAACACGTCAAATTAAAAAAGATGACGAAACAGCAGCAATATCTGAGAAAATATTTACTAAACCAAGTAATTTCTGAGAAAGATCAAATAACACAAGAAGCATAGAAATATGGAATAACATCCCAAAACACATTTCAAAAAGCTTATCATTAATTCATGTATTAATTTATTCATTCATTTTATTTTATTTTTTAATTCTGTTTTCTAGAAACCTTCCTGTTTTTTGATATATAACAGATACATTTTATAGGTAAACTGAATTTCTTGTCTAAATTTTCAGGTGCTGGTAGATTTAAGTGGAGACGATATAGCTAAAGGATGCACTCAATGGTAATCAAGCATTTTTGTCTTCTTTAATCTGATTTCTTATTCTTTACTTTTATTCAGTGATTTAAAGAGACTAAATCTAATAATCTAATTTTAGCCCTTTAACATTTTGTGTTGCAGGTATGATTTAACAGAAGATGGTACATCGTCTCAAGGAATAAGAAGAAGTCAAGAATCTCTCATCACACAGTGAAACCTCTCTTGTGCTCTAAAACAGTGATTTTGTTTTTCAGACTATTTATTATATGTTTTTCATCAAATTTAAAGAAAGGATTTTGTTTTCTTTTCAGAATAATTTTCAGAATAATGACTAAAGAAATACCATATTGGTGAAAAAGTGGTAAAAAATGCGAACTGTCTTGTTTTTGTTTGCAGGGTTTTATGTAAATATCAAGACTGCGCATATTTATATATGAAAACAAGAATTTGCAAGATTTTTCATGGAATTATGTTTCCTTAATGGAGGTTTTGTAGAAATTTATCCAAATTCCTAGAAATTTATGTGACATTTATGCAAAAATGTGACAAAATCTGTTTTGTTGTTTGTGAAAATGAACCAAAGGAACAGATACAATCCCAAGCATTGGCCTAATAAGTAGCACTCCATTTTTGTTATTTATTTTATTTTAGTTTTTATTTTTTTGTCATGCAGTGTTGTTGATTGTTTACATCCTATTGTTCTTTATGGCTGTTAAAAAGTATGTGGGATGCATGTATGCAAATTGTATTTATTTTTGGAGATTTGTACAATATATGTGATTCTGAATTTTATCTGTGATGCTGAGGAAAGTGACATTTAGGGCTATGAACAAGTGCTGCAGACTACATAAAAGAGGATACTTGAATAAGGGTTTGAAGAGTCACATACCAAATGTAAGTCATGTAAACAAAGAAAGATAACTTTTGCATTTTATGATCTGTTTGCTGCAACATGTTGAGATGATGCATCTTTGACTATCTGCTTGTAAATGTTTTGCCTTGCAATTGTAACTGTTTGTTGCAACTTTTGAACACATTTCTTCTTATCTATCTTGTGCCTTAAAAACCTGCGATGTGAGTTTTTTTTTCCCTTCTAAAATATTAACATTTTCAAATGATCTGATGCCTTGTGGCTTTGAATAAAAAATATATTCTTTTGGAAAAGTCTATTTATTTATCAGTCTTTTTTATCATTGTAATACATACGATATTATTTAGGTTAGAAACAAAACTGCAAGGTTTTGTGTGATTGTGTTTACTTGACATTTAAAATGTAAAAAGTATTTCGAAGAGATTGTGATGCCAGGGTCTCTGGCAAGGTTCCCACAGTCTTTGGAAATGAAATAGCCCCACAGCATCACAGATTTTCCACTGTACTTACCACTCTTCTTTGAGGTTGTCTTATACTGATGTAAGATTGTTATACCTCCTTAACCATTATCCATACTGTATGTAGTGGCAAGAAAAACACGAGTCACAGATCCAAATATTTCAAACATTTTAGGACAAACTTTTGATTTTTCAAGATTTTAAAAATTTTCACTCAGTTCTGTCAAATAGCCATAATACATTGTAATGGCTAAACCTTTTAAGGCCTGAATGTTTCTGTAAGCAAGTTCGGATCCTTTGAAAATCGAGTAAGTAATACTAATGAGCGAGGGTGTCATGGGTTGAGATGTGACGTTGCTCACCAGGAGGGTAAGGACAGGGCCTGGATGGCTTGGAACCCGTTCAGAACTGCTTGCAGTTCCAGTTTCATTTAGTGCCCTGATGGACGATATCGATGAAATTATGTGACGATCTTCTTGTATGCCTTGAAATTCCTACTTTATGGGAATCAACACTAATTTGCCTTCTATTATTGTCAGATTTTCTAGTCTTTATTCTTTTGAATACTGGTTAACAAAAATGGGCTTCTGTGAAATGCCATATTTATACCACAAGGAAACAGAAAATCATGGATTAATATTAAAAGTTCCTAGATAAACTAATTAAAACTAAGCTATACACTGAAATGTACATTTCAGTTAAATTAAATTTTTCAGAGTTATGGTACTTTTTAATTATTTAATATGCATTCAAATTAATATTTTCATTGTGAGATTATGTTTCCGTAATAAAATAAGAATTTATTTGGAGGTTTTTTTTTTTTTTTTACATCTTTAACAACTGTGCCAATAATTGCTGTCAAAAATTTTTTCATGATAATAACTAAGAACTAACCTACTGTGAGGAGTCGGCCTATCATAAAGTTTCTCATCTCTGGAACAGTTGAACAGTTGTGTTGATTATTCACAAATTCTTGGTGATTTTATGTTTATCACATCTTTTTAATTTTATAGAAACTATAACCTTTATATTATATATATTATATTATATTATATTATATTATATTATATTATATTATATTATATTATATTATATTTATTGTTATCATTTATTATTTTAATATATGTTGGAGGGTCAATTTCCTCTTTTTTGGTTTTTCGTGTTTTGAGGAAAGCTTGTTTTTACATCAAATAGCTAACTCAAACTTACTGTGATTTGCTCTTTCTGAAAACACCTGAGTTCCCCAGTCTCTGTATTGTGCAATCAGGACTGTTTAGTGGTTTTTACAGTCTTTAGTATTTTATTTTTGTTGTTGTTGTTGTTGTTGTTGTTGTTGTTGTTTTGTTTATGTGTCAGAAAAGTATGGCACAAAGTTGTGTTGCTGTGGAGGAAATATTTATGTGGTGTTTTGTCGCCCTCAGGCGGTTGAAGAAGGTAACAACTCCTACGTAACAACGTCAAAAACAAACGTTCGACGTCAGGACGCAAACAGCCTATCCAAATTTGCGCGGGTGAAATACAATTATCGTTTGCTGTCATTTTCTCCCGGTTCCAGGCTAAAACATAAGAAAGGTAATAAACAACTAAGCTCACTACACATCAGATGTAATCTTTCTTTAAATGTTAGTTCGCCAATATGCGGTAACCAGAGGGGGATCACATTTATCAAATGTAATGCTTAAATGCATTCGTTTAACAGTTGGCCATAGTTGTTTTGGTTTTGTCTCGGTAATTACTCCGCCTGCTTACCAAAAAGATGATGTTTTCACTTTGAAAAGTTCAGGTCACTTCATATCGCTTGGATAACCAGAAATAATGTCCAAGCGAGAGGCGTTTTTAGAGGCAGCCTGCAAGGAAAAGGTGGAGGACTTTCTTCGCTTTATTCAGCTTCATGTAAGTGGCTAACTCTGTTTTCAGCATTTTATTCCGGTGAACTAAAGTTTTAGACAGTTTGAGACATTCCCCAGCCTGCATCCTGGGTCTGTTTCAGTTTGATTAAGGAATGGTTTGGGTTTGTACAAGTTAGCTTAAACTGAAGGGAAATGTAAAATCCCGATTCTTGTTTTTTATTTTTTATTTTATTTTATTTTTTCTGAGCAGAAGGACAAAGCTGATCCCTTCGATGTTGAAGAGGTGGTGCAGGAGATGCCCAGAGAGCAGAGAAAGGCTCTCTGGAGTCAGCTGGAGTCGCTCCTCCGGGACATTCTGATGGAGTTACCTCCAGACCGCTGGGATGAGGGGGAGATGCCGCAGGAGTCTGCTCCAGATCCTGTGAGTTTATCAGACACCACCTATTCAGCTGGACGACATTAATCAAGTGCTACTCCAAGTGTCTTCAAATTGTTGTTTTTTTTGTTTTTTTTTTTTTCCGATTGTTTTGGAACGTATGGTATATTATTTCCGGCCTGACAGTCGAATAAAAACCTCTTTCATCAGAAACATGTCATGGCGGTGGTGGACGGTGTGACCCTGGTGGCTGCTGTGTCTCTGAAGGTTTTACAGGATGGGGACACCTACAGCGCACTTCTAGATATCGCCCACAGACTTCATGGTGAGAATAATGTTGTTTTTCTTTGATTTGACAGATTAAATGGTAAATGCACTGAATCTGGCATAGTGCTTCTCTATTGATACTCACCACTCAAAGCACTTTACACTAAAGCCACAGTCCCCCAACAAACACATGCATTCATGCACCAATATGCAACTCGGTAACTTGGGGTTAAGTGTAGCAGGAGGAAGCTGAAATCAAACCCACAACTTTCTGATTGGAAGATGACTATTCTTCCCACTGAGCCGTAGTTGCCACATTTCAAGTTGTACATTGATCAGTTATTCAGCTGAAAATGGTAGACAACAGATGGTTCTTAAACAGTCTGAACAGGCATGGAAGTTGCTTTTAGGAAATTCCAGGTTTCATTCATCCATCCATCTATCTGTTGTGTGATTAAAGTTCTTGTGAATCTCTGTGATTGTAGTTGTTTGTGTTTTTTTTTTTTTTTTTTTTTTTACACCCATCAGATGTTTTGGTGTCCCTCCCCGTGTCAGAGGCGCCGTTGCAGAGTCACATTCAGACGCTGTTCGACACCTGGTGGAAGATGGGACTGCTCGAGAGGGAAAAGTTTGGACGCACCGCTTTCCTCATCTCTCTCCAGAAGAGCGTCATCCTAAAGAAACCGGTCAGTGTGTTCTCCCAGGACGCTCAGTATTTTTAGCAACAGTAAAGGTACGTTTTCCAACTGAGCGTAAAATAATGCTGACAGGCAGGTGGAGGAGCAGCCACAAGCATATCCTCTAAAGAAAGTGAAGGATTGAAGACCTGAGAGGATTTATTGATATCTTTATTTTTTATCTCTGATCTTTTTGTCAGGGTGCTGAGATCCAGAGAGTGTGGAGTCTCCGCGACGTTCTTATGAGTCTGGATTACACATCGGAAAACAGCAAGCAGATTATCGACTTGCTGCTTCAGTGCTTTCACCATCCTACCCACATTAGAAACGATGATGTGAGTGGAGTCGGTTGCTATCGCAGTTGCGACTTTGTCCTTGAGCTGTTAGCCTGACGGTGTGTTTACTGTCGCAGGGAAAGCGATTCCTGGTGTTCCTTTTCAGCTGGAACGTTGATTTTATCGAGGTTATCCACGGCACCGTTAAAAACCAGCTGGAGTTTTATAACAAGTAAGACGTGCTCTTTATACTCAGTGAGTCCAGCCAGTGTATCATGGAGTTTTAATGGTTTGTTTTTAATCTTTTTGTTTGTTTTTTTCAGGAGAATAGCTGCTCATATCGCAGAGATCTACTTCAGAGCCTGGAAGAAAGCCAGTGGGGAGTTCTTGGAGACGATTGAGAGCTCATGCATTCAGGATTTCATGCAGAATGCGATTTTTCTTCAAAGAATATCTCCTGTTCACGGCAAAGTTAGACAGGTACTCGGTCTGTCTGTCATACCTCTTTCACATTTTGTAATGTCACAAGAGCAGGCTTGTGATTTATAGCTAAATACAAAAAAATATGAAAAGTGACATGGATTTGTGCTTAAACCCCTTTACTCTGATACCTTTAAGTAAAATCCAGTGCAACCATTGGCCTTCAGAAGACATAATTAGTAAGGCCTTCATGCAAAACGCTGCATGTGGTGGAAAACTACACCCTGAACATAATATACCCCCTGTGAAACATGGTGATAGAAGCATCATACTGTGGGGATGCTTTTCTTCAGTGAAATACCGGGTGGCCTTTTAACAAAACACGTTATAATCTGCAAAAGACTTGAGACTCAGCCAGAGGTCCACCTTCCTTGCAGCGCAACAACCCTAAATATACAGCCGGAGAATGGTTTGGATCAATGCATATTCATATGAGACCTAAAATCCAAATTAGATTCTATGACTTGAAAGTTGATGCACTCAGTCAGCTATTTTGCAAAAACTTAGCAAAAGTTGGTCTCTAGATGAGCAAAGCTGACAGACATCCCCAAAGATTTTAGCTGTACTAGCAGAACAGATTCTTCTCCCAAGTACTTTTGCATAAGCATACAACACTTTTCAGATTATGTGTAAGTCAAATTTAAAATCATGTATTTTTTTTACCTCCTCCTATCCAATAATGCCCTATTTTTAAAGGTTTATTGCATAAAATCCAAGTAAAACTTGCTGGAATTTGTGGTTTTCACGAGACAAAACGTGTCAATACTTTTGCAAGGCGTTGTATTCTAAAGAGTTTTGTCCTGTTTTGCCTTCAGCATGTGTTGACTGTCCTTTTTTCTTTATTTCATGTAGATTGTGAGCTATTTTCACACAAGGAAGGGGTGTCACAGCGTAGACAAGATGCTGTATAACCTGTACAGGCCGATTCTCTGGAAATCTCTAAGTGTATGCAACATGCAATTTAGTTGCTTGGAATCATTCAAACTGTGTTTACATGTTATTCTAGTGTTAATGTCTGTTTGATGCCTTCAGGTTCCTAACTTTGAGGTCCGTGCAAACGCCACTTTGCTTTTCACTGAAGCCTTCCCAGTCTATGACCCGGATCTAAGCAACGAAATTGTGGACATGAACATTCAAAAGCAGCTGGACACAGCGATGGTGGGGATTATTTCAAGATCTCAGGGTTCCTACACAGACAGGATGAGTCTAGAAAACTATGGAGTTTGGTTTAGGTTTTTTTCCAGGTCAGGATAAGATTTTATTCCTTATCCCATTCTCTCTAACATACATTGATCCATTTATTTTTTTTCATCCTTTGTTCCTGTTTATGATTTTAAATCCCTTCTTTAAAGTCTGACAAATGTAGAAACATTTTGTTGAACAAAAATAACAGAAAACTCTATTTAAAATTGAATAAAAAGGACAGAGAACTTTGAAAACTGGAGTTCAGGAAAGTAAGACATCTTCATATGAAGATGTAGGAACCCTGAGATCTTCAGCCTGTTTTGTTTCAGGGGAAAACAAAATCTGGTCATCTGGGGATGAGCATCTTTAACAACCGATCTAACATCTGTCCTCCTCAGGGGCTCCTTGATGACCCTCACCCACCGTGCGCTCCAACGCCACCTTAGGTGTCTGTAAGATCCTGGCAAAATGCTGGGAGCTCCTCCCTCCAATAATCATCACAGACTTCCTGAAGAAGCTGGTAATGGAGCTGGCCGCTGACACCAGCTCTCCTGATGTCCGCTGCTCAGTCTTTAAGGTAGAATCCATGGCCTTAGTTTGTCTTAAGTCAATATAAGTTTATAGATAGAAAAATCCCAGAAATTCCAACCTTTTGAGGGCTTTTTTTTTCCACCCAAGGACATATACAGATTTCATGGCGTTCAGGGGTTCAAAGCCTAACTTTGAACCCCTGAACCCCTAAAGAAATCTGTAACTTTTGTGGCTGTGCAATGTTGTTTGGTTTCCTGATTCATTTAGAATTTTTTGTTGTTTCTTTGTTTGTTTGTTTACGTAAAAATCCATAACCCAAAACTTATTTAAGTTATTCCCAAAATATCCCATATCAATGGAAAACCTTTATTTCCCAACAATTTCATTGCTCGGCCACCTTTCAGATAATAGAAAAAAAAAAAACCAGAAAGAGACAATTTGTATCAGTATAACATAAATGATTAGGGAAACAAATACAAATATATTAAAAAAGCAACTTTATTAAAGCTAATCTTATAATTTATACAAAACGCATTAACGCTGAAGGAAGTCTTTACATTTTAGTTAAGATAGGAATATTGGGATTCATTTGTAATTGTCTTTAACCTATAAAAACAAATTGAATTTTTTTCTCTCTCCCTTTACATTTGGTCAAAGTGACATCTTACCCTGGATCAGCGAGGTATAGGCCTAACAACCAAAACCTTAAATAACTAGCAAAAAGTCATTTCTGTTCTGTTAAACTTGTGACCACAATAGGCACCAACTTTTTCAGGTCTCCTTTTTATGTTGTTGTTTTTATGATGCTTAAGGATTTTTATTTTTCCTTTTTTTTTTTTTTTTTTTTTTTTTTTTATGCAGTGTCTGAATATTGTCCTGGACAACCCTCTGAGCCACCCACTACTGGAAAAACTGCTGCCCACAGTCAAGTACAGCCTCCACGACACCTCAGAGAAAGTCCGCACAGCGTTCCTCGACCTGCTTATCAAAGTTAAAGCAGTTCGTGCTGCCAAGGTGTGGTTTGTTTAGAGAAAAATTATAGTTGCATTTTCCATTCTGGTATTCAATTGTATTTGCAAAATGTTCTAACATTTAAGCAGTTCTTAAAGACTGAACAATGTGCTAAGTCCATTAATCCTAGTTTTACCAAAGCTATTTTTAGCACTTTTTTTTTTTTTTTTTCATTCTCTTTTCCAGTTTGTTCTGAAAAGCAACCAGATAAAATCTGTTTCGTTTTTCTAGAAGAATCAGAAAGTGTTTTTAGTTTAACCTAGAGCTGGGCAATATGGAAAAAAATACAATATTTCTTTTTCTGTCTTGAATTGATTTTGTTATTTATCACCAAACTGTTTCAGATTAACAGTGTTGTATCTAAGATGGCATCTGTTTAAAATGAAAATTTTTTAGTAACTAATACATTTATTTCCAAAACTTATCATAAACTAAGCATTGTGGGACATTGTTAATTCCAAGTAAACAATCTAAAAAAAATTACACTTTCTCAAATAACAATACCTTAATGAACAAAACCCATTTGCTGTACTGTCTGAGAGTGTAAACATATTTCAGTACCAGCGTAAAATAATGATAGTCAAGTTTACAGGTGGAAATCTCTCGTCCATCTTTATCTTTATCATTACCATTGATGCTGTCATTTTTTTAGTTCCTATAAAGGATTTTGAAATTATTTTATTGCCCAACACCAGTTCAGCTCCTAAACATATGGGGAAGTTTACGAACGAGTCTCCTTTTAAAATTAGATTCAGAATATTTGGTTTATAGGAGGCTTATTATGGGCTTGTTTATCCACTTCAGTGTGCAAGACTGATTGAAAGTTTCAAACAGTGAGTAGGAGCCCCGTCATATAATTGTTTGCCTTGTCTGGCAGAATATTCAAGCACCTAATATCTATAAAACAGATCTTTTTGCTTATTTTGAGCTTTAATTGGCTGGAAAGCTGGCCTTTAAAGGCAGTAATTTGCTTCAGTGTCTCTTGTGGTCAAAAGGGGTATTACAAAAACAATGAAGAATAATGGTTATACAAAAACTGGAATTATCACTACCGTTCAGGCTGGGAGAAAAAATGTACTTAAACTAAAGTATTTTTAAAAACTCAGTGTATTTATTTGGTGTTGCTTGCTGGGCTTTTTATGGTGGACCCCCCCAAAAAAGTTGCTTACATACCTAAATGAAAAGAATTGTCTTTCTATCACCCTCCAGTTCTGGGATGTCTGCAGCATGGACCACCTGCTGGCCCGCCTCGCCATTGACTCGCTTTCTGTCTCCAAGCGTATCGTCGACCTGCTGTTCAAGTCCTTCTTCCCCGTCAACGAGCCGGAGAAGGAGTGGTGCTGCCGGTGCATCACCCTCATCCAGATGAACCCCATGGCTGCCAGGAAGTTCTACCAGTTTGCTCACAAACACACGGCTGCTACTAACATCAGTAAGGAACAAAAGTTGGTTTTCATGTTGCAAAGATCACTGAGTATAAGACAGGCTGCAGTTGTGCATAATTTTGTTTTTGTATCCTAGTAAAGCTGATTCTGGCTATTCGTCGCACTCTGAACAGCTGCATCCAGGTCGACTTTGACATGACGGAGATCAACGACAGCAACAAGGAAAACAGCACAGTAAGAGGGAAACATTTATAGAGTCTATAGAATTAATACTAGTATATTCTTGGAATATGAGTGATAATTTGGAGGCATTCAGATTTAATCTGCAGAAATGGTTCATGTTTTTTGCAGATCTTTGTAGAACCTTCTTTATTTCTTCTGGAGCCTGTTAATTTTTTTTTTTTTTTTTTCTGAGCAGCTGCAGCAGATTTTACATGTAAAAGGAGAAACTGGACTCCTCTTTTGCTCTGTCTCATGGATGTTGTGTATAAACTGAGGTGGTTGTATAGAGATAGATTTCCAAAACCCTAATCCCTAAAGACCCAGTTGTCAAACAACCTTTTGATCCAGAGCACCTACTCAATCTAGAAAACGTCTGAAAAAGGACGACATTTATGTGTTTTTTTCAGGTCTGGATAAAAATGTTTAAAAAAAAAAATAGACAATGGAAAAATATTTATTTCCTGACTGGGCTCCGTGTTCAGAGATATGCGGTTGGGTCACTTCCGGTTTATTTAAAATACCATCTCATATATGTTTGCAGGGCTTGCTCAAACTAATGATGTCCATCGAATTTGTAAATCATCATCCAAAACGCAGATTAAATTAGAGAAAGGCTTTAAGATGTGTGCCTCATTTTAATCCACGGATTCGAAGGTGTTAAAACATCCTTGTTCTTCATTCAGTGAAGTAACCAGAGGTGAGTGGGGTTAACCAGAAATTATATTTGAGTAAAAGTCAAAAGTATCGTGCAGTAAACCTACTCCGAGAAGTAATTTGTGTCAACGTAAATATAACCAGTTACTACCCACCTCTGTTCATAATTCAGGTAAAATAGTATTTTTTTTTCTCATGTGTATAGCTAGTTTGCAGTGTATTTATTAGCTTACCTTGTGTAGAATCGAACGTCATTTTAATTTAAAAATGATCTGATCTGGAGGAAAGTGCAATCTGTAAACTTCGCTGTGTGGTTTCACGTTGAACTTGACATGACATATACTGACTAACCATTGTCTTCTTAATTCAGCATGGCTTGGAAAGCCATGGAGACTTAAATTTAAAATTTCTATGTATTTTGAAGATGCTGATCACTTACTGACACAACAGTGTTCGCAATATTGTTTTTCTTACCTCTGAAGCACGAGTCTATCATTCCTAGCAGTCGTAGTTCCTCAAACTGGAAGCAAGTAGGCTACATTTGCTCCATGCCGATATGATGTCAGCACCATACGTACAAAGAGCCCATTGCCTATCCCACTATCTAAATTTGTACTCCCTCTCCTGCAAACTCTTGTGGTTGTTACCAGGTTCCATATTTAAAACCTCATAACTATAGAAAAATCTCCCAGATATTGAGCATTTTTAATGAGTCTTTGTAATGGCTTAAAAAAGGCTCAGTTTTGCACATTTATAAATACTAAAGTATAGTTGTTTTTTTGGTTTTCTTTTTCAATTGCAGATGATGTTTTTGCAAAAGTAATCACATTTTATGAGGTTTTCACATTTAAAACGTCAATGTATTTAGAGGAATTTTATGTAACAGAGAAAACACAAAGTATTGCATATGTGAGAAGAAAATGTTGTATGGTTTATGCTGATATCCCTAAATTAAATTCGGTGTAATAAATTGTTTACAGCTCAGGTGGGAGAATCTGTTGACTGGATGATTATTAGTCATGGACTAAAATGCATTGAAGCTTGTGGCTGTAATGTGAAAAAGTGGTTATGAGGACTCTTCCTAGGGAATGCACAACTGAGAGCCAACAAGAGCTGAAGTACTCTGTATTGACAAAGATTGACACGTTGCTCTCAGCAGGGTGGGCCTGCAGTGCTGGGACAGGACATGTCTGTTGTGTCCAGTTTGCTGGAAGTCGTGGTGATCCTGTGGAGAAGTGTTCAGAAGGCACTGAAGCAAAACGAAGAGGCGCACCAGTACACTGTTGCCAAGTTTGGAAATGTTATGGCCAAATATTTCCAAGCTTTTGAGGTGAATTAGCCGCAGTTCATTATTATTTTTAACGTTTCTAAACAAGAGTGTAAATGTTTTTTATTACTGCTTTTCTAGGACGAGCGCTCCACTGTGCCTCTCATACAGCTGGCCTCTTTTATGCCCCCAGCAGCAGCTCCAACTTTTAGGTGGGCTATAATGCTAATATCATTCTGACTTCATTTTATTGTATCTTGTTCTAAAAACAGACAGTTTAACTTGACTGTCTTATCTTGAAATATCCTAGCTGTGGAGTGCTGTCCAGACTGAGGAGGATGGACTCTGGAGCTGCTCCAGCACAGTTCAGCCAGCTACTGGACTGCATCTGCAGTTGGGGCCAGGCGGCTGACGTCCTTGAACTGGTCTCTGACTGGCTCGGCGAGTCCATTCCCAAGCAAGGGGTCAGTGGGTGCACCATCAGATCATTTTGACGTGGATGTTTTAAGACTGCAGTATGGAAGTTGCTTTAATTCTTCGGAACTGGATTGAGTTTAGAGTTTCCTTCTTCCATTTTCTAAAAGCTAACTCTAACAATGGCCAATAGATAGTGATTTTCACATTGTTTTTTAACTTTTTGCCATTAGTATTTTTGTTTTTGGCTGAGTAAATGCACATTAAAAAAAATATTTAAACGGGGCCATTTTATTACCTTATTATCTCTTGGCAACTTCAAATTCAAGTTGAACTGGACCAGTGATTCCTAAGGAAACGAAATAAAGATACCAAAGTTCACAAACAGTTCTTTAAAGAATCTGCATTTGGTCTTGGATATCCCCTTCCTTATTGGACAAGTTGAAGGACTTTAGATTTTGGAATAAATGTAATTTATGTTGGTCTCAATGACTCGAAAGCAGTTGGCATATACTACGGTTAAAACTGGAAGCAAATTTCAGCATTGTCTTGTTTTATTACTTTGGGAGGTATAGATAAGAAGAATCAGCTAATATTAAAACTTTGTTTTAATACTGGAGCTACTGGAAAGAAAACATCATTTCCATCGAAACAAGATTTTTTTGTGGGGGGAGGTTGCTGCTGTTTTGGCAATTTAGTTAGTTTTTTTTTGTTTTTTGTTTTTTAACAACATGACCCCCTTTCCCGCTTGCTAACTAAAAAAATATATATTCTGCATTAAATACCTCGTCTCACTAAATATATTATGGCCATGAAGGGCCTGAATTCATTGTACTACTTAATAATTACATAAACATGTTTTGCAAGCCAAGCCGTTCTTCCTGATGTTCATATTGTGTAGAGTGAAATTGTGATAACAACAAATTTGCAATATAGTGTGCAGTCCTAAAGTATGCTGTTAAAAACTCAGAAAAAAGTAGGAGTTTTAGTTTATTAAAGCAGGGGTGTCCAAAGTGTGGCCCCCTGGAATGACTTTGTGGTTTACTGACTACAATTCAAGGTGATCCAAATTTGGCTTGATGCAGTTGGAGACTTTTTATTTTTAAATGCTGTTAATTTATTGCTGACCAAATAAATCTTAATTGTATAATTAATAGGAGCACATCGGTGTATGAACACTTTTGACTTGACAATTTTGGCCCACATGACAAAAAGTTTGAACACCCTTGTCTAAAAGTATTGAATCCTGCCAGAAGAAGTGCTTCGAAAGCATGTAAAAAAAAAAAAAAAAAAGTCACCTGTTCCCAACTCTAGGAAAAGGCTACTAAAAGCAGAAAGGTGCGAATCCAGGAGACAGTGGAGGCCAAACCAGACCTGGCTCTGGCGTACCTGGAGTATCCTTTTCAGCCACACTTCCACACGGGAGAAAGTCCTGGCTCTCGGTGAGGGGCCTCTGAAGCAGCTCCATACTCTTTTAGGGAACTGGAAGGTATACAACTGCTAATTATTCACACAGTTGTTAAACAGGTTGAAATACATAACGGAGAATCCATTACAGGCTTCCTCTACAAGAAACATGTTCTCTGTATTGCCTTGACAGTCGGTGCTCTACACTCACCTCGGCTCCACCACAGAAGACCCAAACAGTCCCAAAGTGGAGACGGCGCTGAAAGCCTTCATGTACCCATGGTCGCCTCGGTGCACCATCTCCAACATAACGTGAGTCGTCTCTCACCTGATTAACATCTGTTCTTTGCCAACCTCATGTTTTTATCCACTGTTTTGTTAAAATGAATGCCTAGTTAGGAATTTAATTCTTTGCTGAACAAAGTGGAAGCACCAAGAGTGTTACATAAATGTTGGACTCCTAATGATCAGAAAGCATCAAATTGGTGCACATGTTGGAATATTAGTTCTACAAATTCTCTAATCCCAACAGGGTCGAGTATTTTGCTCACAGGCTCAATTATATACATACATACATACAGCCCCACAGCATGATGCTGCCACCACCATGCTCGACAATCAGTACATTGTTTTTCTTTTTTTCTTTGGAAGCCTCTCACTGCCCCATTAAACATGCTTCTTGTTATTGTGGTCAACCAGCTCCGTGGCCATAAAATTTTCTCCAGAAGGAATTTGGCCTGTCCTTTTGGGGAGCTGCAGATTTCACAATCAGGGTCTTCTTTCTTGGTTGAAAGCCGCCTTGGCTTTCCAGCAGTTTCCAGTTAAAGGCAGGCTTGAGCCTCGGTGGTTCCTAGGTTCTTCCTGAACATCCTAACCAGTTTCCTATCATCTGATCGTGGCAGTTTGAGTCCTCTTCTGGGCCTCAGCAAAGTCGTGACACATTTATGGCTACGTTCACACAGCAGTCTGAATGGCCCATTTCCGATCTTTTCACTCCCCAAAAAAAAATCCGATTTGTGCCTCTTCCGTATGTGCTACTAAATCAGATGCGTATCCGATTGTTTTCAAGGCGTCAGCAGTCTGAGCGGTCACGACGCATTTTGTCTGACTTTTACGTCATTATTGTGAGACATGCTTCATAATTCTGCACCAGCAGAAGCCAGACGCAGTAAATCCAGATGGAAACGATAGCTGGAAATGATAATTAATGAAATTATGAAACTTATGAAGAGAAGTCTGTGTCACTCAAGCGCGTCACATCACAGTCCCACCCCTCCTGGCTCTGACTATGCTCCAGTCAATGCTCCACAAAAGGCCATTTCTGTTAGCTGTGCTTTCTTTTTATCAGCTTCCTTCTTCTTGTTATGATCTTGTGAAGATGCTGTGAATAACTTTAAATTGGTCCCGAGACGACTCCATCCATTATCCCTTCCGTAAGCAGTTTGCTGCTGTGCGATGTCAACGTTCTTCTTCTGCACATGCAGCTCACTTTAGGATCGTAAATCGTTCTCACACGAGTCTGATTACGGTCGCACTTAATTAGGAGTATGAACAACCACGCAAGAAAAATCGGATTTCAACTAAAAATCGGAATTGAGCGTTAAGATCTGCTGTGTGAATGTAGCCTAGGTAACTTGCATTTATGTACACTTGTTTGAACTGATGATTTCTGGAGCTGCGGTTGTATAGAAGTTGCTCCAAAATGCTTCTCCAATTTGATTAAATCTGCTCGTCTTCTTTTTAGATTTTTATGAGTTCCTTGGCCATTGCAATGGGTGCTTAAAAATCATTTTTACGCTTCCATAAAAAGTTGTATATTTTTTCCTCTCGGTAAAAATATCCTCAAAAGCCAAAGTGAAGATGAAAGTCATGCTCGTGATGTCTGTAAACATCAAAACTGTAGATCATTTCCTCGCCTGAACTATTACTCTGAACCGTTTCCAGACATTTCTCCAGATGACAGATTTTTTTTTGGTTTTTTTGTAAGCCAGTTTATTTCTGGCGATGAGCCTGCTCCTTCTGTCTTCAGCGTCGTGAGAAGCTAAAATAAACCTGAAGTGTTTTCTCTGTTTGCCAGTTGACGGAAGGTCGGGACTACCTGCTCTCCCTGGAGCATGTGGCGGCGTGGGTCGCGGACAGGGTTCTGCCCTTTCTTACCAGGAGCGATGACGCCGAGGATTCAGAGACGTCGCGACAGCTCGCCACACAGATAACCGAGGTGAACTTCACTGTTATCTTTTCTTGAAACGTACAGCTCCAGAAGTGCAGTTTACTTATTTGGTGTCATTTGGGCTCCATAGTCAACCCTTGGCTGACCTTAATAATTATAGAATCTAGAATGAGTCTCATTAGGCACATATTAAAATTTACTTAAGAAGTAATGCAATTTTCTTTCTTTTTCATTTAAAAAGCTGAATTTATTTTTGTATGATTGATGACTAATAATCTTTCTCGTACTCTCAGACAAACGGGGCTGTTATTTTGAAAGTAATGCCTAGTAGTTATTAGTCTATGACATTTTGAAGCAATCTGGTGGGTTTTGCCAATATGATTTTTCTATGTGTACATAGAAATTTTTCTGTGTATACATTTAAAGTGGGTCAAAAATAGACTGATATGTCTGGAAATTTTAGTCTGGAAAAGTCTGAAATTTGGACATTAAAAATTAATAGAATTCCTGATTACAGTTCCTCCTTACAAATTAGGTCTTTATTTTGCTTACTCCCACTCTGGCACATACCCTGGATCAAAATGAAGCCTGCTGTTGTCTTGTTATCCTGGATGTTTGGTTCTGTGGAGCTTATGTTCCTCCTCCACCTGGGACTCGGAGCGCTGCTCAGTAAATTTAGAATCCTCATTGATTTTTCTGCTCTAATCCACACACACTGTTGTATGCAGGCCTCCTCCTGCTCACACTACTGAAATGGGTAATTTCCCACTTCTTCTGTTGGTCTCACTGTTTCTTCGGATCTTTAAAGTAACTGCACATGTTTCTTTGATGCACCCCATCAGAGCTTCCTGACGGTATGCCGTGATGTTTTCCTTGTCGGTTTGGGGGACGAGACATTCAAAGCCCAAATCCTCCACCTGTGCTCACTCATCCTCCTCTCAGGTGAGGGTGTGTGCTGATATTTAAAGGAGAGATTGCAGTCTGCTAAAATAGGCAAGAAGAAGAGTGTTTAGCTCTTCTGCTCTTAAGACTTGAACATCATACAATGACGTAACGGCATTGTTTGTGTTTTTCAGATGCAGGCTACGTGTGTATTCCAGCAGTGCTGCCAATTTTAAAGGAGGTGGCAAACAGCTTTGTGCCTGATGATAACAACCAGGATCAGGAGAGACATGCAGAGTCCACCTTGGTCATTTTAGGTGTGGTGGCCAACATTTTCCAAAAGATCATCGAGTTGTTGGCACGTCGGCTGAGGAAAGAACCGGAAGAGGGGCAACTTGTAAGGAGTTTTTTTTTTTTTTTTTTTCCTTTTTTTAAATATTCAAGATTTTCTGTTAACTGTTTCAGTGGCTTGCAAACGTAGTCACCAAAAATATGAAGTGTTGGGGAAAATGTAGCCATTTTTTACAAATAAAAATCTGATAAGCCAGGGTTTGTTTCTACCAGCTTTGTCCACCAAGAGACTGAATATTATGCCCAGGCACTCTCCCTACTCTCCATCAGATTAAATGAAGAGTTTCTGTGCATGTCAATATTCAGTTTTTGTCACAGATTCCCTATCAGATTTAGGTCTGGACTTTGACTGTGCCATTCATCTAAAATCAAGCTGTCTGCATGTTTCGTTTTGTTGTCGTGCCAGAAGGTGAACCTCTGTACCAGCGTCTGACAGGTTTTCTTGCTGCATTAAGTTCCATCCATCTTCTCTTAACCCAACACGGCTTCTCTGCCGAAGAAAAGGATCTCTCCATCATGATACTGCCACCACCATGTCTAATGATGAGGATAGTGTTCAGGGTCATATACAGTGTTAGCTTTTCACAGCACATTGTGTTATGGCTGAAGGTTAAAAATAGAAATGTTGGTTTCATCTGACCAGAGCAACTTCTTCCACATGTTTGCTGTTTTTCCAACAAACTCTAAACTGGACTTTTAATAGGTTTCTTTCTACATCGATGTTCTTTTTGTTGCTTTTCCATAAAGGCTTGATTTGTGGCGTGCATAACAGTTTTCCTGTCAACAACTTTTCCACCTAAGCTGTGGATCAGATGGCTCTCCAGTTCCTTTGGAGTAACCACGGGCCTCTTAGCTGCTTTTCTGATCAATCCTCTCCTTGCCTGGTCTGTCAGTTGTGCAATAGTCAGTCCATTTAGATGACTGATTAAACAGTGTCCAAAGCTTTGGATATTGTTTTATAACCTGACTCTGCTTTAAACTCCCTCCCTGTTCTGTCTGCTGTGTTCCTTGGTCTTCATGATGCTGTTTGTTCACTAAAGTTCTCTAACAAACCTCTGAGGCCTTCATAGAACAACAGGATTTATGCTAAAGTTAATTTACACACAATGGACTCTATTTATCTATTTATTAGTTAGAGGGCCTCTAAATTAGAAACTAATGCAGTTAGTTTCACTGGATTTTATTTAGTGGCATCAGAGTACAGAAGTCTGTATATATATATATATATATATATTCAGATATTGATTTGTAAAATAAAAAAATGAGGAAAAAACCTTATAAAATGTCCCTTCTACTTTGTAATTATGCACTATTTTGAGTTAATCACATGAAATCCATTTAAGTTGGTCATTGTGATCTAATAAAATGAGAAACAGTTCACCAAGTATTAATACTTTTTCATAAAGTAGCAAAACAACCAGACTTTTCATGTGTAACAAGTTGCTGTCAACATTTCCTGTTTTTGACATCACGAAACTCTGTTCTGATTCAGCTGTGTCAGTCAGCCGTTCCCGGTCTGACAGACTTCCTCCAGGTGGCACAAACCTGGGATGCAGCACTTCTTAGCGGGGTGTACTCCACCGTGTTTGCCGCCATCATTGTGGAGAAGAGACATTTGCTTCAGAAGGTAAAAAGCGGCACAGAATAATGGAAAGACTGGAAGTTATCTGCTTTGATCAGCTAATTATTGCGTTAACCTTAGTGACAGATATAATAAATCATTTGTATTTGTGTTTGCTTTTTCTTTTAAGCTTACCCAACCCGAAGAGCTTGTCATCCCTCAGTCAGTTGATGAAATGCCTCCCTTGTCCAGCTTACTCCTATCTGTCATCCTAAAATCACCCTCTATCACAAGGTATATGCGCTGAATGCCACTTTTTAAATAAAACCCAAATCCTGTTGATTTTAATAAAAACTGAAAGATGTTTTATAATATTTTGTTTATGAATCCTTCCTTTAGATCATTTTTGAGAGAGGTCTCATCATCTTTGGACTCGGACGCCCTCAGCAGTCTCCCTGAGCTGGTGGCAGTTCTGCACGTCTTGGCGCTCATTAAAGGAAGTAGGTTTTCAGACTTGAAACATTCACGTCAGCAGTCGCAGTGACTGATTGTTGAACATCAGTCTGATTTCTTGTTCATTAGCGGGGCCCTCCAAAGGTGGCATAAAGAGCGCTGCTGTCTCTGTCCAGCAGCATCTTCACAAACATGCAGTCTGTTCTGTGGACAGCAGAGAAATTCAGAGGTGAGTTAAAGGGAGGGATTTCTGTCAGATACCAAGAGAAAGAAGTGCATCAATTTAAGGTGGACGAAAAATGAGATCACGTTTTAAAGTTGTTTTTTTTAACAAATGAAAATCTGAAAAGTGTAGCATGCATTTGTATTCAAACCCCCTTTTATACCCTGAAACAAAATCCAGTGTTTCAAAAATCAACTGTCTTCAGAAGTTACCTAATCAGTAAATAGAGCCTACCTGTGTGTAATTTAATCTTCATATAAATGTAGCTGTTTTGTGACTATCATCCTCTGTAAAAGAAGAGTGTGGCACAGCTGCATACCTATAAAGACATGGCTACCCACCTAACACTAATCAGAGTAGTAGCCAAGAGGCAAAGATCTACAGCTTAGGTGGGAGAATCTATTAGTTTGCACAAATCTTGCCTTTATGACACCAGCCATGTGACATGTTACATGACGGCCCAAACACGTAGAAAAAGATGCCTGGGTCAGTTGAGACCAAAATTGAAGTTTCTGAACAACATGCAAAATGTTATGTTGCAGAAAACTTCACTTCATCCCCATGGTGGTGGTAGCATCAGGCTGTGGGGATGCCTTTCTTTGGCAGGAACAGCGAATCTGGTCAGTGTTAATCGGAAGATGGATGAATCTAGGATTACCAATCTAAACATGCACCCAGAGAAACAACCTACAGGGTTTAGATCAAAGCATGTTAGTGTGTTAGAATGGCCTAGTCAAAGTCCAGGCATAGATCTAATTGAGAGAAAGACAAGACTGGAAATTAATGTTCCACTTTGACTGATTTGAGCTGTTTTGCAAAAACAAATGGAGTAAAGATTTAGATTTTTATTTGTAAAAAACATACATGTTCCTGCAACCTCACAGTTGTGCACTCCTTTTTATTGGTCTATCATAACACAAAAAAAATACATTGAGCTGTTTGGTTATAACGTGACACAATTTAAAAAAGTGGAAAGGGTGTTAACACTTTTCCAAGGTGCTGTACTCGTTGTCCCACTGGCTAAAAATTCTGTCTCTCCATCCATCCAGTGATCCTTGTAGGTTTGATACTCAAACCCAGAACACTAAAAATCATTCTCATAAACTAATTGTGAACTTTTCCCTTGATGCTTTCATAAAAATGGGCTAAAACAGGACTAATGTGTCTGGAAATGTGTGTCTGGAAAGAAGATGGGCCTCTGTTGTGATGATAGAGATTTTACAGTTTATGGAGACTAATGTTTTATCTTTGTTTCCCACAGGGTTATGTATGAGTCTTCAGTGAAGACTTTGAATGAGCTTCTGCATTTCTAATCTTCCACAAATTAAAAACGATGGGTTTGTCTGGTGTGTTTTCTTAAACATTGTGATGTCCTTCAGATTTATACTGTATCAACATGTGGAGAATGTATGTGAAAAACTCTTTCAGTTTTTACATTCATAATATTCACAAGCTTACTCTTAACATTTAGAAATGTCTATTTTTTCCTCTACATTTTCCATAGATGTCATTTATATCTTCATATTTAAAACATATTTTTGATGTATCTGTGTTTGTCTTTATATATCTGTTGCTTCGTCAGCATTTAATTTGGAGTAAAACAAACAGGTGAACAGGTCTAATGAACTTAGACAGGGTGTTTGTTATTTATAGGGAAACAGGACACTGCGTGATGTTCATACATATTAATCTACTTTATTGTGGGAGAAGAGTGTCTGGACCTCCCATCTTGATCTGTTACCTCACCAGCCTGATCTCTAATAAACTGCAGATGATGGATGGATCGATGAGATTTTATTTATAGAAACAGTTTCATGCGGTCTAAGTCCTTTTCAGGGATGAAAACCACAGGAAAAACAATAATCACCTAAAAATGCTAAACTAAGTTAATAAAAATAACTAATATATCAGGTTTGGCACATCAAATGTAGACTTAGTTGTCTTTCAATGTAAGAATGTTAAAATTTTTCAACATCAGACATAAACGATATAAGATGTAATTTTCTTCATGGTAGAAATCTAAAATGCTTACAAAAACTAGATTAAATACATAATGGTTAATGGCATTAAAATAAAAATAAAATAAAAAAAAAGAATTAAAAGAACGAAAAATATGTAACATTTTAATAGTTGGATGAACTCAAATGTACATGAACTTGACTGAAAATAAACAAAAGGTAGAAATTGGTAATTTTGTGACCCTCTGTGGTTTGCTTATTCTGTGGTCCACCTTTGAAATATCTTTTTTTTTTTTTTTTTTTTTTAATGAATACTCTTGACTTCTTTTCTTGCAATACACAACGCTTGGTGCTTATTTTGTTTACGCTGTTTGGAAAGAAAAAAAAATGTTGATTAATTTTCTTTCCTGTGTGTGCAGAATCAAACTTCTTTGAGGTACTAATATCTGAGCCTGAGAATGTCAACAATTCTCAGCAACAGTCATCTTAAGATAATTTTATTTTTTTCTGCAAAGTTGTTTACCAAAAGTTGAATATTTTTACTCTAAGTCCTGACCTGGACCCCATATCACACCTTTTTGGAAGATTTAGTGGCCAATGTGAGCCGACCTTCTCTTCCAACATCAGTGTCTGACCTTACAAATGCACTCATGGAAGAATGGTGAAAAACTTTCTACTAGGCCTCTTGGAAAGCTGCTATAGCTGCAAAGTGTCGGCTAATTTATTAAGCCCTGTGGACTGCAAACAGGATGTCACTCAAGTTCATACTGTGAAGGCAGACGAATGATATTTTTAGTTATATATACATAAACTACAGATCAGTGTGTTTTAAGTGCTTTATAATCGTATTAAATGTATCTGCCTTCACACAGTTTCAGTGTTTGATGGCAGGAGGAACTATAATTCAGTCTCCTCTCGCCATGTGTGCCGCTTGACGTCAGGACCCGAGGAGGGGCTCCTCCGTCAAGCTGGTCGCTGTTCGTGGTGCTGAAACAACGCCTGGGTTCTGTGGCGCCTGAGCGAATTGTTCCACCCCTCTCTGTTTTTCCTTCTTCCACCACTTTAATCCTCTGTCCTGAGCAGCCGACCTCCCCCTGAGGCTGACGCTGAAAACATGCAGTTTTAGCGAAGGTGTGCGGAATGGATTAGTGCTGAAAGGCAGGAGCGGTATGGATTTTTCGCGGTGTCCCGTCCTCATCGCTGCGCTGGCCGTCTGCCTCTGCTCCTCACCTGCCGTCTCTGACAGAAAATACGGTAGGAATCTGGGTTTTGTCTTATCCCATGGTCGCTCCCAAATTACACTTTTACCTTCGTGGGTTCGCCTCTGCTTTGTTCCGTCGTCAGACTGTGGCAATAAATCTCCAGACGCATTAAGAAAACCAAGTAGTCTTCGCAAACTTCGGGGAAAATCTCAGCGTCCAAACGCAATTATGTTGCAGAGTTTGCACATGGATGCAGGAGGTTAGATGAAGTCCGAATATCCATCATGAGGAAAAGTTACGTAATCTCGTAGGCCTAATGGACAAAATGTTTCCTGTGGGACTTCTCTACTTTCTACCCCATGTTATCTGTCTGAACTGCACATCTATGGCCCTCGTTTTATATCTAATAGTATCTTTATTCATAGAGCACTTTTCACACACAAGGAGGGAAACCCAAAGTGATTTACTTGAGATAAAATGAGCTAAACATGGTGGGAAATACAGAAATGTGTCATAAACAGAGCGGATTTTGGTTTGAAGGACTCGCGAATCGCATTTTAGGTGATTATGAAGAAATACACAAATGTTGGACATGCAAGTGCTTCAAGGTTCATTTATTTCAGTAATTTAATTCAAAAATCGACCCTCATGTCATGATCATGTTCAGATTCATTGCACAGGTTTATGCATTTCAAGCATTAAGTGTATTTTTTTTTCTGCTTTTTTCATTAATTTGGTCAGTTACCGCTACTGAAACCCCACAATTCAGTGGTAGGATCTATACAATCAGGTCACTGCTAAAGTCGCTGGCTGTTTACAGATTGCTGTTTCCAAGTGCATTAATGGAAAGTTTGGTGGAAGGAAAATTTGTAGTAAAAATAGGGATAACCTCTGCGTTGAGTGGTAGAAAATTCTGATTTACTGAGATACACTGGTACAAGTCAATCAAATGAGGTAACTAGGCTATGTGCTCTCAGAACAGAATCTATTGACCAAACAAGGTGAAGGTCACCATTAAAGCATTCTGGCTTACCTTAACACCTAAGTAGAGCAACAGACTGATCTCATCCATGCCATGTCACATTATTGCAGTAATTCATGCAAAAGGATTAACAAGTAAGTATTGAGTACATACATGGACATGCTTTTCAGTCAGCTGCTATTTCTGTGATAATGATCCATCTTTATTGGTTTCATGTAATCTTATAATTGACTGATAAAACATTGGGTTTAATTAGCTGTAAACCATAATCATCACACTTAAATAAATGTTTGTCTCACCTCTCTCTCTCTCTTTGGAATGACTATAAATAAGTTTAAATTTTTTAATTGAAATGCTCAAATGAATTACTTTTTTTGATGTTCTGATTTGTTGAGATGCAGTTTTAGCAACTGCTGATAGATCCTGAAAAACATGTTGAAATTAAGGTCATGAATAATTAAAGAAATATGCAAAAGATAAATAAAATAATACAATTAGATTAAAATCTGCATTTGAGTCAAACAACTGGTAAATATTCACTATAAAACAAAATTTGTAAATGCAATAAATGTTATTTATAAGCAACCTAAAGCTGTGTGATAAAACTATGGTTAAGTTAAAATCAGATTAAAATAAAAATAAATTATCTTTATTAGGAAAAGTCAAGCTAAAAAAGTTTTAGATTTGCTTTTAAAAACATGGATGGTCTGTGCTTGCCCTCAGGTCTTCACAGGAAGGCTGTTCCAGAGGCCAGGGCTGAAATCATGCCTCACAGTGTGGTTTTTTTTCTTAACTTTGGGAATAAGCAGGAAGGCTTTATTATAAGCTCCGGGGATTTGAACTGCATACATAAGTGTAAATTTCATAAAAATATGTGACTGAGACCATTAATGATAGTATAAGCACTGTTAAATTATTCTGAAACATACAGGTAACATTTACAGAAACTTTTATATGTTATCTTTGTTTCTGATCCTCACAAGCATTCTTGCAGCTGACTTTTTGGTTTGAGAGCAGTGCAGATACATAAGCCAGAGTTTCATTAAATGTAACACCAGGTATCATATACAGGATCCATAGGCGGTCTGGAAAAGTTTGGCATTTGATTTTAGGGTTTTCAGGAAAGGGGTAGTATGGAAAAAGATAACTGGAGCAGGGAAAATATTTGTATTTTCAAACTTCTTTCTGTAAGTCATTTGTTCCTTGTGCAATTTGTGTCTTTTTTGCTTCCTTCCCTATGCCCTTCCCTTTTGTCCTTCAGAGTATCTTCCCATCCATCCATCCTTTCTTCCTTCCTTCCTTTCATCCATCCTGTGTATAAATATTTGCCATAAATTCATCATCAAAGGACTGAGAACTTTTGGAAGCTGAGTCTGAAAAAGTGTTGCAATTTTAGATAAAAATAATAGATCAAAACTTGTCTCAATATAAGACTCGATGTGCATTCAATTTCCTGTGATTTTGAAAGAAATATATATGGATGCTTGCATGTTAAGGAGCATATATTCAAAGATTTATAGGCTGAACGACAAATCTTGAAAGTTTTTAACTGTGTAAAAAGTAACAGTTGAATATTCAGCGTAATTTTCACTATTACCTGTATTTGTTCTTCCAGAAAGGCCTCAGACATAATAAAACAGCTTGATTAGACGTATATATTACAGTGTATAGTAGAAAATCTGTTGCGATAACTGAGTTTCCCCAGTTTTTCCCACTTCTTATCACACCTACTGCTTCATTTTGTGCTGCCAGAATACATGACAGCACAAACTGGATCATGAACAGGAGGCAAATATAGGTTTCCGGTCGGCACCCGAGATCTGCGATGATTCATACAGACACCGAACGAACTGCATCATAGTCGGTATATTTAGACCAGGGGAGTGTCATTTTTCCCTTTTTTTAAAATCTGCATTTGTACCTCTTTTTCTATCTTTCATCTAGTCTCATTGTGCCATTAACCACATTTTTTATGTTGTATTATTTTCACGATATTTGTGAAGTTATGGATATAGATACTTGGTAATGATCCCAGGCTTATTTCCCAAGTGTGTTATTTAAACAGAATTTTCACACTGCATTTCTGAATCACTAAGCTCTTGATTGCGAGTGTCGCAGAGAGCTGGAGATACAATTTATTTTTTTTTTTTCATTAAATAAGCCCCCCTGCGATTTACGGCATAATTCAAAGTAAGATGGTGTGATTAGTACGAGATGGTATAAATATTTTTATGGATACATATTTGCGTATGTAGTTTGTGTGGGAGAGAGACAGGGTGTGTGGAGCGTGGGAGTCCAGAATGTCTGAGAGCAAATGAAAGTCAATCAGGAGTTTTAGTCTCCAGCTTAATGTTCTAATAATGCAAATATTGAAATACCTTTAGATATCACCTAATTTATAAACAGAGTCCACCTGTGTGTAATTGAATCTCAGCATAAACCCAACCATTCTGTGGAGGCTTCAGATGTTGGTTTGAGAACATTAGTGAACAAATAGCATCGTGAAGACCAAGAAACACAGCAAGGAAAAAGTTGTGGAGAAGTGTAAAAACCCTTACCTGAAAATGGAAAGAGTGGTACAATTTGAAATCTATAAGACATGGCTGTTCTCTGAGCGAGGGGAGAATTAATCCCAGAAACAGCCAAGAGATCAGTGGTAACTCTAGAGTAGGGATGCCCGACTCCAGTACTCGAGAACTACTGTCCTGCAGTTTTTGGATGCATCCCTGCGCCCACACACCGAAATAATCAGCAGGTCATTCAGTTGTACAGAGGCCTGGTAATAAGACAATAAATTAATTTGGGTCTGTTGGAGCAGGGATGCATCTAAAAGTTGCAGGATAGTAGCCCTCGAGAACTGAACTTGGGCAGCCCTGCTGTAGAGGACCTGCAGAGATGTGCAGGTACAGTTGGAAAATCTGTTAACTGTTATCCTTTCAACAGCCAGGCTTTTATCTAAAGACCTGTACATTCTGAAAACAGAAATTTGTTATTTTTCTTTAGTTGGCAAGAACAATAACATTTTTCATTTCTGGCAGAAAATGTCATATTCCAAATAAACTCAGAAATCTTAGAAAGTCACCATAGCTCCCTATCACTATAGGGTTTTAAGTGTGGCAAGAAGAAAGCCACTGTTGGAAGAATGTAATAAGAAGACATGTAGGGGGTACAGCAAACATATGGAAGAAAGTGCTCAGATCAGATGAGAATAACAGAAATTTTAGGCCTATATTTAGTATGCTATAAGTGGCTGAAAACTAACACCAAATATTGTTATTAGCTTTAGCTAACTGCAGTTTCCCAGGTTACTGAGTACAACAATTTCTTATACTCAGTACAACAAATCCCACTGTTTCTGACTTGATACCAGAACATGGTTAAGTGTGATGTTATGCTTAGATCAAAGTTCCAACCTCTGAGGAAATGGAACTCAGCCTAAGTAGGCACATTATCCCCATGAAACATGGTGGTGGCAACATCATGCTGTCACAACCTCTCTCCATCCAAACTGACTAAGTTTGAGCTAATTTGCAAAAATAAATGAGCAAAAATTGTCTAAATGTGGAAAACTGGTAGAGAAATTCCCCAAAAGACTTGCAGCTCACCCTACAAGGCATTGATAAGGGCTGAATCCAACTACACGGAACACCTTTCATGTTTTTATTTAAAAAAAAAAAAACATTTTAAAAGCCACATTTCATCTTATGTGGCTTATGTGGCCTTCATAATTCTCCTGTGTTTTGTGTTGGTATATCTATGAAATCCCAGTAAAACAAGTTTGTTCACGGTGGTGTAAATACTTTTCCAAGGGCAATTGTTCCCTGCCATTTGATGAATTTGCTGTTTGCTACATTAATAAACCATATCCACACTGGAGTGAGGTGATTTGAAATACCTCAGATGATGTCCTATTTGTTCCCTTTGAGCCAACTGACGTCAGAGCTGCTTCTTTTCAGTGTTTGCTCAATGAAAAGAGACCATGAAAGGGTTAAAGTGTTAACTTCCTGCTCAGATGACTCACCAACCATTCTCCAGTCTGACGCTTCTAAATGCTATTCAAAACCAGGCTTGTAAATTAATCAGAAACTAAGGTATTTTCTAATTACACCACTATTACTCATAGGAAACATAATCATTTCAATCACAGCATGCAGTTATAAAAGAGAAAGAAAAATGTTTGACAACGATTGATATAACCTCTGTTTGAAGGGTGACAGAAACTTATTCTTAGAACGTTATTAAAAAGCCTGCTTTGAATAATGACTCTGTTGTCTCCTGAGCAGTGTTTATCCAATGGAAAATGTGCAGAAATTGATTTTGGTGAGCAGCAACACTCCAGTGCTTTGCCTTTCAGATTTGCTATCAGGAATGTCGTTAAAATTCTGTGCGGCATCTCCGTTCTGTTTGCAAGGGGTACGGCAGTGCTCGGAATCCCAATAACGGCTACGGAAAATCCCAACAGCTTTTTTTTCCCCCAAAAGACAGTCAGTTGTTCTCCAGCTGCAAGGTCACATTGCGAATCATTCGGTCATGAAACATGAATGCACAGATCCATTAAGACATGTCATGGATTTGGCAAAATGAAACATGTCAGTCTAAGTCTTATGGAAGTAACCCTACGTACACAGATGAAGAACACAGATTATGCTTGGCACAGCATTTATTGCCAAAACTGAAGCTTTGACTGCTGTGTATTGATTAAGGTGATAACTACAGGCTTTAAGGATTTCAAAACCCTGTTTACAGAAACAGCTCTCTTCTACTCTCAATTACAGATGCATTACTAATGTTATCTCCAGTATGTACATTTTCATTTTAAGCCTATTTTGTTGGATTTTTTTCATTGCGTATGTCTATCCGCAACCATCCTCTAATATACACAGACAAGTTAGATTTGATTCATTGACTATTTGTTTTGCCACAGGCCTATTTCAGGTGATAGATCTCAGAACTGAGTGGTGACATCAAATTTTTATAGAGGTGCTAAATCATCACAGGGGGATGAAATATGCGGTGATATAAAGGTTCATATTTCACTATAGGGCTAGTCAAGTAGGCTTTGCCTCACTGGAATTGTACCATTTTATTCCATGTAGAGTAAGAGCAGAAAAATGTACATGTAAAGCAAATGTAACTTCAACTACAATGTTTGTGTGTGAAAACAAATAAAATGGAGAGGCACCTCTCATGGTGGCAGCATGTCAGAGTAGCTCTGTTACGTTAGTTCTGATTTGTTCTTTTTGTAGACTTTTGTTCATATTTTTGTGGTTGACGCTTTGCATGTTTTGACAATTGCTCCCTCTGGTTTTGGATGCTGTCCAGTTGGAAAGATATTTGCTCTTACTTTTTTACTTTAGGACAATTGTTATGATACATAACCATTGTAACAAGTTAATATTTTTACAACTGGGAGCAGCTGATTAGCATCTCAAAAACTCAAATAATACCTGAACTATGACCCCAAATCCCAGAAGAGTTGAAAAGAAGGCTTCATGGACAAAAAAAAAAAAAAACACTCGACGAATATAGTTATGACATTTAATTTTCCTACGTGAAAAATAACAAATTTTTAAATTAAAAAGTAACCACATCCATTGAATTTTTTCAAGTTTTGTCACATTACAATGGCAAACTTAAATGGACTTTATTATGATAGGCGTGGAAGAAAAACGATGCATGATTTTTTTAAAACTATATTTTAATATTAAAACCCAAAAAGTGTAGTGTGCTTATGCATGCTCAGGTATGCACATCAATTTATTGAAAATTCTGCACATTCCACTTTGCAAAATACCTGAAAATCAGACGGATTGGTTGGAGATAATCTCTGAACAGCAATTGTCAGCTTTTGTGACAAGTTCTCAGTTGGATTTAGGTCGAGGCATTGACTAGGCCATTCTACCTCTTGCAAATGCATTGATCCAATTTATTCCATTGTCGCTCTGCCACTATGTTTAGGGCCCTTTTCTGTTGGAAGGTGAACCTCCACCCCAGTCTCAATTCTTTTGCAGTGGAAAAGCATTCCCACTGCATAATGCTGCCACTGCTATGTTTTATGGTGAGTTCAGGTTGATGTGCAGAGTTAAATTTTGTAACACCCAAAACATTTGATATGTTGACCAAAATGTTTATTGAAAATTTTGATTTCATCTGACCAGAGGCCCTTTTTTCCACATGTTTTCTGTTTCCTGTACATGGCTTGTACTAAATTTCAGTTTGGGACTTCTTATGACTTTATTACAGCAATGGCTCTTGTTCCTCTTTAGATAGAGACCACTTTATGGTGTCTATGACTAATAACTGTTGTGTCAACAAATTATCCCACCCTAGCTGTGGATTTCTGCAACTCCTCCAGAGTTACCATTGGCCTCTTTGGCTGTTTCATTATGTTGTTTCTTCTCTAATGTTCTCTAATAAATCTCTGTGGCCTTCACAGAACAACTGGATTTATAGTGAGATTACATAATACACAGGTGGACTCTATTCAGCTGTTAGGTTACTTCTGAAGTCAGTTGCTTGCCCTGGACATCATTTGAGATAATCACAGTAAAGGGGTTGGAATGCAATAAATTTCAGATCTTTTCTGTTACAAACACTCAACCTAGTATGGTGGAAGATCTGTGATGGTGTGGGTCTGCTTCCCTTCCTGAAATCCTAGAAAACCTTGATAGAGTGCATGGTATCATGAAGTCTTTTAAATATTACCTCCTGTATAAGATTGTGGTGCCCTCTGTCAGATAACTAATAATGGGTTGTCATTGGGTCTTTTTTCAGGATAATCCAAAGGTAGGCCAAATCAGCCTAGAACAAAGAAAGTTTTCCAAACCAAAAATCAAGCCTCTTATCCATTCTTCATCATCCTGTAGAAAACAGGTGGGGTTAGCTGAAGATCATTAATTATGTTTCACTTTATCTTGACAGGAATGTAATTGTCTTCCTATCAGTTCTTCACAAATTCTTGGAGCCTGCCTTACTGCTTTTTCATAAAATCAATGATGAAGGTTTGTAGTCTAATTTGGCCAGGTGAGGACTGTTTAAAGTTATTGTTCATGTTGCCTGATGAAATTACACAGAACACATTCCCAAGGAGCATAATTTTTTGATTTTGAATAGAGTTGAATTAGAAGCAAAAACATTGAGAGTATCATCAGTTGAGGTTTATTTCATGCTATAAATGGCTTCTATTGTTTTTTTTAAAAAGAGAATAATGGTGCTAAGGGTTCATGAAGAAATAATTGGTCATCCGATAGGTTGAAAGTGAGAACAATCCACCTGAAAAAGATTTTTTAAATTTGGGATAGGAAAAAAAAACATGACCTTAGACATGAGTTTAATATATTTTCAAGGTAAATTGGAAAACAAAAAGCTTCTCCAAGGTGTCATGTCTTGCCAAGATTTCAGAGAAACTGAATACATATCTTTGAGCTAATATTAGGCTCTAAAACAGTCAAATTATAGGTCTTCTGGGGTGTCACGTGGCATAGTCGGTAGGGTGGGCGCCCCGTACGTGGAGGCTATAGTCCTCGTTGTGGTTGTCCCGGGTTTGACTCCCAACCTTGGAACCTTTGCCGCATGTCTTCTCCCCCCCTTCTCTCCCTCTTTCCTGTCAACTTACTGTCCGAAAAAATGGAAAAAAGGCCACTAGCACCCAAAACAAACACTGAAAAAACAAAAAAAATTACAGGTCTTCTGTAAGTCTACTCCATTATGGTGTACTTCAAGGTTCTGTATTGGGATACCTGTTGTTTCTGTTAAACATGGAGGTAAATGTCTGGTCCTGCCTATGCTGGAGCTCAAATCAGGCTCTAAAATAGTCAAATTAAAGGTCTTCTGTGTGTCCACTTCATTATAGTGTTCCTCAAGGTTCTCCTTTGGGGTACTGATTGTTTTTTGTTTAACAAGCTCCCTTCAGATAGTCTGTGTACTTACAGGGACATTTCTTTTTATCACCGTTATGCAGATGACATTCAGCCATACATACATCTAATGTCTCACAAGGTTTGTAAGTTACATTTCTTACATTATTGCTTCAAGAAAAAATTGAAATCCTTATTTTACCTCCAGAAAAATTTCTGACAAAATTATGCTTTAGGTGATGCAAACTTTTAATCCTTTTGTCTTTTCTGCAAAATCTTCTACCCACTTCATCTATGTTCAGTTCTTGGTCTTCTCATGCTTTTGTCAGTAATGATATTGCAATGTTTAGACTTGATGATTGTAATCATAACCATTCATCTGCTTAAACAAAACAACTTTTGGAGGTTCCTGTAGTCCTGTGACCAGGGTCTTCAGGCTGTACCACATACAAAGCTTTAACAGCTTTAACTGACCTTTTTTTAATTGCTTTTGTTAATAAATAACCAAATGTAGTGATTTTCTTATGCAATTTTTAAATCCTGTTTTTGAACAATACTTTGTGAATTCATGCTTTGAAAGATGCTATGTACGTTTTACTTAATCCTTTTACTCACTTTTCCAAGTAATGAAACCTCATTTTTCAAAGCTCTGACTCAGGAGAAAAGAGAGAAGCTAATAGGACTGCCAAACTAATATAACCCCTCTCTCATACTCTCAATAAAGGTTGTGAGGCAATTTTTGCCTGTCTTGGGATTTCTGAGTCATCTTGTCAGATGTGGTAGAGGGTCGAAGTGAAGCACAGTGTGTTTAGTTGAGACTTTATTGACACTTTGAAACCTCTCTGGAATTGTCTAACCGCATCAGCTCAATAATAACCTTTTGGTTGAAGCTTTATTTTGCAGAACAGCCTCTCTTTGTGTGTAGGATGGTTAAATGAGCATCTCATGTGTTATTTGCAAAGCCCATTTGCCAAAATAAATTAGCTCCACAGTTGCTGCAGGCAGTGCGAGAGTCATTGATCAACATTAGGATTTTCTGGTATCATCTGCTAGTGGGCATATGCCTATTTGGTCTTAATGGAAACAGCGTGCAGCATAAAAAAGAACATTTACTCAGCTGCAGAACTTTTGTTTTTAGGCAATGGGCCTTTTTTGATAGTACCAATTGTACACAAGGTAATTAATTTGGTTAAATACTTAACATAAAAATAAAGGAGAAGAGGTAAATAATTAAAGTAAAATTTAAGCATCACATTAGAAGAGATGAACTGCTAAATTAACCTTTGACCTTTGGGGAGTTGAATGCTGGCCTCAACCCTTACATTTTGAAGACCAAAAACTCTACTTTATGCTTTAAACTGGAGGAAATACTGACAGATTAATTAATTCATATTACATACACACTGACTCAGTGACTGTAATAGATTGTGATCATGACATTACACATATATATAAAGTTGTGTAGTCAGCATACGTCTGGTAAAAAAAAAAAAAAAAAAAAAATGTACTCCATAATCTGAGCTTGGAGAGTCATAGAAATATTGAATATTATCTGAGAAAGGAGCCAAGTGGAACTCCACATATGATGTTTGTATCTTCTGGAAATCTGAGTAAACAAAGTAGTCCAAATAAGATGGTAAACTGGGACTACTTTAAGATGGCTCAGAGAAATATAAATGATACCCCAAACAGCTATTCTAGTGTGCTTTGTTTTTGTTGGATTGACAGTGAAATTAAACTTTAAAATTTAGGGCAGTTTTAGTTAATTTTTAAGTTTAATACTGAAAAGTGCAAATACTGATTTTCTAACAAAGAAAATAACAGGAAGTAGGCCACACATTTATGTTTTGAGAATCTGTGACATCTGATATGATAATAAGCAGTAGCACATTTGGAGGAGGCTTTCTCCTGTCTCTTTGTCAAACGTTAGAATCTCTTAAGGGAGGTGGCGAAGGCTCAAACTGTGTCAAATAGACATGTTGAGAGAATACAGCTTTTTAGGCTCCACTCTGCTTTGGTTTTAAGGTATAATTTGTGGATAATCTGGGTTAAGGAGGAGAAATGCCACCAGAGAAGGAGAATGGTGAAAAGAGTTTTTCAAAAGTAAGTTGATAAACTGCAGCAATTCATCTACTGATAAGCAAGGAGAATATTGATCTTATTGTTACCTTCTGTTTCTCGACTAAGGAGCATTGAGTTCTCACTTTCATGAAGCTGTCACTATGATATGGACCTATGCACTGCTGCAGACCAAACACATCCTTATTCGTATTAATACCCTTCGACATGTCACATTAGAACCACAAACTTCATTGTATTTTACTGGGATTTTATCAGGCAGGCAAACACGAAGCAGTTCTTTTATACAAAGATCCATAGTTTTTAAAATGATATACAAATATAAAATTTATAGCATAGCGTCCATATGTATTAAGCTCACATTACTTCGATAACCTTATATAAAATCTGTTGCAACCAATTGCTGCTACCTAATTAGAGTCTACCTGCAAATAGTTTTATCTCAGTATAAACTATTCTGAGAAGGCCCAGAGGTTTATTAGAGACTAATAAACAAACAGCATCATTCAGACCAAGGAACACAGCAGACAGGAGAAGGAGCATTGGAATAAAAACACAGCTCTGCCCAGTGGATCAGTTATTCACATCATGCCACCAAGACATCAGAATGTCTCTTTATGGTGGTGGGTTAGAGCTGCTTTAGCTTAGACCTAGAAATTTTTAGGTTGGTGGTTTTGCTGTTTCGCTGATTATTTTAGTGTTCAACAATGAGTTTTTATCTCTCACAGACATTTCAGGTATGTGACTGTGATGCATGCACACATTTTCTCTAGAGCTTTGCTATTTTGTGACAGAGCACATACAATTCTCATATCTAGCTTTTGAGAAGGCCATGTAGAAACTCTCTTGCACATTTTTGCAACTATTTCTAGGTTGAGTTTAAATGCTGTTGGTGAATGAATTGGTCTGAAGGTAATTTCTGTGTTAAGATTGATTTTGAGGACAGTGACGCTGTCATGAAGATTTAGAAAGATCTGCAGGCTGAGTATAAGTAATCAATGCAGCTTTAGCTGTGATTAAAACAGTACTCTGCCTGTTTTGTCTCCTGGAGATGTTGATAATTACTCCACACAATTTATCAGAGCAGAGAAGAAGTACTTTTCTCTTGGTGACTAATTTATGTTCCTGCCCTCTCCTGTGTTTCATATTAGTTTCTGCTATATTCTGCTAAGATTCACTCCAAAGTGCAGCACCTTGCTAAAGTATTACTACCCTTTAGGCTTTTTCAGATGTTGTCATATCACAACCACAAACTGCACTGAATTTTAGTCATTAAAGGGAGTTCGCCTTCAAGCAAGACATTAACCCTGAGCATACAGCCGGAGCTATGGCCCAGTCAAAAATGGGTCTGAGGGGTGGATGGATTTCTGTTTACATCAGGTGCTTTTCTGCTTTTCTGTGCTAAGATCCATTGACTTGCATTTGATTTGTCCCTTTTAATGGCTAGCTACTTTGTTCTGCTTTGGGTTGGGACATCAGGATGAAAGTTAAAAACTAAATTACTTGTAAAGACGCTACACAATTTCACCAGCAGCATGAGTTGTTGAGGGATGTTAATTTCAGAGTTCTGAAACTCTAAAGCAACATGTAATGTTAATCTCTATTAACACCGCTGAATTGGGAACGGAAGCTTTTTTTTTTTGCAAAGAAAGATGTTTTATCCATAGGTAGTATTTGGTGCTATGAAGTCGTCAGCCACAAGCCTAATCGGAACCCTGAAATTTTTCATTTCCTCTGCATTTGCATGACCGTTGGCTTCTACATCTACAGAAAACTGAATCCCAGGATCACTGCAATGCTGGAATGATCTGCAGTTTATTTCGGGTTCAAGTGGCAGTAAACCTTTCTCCTCATCTGGAGAACTTGATATTTCCCCCATGACCAGGTTGTGTTGATTCACTCTGAGCTCCTTGGAGCATGACAAGGAGGAAGCTTAAGTGTTTGACTTGCTGTGGTTCTGCTCTTCAACACTCAATCACGTCTCAGATGAGGGGAAGAAAATCAAATGTCTGAATCACTCAGAGCAGGTCGGGGAAAAGGTCAAGCCAGCCTATTTCTGGGTCCTCCGTTGCCGCGGTGATGCCATCTTTAATTCATGGCCGTTGTTCGGAGCTGTCGCCTCGAGCTGGCAACTGAGTGACTGAGAGCAACCCGCTTCAGTGGGAATTTGGACAGAATTGTTTTTGGTTACGCTCCTCCAGATGTCAGGTGGTCTCAGGTGGTGTCAGCTCCTCTCTGTAGTCTAAGTGACCTCAATTTCTGAGCTTCAAGTACCAGTTAATTATTCTCCGAGGCTTTTGATTTGTATTTTTGTGCTGCAGGAGAAGTTCTGCTCTCTGGAAAGAAATGTATGACTTGATTGTGTCGAAACTTTTAATTAAACTCATTTGAATAACCAGATAAATAAAATGGAGCAAAAGATTTAACCAGATTCGCAGAATATTAACTCTGATTAAGAATTTTGTGTTTCTCTTTTTGTTGTAAACCAATTTTTTTTCCAGTCCAAACAGTTTGATATTCAAACTCAGACTGCAGAAGGGAATCGTGTTCATCCAGAAACTGTATATATCTTTCAGGGTTAATGAACATCTCCCAGACATTTCCTTTCTGCACATATGCTGCTCTGATTTGGCATAACATTATGACCACTTTTCTAATAGCATGGTGTCCCCATTTTAATGGCCAAAACAGCTCTGACCTGTCGAGGCATGGACTCACGGTGTCGTGGGTTTCTGGCACCGAGATATTAGCAGTTGACCTCCGTGGACATCCCACAGATGCTCACTTTTTAAGATGCTCTGATGCAGTCGTTTAGCTATCACAACTTGTCCCTTGTCAGCCTCACTCATATCCTTTCTTTTGCCCATTTTACCTACTTATAACACATCCACTTTCAGGATAAAATGTTACCTTTCTGCCCACTTTAGCCCACTCACAAAGTGATCCTATTATAACAAGTTTTTTGGGTGTTTTTTTTTTACTTAGCTGTCGTTTTTGATCTGGAGCTGATAAAAATAATAATGATTAGGCTCTTCTCTTTGAGCCTAAATGATGCAGCATGCATGATTTCCAAAATCTTTACCTCAAAGAAGGAAAAACAGATCTGTTCTTTCTTTTGTTGCATTTGCAGATACAACAACGTCTTTTTCTTGATATTTTTCTCTCGTCAAGGTGCACTGTTTGTGGCTTGAAACCAATTTCTGGTTTTCTTTGAAGTCTGAGCTGCTGGTTTCGATTCCGGCAGATTTTGACTCGTTTTTGTAAAATAAAATTAGATCTTTCTCAAACTTAACATCACCTGAAATTAATTTCATAGAGTGCAGATTTAATTTTCCTTTTAAACAAGATGACTTGATTTGACTTGTTATGTAACCCCAAGCCAACTGGAGCTACTGTAATTGTAGAAACAGAGAGCCATAATGACTCAAGCTGTTTAGATGTACGGACATGGTGTCAGGCACATGGTGATTTGCTTGCAGGTGATGTTCTCTGCTGTCCCTGCTGCAGATACGCTCTCCCTTCTCATCTCCCTTGTGCTTTTATTGCAGTTGTCACCCACTGCAGTGTTCCAAAATGGCTTTTTTGGCAGGCTGCACATGTGTGTGTGTGTGATTAGAAATGAGTCAGGTGTCCTTGCCAGTAGCTTATATTTATTGTAAAGGATCCCAGTGAGTGGATGAAATATGTTTCTTAGCTGCAGCAGACTCTGGGAGTGGCTGTCCTCGCTGCCAGGCTCCCAGCATCCTTCCTTGGCCTCCTCTGATATCGCAGATGGTAGCCCAGCACCGGCCAACCACCTGTGAGGGAAACTATCACAGACTTCTTATTCAGGATTGGGTTTTGCCTCTTAGGGACGTTTTTAATGTTCCAGGCAAGGTCAGCCAATTACAGCCAGATTTTTCAAATCTATGATGTAACTGATGGATTAATAGGTTTATAGTATATATTTTTAATGCATTTCATGTGGAATGATCTCTTTAGGTGACATTCAGAAAACTTTTCCCTTTTTTTTTGTTTTCACACTTCTTATGGAGGACACCTATGCTTTTACATCTCGGACACACAGGGAGATTTCAGCTGAAGGTTAATAGTTTCTGTGTGTGTTGCCCTCGAGTGCAGATAGTTGTAATAAAACCAAGATAAAGGCCATTGGGTCCAAGCTCAACATGGATTTATTCAAGTTTTTATTCTAAATTTCACAAAGCAAACTGATATGGTTTTATTAAATATGTAGTAGTGTCATCTTGTTTTAGTTTACCATTTGGCTACCTGATGCAAAATAAAACCCCTAAAAAACTGCCACACTAGCTCCCTTTAACTGCTGACCTGATCCTTGTGGATTCTCTCTGCATGCTGTGTTTATAAATCAGGTCACATAGCGTCTATTCCTGGGGGGTATCTGCACATTTAGAGCACCTGCCGTTAGCTCCCAACAAGCGTTGCCACTTGCAATTATTTTCATCATCCTTTAATCTGAAGATTATTGAGGTGACGTTTGTAATATGTGCGTAAAACAAAAAGCCAAATATTGTACTATCAGCTCACAGTTTTAAGATACAGTGATTTGCAAAAGTAAATCAAATTTTTGTAGAACATTCTAACATTTTAACACATGAATACTGTTTGACCAAAACCATTCCACTGTACTTCTGGCTGTATATTTAGAGTCATAGTCCTCCTGGAAAGTTAAATCACAAGCACATAAATAACTTACGATTATCTTTTTTGGTCACTTTGAACTACTTCCTCTCAACTCCCTTCATTCAGCTAAATTTACTAATGAGATGTTGAATTATCATGATGGTGACCAGATTTTTTTTTTTTTTACTCCTTTTTAAAAGAAACATCATATTTGTAAAAGTATCTCGTAAACTCGCAATAGAATTGAATTAAACTATACGTAGCTTGACTTTGTCAGGATGCCTCATTAAAATTTACATTCTCTCTTTTTTTCCCGACAAACATTTCTTCCTAGCTTCAGGTAATCAGCAACATTCACTGTGATTGCATTTTAATTAAAAACGCATTTTAATCATCCCTGGATTGGTGTGTCATGGAGAATGAATGTACCATTTCAATGCCATGTCCCTATTTTCGCACACACACACACACACACACACACACACACACACACACACACACACACACACACACACACACACACACACACGTTATGTTTCTCTGTCTTTAAAGGGACTTTCAATTGACTTCCACTCATTTCTACAGCCAAATCCTGACTCTTACCCTTAACCTAACAATAACCAGTACATACTTAACCCTAAACCTAGCCTAAACTCAATTCACACCTTAGTGCTAAGCCTAACCTCTAACACAAAAACAGCATTTCTCTTTGTGGGGACCAGGCTTTGGTCCCCATGAGGACCAGCCGGGTCCCACAACGTAGTATGTGTTAGGAAAATGGTCCTTACAATGTATCAAATGCAAGGCCACACACACACACACACAAACACACATTATATCTGAATGACTGTGCCTGGCTGGGTGTGTCATTAGTTTAAAGTCGTAATTAATATTGAGAGCTGACAATGCCTCCCTGAGAAGCTGTTGAATTATGCAGGGAAGTGATGAGGAGGTAAAGTTGAACTGACTGACACTAATTGCAGAGCGACGAGAAGCACGGTCAAGAGGGACAGCATGAGTCCTTCAGCACTAAGTGAAGTCTTCGCACAAGTTGGATTTTATGTTTTTGGTCTCACCACAGAGTTGCTTGACATTCTTTCTGAAACATGGCATACAAACAAATCCATATGTATAAAACTGCGCATAAGCATAGATACAAGCACTTTTCCTTTGTACATCCCAATCTGTGTGGAATGGAGAGGACATGAAGAAACACCAGACTCTTTTCCTGACATGCCCCCATTTAAATATGTTGATATAAATAACCCCTTCTCTCCATCAAACATGTCAACTATTATCAAAGGCTTTGGCATTTGAATCAGATACCTTTTGTGCAAAAAAATAAAGGGTTACTTAAACCCATGAACAGTTCTGGGTTTAAATTCAAACTTCAAGGTGATAAAATACTTTTTAAGCTGATATGAACTGCAGAGATGTTTGAGTATGGCTACAGTATTTACAAAGGGCAAAGATATTTCCATAACATTTATACAGCAGTCCTTTATTTTAATCTAACAGCATATACTCAGATTAAGCTTCTTATTTTTCATTTGGAAATTCTAACCTTCGTCCCACTTTTTCTGGTCTTTTGTTGGGAAGCGACTGTTTTCTGTCTGTCCATTAGCATGATGAATACACTGTGTATGGAATAAAATAATATCCAGTAGCTTCTTCTCAATTCAGGACATTCTGCTTTTCGTTACCGGGAGCTGAGTGACCCTGTAGCACGGCGATGGTGCCTCCCTCGGCATCATTAAAGAGCCATTTTGCTGACATATCAAGGCCATTACCTCTGAAAAACATGATATCATGAAAAGCACCTTCTGCTCCTTCGTAAAATAGCTTTTCAGGATCTGTATAATTATGTTCCCACACACATATACCCTGAAAAAATAAGACTGAATGAATTAATAATGCTGATGCCAAATCTGCAAGTGGAAAACTTGAACAAACTCTGGTAACTTTCTCTCTCGTCCACACCTGTCCTCATTATCTGTCCCTTCTGTGTCAGTCGATTAACAGGCCTGCTGCACCGGTCTCTTCTCATTATTAAAGAAGTCTGACAGAGACATCTCCTCCTTCTCAGCCTGTTCTTTGCTCACGGTCATGAGCTTCTCATTGCCGTCCATCGAGGCCATTGGACCAAGAGAGTGCATCCAATTCTGTCACTCAATCTGATGAGCACAGGAGGGAAATAACAAAGATAAAAGACTAGCAGAAAGAGAGCCGAGGCTTGGCTCAGTTGTATGCATTTCTCCTCTTTGTTGCCAAACTGCACCCACCCCCCCCAGACTCTGATGTGTGTCTGTCCTTTTCTCAGTTTGTCTGAGAGGTTTAGAAGCTCATTTAGAGTTGGATTCTCCCAAAGATTTAGGTTTAGACTTTGTTTGGACCAATTCTATAGGCTTGTTTCTACTACATGTACTTTTTCCAGGAAATAAGGCAATTTTCTGGGGTTATTGTTACCCTTCTGTATTTCTGAAAGTCACCCCCTAAAATAGGGGGTAACTTGGGGGTGTAATTTGCTACATTGGATGTTATTAAGGGATAACAAAGTAAAACAGCAATGCATGCCACACTTACTACTTGTGTGGGTCTATCGCATGTTACAACCACAAACTTCAATTAATTTAAAGTTTGTGGTTTTAAAATGACATCATCCAAAAAAGATACTTTTTTGAAATACTTTTAATCACATGCCAGCTAAACACTGAAATGTGTATCCACATTCAACAGGTCCCCTTTATTTCTTAAAAAATGTATAAATGTGCAGGATCACCTGTGCTGATCAGCAACCAGAACAATGAGCCCTCTTTTATTCACTGCCTCTCCCCTGGGTGAGATATGAATGCAGGGAAGGGCTTCTCATAATGCTGTTGCCATCTGTTCTTTTATTAGTCTGGAACATCGGTTCTCCATCTGAGCTTTAAAGTTCATTAATATTCATTCAGCATTCATGGAAACGCTACCAATGGAGCTATGGTATTAGTGTCAGAGTCAGGATAGGACAAGTCACACTTATTGGTGACTGAACCATTAACATAGCGACTCTCGGTCCAAGTCAGTGTACCTCTAAGCTGTGCTTTTAGCGCAATGGCTTATCTTGACATTGAAGCGTTTAACTAATTTTATGCCTTTTTCTAAATGAACTTGTTGACATTGCTGAGACAATTTGAAATGTGTTTTAATTGGCTCTCCTTTCTGTTTCACCGACCTTCAGGTTGCCTGTTTGAAGATGAGCTCTGTGCGCCATATGAGTTCTGCTTTAATGGTAAGTACAACTATGAGAAAATGTGCCTTACTTCTCCTTGCCATGGTTCCAGCTTAATTTTTAATGGTGTGAAAACTTATGGAATACACTTTTATCAGTTTCTATCAGTTTCCAAAGCTGCTCACATGTTGTTTCTAATCTTGCTATGTATGTTGGTGGGTCTAAAGGAGTTTTTAGAAGGCCTAGACCAGGAGTCTTCAAAGTATGACCTTCCACTGTGGCTCTTAATAACTTTGGCCAAAATGCTAAATAATAAAGAAATGCTTTAAAATGTAAAGGTAATAAAAAACGCCAGCTTTGGTGATTTTTTTTTTATTTTTTTTTTTAGGTATTTTCATTCAATGTATACAAAGCATTTTCACAAAAAATGGCACTAATATTGTAAGGAATATTCTTTTTTTCTTACGCAATTTCTTTTTATTGTTTGGTTGCAAACTAAGTGCTTTTTTGAACACATTTTCTATAAAACTGAATGACCTTTTGAAGAAAGTCTTTTCATTCTCTTTACGTAGAGCAGTGGTCTCCAGTCCTTAAGGGCTGGTGTCCTGCAACTTTTAGATGTTTCTCTGCGTCAGCACACCTGGCTCCAACATGAGCTCATTAGTAGATCTCTGTAGAGCTTGAGTGCATGCAAGTGAGGCAATTTCACCATTTAATTCAAGTGTGTAGGATAAGTGACACATCTGAAAGTTGCAGGATTCTGGCCCTCGAGGACTGCAGTTTGAGACCACTGACGTAGAGGTTTGATTATTATCTTAGCAAAACTAATTTCCTATAATAAATGTTGTAAAAAATAAGCTTGTTTGTTTCATGTAGCTTTTGTTGCTCTAAACAAATTTTATTTAGTTTGGCTGAGGGCAAAAATAACTCAACTCCTAGGGTTGTAAAGGTTGCTGTCCCCTGGCCAAGACATTTAGAAACAAATCATGTTTTGTGAAACAAAATCTATATGGGTGATTTATAAATCACCGGGTCATCTATGATGAGTCCCTTTTTTGTCTATTGGGATGAAGGGTGCAAAAGTTATAGTCTGCTTCAGAGAAGAGTAAGCTCATTTTGTTGTGATGTCAAAGGCTTGTTTTTTAATACTAAAAGATGGGCTGGCCATTTTGGGAAGAAAGTTCAATGCTTTATACACAGTCTATGGATGCCCAAAAATGGTATTCTTAGCAAACTTATCCCAGTAAACAATTTGACTTCCTTGTTCAAATGTATTAATCTTAAAGCAAATCTATACAGTTTTTGAGAGAATAAAGCACTAAATTTCTGTAGCAGCATTAACCATTACAGTTATACCTCACAGCAAGAATAAGATCTTCTCTGTAAAGCTGGCAGATAAAGTTTGAATACTGTAAAGTGTGAATAAAGTGTTTGATTATGACACGTTGTCTGCTTTAGCTCAGTTTAGATGTATGAATCATATGGGAAAAGCTCTAAAAGAAGAACACGTCTACATCGATTGATATTGTAACTGTTTTCCCTTCACATGATGAGGTTTTCCCTGCAACCCGCAAACGATCAGAAACCCTTCTATACAAACCATTTGCTCCTGGAAGATGGATGTGTCTGTCTCTGTGGTTGCCATGACAATGGGTTGCCTTATGAATGAATGGATGAAGGGGGGAAATGTCAGATTTTCCAGACGAATCACACAGCACAGACTGTAATTTTCAAGGGAATTGATAGGAGGTGGATATTGAAGATTGTCTTCATGGCAGAGTCAAGGGGACTGGAAATGTATTCCCCGCTGGAAGATTTTCATGTACAGAATAATCCTTTTGGTTTTTCACTGCTTCTTTCCTTGCAGACATTTTGACTAAATGCCTTTTTGCTGAGGTTTTGAGGTGGTTTGCTTCATTTACTGTCTGCACAGTCTTGTCCAATTATTTCTTACAAACAAGACGAAACAAGACGAAGCAAGCCAAGGCACGACTTGTACTTGACAGACAATAGGCCTGCTGGAGAACATGATGTGACTGAATCTTGGAACCAAAAGAGAGAACTAGAGCTGAAAAAGATAGGACAAGTAAAATCTGGATTATAACAATCTACCTTTCACATATTATTTTGATACTGAAGGGTTTTTTGTTGTTTTTTGTTTAACATGATAATCTAAGAACAATACATAGTTAAAGAATAAATCAAATAAAAAAAGGTTTATAAATAAAAAAAGGTTAGATTAGAGTTTGGTGCAACTTTCTTGATCCATATTAAGATTCCGTTACGCTTCAGTTGCATGCAGAACTAGGAGGGAAGACACAACTCTATATGTATAGTTAGCTTTCAAGCTTGATGGAGTTGGAAAAAAAACATGCATTTTGATTTCTTGGAACACGTTTAAACTGTTAGCTTATCAGTTCTGGCTGCTTAAAAATTAAATCAGATCTGATGAATAAACTAATCGTAAGTACCAAACTTTATATTTAGGCTCATCCATCCTAAAGAAAATTTTAGAAGTTATTATTTCTAGTTGTGTTTTTGAAGTCCACAGACTCCTAACATCATACAAAAATAACACTGTTCATGTTGGTTGTTTAGTATAAAAAAGCTAGGGAGCATATGAAATACCTAAATCTGACTACAGTTAACAATCTATTGTGTTTGGATGTGCACTGTATTAGAGAAGCAAATTTGGAGCCCTCCTTACTTATTTCCATATTAACCCAGTTTCAGCGGAACTGTGAAGGGAGGCAGGGCTGAGGAGAAGCCACTTTAATTACAGATCCTGCATTTGTTCAGAGGGGAGACTAATCGAGGGAAACTACTGACAGCTTAATAACAAAATATCTACTGGCAGATAGAATGTTCTTTCTTGGTGTAGGTGCATTAGCTTATAATTCATGTTAATGATGCCTATTCACACAACTGTGTCTATCCAACTTAAATGGAATGTCAACAGTAATATGTGTTATAAAAGCACAGTAAAGTGAAAGACAAAAATACTGTATGTATTTTCTACACAAGTATGTAAATTAGCAGATACCAATGAATTGTGTCACAACCCTCTGTGCCTATAGTGCATCTGGCCTCTTTCACTCTCCACTGGACTCTCAGTGAATGGCAGCCACAGCACAGACAGATGATGAGTGGGAGTAACTAGGTCTGCCACTTTCACTCTCTCACAGGTCCCTGATGGAGTAACCTGGTTTATTCTGGGCTGGGCCAAACGCTTTCTTCTTCACCCGAGCTGTTGCCATGCAGGGAGGTTAAGGGGAAGGAATAGGTTGCAAGAAGAGGCTCAATATGGCAAGCCATTCTAGAGATTACAAACCAAAGTGAATATATCTTGCAGGTCATTAGGATCTACAGTGTCCTGCAAAACCCCTTGAACTTTTTCACATTTTTTCGAGTTACAACCATCCATTTTAGTGTATTTTATTTTCTAGACTAACACAAAATAGTGCAAAATTAAACAACAACAAAAACATATACTGTTTTTCTCAAGGCTTAAAATCCCAGCTCAAATTTGGTGCAGGGATAAAAATATTCAGAGGAATAACTGAATAGTATTTTCTGTTTAATTGGATAATTTGGATATTTTAGGTGAGCTTCTATGGACTTGTAATACATAGTTATTGTCTTACATCAGTGGTGTCCAAAATCAGTCCTCAAGGGTCAGTATCCCGCATGTTTTTCTTCTTTCCCTGGTTCAATACACCTGAATCCACTGATGGCTTGTTACCAGAACCTTTACAGAACTTTGACATGCTGAGGAGGCAGGTGGACCATTTGAATCAGCTGTGTTGCACCAGAGACACATCTGAATCTAGCAGGACATCGGTCTTTGAGGACTGGATCTGAACACCCATGTCTTACATGCAGTCGAAAGTGCTCAGTCATATCAGGTTAGAGAAACAGAAAGTAGTTCTCACTGAAAACTTATTTTTACAGTGGACCCCTGCCCATTTTCAGATTTACCTATTCGCACAGTTTTTTGAACACGACTCCACATTATTTGAGGAAAATCCACCTATTCACATATTTTTCTATTGAACTCGACTCTACCTATTTGCGGATTTTTTTCTGTAGAGCATATCTAAAATATTTAAAAGAAAATGCAGTTTAGGAAACTAAAATCCTGAGGGATTATCAAAACAGCCAATCCAGGAATGCCATTCATTTTTCTTGCCACTGATTGGCTGCAACCTCAAGAGTGGAGATAATGAAGACTAAATATTAGCTTCTGCAGTAGTACTAAGACTGTTTCTATTGTATGTATTAATGCACATTAAGGTATCTTTGGTTTTTGAACTATTAAAATAGGCAGTTATAAGCGTTTTTAGAGGGGGGTCTCAAGTATTAGTGGCTTTCAGCTATCCGCAGGCGGTTATGCTTGTTAACCCCCACGATACCAGGATTGATTGATGCCTTGATTTGACTCTCAGGCATGTAAGATCATAACTGCAGATAACTGCTCAGTATAACCCTGACAAGCATAATGGACCCTATCAGGACTAATGGTTAAAAGTAATTTTAGAAGGAGTACCTTTAGTATTTAACAAAATTACTTTTATTGATTAAATAAATCATTACTATCCATCATTCAATCTCTTGCTGTCAATTCATGCTCTTCAAAATCTTCAGAATAGTGCTGCTCTAGATGTTCTTTTGAAAGGATAAGTGATTACCTGGAAAGGCATTTTAATTTGCTGCTCTCCAGAGTGTTTGGCTTACTAGTTGAATAGGCTCAAACCAAAGCGCAGTGGATAAGTGCTGGATGTTTCCCTCGGGGCGTCAGTTGGCTCCTATTAAACACTTAAACCAACAGTGTTGCATCGATCTGCGGTTATCCCACCTCCTCTCGGGCCAATATTGTCTGTAACGTCTGTGCTGTGTTTTAAACTTAAGCGATTTAGGTGATGCTTCTATTGATCAACGAGTTGAACTGCAGTGTAAACATAAGCCATGCAAATATCAGACAAGTCTGCGTAAACTGAAAAGAGAAGGCTGAAGTCCTGCATTTACAGATAAAGAGTGTTAGAAGAATAGAAATGCAATAATTAAGCATATTTATACTGTGAAAAAGAAATCCAGTGAGCAGGATATCTTTGATGTAACATGGAGAGTCTTTATTTATTCCTCTATTTAAATGTGCATGAATATAATTATCATTTCAAAGCTTCAACTGTCAGAGCTAAAAGGCCAAAATAGCCCATAAACACTTCATTAATCATAGCCTGATCACTTTAGCTTTTGTTCCAGCACCTTTTCTTCATTAGTGGACCGCATCTGGTCCAGTCTCGGTGCATTGATTTGAGCCCATTCATTTTCATGACAAGAGCTACATAGCTAATACACCTGTTCCACTATGTCTTAATTTGTCTCCCGGGTCCGTTCATCTCTCCTCCTGATGTACAGTCTTTTACAAACCCTTTGCTGACTGTCAGCTTTAGTACCAGCTCCTGTTATCCTCTAGCATTAGCTTTCACAGTTTAAATAGCTTTAGAGGCAGAATGGTCTCGCTGTCTATCACAGTGGGAAGAAAGGCAGCATCTGGATTTAAAGCTCCTTTTTTTAAGCAGGAAATCCTCTTTACTACTGTCAACACATTGCTTATCCAGATGGATATTCTCTATAGCAAAAATGCTACTATTGCACCATGTTCTTTCTATATTTTGGATTTCATTGATGAAGGTTGTTTTCTATATTCCTTATCCTATTATAAAAAGGCAAATTACATAAATCTCCCACATACAGTGATTTTTACATGTTTCAGATCATCAAATTTTATTATCAGACAACAATAAGTTAAGTAAGTAAAAGAAGCAGTTTTCAAATGAAGTGAAAAGGCTTTCCAAGCCAACTTTTGCCCTTAGGGCAAAAGTAATTCCCTCCCATGTTAATTTAATTGTTAGTTAATTCTGATAAACCCAGGCCACCCTGGTCTGATTACTATTTGACCAGTAGAATCAAAAAAATCACTTGTAGGACCTCTCTGACAACATGAAGCAGACTAAAAGATCTCAAAAATCATCACATCATGTCCGGATCTAAAGAAATTAAAGAGCAGATGAGAAACAAAGTCAATGACATCTAAGAGTCTTTAAAAGGTTACAAAGCAATTTCTAAGACTCAAATGAGTTATAGTAGAGCTATTCCCTAAAAACGGAGAAACATAAAAAGTACTAAACCTTCCCAGGAAAGGTTGATCTACCAAAATGCCTCAAGAGTGCATCAATTACTCATCCAGGAGGTCACAAAAAACAGAACATCTATAGCACTGCAGGCCTCAGTTGCATCAGTTTAATTCACTGTTCATGATTTAAAAAAGAGACTGGGCAAAAATTGCTTACCAAAAATAACCCAAAGGACACCTCACAGTTTCCAAAAGCATTGTGATGATCCACAAATTCTGGGGACTGATGGAGTAAGAGTGAACCTTTGTGGGGGGGTTAGTATCTCATGACACCTGGTGTAAAACTAACAACCTGTTGAAATCTGCTCTCTAACAGAGAATCTTATGAAGGAGAGTTTCCAACCATCAATTTAGCTCAAGTATTGAGGTTATGTAAAAGGACAATGATCCAAAGCCCAAAAGCAAGTCCACCTCTGAATGGCTCAAAACAAACAAATATCCATCCATCCATCTCTCCCTCCCTCCCTCGATGAAAACCCTCTAATATCGCTAAATGAAAACAATTCTGCAAAGAAAATGGGCCAACATTTCTCCAGAATGACATAAAATCCTCATTTTCAGGGGCAATTACTTTTTCTTCCAGGTTGGTTTGGAAAGCTTTTTGCACCCTAATGTTTAAAATTCTCATTTGAAAACTGTGTTTTGTATTTACTCAGCTTATCTTTGATATTAAAGTTTGTTTCAGGATTTCATACAAGTTTAAGTGTGACAAAAAAACAAATACAGGAGAAAGATGTAACGGTGAACATACTTTTTGCAGTACTCCATGGGTTTTTATGTATTGTGGATTTTGTTGATTAAGGTTTTTTTTATTATTGATCATCGTATTATAAAAAGATAAACCAAAAAAATCATCCATATACTAAATATTTGTCACATAAATGTTGACACATTTTAGAAAAAACTCCCCACTGTTTGATTTGCCCAGCCTCTCTGTATGTTATTTTTCAGCCTGTGACAAGCCTCTATGGATGCAACACATGCTGCGCTCCTCCAGGCCTGAAATTAAAATGTTGCTTTTCGCTGTCAAAAATAGCATGGGGGAAAAATGGGTTTGTTTTTTCTCCCAGCTGTCAACTGCAATGAGCCTCGTTCTGATCCCTCTGGCGCCGGAAAAGGGAGCAGAAAAGTGACAGAACAAATCTGTGTGTTTGGCGCCACCTCGATAAATCAGTCACTTGTTAATGTTCACCAAACAAGGATTTCTTTGTTGCAAAGCACCTTGAACCTCTATATTTAATTCTCCAAATCCCTGCACATCTCTTTGCTAACAGGAATGTCCCTGAAAATGGATATGTGCCATGTGCCATCAGCAAGAAAACTACTAAAACCACTAAAGGGTTTAGAGCATCAGACATTTAGCAGTTATCACTTCCAGAATGTTTTTCTAGTTGTGACATGAAAAATTAGGGATTCATTGAGTGAGTTATGTCATCAGGGATTGTTGGAATACATTTGTGGCAAATAAAATGAGCGAACAAAAGGCAGTGGGTATGCTTTGATGCACAAAAATCTGTAGGTGGGAAGTTTTCCTCTGCTCAAAATAACTGCTGAACATTATACTCTCTTGAGTGTTAATTCTCTGGCTCCTCCGAGCTTTATTTGTCTGTTCAGAGTTGCCACGTGAGCTGTCACAGACTAAAAGAGTCATCCAGACAACACCTTAACCTCCTTTAAGATAGGATTACAATTGGTAACTGTTAGATTTCATAATTTATGTAAAAATTACTCACTGAATTTTTTTCTAATCAGATAGCACAGGAAAAATGTGACACTTTCAGTGGGAAAACACTTTCAAATTAGCTGGAGTGAATTTGTTTTTTATATATTTTCAATGAACTTTAAACTTAAGTGGGCTGCTCTTTATTTTTTCAAACTTTAGCTTGTTTTTTGATTTGGTCAGGCTGTTACATGCACATTCTCCAGACACTTTTAACTTATTTTCCTGTGATTCCCGGGTGGGGGGCAATCCTGAAATCCCTAGCAGCATGTACTAGCTCAACTGTAGCTCAAGAGGACAATCCAGGCTAGAAGGTCAATATAATCCCTTTCAGCTACAGGTACATCTCAAAAAATTAAAATATCAGGAAAAAGTTCAATATTTTTTCTCTCTCATTTCAAAAAATTAAACTAATCTAATTTCTAGATTTATTACATATAGAGTGAAATATCTCAAGCCATTATTTCTCGTAATTTTGCTGAACATGACTTGGAGATAATATAAACTGAAAATTCAGGATCTTAAAAGGTTAGACTATTACATAAGATCATTCCTTCTTGGTCTTTGTGGACACATATTAGGTTGGCCCTGATTTGAGGCGCCCAGATAACGTCACAGAGCTCTGTGTTTAAGTTTAAATTAATCTTACTTGGGTACATGGCGAAGGGTTGCATACACAGCGGTGCAGAGCCCTCTCCAGGGGAGACACAGATGTGGTTGGAGAGATTATGCATCCTTTCTGGTTAGAAAATGCCTTGGAATCCCCCAGAAGGAGTTAAGTGTTGCTGGACCTGTTACCCCTGCAATCCAATGTCAGAAAATCGGAAGCCAATGGATGGATATGAATCTTTGAGATTTTGCAGTCATCTGTTTTCCTGCTAAAGTGTACAAACTGAATTAGAAGTGAAAAGAGAAAATCACAGCATGTAATGAGCATTAGCTCTTATTTGTTTTGTGGTTCCCGGCATGTAGGCGAGCATCCGTCTTATTGATGTCTGCTGTCACTCCCCGGTGTCTTGAGGCTAATTAATGGGAGGCTGTGGTGTATGACCAAGTGCTGAAGCACATCATTAGTTCCCATCTAATCATGACACCATACCTTACACAGGCTCAGATGACTGCATTGCTGATAGCTCTCATACGTGCACACAGAGGAGACAGCTCTGACTTCATCTCCTGAGGCCATCTCTGAGCTGAACTTATCATTCTGCAAGTTTTCGCCAACAAGGTGCAGAAATTCCTCCTCCTGGTTGAGAAAACATGGCGGCTCAGTTCATTTAAATTCCAGGCCTTGTGTTCACACACTGCTGTCTGACCCTCACATGGCTCCCTAAGCCTCAGCATCCTTCAGAGTTCCAGACTAGCCATTGAATTATGGGTTGATAGTGAGTCTATGGTGTTGGTTGCCTGGCAACCCAAGCGGGAGGCCTGCTGATAGGGAGATTACCAAGGTCTCAGATAAAGTCCCTTCTGCCACAAATGTCTGCTTATCATGGAGCTGTCTGGGCAAGAAATGTCAGCCACTACGGTACCCCCTCCAAAAAAAAAAAAAAAAAAGAAAAAAGAAAAAAACAACAGAAAATCAGATGTACAAAACACTGCAGGAGCCTCACAGCAAAAGCTTTTCATCTGAGGGAACAGATGTTATTTGGCATCAACAGAATTGCAGGAGGAGTGCTGAAAAATGTGTACTGTGTGCTTTTCTCACTTTGAGGTGCAACAAAACACCTCATGAACCTGTGTTCACTGTTTCCCCTCTGTCTCCTTCCTCTGTAGATGGAGTGTTTGGAAGGTGCCAGGAGTTGGCTGGGGCAGACCTGTACACGTATGATATTTCATCCTCCGCTCTCCAACGCCTCAGGATCCTCCTACAGAATCTGGCTCACAGAGGTACAAACTTCCTGTCCGTCTTTGTCTGAGTCTATCTTTTGCATTTGTCATCTTTCAGAGGGTCACACAGAGAATGCCTTTCAGTGTGAGGCAAGCCAAATTAGCCAAGCTGTCTCTTTGGCAGGCACAACACTCTGCCACAGAGCTAGAACGGGTCATTTGACTCATATCGGCTCATTGTTTTGGCCATCATCGCTTAACACCAGCAGCCAGTCTTGTTGGCTCTTCTGCTAGTTGGACATTTAGAGCTAATTTTGTGGATGACTAACTGTGAGGTGTGCAGGGTAATCACATCAGTCTTTCCCACCCATTCAGTGGCTGATGACGAGCTTTAAAGCAGCTCACAGCTTCAGGCAGTTTAAAGGCATCTATATGATGAGCATGCAGTGCCTTGCAAAATATCCCTACAATCTATTCCATATGTTGTTACATAACAATCACAAACTTCAGTGTGTTTTATTGGTACTTTATGTGAGAGACCAATGCAAATAACTGCTTAATTATAAAGTGGAAGTTAAAGGATTGGTGATTTTATTTTATTTTTTTTTTTTTTTTTTTTTTTTTTTTTTTTTTTTTTTTTTTTTACATTTCTGAAATCTGAACAGTGTGGCATGCACCTGTGTTCACCGCTCGAAGTCAATATGTTTTTACAACTACGTACATTACACTGCAATACTAGCTGTGGCTCTTGGGGGTGTCTCTTTACCAGCATAATGCTGCCAACACCATGGGTCACAGTGGGGATCATGTGTTAGGGATGATGTGCGGTATTAGTTTTTTTTACCTCCAATTTAGCTCAAAAGTTGAATTTTGTTCTCATTTGATCAGTGCACCTTCATTCATGTGTCTGCTGTGTCTGCTACATGGCTTCTGGCAAACTGCAAGCAGGAGTTTTTATTGATTTTCTTTAAAAGATAAGCTTTCTTTTTGCCATTCTTCCACAAAGGCCTGGTTTGTGGAGGGGAGGACAAATAATTGTCATGTTAAAAGATTCTCCCACCTGAGCTGTGGATCTCTACAGGTCCTCCAGGATACCATGAACCTCTTGACCGCTTTTCTGATTAATGCTCTCCTTGCCCAGGTAGTGAATTTAGGAGGAAAACCATGTCTTTGTAGGTTTTCAGTTGTGCCATACTTTAGACTTCTCCACCATTTTTTTTTTTTTTCGATCAAACCTCAGAGGCCCTACCCAAAAGCTATGTTCATACTTAGATTAAGTTACATGTAGGTGCACATTGTTTACTAATAAGGTGACATTTGAATACAGTTCGTTGCACTGGAGTTTATTTAAGGGTGTAAGAGTAAAAGGAGCTGAACATATATGTAGGCAACACTTTTCAGATATTCATTTCAAGAAAATTATAATAAATAATCTGTGCTTTCTGTTGGTGTATTCCCAATAAAATACATAAAATACACCACATTTGTGGTTGTATCATTATGAAGTGTGAAAATGTCATTATTATTATTTAATGTCTTTACAACCAAAGTACCTATATATTTACATAAGGAGAGAAGTTGGTGGAAAAATAGTTTCTAAATTTTCTTAACTCTGTGAAAGTGAATTTCTTTTTGCTCACGTATTTCAAGAGTGTCAACCCTTCTGCAATTTAAATTATGCCTAATTTGATATTCAGTCCTTGTGGTGGAGCTCAAATTGTCTTTCTGACTGTGGAAATGATGGCGTCCTCCAGGGAGTCCACAAAACAAATCCAGGGAAAAAAAACAAACAAACTGAAATCTTGTGAAAGTAAATGTTGAAAAATGTGAAAGAAATTGGTGAAATGTCATTTAATTGAACTTTCATTTCTTCTTAATTTCCAAATATGCTGCCCTGAGCCAAAAGTATAATTTGATGACAAACAGAGTTCAGTCTGTGGGTCTCTAAGCAATTATATCCAATCAGTTGCTTGTGTGTGTACATTGGTCATGATGTCTGCTGTCTTTAAAAAGAGCAACAAAAATCCTACATGCAAATAGGTTGCATGGAAATTTTTATTATGATTCGGTGTGTCTTACTTCCACTTCTTATGGCTGGATCTTCCTGCACCAACAGTTATACCCCACCAGGGAGCAGTAGAAACCTTTAACAAGACCGAAACCGGAGACGTCCACCGTCCGCTGTCCAAATTGGCTTTGCACTCTGAGCCTGATATTTTTAACCATGCATGAACTAATGTTGAAATTTATCAGAGGCGTGGGCAAAGTGGAAAAAATAAAGAGGCAGGAAAAAACAGATAATTATTCAAAACAAGGCTACATATTTGTTAGAATTAATTATTAGAAATGAATGCATGAAAGTGAGGAGTGTATTTGAATTTTTTTGAGCTCCAATTCTTTAAATGTTTTTCCTTCCTTTTCTTTGACCTTGTACTATAATGCAGCCTTTTACAGACATGACATCATCACTTTGAAACATTTCTCCCCTTTACTGTCTGTAAGACTCCCATCCACAGATGGGCGTTATCTGCCGTTGAGTCCACAATGCGCTGTTAATGCTCGGTGGCATGTTATTCTTATCAGCTCAGCAGCTATTGAAGTGTCATCTTTGAGGTGTGTGGGTTCAGGGGGGTCCTTTTTGAGCTTAGACAGGTTTGTAGAGACCATTGTACTGTTAGGTAAATTGAAGTGATGAAGGGGAGAGAAAAAAAAACAAGACGAACATCAATGGAATTGATTTACAATCCTCTTTATCTTGCATCAGAGCAGGTAGAAATCACACAATCTCTGCTCACTGCACAACACCAATGTCAGTCAGATCAATAGAAATTGACCCTTGAACAAAGGGGGCTTGGGTTGTCTGGATGCGTCCCCATCGGCACAGCGCGCTGTCTGGTATTAAATTTTCATCACAATACCTGTGAATGCAAGACACACTCATCCATCTGCAAATGACTTTTATATTTTACAGGCATCACCCAAAGCAAAGCAACTTTAATATTCACTGTGTGCATCCAGTCTGTCCACACAGTTTATAGCCATGCACGCTGCTGTCATACTGCTTAGGACTCATTAAAGCTCCGCTAAATATTTGTGTTTGCATAGCCTTGTACTGAGAATAACTTTGGCTGCTCCGGTTAATTGAAATTGATATACAGTCTTTTAAAATTAAATATTTGCTTTGCATCTTCCTAAACGTCTGCCCTGAACAGACATTGTTCAGTTAACAATAAGCAAGTAGTCTTTCAGTGCTCTTCTGGCTGAGGCAGTAATCTGGAGTTTGGAATAAAAAAAGTGTTTTTTTTACTCAGCCTTTCCAAGACCAACAAACATGTACCCTTAGAGATGTTTTCAGTTTTGGCTTTTTTTTTATCGCACTTAAATGTTTTAGATCATCAACATAATTTCATTATAGGACAAGCATAACCTAAGATACACAACAGCAATTTTCAAATGATAATTTAAATTACTAAAGGGAAAAAACCAATCCAAGCCATCCTGGCCCATCCATCCATTGGCTACAACCACTTATCATGCACAAACACAGCTAATGACAACTTTGAGAGACCAATTATGATCATGTTACAGCTTCTCAATCAGACTTAAACTATGTGTTGCTGATCCTAAAATTCAAAGAGCACAAATTGGATTTTAAGATGAGAGTTAAAAGTCGGCAGTGAAGAAGCCTCTCTAATATGCAGGGGTAGGCTACACCAGAGTTGAGGAGCAGCAGTAGAGAAGGCCATGCCCTCTCTGAGCTTCCTCCTAGACCCTGGTACCTGCAGGAGCTGCAGGGACCGAGAAGGCAAGTAGGGATGAAGAAGCTCAGCAAGGTATGATGGGAAAAGATCATTCGACTTTTAAAAATGAAAATAAGAATTTTATACTTAACTTTAAAATGCACAGGTAACTAGTGGAGTGAGGCCAGAACAGGAGTGATGTGTGTTTTGAGTATCAGTTAAAGATGTGCAGCAGTGTTTTCGACCAGAACGCAAGGACTGAGTCACTTAAACATCAGGTTCATTACACTAATCTAATTGGGATTAAATAAAAGCATGGATCACGTATCAAAGAGTTTCCTGGACAGAAAAAAATTTGACTTTTGCCTGCTGCCTTAAATGATAAAAGCAGGCCTTTATAGCTGCTCTACCAATATCAAATCACATCAGTATAATGTTTTGCAATGTGTACTTGAAAATCCTGATCTTCATTTCTGGAAACAAATTAATGATGAAATCTCTGTTTCAGCTGACACACAGTTGTTATGGACAGAGTTTTATAGGAGCACAACCTAAAGAGCAGACAGGGCTCAGCAGAATGCACTATAGCATGAATCCTTTCAGAAGGTAATTGTGATTTAGTTGATGGACCATGCTAAACTACAGTGGCCTGCAGTCGATTGTCCTCTTGACCTGCGTGGTACAGCAGATATATTCTCATTGTGGAGACAAGTTAAGATGATGCGTTGTGACATCTGTATTAACTTTATTGACAGGAGCTGTCTATCATGGAGAGTCATTGACCATAAACTGACATCACAGAAACAGTCCTATTTTACCTTTATTGCAAAAAAACAACAACAACAACACACATTTCTGAAGGGAAGAAAATCAGCTAAAAGCACACTGTTCCTTCAGGAACCATACTGGACAGTGTTGTGGATTTCACACAGTGATTAGCATGCATTGTGAAACTTAGGCAGCTACTAAAAGAAGGAAAGTACTGCAGTAATGAAATTGTTTCTTCCTTTTCTTACAGAGAGTCACAAAGACAAAAGGAATTGGTATTTAATAAAATTTTAATAAAGTTAAATATAGTCAGATGAAAACTGTAATCTAACTGTACACAGTTCAGTTCCATCCAGTTATTATACAATACAGTCATATTCAGTAGATCAAAATCTAGCATGTAATCTTAGTTTCAATGCAGTCTTCCTTCCTGAGCAAGCACGGGGCAACAGAGGACAGGAAAGACTCCCTTTTAACTGGAGGAAACCCCAAATAGAAACAGGCTGAGAATGAGCTGTCACCACTGACTGGTGGTTGACTGGATAAGAAAAATGGACAAAGATTAAACACTGATGCACTTGGCCATGACTTGTTTCTTTGGGAACTAAAATACACATATAAGACCAAGTTAGTGGCAGCAAAATGACCAATAATGCAAAAATGGTAGCTTCAACCAATAGCATGATAACTATAGAGATAGTTAAGTAAATCCCCAGCCCCTGTGATTATTAGCTTTGTCAAAAAGGAAAAGTTTGACCCTCTTCACTTTAATGCCTAGTCTTAAAAGTAAAATGGGCGTCTGACTCAAAGAAAACTGGGAGCTCGTTTCACAGAACAAGAGCCTGATAATTAAAAGATCTGCCTCCCATTCTCCCTGTAGAATCTGTAGGGACCATCAGTAAACCTGCTGTCTGATAGCAAAGTATGAGTTCTTTAAGTAAGGTGAAGCATGAAGGTTTATTCATCAGATAGTAGCTTTAGATTCCTTTGTGGATTTAAAACTGAGCTAATGAAGAAACCCTCGACATGGAGAATTTCAGAACTCCTCATATGTCTGTTTGTTTTGTAAAACACTGAATAACCATTCAGCCCAGAAATAACAAATGCATGATCTTGTTTTTCTGCATCACTCAGAAAAAATGTTCCTCACTTTGACAATGTAGTGTAGGGGGAAGGTCAAGGTTATTACAATGTGTTTTATATGGGATTTAGGGACAAAAATAACACAGCTGAAACCTTAATTGATTGTCCACCCAAGGTATAGTAAAAAAATTAATGAATGTATTTTGATTTATTATTAATATTATTTGTTTTTAAAAAGAACATTACCACATAATAAGTAAACTGAGCAACAATCAGATTTAGGCGTCTAGATTATTTTCCTTCATTTATTTTAGTAACACATCGCCAAACCACATTTTGCATGCATTGAAACATCATTTTGTAAACAGTCCAGCTGATAAATTGGCCATGTTGCCACAAGCACAACAGGGTAATTGTATCATTTTCAGAACTACAGCAATCGGTCTCCTTAGCTTCTAAATGCTTACAGATAGTTCTTAAAAGATGATGCAACATGGTGGTAAATATCAATCTGTCAATGTGTGTTGCAGGCATTTAATTTGAAATGCACATATTTTATTAGACTGAGATGTGTTTAATATTGTTAAAACTATTATACATTCCATATTTACAATGATTGATGACTAACTATAAATTGCTTTTGTTTTGCACAGGATTTACAACTTTTAAAATTATTATTATTATTATTATTATTATTATTGTGAAATGCATTATAAAATAAGATAATGTTTTATATACAAAACAACAAGGAATGACATAAAAGCTTAGTATGTTTAATATTTGCTACATTCATGTGTCAAACTCAGAGTGACACATTTCATTTTGACTAATTAGGCCCAACTTACTGCTAAATTATTCACAGTCTTTTCAATTAATTCCTTTAAAATCAGTCGGTGGACAGAAGTAAAGGAAAGGGGAAAATCTGCATTTCAAAAACACCAGATGAAGCAAGAAGACATGTAGACAGGATATCATCTAATAGGCTTTGAATATGTAGGAGACCCCACTTTCTGCCTCTCTATGTCACACAGAAAACAGACAGGAGGCCAACTGAAATATCATGCTTGTTTGAAAGCTGTTGTGCTAATGGCAAAGCGTTAATTAACTGAGGTGTTTGCCTGAGCTGGGATGCTACTGTTAACAGGCAGAAAGTGGCAGCACTTGACGACGAAGTCTGCTCTGACTCTGGACTTATCGAGGATATTGCATGACATTTGACTCTTCTGTTATACATTAATCAGCCTTCAGGTCCATTGAGAGAAATCCAACCGTAAAAGCCAAATCAGTGCTCTCATTGGCTTTTTTTCTGTACAAAATAGCTTGTTTTGGCTTTGCAATTTGTGTCGACATACCTTTCCCCCTCAAGTGTGCCCATCAGAGGCTCAGAAAAGCTGGTATATATGGAAATGAGTGCATCCCCCAGGAGATAGAGGGATAGAGGTGACACAGCCAATGAAGCTAGTCTCACCCCGTTTAGGGTACAATAACACATTTACTCTGAAAGCGTTTAACCAGCTGCAGTAAACTGCAGGTAGCATATGGAACGCCAGCCCCGAGATCCCCACTGACGCTGTTAATAGCATAAATGATCATCACTGTGGCAACGTATAGTCAGTAGGCCCCACATTGGGTAAGCCATGGGTAGTTAACTGTCATTGTTGTTCGGATGGATGGCTGAGCTGTGTTCCAGAACAGTGACAACATACGCTGCTTTGTGCTCTGTTCAGCGCTGCCAAGATTGACTGGAGGCATCGGCAGCTCTTCTGCATCACTCAGATCCTCATCTGTGTTCATGAATGCCTTTGAAAATATCTTGTGTGGGCGGGAAACCAGGGTAATGAAGACATTCTGCAGAGTTAATACCTTCATGTTTCATATTTCTACAGTAACTTGTTAGTTCATTGATATTAAACATGTCCATGTCATTAACAGCAGCATTGTTCTTTTCATGAGTCGTGTAAATAAATCTTAATCTCTACTGTAGTGGATTTAGTTGTTCCTCATTAAAAAATGCTTATGGGCTATAACTGAAGTGCCATCAGTGGGTATCTTGGCTCTGATGGAAAGTATACCATCTAAGGTATGTCGATCTGCTTTGCTGATGGAATTCTGTGCCTCTTGGCATGTTGGGAAAAGAGCCACGCCTTGGGTGTCTGCTTTGCTTGGGTAGCTCCATCTGGTCCTGGCACCGCTGTGATTCGCCCCTGCCCAGGAGTTCTGCATCACAGCTATGTGTTGGCAATTAGCAGAGATGTTGGCAAGGCATCAGGCCACAGAGCAGCATTCTCCTCGGGTGTGTTGAATGGCTGCTGTATGCATCTTTTCTTTCTTTACTGTAATTCTATACAGTTTCATGTCAAACTCTGTGCATGTTGAGGACCAAAGTCAAAGCAAACTCAAAACTTAGGCAAACAGATTTTAATTTGAACAATCCCAAATTGTTATCCCAAAAAAGATACAATAAAATAACTTGGCATAAAGAGAATGAATTTATCAAATGAAAGCTAAGAGAAGAATCTAACAATGAACACAGGTAACCAAGCAGAATATATAATGAATAAGGTAATGTCTAAAATCTGTTGTGCAGGTAAAGCAAACAGAAAACTGAAACAACTGAACAAACCAAATAAACAAAACTGGAATACAGATCATTAGGTAGTGTTTCATACTGGCATGTCTTCCCTCAATTACAGTCTGGTATTTCATATCTGCCTTGAAAGGTGTGTGTTGTTTTCCCACTGGTTCATATATCCACTATATTTTAGAGGCTCTAATAATATAATATCTACTTTATAAATAGGCCTAATCTTGGGCTACTTCTTGGGTCCAACCCGGATTGGTCACCAGCTCAACACAGGGTAAACACAGAGATACAAAGGACAAACAGCCATGCATGCACACACTCACATTCAGAATGGTCAGTTAGCCTAACATACATGTTTTTGGAGCACCTGGAGAAAAGCTATGCACGTATGGTTGAGAACATGCACAGAGATACCTCATTTTTTAAATCTCTGACCATGTAAATGCAATAGATTGCAAGCAATTCTGGAATGACCAATATTGTTAAAACATACCTAAGGAAGCCCAACAGGATCTACAAAAATAGTCCAAGTCTGGACACAGCAGTGTTACTTCCAGCTTCATCAATTTTAGCCATATAAAAACTGAAAAGAGAGCAATAATGTCTGGCTAAATTAATATATCTATATGCTATCGCTCTTAGTTTGGTACATTCAACAGGAACATGGTATTTGTCCCCATTATAGCTCTTTTTTTCAGTCCATCCCTCTGTTTCTATAGTGATTCCACAGTTGGATAACTTGAAGTTAGTGATTCCTTGTCTTTCTGCCCTGAATCTCACCCTAATAGGTATTAAAAATTAGTTAAAGTTGCATAAATATCACATGAAAGCATCTCTCATATTTCTGCTGGAAAGCAGAAATATTATATATATATATATATATATATATATATATATATATATATATATATATATATATATATATATATATATATATATATATATATATATATATATAATAAACTGGTTCATTACTGATTTTGCACAGAAAGGTCCAGGCAGGGATTTAAACTTAGGATCTGCGATTCCACTATGCTGTTGAAGATGAAAGATAAAATAGGCAATTTTTTTTTTTTTTTTTTATTCCAGGAACATCAATTAAGAAAGTTTCAAGAACAATGCATTTGCCAGCTAAATCTAAAGTGTTTATAACTTTATATGAACAATATGTCTTCTCTAGAGATTTTTCAGATGGAAACAGGCATTGACCTTATCAGGTTTAACCCATGATACAAACATTCAAGTCAATTAGTTCATCCAAAAGCGTGTTTGTAAACTCCCACAGATGTACTTAGGTGTTGTTACATTTCCATCAGCGTTCCAGATCATTTTCAGAGTTTAAGGTGTCTTTTATTTTTTTCACATTCTGGAGAATTGAATAGTACCTAAAATCCAAATCAGAATGAACTAATTTCATCTTGACCTCTTTCCAGGATTGACATGGCGGGACGACATTACTCAGCAGGTCATCTCCAGAGAGTTGTCTAAACTGAGGAACATCCCTCTACGCCCACAGAGTCCCCCTCCGAGCCAGCTGACAGCTTATAGCAGCTCCAGAAACAGGAAACTGAGGCCGACACAGGCAGACCTGAGCAGAAACCTTCAGCAGTATTTGACAGGGTTGGGCTTTATGCCGGATGCTGACACAAAGCAACAAGAAAATCAACCAGTAATTCAGGTGAGATTCTAATGCTGTAAAGCAAATGAATATATGTGACAAAAAGGAAAAATAAAAAAGTTAATTAGGAATTAAAGCAAGATATTTGATGATTTGACAGTTGTGCCATCAGACCTTGCATTTTCTAGATCCCTTTATTGAAATTTTGAAGTGAAAGGTTTTAAAGATTTCTGAAGTATAAAGTAAATTGAGTTACAAACTTTTTCAGTTTTCATTTTGATAAATGAGGACTTTTACATTGATTATAATGAACCTAGCAAAAGTATACATAACCTTTATACCTCCACATTTTGTCTTGTTACAACCACAAACCTCAATATGTTTTGTGGGGGAATTTTATAGGGTAGACAGAAGTGCCGAGAACGGAGGTGTACATTTGTATTCCCCACTCTTTACTTTAGTTTTCCTAAATAAAATCCAGTGCAACCAAATGCCTTCACAGTTCAGCTAATTGATAAAGTACACATGTGTGCTTTTTAATCTCAGTGTAAGTACAGCTAAAGTTTGTTTGAGAAATCTGGTGAACAAACAGTATCATTAAAAGGAAAGAAGTTGTGGATAATTTTAAAGGAGGATTAGGTTAAAAAACAATATCACAGATTTTGAATATATTTTGGGAAAGTAATACTCCATATCACCATTAATACACCATCCACATGGTGATACCTGGTAGTGGAAGCATTCTCATGTTCTCCATCCAATCTGACTGAGCTTCAGCTACTTTGCAAAGAAGACAAATACTGTATGTATAGGTCTATGTATTCAAGATTGAATACAAATGCATGCAACACTTTCCAGATATTTATTTGTAAAAGATTTTCAATTCAGTGCAAAAATACTTTATTAATCTCAGAGGGAAATTATCCATGCTGCATTTTCCTTCTGTTTTACAAATAAATGCCAGTTTGTGTTGATCTGTCACGTAAAACCTCTATAAAATGCATTAAAGCTTGTAGCTGTAACTTCACAAAATGTGGTTCTTTGCTGAATGTGATGTATAAATGCTTTTGTGAAGGACTTTACATCTCCATTCTCAAAGTAACACATAAACAAAAAATTATTTCTCTGGTGCTAATGTCAGAAAGGATATGTTACATTTTATATTCTATATTTAATTTTATATTCTATAGTGTTCCCTTTGCGGAGGAATCATTTATTATCTTTTGCATTAGTCCTCTTGTCCGCCTTTTGCTTTTGTTTCTTGCTTTCTGTCCCCTCTCTCCCTCCCACTGAGTGGGGACCCTTTTTACACAAAGGTCCTCCATCACCTCTTTACATTATTCAACTATCAAATTTAGGGTGGACGTTCCGCTTTGTGCAAGATATGCCTGGAATCTCTTATATGTGGGCTGCTTCCTGCTGCTGTGTCACTGCATCCATAATGCAAAGTTGAAGAGTTCAGGACCTTCCTTAGTGATGGAACGGGGTCCTTTGTGGTGTGGTGTGATGGAAAGAGGCAAACATGGTTAGCATGAATGGCAGAGCACCTCTGTCTTGCTGTGCTAATGCCATTATGGGTCTCTCTGTATGCTGGCTGTGGAAAGACTGACATTTTCTCTGTATACATTTGAAAGACAGAAAATGGCACCAGGGGAGAGAGCTAGTATTAGTGTTGCAGTGACATGGATAATAATGCTTTTCAGTGCATCAGATGTACTGTATTCTGTGTGCGTGGGCTCATATGACTCAGATGCAAAGAATGAGTCCCCATCCTCACAGGACAAAATCACAAAAGAGAAGAAAGGACAAAATCACACACTTTGGTGCCAGTATCAATTCCATCTTCATTGCCAAATGGTTAAAAAGACCTCTAAATGTCTGTGTACATAGCAGTGCATTGTAATGCAAATACATGTTTCATCATGTGTGAAATATAAACTCATAGGGGTAACTTTGAAATCATTTTTTCCCCATTTAGATAAGGGATTGCCGCTACTTCTCAGACTTGGAGGATATGCTTTTAAAGTTTGTGGTGTGTTGTGGAAATGCATGAAATTACTCTTTGAGTGACACTATCTCATCTGGGATTTCCATAATGCAATTTCCAAGGGCAGTTGTCTTTGATCTAGAATCCCTATTCATATCCTGTCCTGTCTGGTGGAGCGCAGGTTGCTTCTCTTCTTATTCTAAAGCTTGTCACATCAGCTCTGACCCCCGCTGCAGCTCATTTGATGTTCTTGTTGAGCCAAATAGTTATTGAAGAGCCTGGGCCAGGTTAAAAATGCATCCTATGAATTTTCCCACACTAGCTCAAGTTTGCAATCTATGTGATTAACATACAGATGCTTTCAATGTCAAAATTTTGAAAATTGTATGTATATTATTTTCTACATTGATTATGTTAAAAGTCTTAACTCATTTTTCTGACATGCTATCTATATCATTTCACACATTTTGTCTCCTAGCTTAATGTTGTAATATGCAATCTGTAATATTCTCCAAATCAATATGTGATTCTGTTAACATTGTAACATGCTAGCTTATTATTTTATCCACTGCCATTTGATGCTACACTTCAAAATCTTACTTTATTGTGTTAACAAGTATCTATATTGCTGAAACATTTAACATATGATACTAAAGGTTACAGCCTTGTGAATTTTCCCACCTAGGTTCATTTTAGGTTCATCCTGAAATTTCACCCAAAAGCAAAATATCCCTAATTTTTTTTGTTAGTAGTTCTAATACTAATGCTTAAAATGTTACCTTAGTGAGATGCTTTAGGGAATAAATTTATGTCTTTAAAAAATACTACTTTGTCATAAATTTGAAGAATTTGAATAAATTCTACGAGATTTTTTAAAACATTTTCTTTGGATTTTTGCTGTGTTTATGCTTGTGTTCATTTAAACATATAACAAATCATTCAGACTCCAAAATTTAGAACAATGGTAAATTTGATATTAAGACACACTGTTACTTGCAGCTTTTCACAGAAAAACAATGTATTCCTATTGTTAAAATAAATCTAAATACTTTAAAAAGTAAAGGAAATATAGTCTGACAGGTGATCACAAATTCTAGATCCAAGAAACTGATTCCCAAATAGCTATTACCTGAAAACTTTGCACAGAAATAAACATAAAATTGGATAGTATTTATTCTACTTACAAAATCTGACTATACATCCAGTAGATTCATGAAAATGGTGTTAAAAATATTAATAATGCTCTAAACCTGACTGCTGAAAATGTGTTGCAGAATGAAGAGATCACACCCGACGCTCTGAAAAAGCCCAGCCAGCCGAAACCAAAGCAGGCCTGGAAGGAGACCACCATCTACAGCCTCCAGAAGGGAGCTGGCCAACCCCCAGTTACCAAAGTCATTACCAAGAGTGGGGATGGCAGACACCCCAAGCTCAGTACAACCTACTCGAGCCATGAACCTGACAGGAGCAAGCTCCTCTCCAACCATCTGCAGCAGCTTCTTCCTGGGGCATTGGGTACTCAGCAGGGCGTCACTGGTGGAGAGCCTGTATGGCCAAAGGCAAAACTCCACTACCTCAGCTACCTGCAGCCTACTCAGAGCAATCATGCAGACCCACAGATTGCTTTTGGCTCCAATACTGCAAAGCCTAATCTTGACAGACTGCTCTTCAAAGCTGGCTCAACTCAGCTCCCTGCAAAAAATCCTCATAGCGTCATGGATGGTAGGTGCAGTTGTTTTGTAGCTTTTGTTTACAGATTTCACACTCCAATACCTAAAGATTGGTGTGCCAGGAAACCGACTAATCGAAATGATGCCAGAAGCTTTTTAATGGCTACAAAATAAAGTGGTTGAGATGCAGCATGCTAAGGGACATTTAACTGAATATCACTGAGATTGTATGTATATATTTGACCCTGTATGTCTAGTTTTGACCATTTGTTGATTGGAGAAAATCTTCAGAAAATTCACTTGAGTTTCTGGTTGTAGATGAAATCCAACTTTAAAATAAATATATTATATTTTTAATAAACCATTCTCTTTTTTGTTTGTCCAGATCATCTCATCCTCAATGCAGTAAATCAGCTGGGGAGGCACAGTCTTAACATGGAGGCTTTGATGGGCAAAGACCTGGACCAGCTTGCTGAGGTCATCACAGGAGCTCTGCAGGAGGTGGATGAGGACCGGCTTACTGATGGGGCAGAGCCAGGACCTGGAGCTGGTAACTCCAGGGGGGAGATGAGGGTTAACCAGGAGAAGCCGGCAGGAATGCTTCTGAATCAAGACCAGGATCTGAAATCAGATGAAGGACCGGATCTAAACCCAAAAGAAGCTCTAAAATTAAAACAACAAGGTTGGTGTTTATGTTGTTTGGAAAGAGAAAAAGCAGAGTGTTATATAATTAATATAAGCGTACTAGGCATTGTTGACTTATAAATGCTATAGCGTGGCTTTGTTCATATAATCCTCATACAAAATGCTGCTAAATGTATTTCTCACTCTTTCAGTTTTCTGTCATAACTTGTTTTTCTGTGCTAAACACACAGGGGGAACCTTGTTTCTGTACAATCTACTCAGATATATTGTGTTTGTTTCCAGGTCAACGAATAGACGGCGCAGACAAAGAGTCCACTGACAAGGTGAATTATAAATTACCCTGCTGCAAAACAAATAGTTTTTTCTGGGGATGAGACATGTCCACAATTCAGTTTTACTTACTTATTCCTGCTGGTTTAAAGGGAGTATTTGAAAAGTCATATTATTGGAACTTGAAAGACAGTTCATTCAGCATTTTTAGCAAATATCTTGCTTGAATGTAAACAACTGAAACTAATGAAAGTGTCCTTTATTATTATTTGTAAGGAAAAAATCGTATTCATCCTTGAATCTGATCTCATGAAGCACAAATTTATTATCTTTTTTTATTTTCTTTTTAATGACTGACTGTTAAACTTCTTAAAATGTCTCTTGAGAGAAAATCAAACTTCTTCTTGATTCTTAATGTAAATTTGTTCTTACTCAAATCAGCATGGGGCCATATTTTCCAAGCTGCTAGAATACCTCAACATGGAGCCTTTTGGTAGTGTTTCAAGGATCAAGAGTGGACCACCAGCTCCTCTCCAGAAAATGGTTGGACTGGAGAGCGTCCACAGCATAACGAAGCAGGGCCAAGTTCCTGCCCCCTACCACTCAGAGGAGAAGATCGTAACTGTCCCCGCAAAGGAAGGGTCTACCCTGCGGTTGAGTGGTGGAGCAGAGGGGCCTGATGCGAGGATGGACTCTGAGATCCAGAGGTGGATGCAGGGAGACCAGGCCCCCGTGGGGGATGTACAGCCAGAGGAGGCGCAGAAGAAGGATGTGAAAATTAAAACCCAGCTAGTCCACGTGGGAGTGAAGGAGTTTTCCAGCAGAGGGAAAGACAGACATTTTGGCTACATCATAACCAGCTCAGAGTGAGTTTCATTCTTTTGAAGATACTATGCAGTATGTTGCTTTTAAGCTAAAAAGCTTGATTAAAAACTACCATTTTAGGATTACTAATTTTTAAAATTTGTATTTAGTTGGATTGTAACAGTGTATACCTAGTTTGGTATGAACTGATGGGTTGTAGGCGCAAAACTTTGAAGTCATCCCTAATTTCCTTGCTTCCAAGAAGTCATATTTTTTTGTATTGTTGTGAAATAAGATCTTGATCTGTAATTTTGCATGTTTTCTAAAAATCTTTCAAAGATTTTCTTCACTTGATTTTTTTTTCTCTCATTTTGTGGCTTGTTCTGTTACCTGACCATGACATCTCATTATGCAGTATGGCTTAAAAAATAAGGCAAAGAGCTTACACAAGGTTTGGGTGATACATCATCCTTCATCTCATTCATCTGCAGTATGTTTTTCAATGTTTTAGCTAAACATTGATGCCAGGTTGCTTGTAACACAGTGTGTAAGAATCCTGTTTAAAATTGCTTCTTTGCTAGATGGAACTACATCAATGGTTCCTCCCTTGTGTTCAGGAGCTTTTTTATATATCTGAATAATTCATAGGGTGGAATAAAGTGACTTAGCTAAGAATATTTATCTAAAAAGGGCTAAGTAAAATGAAAAATCAGCTAAAATTCAAAGGAAACCTTTAAAAACTCTTAAAATATTTGTAAACAAATCAAGACAACTTAAATGATTACAAGAAACTCTGATACAAACATGTAAAGAAAATAAAAAATTTTCAAGACTTTTGCATATTGCTATACTATAGATCCTTCATTCTGCATTAGCACATCATTATATACTTATACCAGCAAAGAACTTCTACTAATTAAGAGTTGCACATCATTGCTAATTAACAGTTTACCAAGAGTAACTGACTAAAACAGGCTGTTACTATGGGCCCCATTTACATTTAATTAAGACCACCTTGCAATCTACAAGAGACACAACCATTTAAATATGCCTGGATCATAAAAAGATGGAAAGCCTTATGTCAATGTGAAGACAATAATGATTCTACAGTTTTAATAGTTCAGTCTATTTGTGTTAGGAAGTAAGGGGTTTTAGTCCCTCTGTGATCATTATAAAATGAATATTAAACCCTATCACCTACTTAGAGGGGTTTTTGTGCTCTTCTTGTCTCTAAAGCACTCAAAACTCAAAACATCCGCCAGCTTTCTTCCAGCAGGGGCAGCAGTGCTGATTTCTATGTGCAAAACACTTCAGTGTTGTGCTGTGTTTATTCGGATGTGGAATATAGACTGATCATTGTAGTGGACTGGTAAGATTTTCTTTTGGTAGTACCCAGAGTAGCAACGGTACACATATGTGCATTGCAGCCAAGAGTGTTAAAATACCTTACTTTGAAGGCTGACAGTCCTTGTCAGCTTGATGAGGTTGAAGTCTTGGCATGAGGCCAATAGCTTGTCCACCTTTAAATCAAAGCTGCACCCCTTGATAAGCTGCCACCCTGGCCTCTCCTGCGAAACTTTTGTGCACTTTTGAAAACGTTGACGAACTTCTACACTCCATTATGAGCCCATTGCCTTTGTGATACACCAAGAGGACCTCACCTTATGCCTGGAAAGGCTTTCCATATTCTGTTTCAATTTTAACATTGTAGTGCTGTCCTAATCTGGGGTAAAGGGGGACTTATCCTTTTAAATCTTACAGAAACATTTCTGGTTTGGCCAATTATTAACATGTTGCTTCTGCATTTGTACATTGTTTTGGTACTATGTTTCATTGTTTGTCTGAGGTTTAATTTACAAAAAATGACAAATTTGGATGCATGGTGTATTGGAGAAGAAAAAATCATGCTTTACAGTGAGAGCTACAGTTAATTTCAGGAGTGAGGGTGTTCCAGTAAGCATGAATTTACATTTTGCATTAAAATGGTAGGTATCGGTTTGTGTGAACTACATTTGCTGCACATTTTCTGTTGATGTATTTCATACATATTAAATCTGATTTTGTGTAAAATCATATCCTTTTAAAAGCAGCACCATCAAATGTATATGTACTTCTGTTATTCTTAATGCTACCTGTCTTGATACTGTAGTCCAAGCCTTCTTTGTACGATGGTGTTTTACTTCTGACATACTAATGGACTTGTTTCAAGTACACTCATTTTAGTACCAAGCATATGTCTGCTTTGTTCGCTTACTCAGAAAGCCTTTAAAAGCTCCGTTTCTGTCAAAGCCACCTACATATTCCCATCTTTATGGAAAAAGGATACTGTGGGTTGGACTTTTTTTGTATGCTGTACCTGATTACAATAGTGGAGATGATAAATCCCTCTGCGTTAGAGTATTACTTGGCAGCATAACAGCCTTAATGATCATACTTTGTGGGGAAGAGGAGCCAAGTTTCTGCCTCTCCTTCTATCTTACCTCTGGTTCGGCTCCGTCTCGACAGAGATAAGTTTCTATCGACTCTGTCTTTGCCCCTGGCACTCTCTCAAATCTCTTTATGGTCTTTTCAAGTCTGGTGTCAGTGGGTTGTCCTTCACCTAAACGACATACGCAGCCTTGTAAAGGTCCGATATGGGTCCAGTCGTTGTCGCCATGTTGCCGTACAAATGGAAGTGGCAGATTACATACAGTATATATATAGGGAAAAAAACAGGTCACCTTCCAAGTGAAAAATCTTTACCGCCTTTTTCCTTCCTTCTCCACTGTCCACTCAGCAGACACCCACAGTGGACCTATAAAGGTGGCTCTGCATTTGCTGCAGATGTCATGGTTGCACAGTTGTTATCCCCTTCCTCTTCACGCCCTGCCGTGAGGCCACACAGACCTGCTTATCCAACAGCATCTGACATTGCTCTGGTTGTAGAGTAGGGGTGGGGGGTGAGATGTAGAAGGAGGAGGCATTGGGGTGGTATGTGTGGATGTTTTGGGAAAGGGGGGTGAGAAAGGTAAGAATCCAGGAGAATGAGAAAGAAAGCCTCAAGGGGGAAAAGTGCTAGCATCAACAACCAAGTCACTCTTGAAGCTCTCCAGTTGCTCAAATTACCGCAGAGGGATGGGGACGTGTCTGGAATTGCTTTGGTGGAGCTTTAACTTATAAAACTTCACAAAAGCTGCAGAAGAAAGAACACTGCACTCAATTAAGTGCACAGGAAACCAGTCACTTAGGCACAGCTTGCTGTTATTATATCTGTTAGAAAATGTGGCTGAGTTGCAAATGCAGACCAAGCAATAATGCATGAGCATAATCTGATGAAACTACAGATGTACCACGTACAGTTCTTTACAAAAGGATTCAAACGCCTTAACCTTTTTCCTATTTGTTTCACATTAAACTAATACCTTTTATATTTTATATGTTAGACCAAGACAAAGCAGCACATAATTGTGAAGTGGAAGGAGACTTTTTTGCTACTAAATCCATCCCCATAGTGATATGGTGGTGGCAGTATCATGTTCTGGGGAGACTTCTTTTCAGCAGGGACAGCAAAGCTAGTCAGAGTTAATAGGAAGATGGATGGAGCTAAATACAGGGCAATCCTGGAATATAAGCTGCAGAGGCTGCTAAAGATTTGAGTTCAGGGTGAAGTTTCACCCTCCATCAGGATAATAAAATATACATCCAGAGCTGCAATGGGAGGGTTAAGATCAAAGCATATTCGTATGTTAGAATGGTCCAGTCAAAGTCCAGACCTAAATCCAGTTAATGAGCTGTGGAAAGACATAAGAAAGGCTCTTAACACATGCTTTCCAATGCTGATTGAGCTTCTGCTGTTTTGCAAGAAATATTGTCAAAAGTCTCCAGCTGATAGAGACATACCCCAAAAGATGTGCTGCTGTAATTGTAGCAAACATTGATGCTAAAAAGTACCGATACAAGGAGCTAAACACAAAATGCAGACCATCCTACCTTATGTTGGTCTTTCTTCTAAAGTCCCAATAAAATACATTGAGGTTTGTGGTTGTAGTGTGAAAAGTTCAATGGTGTGTACATATTTTTGCAAGGAACTGTATGCAGTAAATGATCATGCACTCAATGCCCAGGCCTCCATGAAATTGTTTTCCTGCTTATTTCACATTTCTCCATTATATGGAATGGAGACAAAACTTAAAGATTGTCTCATTGTGATCCGTGACCTATTGCTGCAGGTCACCTTGCAGTCACCTGGCAGCGATTTCTGGTTAAGCTGTCAGGGAAAAAGTAGCTTTTCTGATAGCGCTTGTGAGGATGCGCTTCTCATTTCCAGAGTACGAAGCGCAGCGTCCAGCAGATTGCCTTTGTTTGGTCTATTTCCTCCCTGAGTGAGAAAGCAGCCATGGACTGAGCTGAGATGAGGCATGGCTTTATCAGACCACCATTACACTTCACCTCTATTCCATTTGCACCTTATTATTCTCATCTCAACGTAAGGCGCGTGCATGGCCCCAGTGTGTTTGCGTTCTGTGTTTTATTTTTTTGAGGGCACGGAGCGTGCACAATTGGCGAAATGTCAATGCAGACGGAAGGAGAAAGATGAGAGAAGGAAAAGAGAGAGAACGGAGTGTCTGTATGATGCAGCCATTACACCTCATGCAGGTTCCATTTGCACCTTATTGTTTGTTTCATTGCTGGAAAAAAGCAGGTGATTTAGCAAGCCCGGAGAGGCAGCTGATCCCTTTTCCCTCGACACAGTGACTGTGTGTGTTTTTATTTGTGATTGTCTGCAGTGTGCTCTTTTTTTTTTTTTTTTTTTTTTTTTTTGCAGTACATCTACTCACACAAGCATACATTTCGCTTGTGTGCAATGACGCGTTTGCAGGAATGAAATGCGGAAGCATCTTTCTGGAAAAAAACTGCACTTTAACAGGTTAATATTTGGGTGTCTCTTTCAGCTCCCTCACCAATGACCGGGCCTCGGAACTGATGGATCGGCTGACCCAGAGGCTGAACCTCCACACTGCAGACCTCACGCAGCTCTCGTATGTACAAACACTGATTTACTGTGCAGATTGCACCAAATGAAGGATTGTTAATCACATTTAAAGCATTTACAACATTTCTTATTGGAATCCTTGAGCTTAGGGGAGCAGGGTGACTTTTCTTTAAGCGATGAAAGGATTATTTATGCAAAAACAGAAAAGTGCAAGAGTCTGTTGGCGCTTGCTATTTTTCTGACCTTTTGGCGTGTTTGACTTCATGCAGCGAGTGAAATCAGGCCTAATTACCTCCAGACCCACACTGATGTCTCTGCTGTATTCAAAACAGCACTGCAACACTGCCACAGCACCTATTGTCAAAAAATAGCAATGCAGCCATCAAACGATTCTTAGTTAAAGGCAAAAAGAGGAAACTGGAAGTAGCAGTGGATACAGAGAAAAGGACTCCATGAGGAGGCGGTTAATGTATTAATGAGTGAACGAACTGTCCTTGAACCCGGACTGATTTGTGTTTTTAACGTGGTTCTTCTGCCCGCTTGGTGTCAGATCGTGTAGGAGGTAGAAGAGACGTGTTCGTCTGAGATCTGACGAGCCTTTTGAAATGCTCCAGTAGGAAGAAGTGAAGTCTGCGTGGCTCAATAACACCTGCAGCATGAGAACAACAAAGCCAGACGACTGCAGTGTTCATGCCAAACACTCCAACAGAATATTCTGGCTTGCATAATGCTTTCTAAATAAAAACACAGTGACCGTAACATCAACGCCAGCTGCAGAGCCATTCAGATTTTTAATCCCACCTTCACATTTGGTGCTGCTGGGCCAAAACACTGGGATGTGTGATACTGCTGGCAGCAATTTTGTTAATTTTGTTAATACACCTGTCATTTCACATAACTTGAAATCAACTCCTGATGCATGCCATGATTAATATCGTCTTTTGTGATGTTGATGAAAGGTCTGAGGCATTATTGAGCCGAACTCTCATTTAGACAGCGCAGTGGTAAACTTCTCACGTTAATTAGAGGAAACCACTTAATCAAAGATACAGTTCCTGCATTAAAAGTCATTTATGTCAAAGTTTAGCAAAATGTCTTAAAACTAAAAGTCAGTTGGAATTTTGTTACAAAATGGTATATGGTTAAAACCAGATATTTACAGGCACTCTGTAAAAAGACAACTGTCTAACATTAAATCAGGAAAACACAAGGACAAGACAACACAACAACCATTTACACAAACACAGAAGAAGACAGTTTATAATCTCCATTTTACCTAAAATGCATGTTTTTTGCCTGTGGAAAAATGCTGGAGTAGAGAGAAAACCCATACATCTGGAGGACACATGCAAATTTCACAGAGAAAGGCCCAGGCCATTTTCATATATATGCAAAACGGCACCTTGTTAAAAAACATATGAGAATATAAACTTTTACATCTTAAAAGGGATGAAATTATCATACCAATCTGTATTTATTTTAAAGATTAGAGAGATGACCCTAACTCTGATTAATTACTGTATATATGGCATCACATTCCTAACAAAAACCCAAGGAGCATACTAAGCAGTCGCAACAGTGCATGTATTAACTGAGAGAAATCCAGTCAGTCAGATTAATCAGAAGCGTTACCAACTGACCAATATGCCCACAAAACAGAGAGTGAGCACAACTATCTGACATAAGCGTACAGATGGGGGTAGGGAGCCTGTTTTACCACTCGCCAAATTGTGTCATTGGCCCGTGAATAAATGGAAATGCAGTGGTGCTTTAAATTTAGAGTCTTCTGCCTCATGCGTCTTTCTTTCTTGACTGTCAGAAACCAGTGGAAAATAATCCACTGATCACAGAAATAATTCAGATTCACTTTGAGGGCATGTTACCAACTGAAGCCACACATCATATCTTAATATGTCCCTGCAGAGCTGAGACATTAAAGGACATGTTCCGACATGGCTACTTGTTGTGCTGTTTGGCCGGGCATTTAATCAAATGCAATTTAACAGAAAATAATTTTTTGCTGCTTTAACTCCTTACCCAGTTACTTTTAAAATACAGCCCTGGCACAGAAAGGGGCCATCTGTAAACTGAAGAGTCCAACTCCTGAAAAACAGCCACACACCAAAACCCCCCTTCACCAAACTTTACACTTGACACAATGCAGTCATGCAAGTGTTTTCTCTGAAAACTGTCAAACCCAGACTTGTCCAATGGCTTACTGGACAGAAAAGCACGATTCATCACTCCAGAGAACAGGTCTCTACTCCTTTAAACTCCAGTGGCTAAGAGCTTTTTACCACTGCATCTGACACTTTGCAGTGCACTTGGTGATGTAAGGCTTGGATGCAGCTGTTCAGCCATGAAACCTATGAAGACTTCTATATTCTGTTTTAAAGCTAACCTGAAGGCTACATGTTCAGACCTCTCTAGCTACTGAATCTACAGAAAATTGTGCTTCAGTATATTCTGATCCCACTCTCTGTTTTTACATGGTGCACCTCTTCATGGCTGAGTTGCTGTCATTTTCAATCACTTCCACTTTGTTGTAATACTACTACCAGCTGACTATAGAATATTTAGCTGAGAGGAAATTTCAGGACTAGACTTTCTGCACAGGTGGCATCCTATCATGTGAACATGATGGGATGTCGCTGACCTGCTGAGAGGGACCCATTCTTTCACAAATACAGTAATCTGCATCGATTTGCTAGATTTTATACACCATTCGGTATGGAAGTGATTGGAAGAGCTAAACTGGATGATATAGCGGTTATTCATTATTCTGGCATTATAGAGTATCCTAAATAAGTCTTAATCAGAGAGAACATTTTAGAGTTCTGTTAGGAAATTATCGAAACTATTCCTTAATAACAGAAAAGACATTCTATTTATAAAATAACCAAATGAGTCATGTTTTTTTTCTGTACATTCACTGACACTGATGAAAGGAATATGTTACTATGTAGTAGGCTTACAGAGTTTCTAAAGGAAGTTTGCTGCATTATGTCAGTGTTTCACAGTTAAACTGGAGTAAAAGACAGTTTCAAATTGTTTCCCATGTATTTCCGCTGTGTCTTTGCACCTCAAATGTACTCATTCTCATTTTTTTATTCAGAAGGCAAAGAGAGGATGTACTCTTTGTTTGGCTTGCTTACCTCCATTCTTTTTTATTTTTACAAAGTAATGAAAGCACATTCATGTAGAAATAGCCAAAGCGAAGGACATGACGCATGTTTTTTGTGTACCATTCGAAGTGTGTGTGACAAGTGAATGTTTGAAAGCTTCTGTTTGAATATGAGTCGGTTGGGAGAGGAACAGCCGGGTCAGAGCATGCTGCCCTGCTTTGTTTGGAGGGTGGAGGTTCTCATTTTCAGCAGCTCTGATGAGTCCTGATAAATGAAAAGAAACACTCAAATATGACCAAAGAAACAGGATTTTTAGAGCAGAAGGTTGAAATGAGTGAGACTTTCTTTTTAAGATTTAAGATTCTGGGCACACTTAAGTTAAGGAAGGAAGAAAGGAAAAAAGAAAAAGAAAGAAAGAGGACATGATGAAGGTGAGTAAGGAAGGGTTCAAGAAAGGAAAGACACAGAAGGGAGGGTGGTGGAACACAAGGAAGGAGGGAAGGAAATAAAATTTTTAGGCAACAGGACAGGGAATAAAGTCTGAAAACTACATTTCCATACTGTTCCAGACCTGGAAAAAATGAACTTCCATAATTTTCCAGATTGTGTGGGAACTCTATGAGATGGATCTCATCTCCACAACTATCTGGATGAAACATTTCCTTTAAACTTAAGTTCTTGATGTTGATGGACCTATTTTAGATGACGTAAGTGGTTTACTCCTCAGCAACACTAGGGGGAGTTGGATACACACAAGTCTGTGAAAGACAACGTTTATCCCCCTGACAATACAAACCTTCATGTACACAGACACTCATCATGTCCCACCAGCAGAGCTAAAATGAAGTCCAGGCTCACACATTCAATAACAAAGGGGACAGGGTAAATTCCTCCAGATAACTTATCTATCTCAGCTTCATCTCCCAGCTATAGCAGTGTTTTCCTCCTCAGTATATTCAAATAATATTGGTGTGGCTTGAGAGAAAAAAAACATGTCAATTCAATTTGAGATGCATTGCAATCTCAGTCAGTGCACCCTTGACCAGGGAGAATTGAGGCAGGGGTAAAGATTGTGGAAACATTGACATTTACGAGAGCAAACTGGAGCTCAGGTGAAGGTGCTGCTGGGGGAAGGGCATATTTCTTTTCAGAGCTGTGTGTTTTCCCTTCTGTCCATGCCCGAGCATGTGTATAATCATGTTCATAAATGCATTGTTGCATGGTTGGGTCCGTCTGTTGAGAAGTATTGGCTCATATATCGCTCCTGGCTGGACCAGTGGAACTACGTCTGTAGCAGGCTGACTGATGGCGAGTGGGTCTGGGTCACAGCTCTCCGGCAGTCTGATGAATTTCTCTTTATGTCACACAGTCTGGCAGGGAAGTACACTAAAAATGTATCTGCACTTTCCAGGACATAACAAAGCTGATATGATGACATACTGAAGGATTGAGAGAGGTAGAAAAATGAGACATGCATAGATCGGTCACAGCTACTGTACAACCAAAGGGCAACAATGCTGTCAATAAAATATAGTTATATGTGCCTTGTCATACAATATTATCTGGTTTAAATAATGAGCGATGCATACATAGGCCTTCAATAAACATTATGAAAGCACACCTGAGACCTATTGCTGTGTTCCTGACAGTTCATCTTTAGTAAAAAAAAGATTTATATGTAATGCTTCTTCGTAGACCTCTGAGTCCTGCTCGAATCAGTCTAGATTAGCACACTTAATACACATTTCCACATTGTCTTTTTTGTTAAAGCTGTTGTGGTCTGTTTTAAGTGTGGTACTGCAGCGCTGCTATCAGAAGACAGTATCTTAATTGTGGTAGATAGGGGTATAGCAAGATCTCATGACATTTTATAATGGCAGAATATTTTTTGTCAAAAAAAAAGATATGAAGGGGGGTTCTTGAAGGTTTTCAATAACTTCAGCAAATGGTCCTCTTTTATTTTAATTATTATTTAATTGAGAGAGTTAAGAATAACATTAGTAAAAAAACATCATTTTTACACAGTATGTCATGATCCTTGGCTGCTTGTGCTTTCATTTCTCACTTGTCTTTGTATTTGGTTACTTTGGGGTTTCCAAAAATAAAGGATTTTATATCAATTCATTGCTTTTGTGTTGAGGTTCTAGTTCTTTCTAGTGTTCTGTTCTCTGTGTAGAATGGTTTTGACTATTATATTAGTATTAGTCTTTAGCTTTTGGTTAGTAGGAACCTTTTTGTGTCCTGTTTAGTTCCGTCTGTGTTTATTTCTCCTTCCTTCAGGCCCCGTCCACACATATATGAGATTAGGTGTATCCACAGAGGTATTTTGTTGTTTAGGCAGTGCATCCACACGGATCCGACTTTTTGGGAGACCAGAAACAATCGTTTTTGGAAACGGGTCATAGAGTGGAAAAATTTCAAAAACGGTGGTTTCAGTATATACATGAGAGCTGCGTCTTTTTTTGACACGATGACATCGTAGCTCCATCTCTGTCTGTAACCCGCATGTGCCTCACTGTCACAAATAAACATGGCGGTGTCTGGTGATGTTCTGTGTTTTTTGTGTCGTTCTGTGGCAGTGTTACATTGCTGGTGCTGCATTCTGTCGTGTGAACGCACATTTTTTCTTAATTGCTTAAAAATAAAATTATTTGTTTGTCTCTGTGTGCATGTCTCACTTTCCACCTTAGATTCTTCCCCAGCTGCTCTGCATTCTTCTGACCAGTCTCACCTGGTTCTTATCTCACTAATCAGGCCTACTGGTTTTCTTTGTTCACTACTGGATTCCTCTGTTATTCTCACCCTGTAAGTTCAGTAAGTTTTATTTCTTCATTAAATCCTTTGCAACACCATCAGCACTGTCTTGTCTGTGTTTTTGTTCATCGCTACCTCAAAACATGACCCAGTATAAATAATAACGTGTCCCCTACAGGAAATGTTCTAAATAATGAGCTAAAGCTGTCATTTTGATTATTATTAAAATGTAACTTTTTAATGTAACCACTGAAATATGGTTGTCAACAAAAAATGCAAGTCTTTGATGTGTAAGCAGGAAAAGTTTCCAGAATTATTTAGTATTTCATTTATAGCCACCTGAATCTAGTCAGAATTATTGCTTTAAAATGGTATGATTCATTCAACTACTAAAACTACTGAACACCGTTGAACACTAACTTGTTTTTCTTTTGTTCTTATCTTTAGATAAACTCTTATCAGGTATCAAACAGAGTCTAATACCAATTAAATTTATCTAAGAAAAAAGTTTATCAGCTATTAAGAATTTAATACCTTGCTTATCTATTCATCAGCAAGAATCAATAAAATACAAATCTAAAAGATGATGAGGAGACAGTGGAGTAGAGCACAGCAGGAAGAAAATCATGATGGTGGTTAGGATCACTGGGAGCTGTCAGAAAACTGCTTCCAACTGTGGTCTCTCCTTCTGCAGAGCTTAATAAACAATTAAAAGGCTAAATAATGTAAACAATTTATGCTCCACTAAATTACGTTTACATCAGCAACCAGTCTTAAGGGAAATATGCATTTTTTCCTATAAGGAACATTCAAATGCCACAAATTTATTAAGGAATAGTAACTTAAAAAATGATCACTCTGAATTCTCATACGAAAAAAATAAGACAAATAAATTCAGTTTGAATAGTAAGGATAAACTGTGGCAACAGCATGGAAAGAGCGTTCTAATGATCACAATGCAGTTAATAAAAGTGCCTAAAATGCAGTGAAGTGCAGTGAGGTTCATGACTGCTGAGGCATTGACTCCTCTGTAGTCGGATGTGCAAATATATAAAACCCAAAATAGAAGCTTATATTTCAATTTTGACCTTAATTTAAACATTTAGTTGTTTTAAAAGCTCTGAATTATGCTTTAATTAATTCCATATTCAACAATACGATAGCAAGAAAAATAAAAGAATATTCAATATAAGGGTAAATATGACTGGCTGATTTCACATATTAAAACTGAAAATAGTGTATGATCTTACCTCCTCCTCCACAAATATCTTTGTCACTCTTGTTAAAATCATCCATGTTTGCCTACATTTGTAAAAGTCTGGCTGCTTTGATGGAGTTGATCGCAAAGGAGGAGACTTGTCCTGGAATGGTTCATTTGTGACTGCATTTTCTGAATTTTTCCAATTATTTTTAACGTTTTTTATTGCATAGAAGAAGAACATCTGTTGCCCATTTTACCTATGGGCCTCAGCACTGCCCCCTTTCAGTGTGGCACAGTACTTTTTGCCTCACCCCACACAGACATCCGAAAGGGTAAATATGTCACATACATTCATTAAATATATTAAACAGACTGTGGAATGTCAACCTGTGTCGCACATGTGTGATCAAACATGCCTATTGGTGATATAAAGAGAGAGAACAATGGGCATGCTGTCTGTAGAAAGCTGCATCTGTGATGAAATGGCCAAAAGCACTTGGAATTTGGAACTTTTAGCGTACTTTCTTTCGTGCATCGTTAGGATTGGAACAATACTTGGGCCACTGCTGATGAGCATTACAAGTACGCGAGTATGCAAGAACAGCAAGGGACCCTTCTGCTGCGGTTAGATAGGAAGACATTCTTGAGTTGATGTCCAGTGATGTAAAGACGACTGGTCGGATAGGCTGACAACATGCAGTTACTAAAGGATTAAAGCCTCCACAACAAATGACAGACAACTAGAGTTTAGATCGGGCTTAAAAAATTAAATTCAAAAATTAAATTCAAAAATACTTTATTTATCCCAAAGGGAAAATAAATCAAATTGTGTCCGAGCCTGATCTGACCTGACAATTACCTTTAATTACAGCCCCGAGCCCGAAGTAATGCTATGAGCTTGATATATCAAATATCAATATATTAGCTTTTCTTTTTCCATCTAGAAGAACGTGTTACCTATAATTTTAGGTAGCTAGATTAAATTCAATTTCCAAAAACCTATGGAAAAGGGGAAATAGCAATCTTAGTAATGTCCAACTTGAAAATGACTAGTAACAACAATCTGTTGGACATTTAACTTGAATCTGGGAATGACATCACACCTGACTTGACCGCCTTCTGGTTGCAGGTTGAAAAACAAATGGGATATGATACAATTTTACAAACTGAGTTTATGTAGTACTATGCATAAAACTGGCTTACTGAGATGCAAACTGCTATAAGTCCATAAAATTGTTTATACCTACAATCTTAGCTACATTTTATGCTCCTTGAAGTCATATTGGATCATGAACTCAGTGTTTACAGTGACCCCAGACCTTCCCAGTTCCAGCTTCATGGTACATTCATGTTTTATTTCCACCACAGAACCCAAAAAGCAATATGAGGCGAACACATCACAAGGTTCAGTAAGCAATACAGTAAAGCCCAAAATTATTTATACCCCAGACGAATTTTGGCTCTTTTAAGTTTACCAACATGTTTCTTTTACTGGAAGTAAAATTAACATTTTGGAGCGACCCAGCCAGAGTCCTGACTTCAATCTGACAGAGAAAATGTTGAGAGAGCTAAAGATTATGGTAATGGCAAGGAGGCCTCTCAACCTCAAAGACTATGACCACTTATCACTAAAGATAAATCATTGGAAATATTTAAAAAACTGTTCAGCAATTATAAGAAAGGTTTGAACGCTGTAATGATGATAGAAATTATTTTAGTGATTTTGGAAAAATATTTAAATAATTTCTGACATTTAAAAAAAGTAAATAAAATCAAAATGATTTATTGTAACTGATACTACTTTTACATTGTTTTATCTTTTAGTAGATACATGTTCTCTTTTCCTGAGAATAAAACTGGTGTTGAATGAAAATAACTAAATCTAAATCTACCAGGCATATGAATACATTTGGACATAACTGTATATGCTTTTGTTAGGGTTCTCTAACAAATGTTAAATATGTCACAGGTGAAAGTTTGTGTATTTTGCTTTCATTTTTACTTTGTTTTTAGGGGCTCTGACTTGCATTTGAAAGAAGCTGGGTATTTGCATCTACATTGCGACTTGGGAATTAAAAATATACTGAAAGCACTTGTTAACAACCTGAATCATCAGCTCTTGCATTATAAAAATTTGGTTCGCTATTAATGGGCAATGCATCTGGCTTCCACCGCAATAATTTTTCTGTAAATACATTGTTTTGGTCCTTAGTGTCTCAAGCTAAAGCCAATTATCTCAGTGTTGCATTCTGAAAAAGCTTTATTTGTTATATATATTTCCTTTGAGTTTTCATCATTCATGGGAAATAAACATGTTTCATTAGTTTGTTGATCATTATTATGAAGCAGAGCCACAATAAGGGTTTCTTTTGCAAAAATTGGCTGTTTTAATGTATGCTTTTTGGTGTACAAAAAATCTTTTTGTTTGGGATATAAAGAGGGTCTAGTAGACATGAGTCGGGTATTTCTTTCCACATTGCTGGACTGTTATTTTTGTCCCCTGTGACTATCACCAGAAATTCTGCCAGAGTGTGTAGAAGTTGTTAGATTTTATTCTATGACCAACCTTGGGGACCTTCGGCAATTATTTTGCTCCAGGGAGGGAAGTTTGTAGCTGACTCAAGGCCAGACAGAAGAGAATAGGTGCAAAGAGTACAAGCTTCAGTGTTACAGTAAAAGGGTGCAGGGTTGCTCAGCCAATGACTGTAATTTGCACTTTGGACATACTCAAACTGAAAAGGAGTACAAAACTCATGGTGATTCACATCATATTCAAAAAACCTTCTGGTATTAAATTCTCATATTGAGGCTCTTTATTTGTGCTCCAGTTGGAAGAGTATATATTAAATTGGGATGTGAAAATTTTAATGTTGGTTTTTCTGTTCAGATAAAGAGAAGATTGAACCCATTCATCTATTTTGGTATGTTTTTGGTTAAATAAATTATAGCAGGCATAAAGATTAGCATAGCTCTTCAAATAAAGGCTTTTCATCATCTAAAACATGGAAACTAGAGAAAATGGCTTATTTGCTTTTGTGCAGTAGCAATTCTTTCTATCTACTAGCTTTTATAAAGGCAATCATGACAATGCTATGCTTTTTGAACTCCCTCTGCACCCTTCCTTTATGATCATACAATCTAGACCAGGGATCTCAGTTTCAAGTCCACAGGGCCATCAATCCATCCATCCATTTTCTATATCTGCTTATCCATGCAAAGTTGAGACAGGGTGGTGCCCATCTCCAGCAGCCACTGAACAAGAGGCTACACCCTGGACAGATCGCCAGTTCATCACAGGCCAACACAGAGATACATAGACAACCATGCACAAACATTCTCATGCCTAAGGGATGTTTAGAGTATTCAGTTAACGGTCATGTTTTTTTTAGACTGTGGAACGAAGAGTACCCAGAGAGAACCCATGAATGTATGGGGAGAAGATCCAAACTCCTTGCAGCAAAACCCCAGAATTTAAATCCAGGACCATCTTGCTGCAGGCAGCAGTGCTACCGACTGTGCCACTGTACAGCCTTGACATTTAGATGTGTCCCTAATCAAACACAACTGAATCAATTGGCTGCATTTCGTCTCCAACTCAAATAAGTTCTTTAGAGTCCTTCAAAAGATGTAATTATTTAACTCAGATGTGTTAAAGCAGTGACACTTCAAAGACTGGCAGGACACAGACTGTGGATGACTGAAGGTAGGGACCCTTAATTTAGACCAAAAGCTTGAAAGACTGTTTAGAACCTAACAAGGATGTAGGAATGTGCTAGAATATCATGCTACTAAAATGTTACCATCATGATGGAGTCAAAACTAAATACTGCACATAATCCTGAGTTCACCATTCCATCTATGAAACAGGCTGATGGCAACATCATGCTGTGGGGATGCATGCTTTCTCCTCCACATGGATGATATTAAAATTCTGCATGCCTGTGTACTGCAAAAGACTTGAGACTAGGGCAGAGGATCACCTTTCAGCAGGGCAATAACCCTAGACAGCCAGTCAGAGCTACAATAGAGAAGTTTATATCAAAGCATAGTCATATGTCAGAATGGTTCAGTTAAAGTTCACACTTAAATTTAATTAGGAATATATGTAAAAACCTAAAAATTGCTTCCCATCCAATCTGAGTGAATCTGAGTTGTTTTGCAAAGAGGAATGGGCAAAAAATGTTGTAGAAGCCTGACAGAGACATACCGATAGAGGCTTGAAGCTGAAATTGCATAAAAAGGGGTTCTATGTAGTATTGACTCAGGGGGGTGAATATGAATGTAGGTAATACTTTTCAGATTTTTAGATGTGTAAATTCACATAAAATTACACAAACATACATTGCTGTCAATGGTTCTAACTTGATCGAAAATGAAGAGCTGGAATACTTTGCAAAGCATTCAGTATGCATGAGCAGACTGGGGAGAAAAAGTGGCCAGGGAGTTCCCAACAGAACATGTATATAAAATTTTTCATGATGTCCAAAACAGCAACTTTTAAGCAGGTATTAAATATACTTTTCATTGTCACATTTCTTTGTTAAAATGTTTTTTTAATTGGTTGGATATAATATTCTAACCTTAAATATCATGTTTTCATTACTATAAGCAGAAAATCATCACATTACCAGAAAAAAAGGCTTAAAGACATCAGTCTGAGTGTAACTAATCTATATAATGTATTTCACTTAGTGAATCAAGTTTTCTTCTCTTCAATATAATATTTTTCTTTTCAACAATATTGTAATTTATTGAATTTGACTATTTGGTTTTAGTACATGACTTACTGAGTAAATATTATTGTTATTCTAACCATAGTGCTTTGCCTTTGTTCTCGTAAATGCTCTTTAGGCAGCTCTTCTCCTTTCCCCATATCAAAATCTAAGCTTTGGTCCTCTGGCTTTCTATCAGCTCAACTGGGTCATCCTCAGCCACAGTCTGTGCAAGAAATTAGTATTGTTAATGTGTAAAGAGCTATGTAAAAAACATGCCATATCAACAAAAATATTTTCCAGTTAGAAATATAATATGTGCTAACCTTGCTTAAGCTGCTGCAGGCAGTGTCATCTGACCTTTCATGTTTGGTGGAGATACCAGACCCAGAACTATGGAAAGGCCCACCAAACAGGTCAGAAATTTTTACATTCATTGACGCACTTTCCTGCAGGACTGTTTTTTTTTCTCTGTTTCATTTTTTTCAGCGCCACCTCAACACTTTGTACGTTGCTTTCGCTGCTCCATCTTTGCGGCTAATGCGGAGCTATTTAATGTTGCTTATAGTGACAGTGATTGACAGGTAATGTTCCGCGGAGGAATGAGATGACGAACTGGAGGTGCTGCACTGTGCATCTCTCTGCTGGATGCCAAGACAAACGGAGATGTAATTTATGTGGCACTAATAGGGACAATTCATTTCTTATTTTGTGAATGTTTCGTTTTTAATAAGCTCCACTGTTTGTTTTAGTAGCCTGGGCTTATTGGGATGAGTTTTTCTGATCTCCACTCTTCATTGTCAGCTGGCAGGTGTAACACAGGCCCTGCAGTACTTGTTCATGTGTTACAGATCAGCTCTGTAGCCGCGCGCAGCAGAGCTGATCTGCCTGACTGGAGCAGAGGAGAGGTAGAGGAGCCATTTGATATGGTATAGTCTGGGGCACACTGGCCCAGCAAAGCATCAACGCCCCTGAACCTGTCGCCTTTTGCGTACTTGCTGTCGCGCTCGCCCTGGTTCAGCCCGTGGGTCAGTGGTTCACGGTCTGAACCACCAGCCCACTAAGCCACCGGCCCACCAGGGATTTCCCTTGTAGCCTCATATGCCAGTCCGCCCCTGTCTGTATGTATCGTAATGCAAGCTACTTGGGAAGCTGCTTGCTCCTTTACTGTTTCCCTTGTTTTGCCCTATACTTAGTCTTGATATTTGTGATGTGTGATATTTGTGTGTCAGACTCACACACCTTTTGTGCTTTGCCCACAATTCTTCTATGGGACTGAGATCAGGACTTTGACGGCCACTCGAAAACTTTAACTTTGTTGTTGTTGTGTCCCTTAAGCCACTTTTTTAGCTAACTTGGTTGTATGTTTAGAGTGATTCTCCATTTGGAAGACCTATTTGTGCTCAAGCTTTAACTTTCTGGCTGATGTCTTAAGATATTGCTTCAATATTTATACATAATGTTCCTTACTCAAGATGCCATCTATCTTGTGAAGTGCATCATTTTTCTGCAAAAGTGTAACACCCACACATGATGGAGCTGCCACCCTGTTTCGCAGTTGGGATGGTGTTCTCAAGCTTTCAAGCTTTCCTCTTTTCTTCCTGATGTAATGACGTTAATTATGACCACACACTTACATTCTAGTTTCTAGTCATGGGACATATCTGCAAAATTTAAGGTCTTTGACACTGTGTGCATTTGCAAACTGTAACTATTTTTATGTTGCCTTTTGAGTTTTTGCTTCTTCCTTGCTGAATGACCTCTTAGTCCATGTTGGTGGATAATGACACTTAATAGCTTCAGCAAGCATCTTCTATAACTATTGCTAGTTACATTACATTATTTTATATTAGTAATATATTGCAATGAACAATAAATGCCTAGAAGTCTTAGTCTATGCAAACTGCTGACTTTAAAAAAAACTTTAAAAAATCTCTATTAAACCAGGCTAAATGAAAGTTTAGCCTGGTTTAATATCAGACAGTGAGATAAAAAAAGTAGGTATGTGCATTTTTTTATAATGTATATAAATGTCTGTTTTAAAGGGTACATAAACTATAATCCATTAAATCAGACAACAGTTCATATCACTCTTTTTAAGATTATTAGAGAAGAAACTACTTAGATCTGTGTATGTACTTCCAAGTGAAACTCACCTCGCGTTTAGTTAGATTTACTATTATTTTATACTGTATTCTGTGCCTTTTGATGCTAATATTATGGGTGCATCTGTAACTCAAGAATTTCCCCCTGGGGATCCTGGTCCTGTAAAAAGCTTTGTTTGAATAGCCAGATAGCCTTAGCTCCCACCTTGTACTCTCACGACATCTTAAAAACTCTTAGGACACCCTACATCAGTCGTTTGTGTGCAAACAATAAGGGTCAAGCTGAGGAGTAGGGCAAATCTACATTGTAGATTCACATTAGCTTTAATTTGACCAAAATATGCTGCAAATTATACACACAGGTGGAAACAGATCATTTTACATTCATAGGATGTTTTTTCTTCTTTACTTGTCGTCTGCAGTGTCCTGGGTCCTGCACTAACATTCAGGGTTGGCCCGAACCCTAAAAACGTGACCACTGCAGACCTGGTTCAAGTTGCAGGTAAGACCAACATACATGCTTTCATTTATCACCTTTACAGAATGATCCCATTGATAGCATTCATTCACCTTTACAAGGCAGATCACTTTGTCACAGTCTTTGCTCCAGTATACAGTTCAGGTCCATGGGTTTTCATCATCTCCAGTCCTTAAGAGGACTGTCAACACTAAGCATCAGTAACAGAAATGATGATCCCACCATCCTTCCACTCCCAAGCTTACACACAATGCACAGGACAGTTTGTTTGGTTTGTTAGGTCCAGCAGACTGACAGCTTGGAACAGGTTTGTGTTGGCCAATCTGAGTTTGTATGTCTGCAGTGTGCAGTGGATTGATGTTGACTGATGGGGATCTGTCATACAGCGACAGGTCGCTGTCAGGATGCTCCTCTGCTTCTTGTCTGTGCTCCGGTCAGGGAGCCGTGTATGTTTGTTCAGTGTACTTGTTTCAACCGGAAATGACTTCGAGCAGAACAGTGAGGCTTCAGTATGATCCAATATTCCCCTCGTGGAATCAAAATGGTGTTATTGGCAGAGTTGTGTTGCTCCTATTCTTTTTTGTTTGTTTGTTTTATTTGAAGCAACATTTTTTGTCACTTCCCTGTTAGAGAAAACCTGGACAATGGGTGATGGGTTTAGATTGGTAGGTTCGAGGTTGTTCATCTGTAATTTTTTATTTTCCTGTCCTTTTTTCCTTCTCCTTTTTGGCTTTCTGTGACATGTATGACTGTGATGAGGTTTCGTGTGGTGAGAGCTAATGATGAGCATGAGCTGTGCTGAAATGTCAGACCAAATGTTATGTCAACATGATCATGAGCCTGGTCCACAGTGATGAATTATGAACACAGCCAGCTTGAATAGCAATTTGTTAAACTGGAGGGAAGGGCTTCTCATAACTCCGCTTTCATCCAAAATAAACAGGAGTTGTGGTTGTGAAAGGCTTCAAAATGGTACCAAGAGATCATAAAAAGCTTGGATTAGGAGTCCTGGCACAAGCTTTATTCCCTGTACTCCAAAAACAGTGTGAAGTGGACAGAAGTTTCTACCCTCCCACTGATATCTAAAGCAATCTGAAATGAAAGTATTCTTTTTCATATTCATTTTCCAGCGACACAAAGCCATCAGTGACATTGACTGCAACACGATGTGGCAAAGGCGTGATGATTTTCAAGCAGTTACCGGGTTGAAGAGGAAGCCGCATGGTTTTGGTGCGATCTGAAAATCAAAGTGACGCCCACATACAATGGCCACCTGGGTAATCCTGACTGACCTTTGCCTTATGTGTGACTGTGCATAAATGACGTGGCCTCCTAATGAACTCATCAAAACCCCCTGCTGCATCCAGAACTCAGTCTTCTGCAAGAAGCTTTGTAGTGGTTAAGCAAAAAAAAAAAAAAAAAAAAAAAAAAAAAAAAAAAAAAAAAAAATCCAGAGGATTTTCTATATTTTGAGCACATTGTGGCCAGTTTATAAGCTTAATACATATACATATACAATAGTCAGAAAATCATTATTTGTGTGGGAGTGTTCAGTTATTAAGTAAATGCACTTGAATTTTTTTGAATACGTTTACATTTTTTTTGAACCAGCAGCAAATGAAGATGTTTTGTCTAGGTTTTTAATCATTCATTATCTCTGAAAGCAGGCATATTTGGCATTACATTAAAAAAAAACTGAAAACAAAGTGTTTCATTTGTAATTTTTACCATACTTGCAGTTGATCAGTTATCCCATTGATGGTTTTGTTCACCAAAAAAGGCCATTAAATTCAAAAAGAATTTAAACTATATGAAAACCTAAAATTAGTATCAGGCTTTTAGTTTTCCTCTTGGAAAACAAACAAACAAACAAAAAAACTAATGACTGATTCAAAACTACTTAGTGTATTGTATGATTGCTGTAGAGGACTGCAGATGGAACTTACTGTATTCAGATCAAAGATTTGTGGTGCATTTTCAATCTTCAGTTTTGAAATGTATCCTGGTGTTTATTAGCTTATATGCAGTTCTGAAGTGGATGAGAAAATGGACAGGTTTTCCTCTGTAGCTACATTAACCTGGAAGTAGCAGCATTCACGAACCAGAAAGGGTATCAAACTGTGGAGCTTTAGAATGATGTTGGGTCTTACAGTGGTGTTAAAAGTCTGCACCTAGATACTGTTGCTGTTTTTTGTAGTTTGACCTGCTGACAAATATCTGATCTCACATCAAAGTCTCTAGATTTTTCACTAGTTTTTGTTTTGTTTTGTTGGAGGTGTCCTAATAACAAATACTAATTAATGGAAAATGCTAAAATATGGTGACACAATCTTTAAGAATGGCAGCACTGCTAACCTTATGTGTAATGTGTTCACTGATCTGAAAAATATGTATATTGTTAAGTTTCTGAACAACTGGTCCCACGTCAAGGAGGCTCAAACTTTGAAATTTGGGTATAAGTTGACCAGAACTGACCAGAAGTATGAAATGACAAAGGAGCAAAGTGACTTTCACTTTGAGTCATTTTCCTGCAGTTACAACTTCCTCACTAAAGGGTGTGGTGGTTGTTAGCGCAACCTTATTGCGCTTAGTATGGTGCTGTAACTGGAAAAAACTAGAAAAAAATTTAAGGATTAAATAAAAGGGATAACATGTTTGAATTTGAACATTCGGTTTATCTGATAAACAATAAGTTCCTGCCACTAGCATCTCTAGTTAATCATCATTTATTAAAGGCTGAACATGAAAAAACAGCTGATAGTCATAAGCATTTTCAATGTTTAATGTTTCTGAAAATCTGTACATACAGACTTTTCTAACTGTTAAAGAAACTGATGTTCTTGTCAGGAGTTATTGAGTATCCTGTATTTACTGTTTAAACTTCACCTATTGACTATTTTAATTATTAATTATATTTCTTGCAATGTTTTTTGTCTTTAAAGGTCAGAAAATTGGAGAACTGTCTGTTTCAGTTACTCAAGGTCTATATTATAATATAAATTAAACTTCTATGGTTGTTAAGTTCACTGTACTCCGTGGTATCTAAACAAGATTAATATGGCTCTGCTACATTCTGCTGTCCATCTATCTGTCCATCAGTTCCATTCGATGCGTTCAATGCCCCATTGAAACGAAAGACAAAGAGACTTGGCTGAAAGGCACGGACAGTATAGAGGAGATTTGATAACGCGTTGAAAAGCATCTTTTTTTCTGCAGCAGGTTCTTAGCGGCTGTGCGGTGAAAGGCCTGCTGGGAGGTCTGACTGTATTAGTGGAGGTAGAGTTCTCTTGTGTGCTGCTCAACTGGAAAACTGCAGGACAAAGCCCAGCACTGCCTAATCCCTGCTCGGCTACGAAACAAAAGAGAAAGCTGCTGCTTTATCAAAACTACAAGGCATTCTGTGTGTCCGTGTTTGTTCGTGCGTGTGTGTGGATGTGTGCAACTCTTTTTTTTTTTTTTGCAGCTGTGTTCATGCTGCGCCAAGAAAATGATTTATTCAATATTTGATGAAGTGGCAGCCAAGCTGCTAAAAAGCGACGGTGGAATGTGTTGTTTAGAACTCTACTTTTTTTGCTTCCTCGCAGTGATTTCTAAACATGTAAATCACCTTCAGTGGGGGGATAATAGATCTGCCAGAACTGCTTTTGCTCACCGCGGAGTGACGTTTTGTCACCAATGATGGATTTGATCCACTTACACGTTTGTGCTCTTCACAAGCATGTAGGCGGTTTTATATGTAGGATGAGTGCTTTGGCTTCATAAAGTGTTATTGTATAATTATATCCTGGCGTGATTGTTTCTTTTTATTTGTGATACATGCCTGTTTTATAGCTGTAATTATAGGTATGCTTAATGAATTTGAGTATTTTGCATAAAAAATTGAAGTCTGATGACTCAAATAGGATCGGGATGTCCAGACCAAATACCAGTATTTGTCACGAGATATGTGTGTGTTAACCATGGCTGATAGGTGGAGGGTGGGGAGCTGGGTGAGGACACTCCTATTGTCTTGGCTGTCACGGCTGGGCGACCCCGGAGCCCTTTAGAGGCCTCAAAGGCCCCAGAGGCCAAGCCACAGCAATGAGCCGGCAGGCCCCCAGGCCGTGAGAACCCCGGCCTTGGTCAATGTGTGCTGGGATCATAAGGACCCTGGGAGCAACTTGCTGGGCCATCTGGAAAAGAGAGCAGAGACCCTGACACATGGCTGTCACCCTGAGGGAGACACGCAGAGATGTGGACGCAGACAATGTCGGCCCCATGTTTCCTGCCTCAGCTTCTGTCTTTTTTGTCTTACACACACACAGCGTCACATGTAAGTGAAAACCAAAAAGGTGACGCATGAGATGGGAAATTCTGGGGAGCAACTTTAAAAGTAAATCACATGGAAAAAGAGAATCCAACTGCATTCAGAACTAATTTATGTCCTAAAACACCTTAATTCATCTGCAGAAAATAAGAAAAAAATTAATTGTGCACAGTTCAACTGTTACAGTTCCATATAGATTTGTTTTATATTTGCTTTTTTTCTGTTGTCATTATACTGAACTTCTAGACCACTCAGGTCTTCTGGTTCAAGTCGTCTCTGCATTCCCAGAATCAGATCCAAATATGGAGAGACAGCATTCAGTTTTTGTGCTCCACTAATTTGGGACAAACTTCCAGAAAACTGCAAAAATGCTGAAATTCTGAGTTCCTTTAAATCAAGGGTAAAAACCCATTTGTTTAGAGTTGCCTTTGATTAATAATAACTGTGACATAGAATAATTTTAGTCTTTAATCAAGGATTTTATGATGATGATATTTGAGAAAATGTAATGCTGTAATGTTGGCTGCTTGTTGGTTTTATGTTTTCACCATGTAAAGCACATTGAATTGCCCGTTGCTGTAATGAGCTACAAATTCACTTGCCTTACCTTTTTTGTCACAAATTCTAAGATAACCTGAGTAATTACAAATTGCAGTTTTCAAATGATGGTCTCCACTTCTGTAGCTGAAAAACCAAAACTAATGGTTTTGGAGTGGCCTACTCAAAGTCTGGTCTTAAAGTTAAGATGGTATGAGATAAAAGTGCACATCATGCTTGAAATCTCTCCAGTGTGGCTGAATCATAGCAAGTCTACAAAGAAAAGTGGGCAATCCCTCCACTGTGATGTGAAAGACTCATTACCAGTTAACACAAACACTGGATAGCTGCTTTTGCTGTAAAGGAAACACGAGTTATTAAATTTAGGGAGGCAATTACTAATTAAGATAGGGCCAAATAGGTTTGGATAGCATTTTTCCCATAGTAAATAAAACATCATTTGAAACTGCATTTCACCAATACATCTGTGGACAACTCAAAGGGAATTTACCTTTATTTCTAAGGGTTTACATCTCAGGACATAATAAATAAGATCTGGTCCTTAGACATTTCTGAAACTGTTTAAAAGTAAAATGGAAAACCACAATCCTAAGGAGGAAATTCACCAACAATAACCATAGAGAAGCAACTGCAACAAATCATCAGTTAGGGAAGGGTTACAAGGCCAATACTAATTTGAAGTCCATCATTCTGTAACGAGAAAACCTAATGAGTGGGAAATATTTCTTAAGTCAGTTGCCAATCTTTCCACGTGCAGATGTCTCAACAAATTTAACCTAAGAACAGATGCTGCAAAGTTCAGAGAAACTGAAACAAAACAGGCTACAGGTATCTTCTCTCTAAAAAACATGTAGCAGCTTGGGATGGCTTTGCAAAGTTGTATTTGAATGAACCACAGACTTCAAAAAAATAAACAAAGTAGAAATGTTTAAATATAATGCACAGCTTCATGCTTGGTTAAAATCAAAAGCAGCATATCAATGAGATATCCCGTAGTAGCTATCAAGCATGAAGGTGGTATGGTGGTGGTTTGGGCTTGTCTTGGAACCTGAAGCTCCTGCCTATGAGTTCCAAAGTATTCTACAGTCAAATGTGATACCATTTGTTATTGGTAAAGGTGATCTTCAGTGGTGAACCTAGTTTTTGTCATGGTTGAGTGCTGGAGTGATGATGGACCCAAATGCAGAGAGGCAGAGGTGACAGGTAGATGATGAATATTTGATAAAAAATGATAAATAAAAAAAACTTATAAAAAACCACAAGGAACAAAGGGAGCCAGAGCAGAACAAAAAAACAGGAACTGAATGCAAGGAAACAGCAGGGTAAAACGGGGAAGTAATGGGAGGAACCAGTGAGAAGTGAGTGTAGGAGATGTGTTTAAATACTGTGAGAGTGAATGCTGGAACAATAGACCAGGGCTTACTGGCTAACGGGTTGCAGGTGTGAGGAGAGACAGCAGAAGGCAGACTGAGGAGAGAGAGAGAATGTCAGCAGGGGTGAGGGAGAGCAAACAGGGGAACTAGGGAAATGAATCTAACTGTAGCAAATAATAACTAAATACAAGGGGAAAAAATAAATAATCTAACAAGAATAACTAAGAAAGGACTGAGCTGAAATAAAACAGAAACAAGGCTAATCTAATCATAGAATAAGAGACAAAGAAACACAGAACAACAAATAATTAGAACTAAAATTAAATACTCAAAACCCAAAACAACCCAAGGTCCTGACAGTTTTATCTTTTAGATTTTTCTTTCTTTAATAAACAGGCAAATATAAAAATATGCTGTGTGTCTATGTACTCTCTAGGTCAGATTTATATCATTTAATAACCCAGTAAAGACATTTAAGGAATTACCTTGATACATAAAACTCTTAAAAACTGAAAAAGAATGCACTTTTTTTTTTTTTTTTTTTTTTTTTTTTTTACAATACCTTAGATATACAGTTTAAGATACAGATCTATCTTTTCAATCCAAAAATGCTCAGTGGAGGTCATTTTAGGAAAGCAAATGTCTTTAGTCACATTAGTACAGAAATTAATATGAACACCTGCCCACAACAGGTACTGATATGTGTGGTTAGGATCTGCCCTGATAATTCAAAAAGACTGATAGGAAATGGATATGCTCCTTCCTGCCCAGGCCAACCAACTCCTTTTTACCTTTTCTGTTTCCCTTTTTTATGGTCTGTTTATAAATGATTCTACAAAAAAATACTATAGAATGAATAGAATATGATTTAAATGGGACTTAAAAGCATAAGCCAGAGGTGCAGAGTGTGAAATATGGCCAGTTGCTTTGTTCTAAAGACATGTGAGAGGCAGCCTATAAATGACTGGAATCCTTTTACCTGTCACTCTGTTAGTTTGTCTGTATGTCCAGTTCTGGCTGTCTTTTCTGTCTCCTCTTTGGAGGCCATGTAAGATGTGCTCAGAGGCCCACGCGCTCACCCTCTTTCAAACACACACAAGAACCCTTGCAGACAACTCTAAAATGGAAACACTGTGACTGTGTGATGGAGCCAGCTACCATTTGAGTGGTAGTCTTTTCCAGCTGAGCAGATTAGCATAGATCTCCCACGCAGACAGAATTGACCTTCACTCTGGCAAACACTTGTCAAAATGCCAGCGATAATTACCTGTTCTCTTCGCAAACAGCACCACGGTTTATCCACCTGCATCTCAAGAGTGGAGGATGAATCTGTAGCTCCATTGGCTTCCTGTCTTACAATGAATACTGCCCATATTCATATGTGTTTAATTTTTCCACATTCTGTCACAGTACAATCCCAAATCTAAATGTATGTTATGGGGCATCATGTGTAAAGTGGTATGAAAGTGGCATGGTTTTTACCAGTAATAAAATGTTTAACAAACATTTGTATTCAGTCACTTTTACTCTGATACCTCTAAATAAAATACAGTCCAATCACCTTCAGAGGTCACCTGATTAGTAACTAGTACCCACCTGTGTGTATTTGAGTCATAGTATAAATACAGTGGACCCCCGCCTATTCGTGGTTCAGTGTTCGTGGATTCACCTATTTGCCGATTTTTCTGTGGAGCATAACTCCAAATTATTTGTGCTCTGTCGTTCTCATGGCTTATGGTTATGTTATCCTGAGTTATCTCTGTAGTTATGCTGTTATAGGCTTAGGGTGCTGGAGGACAAACAAACCACTTTTCCTCACTTTCTTCTTCTATTACTCTCCAATTTGCATTATGTTATTATTTCCATTGTTACCTTTATGTTTTCTCTCAGTTTTTTTTTCTCTCCGTAGAAGCTACATCTGGTTTAGCATTCTGTTTGGCTGTGGTGCCTTCCTGGAGGAGGGCATTGGCTGAGATAATGCTGCCAACAACTAAATGCGTCCCACTCCTGTTAACAACTTTTTACTTTTCATTAACATAGAAAGTACTCCTATATCAGTTCTTCTGTTTCTTCTTGTGACTTCTGCTCTGTCTTCTTAAACCCAAAGTTGGTCGTGGCAGATGGCCGCTTGTACTGAGCCTGGTTCTGCTGGAGGTTTCTTCCTGTTAAAAGGGAGTTATTCCTCTCTACTGCTGCTACATGCATGCTTGGTGTGAGGGATTGCTGTAAAGTCAATGACACAATGCAAGCGATTTTCTACTGTTGCTACGTGCTTGTGCAGGAGGAGTGAATGCTGCAAGTCAATGACTCGATGCAATCTGCTGGGTTTCCTTAGATATAAAATGTTTTAGTCTAATTTGAATAATAAATTGAGCTTAACTCACTGTTTGATAACTAGGATCAACAGGAATATGTGTGTGATTGAACTTAAATAATTTTTTTTGTAAAGTGCTTTGAGATGATAGGACGATATAAATAAACTGAATTTAATTGAATCGAATTGTATCTGCTATTCGCAGATTGTTTCGTAGAGCATTTCTAAAATATTCTAAAGAAAATGGAGCTTGGGAAGCTGAAATCCCGAGCTGCAATGCTACTTGACATCCTATTAGCTAGCGTTTGCAAAACAGCTAATTTATTTTGCTTCATACTGACTGACTGCACCCCCAAGAGTGGAAATAAGGAAGATTGTAGGTATTAGCTTGTGAGTTAGTGCCAAGACAGTTTCCACTGTGGGTATTAATGCATATTAAGGCAGAGGGAATCTAAAGTTTTTGGCAGATTTCAGCTATTCGCAGACAGTTGCGGTCCCTAACCTCCATGAATAGCAGGGATCTGCTGTTCAGTGAAGGTCTTGGAAGTTCATTAGAGAACATTTATCCTAAGCACTGGGCATCACCTATCTAAACTGACAGGTTGGGCAAGGAGAGCATAAATCCGAGAAGGAGATAAGAGGCCCTATGGTAATTCTGGAGGAGTTGGAGAGCTCCAGAGCTCAGGTGGGAGAAACTATCGAAAGGGCAACTGTTGGTTGTGCAGTCCACAAAACTGGCCTCCGAAAGATTAGCAAGAAGAAAGCTGTTGGAAAAAATAAGTCATAAGAAGTCCAAATATCCCAATACTAAAATGTCAATATTTCAATGCAATACTAAGATAACAAGAAGAGGATGCCTCAGTTTGTAACAAATTTGGTTAAAAAAAATTGTATGTTTTTTTTTAAAAAAATTCAGGAAGCTGGTGCTCTGGTCCCAGTCGAAGTTCAGCTCTATCTTCAGGGAAGGAGCTGTGGCAAATCTTAAAGTTTGTTGTTCACAGAAGCTGTCCATTCATTTTGACTGAGCTTGAGAAGAAAAATGGGCTAAATACAAATATACACTACACTTTCCAAACTTTTGTTTGCAAAAAATGAAGACAGTGTATATCGTTCCTTCCCTTACACAATTATGCACTGCTTTGTGTTGGTCTATCATACATACCTAATTTTGTGGATATAGGTGTGAATACTTTTGCATGGTACTATAATCTGTAGAGATTCCTTTGTGACACATCTGTGTCTCTGCTTGGTGTTGCAATATTAACCCTTCGGAAATCAGCAAGCCGCCAGAGGCTGAAGAAATAAGTGTGAATTAAATCTTGGGAATGGGTCTGCAGCTTTTCGGGCTGCTCATGTCCAAGCACATAGGGGCTGAAATGAAATTACTTTTGTCAGCCAGTGTTTGGCTCCATCACAAATCATGTCAGGAAAAACATTGTTTGCTTTTGAGCATGGCTGAATTCGTGTTAGATGCCTGATCACCTGTGTGCTCATATCTTAACATCTGTATCAATGAGTGCAGAGGTCAGAAAACAACTGAATTCCTTTCTCCTCATCTTCCTCCCTTTCCTCCCCCTCTTTTCTCCCTCCCTGGGCACTCTCCTCTCTCCTCCTCATCACTGGCTGCCCTCTCTGGTTGAGTGCTTGAATGTGCTCAGTTCGGTGATCAAAGTGTTCCTCGGTCTCTTCTCCTCCATTGCCCCTGGCTCTGAGAGTGAGTGAGTGAGTGTGTGGAAAAAAACCTGTGTGTGTATGTGTCATTTGGCTACAAGCATGCTTCTCAGTCGTCACTCTCGCTATGTTCTCTCAGTCTCTCTGGTACTTTTTTGGTTTCTGTTCACCATCCACCCGCCTGCTAGAGGGCAAACACACCCGCGTATACATATATACAGTATCTACATGCACACATGAATATATAAACCTGGAGTGATGCTGATCCGATATGACACATCCTACTTTCCTGTCTTATGCATTGTTGATCACAGAAATCTTTACTCACTGTTACCATAGGTAATTTATGCACTGCACACACAGATGCATCTGTCTGTCTGTCTGTGTGTGTGTGTGTGTGTGTGTGTGTGTGTGTGTGTGTGTGTGTGTGTGTGTGTGTGTGTGTGTGTGTGTATGCTGCAGGGCGCCTGATAACCAGAGCTGCGTGATTCACAGTAAACTGTTAAATACTGTGTGTTTGTTTCAGCAGAAACGCAGCCTTAAACATCTTTTTAATTCCAAGGTCACATTTTTTTCCATCCTCCAGCGCCTCCAGGAACAGAAAATATCTGAAATTGTCAAAGACGCCTGTTTAAAAAAATAATATAAAAAAAACATTCCAGCAACTATAAATCAGTCTTAAACGTCTTGTTTTTGTGCTCGTATCTAACTCCTGAGAGCGAGGATTCGTCACCACTGACTCTTTTCGTTCGTCACTGTGAAAGGAGGTGTCATGTGCAGGAAATTTCCGAGCAGAGAGTGTTCCAGAAGATGAATCTGGGCCTTGTCTCACACTTTCCCTTTATCCTGTTTATCCTTGTCATTCATATTCTTCCAGTTCTTGCTCTGTTCCTCTCTGTTTTGCCTCAGTATTATTCCCGCACCTTTACTTCAGGGTCAAGGCGGTGGCGCTCCTTTAAACATGTTCACTGTGTCGACGCTGCTGTTGCGAGACAGTAACAGGTGCCTGTCAACAGCCGGCCTGATCTCCAGTGCATTAAAAGGATCTGTGCTATAGACGAGGATTAGTGTCGCCTGGCATTGTTTATTTGCTAATTCCATCTCCAAGGTATTTGTGGAAAATGGGCATGAATAATTGAAAGCAATTTCTAGTGGACACAACGAAGCTATCAGCGAACTGTGGGAGATTAATGAGTAGGGGGTGAAATACGGTGCTCCAAACCTTTCCCAAACACCCACAGAGACCCCGAGCTCATAAACAAAAACTGAATATGTATTGTTCAGAGGTGGATAAAAGCTTTGAAACAAAAAGCAGGCATGGATCATGAAGGAATCAGAGCAGTCAGTTCAAAGATGAAATGTGTTAAAGCATGATGCTAAAGCATTAAGGTGCATTTTACTTATCAGCAGTCTGCATTTCTAAACTGAATCAGCATATTGCAGATCCTTAAACTATGCTAGTGTCTGAACTCCTGATTTAAAATCAGAAGCAATACCTTGCAAATTTAAATTACTGTTCTTCTTGAAGAAAAATATATGCAAGCTTTAATTGTTTAAATTTAGGTGAAAAAAATGTTTTTCCCAGATTTATTTTAAGATCAGTCTGTTTGGTGGCACAGTCTTTAGCAATGCTGTTGTGCAACAAGAATGTTCTGAATTCAAATTGTGATTGAGGTCTATATGCGTACAGTTTGCCTGTTCTCCCTGTGCAAGCATTGGTTCTCTCTGCAAACTCTGGTTTCCTCCCACAGTCAATAAACATGACTGTTGGCTTAATTGGTGACTCAAATATTGCCCTTAACTGTGAGTATGTGGATACATTGTTTTGACCTGTTTGTTTGTGTGTTGCCCTGTGATGGACTGGTGACCTGTCCCGGGTGTACCTTTACTCTCACCTATTGACTGCAGAAGATCCTGCTTGGATTAAGCTGGTATAAAAAATGGATGGATAGATTATGACTATACATCAGTTAAGGGGGTGTAATGGCAAAGACTATCTGAAATTGCATCTTTCCCACATCATTTAAATAGGCATAGACCAGCAACCAGTATCAAGGATTAACAAGAGTTTAATATTGCTAAATTTTCTGACATACCACATCAAGGTTTTAATGAGGGCTGGATTGACCACAGTTTTCTTAAGCCATATGGAACAAGTATAATGGTGCTTTCAGACCAAAGCAGCTCTTGTAGCACTTTACTGTGAAATCCATTATTATGTATCTCATGTGCCACATGACAGTGGTGTTGCACTGCACCGCGCCACGCCACACCGAACAAAGTACAAGTGGATCACAATGAGAAGCTCAGCAACCCTTGAGCTTTGTCGTGATCAAATTTGCAATTTGTCAAATACTGATCACAGAGCATTGCAATAAATACTAGCAAAGCCAATAGACACAAGATGTCTCTCAAGCTGCACCAGAAATTAGTTGCTCAATGGAAGAAACAGCTTTTTTGCAACTCTACACTTCTCTCTGGATCATACTGTATCCTCTATTGCAATCTTGAAGGTGTACACCATACAAATCAACAACCTCCATGATTGAAAGCATTTATTTCTACCCCCCACAAGTTCCTTGGCCATGTTGCCTTTGTACTAAACCTGTACTTGTGGCAATTAGAGCCTCTGTGGCATCTTTCAGATCAGCTTTTACAGCAACTGGTGGGAGTTCTCAGTATCTCAGCCACTTCCTGAGTCTGCCAATGGCTCATGCTGTGCAGGGATGTATCCTTTCATGGAGGTTGCTTGTCTTCCTCTTTTTCCACCATAGGTTTCTACTGCCTAAGGCATTTGCTTTGCAGTTCATTGCTGGGGGCCATCTTCCTGATCTACTCCTGGATCTTTGAGCTTTTGTCCTGCATAGTGGCCTTGAGATTCTCTACCTACTGCCTTAATCCACATGCTTTGTGTTATAGTCAGAAGGTGCTAGACTTGAGATGAAATCTTCCATTCCTTGTAAGGAAAGCTTTGTTGCCTTAATTTTTGTAGCTTTTATTTTGCAGTTATACCATGGATGTAGGTGGTCACCAGCAGGGCATATTTGCTCATGGCTTTATTCTTATCCTTATCATTTAAATGACTGTTCTGGACCTGTCTTGGGCATTTTTAGAAGTTCCTGGTGTTATGATTATGTTAGGACAGTTGTGAAAGGCCAGCCTTATTAGTAATATGCCTAAACCCAAGTCTTTTTATTTTATTTTTATTTTTTGTAGCTAACCTTGTTGTCATACATATTTGAGCAGTCCTGAAAGCCTGCCAAATTGTTTTATGGTAGTTAAATCCAATTTTCTTTGACCATCTTACCTTCCACAATAAATAGGCCCCAAAGTAAAGATGTCTAAAAAGCCTTAATTAAAAATCTTTTCCTGCTGTACTATAATCTCACTCTGAAAATTTGTTAAAAATCGACATTTTGAGGTCAACCAAACAACAGAGAAAAAAAAAATCCAAGGTTAAGAAATTTTTATTTTTTTTTATTTATTTATTTATTTATTTTCAAAATCACCTGGGTTTATTCACACATGCAAAAGAAGCCTATTTTTAATTTCTTTGCTTAATTTGATTTTTTAGATAGAATAGTTTCTAGAAACTTTAGTTAGAAATCACTACACTTCTGTTTCCCTGAGGGGAAACTATGATGTGAAACTGAGGTCCAGTTTTCTCTGTTGTTCAAAATGTGAAAAGACGAGAAAACATGCAACTCGCTGCTCACACCCTCCCCCTTGCTCTCTGCTACACTACAGCTAGTTCCCCACACTGGAGCCTGTTGTGAATGCTCAGGCTCAGGTTAGTTTGCATGGCCACCTATGATGCTGGATAAACAGTTTTCCTGCAATGTTAAGTTGTTTCTCCACCATTAGCACATTGAGCAATGTGTACACGAGTGTGATTGACAACGCTAAGACTTTCCACCTGGCTCTGATTGGGTGTTTCTGACCAGGAGCGGTATGTTTCTGCATATAGCTGTAGGACCACAGGGAGGAGGCAGAGGAGCTCAATTTTTTCACAGATTATCTGTCTCGTGTTATATTGTCTCAACATAGTGACAGTTTTAACAAATATGTAGAAAACATATTGTTTATCAGTGTTACATACCACAGCTTTAGAGGAGGTAAGAAACCTCCAAAGTTCACTCTTGGGGAACTGTAACAAGGAGTGACATCTTGGGGTCAGCAAGTGTCCATTACATCCATTAGACTCTTTCAACATGCTAACTGTTTGTTTGGGAGGCATGCCAGGAAAAATATCTCCTTTTCTACCATCATACAGTGCATCCGGAAAGTATTTACAATGTGTCGCATTTTATGTTACAGAGTTATTCCATATTGTATTAAATTAATATCTTTCCTCAAAATTCTATACACAAATACCCCAGTATGTGGGAAAACCTTTTTGAGTTTTTTGCCAATTTATTAAAAATAGAAAACCAAGAAATCACATTTACTTAAGTATTCATGGCCTTTGCCATGAAGCTCAAAAGAGCTGTTTCCACTGATCATCCTTGTGAGATGTTTCTACAACTTAAATAGAGTTCACCTGTGGTAAATTCAGTGGATTGGACTTGATTTGTAAAGGCACACACCTGTCTATATAAGGTCCCACAGTTGACAGTGCAGGTCAGAGCACAAACACCAAGCTTGAAATCAAAGGAATTGTCTGTAGACCTCCGAGACAGGATTGTCTTGAGGTACAAATCTGGGGAAGGATAAAGAAATATTTCTGCTGCTTTGAAGGTCCCAATGAGCTCAGTGACCTCCATTATTGGTAAATGGAAGAAGTTTGGAAACACCAGGTTTCTTCCTAGGGCTGGCTAGCCATCTAAACTGAGCGATAGGGGGAGAAGGGCCTTACATAAGTAACATAAATGTAATAAATTTGCAAAAATCCTTAAAACCTTTTGCCACATTGTCATAATGGGCTATTTGTGTGTAGAATTTTAAGGAAAGAGATTAATTTAAAACAATTTGGAATAAGGCTGTAACATAAAAATGTGACACACTGTAAATACTTCCCGGATGCACTGTATGATGGTAGAATAGAAGAGACATTTCTCAGCTATTGAGAGACGATTTTATCCAATCGCTAATGTTTGGTCATGACATATGTAATGCGTCAGCTCGATGAAGCTTACTAGAAATTGCGTACACTGTAAACAACCCTGTGGGGAATAGGACCACTACATCTTTGCCAGCAATAAAATGTCTTAAACATTCCTCTTGCTCCGACTTTAACTGCTCAATATTTGGAAGCCTTGCCGACACGGACTGAATGGCTTCATTAATTTTCTTTGCTGCCATCGCCAAACTACAGGCAGACTACAATTCTAAAACAGAGCAGAAAATCAACATCATCGTTCACAACTCCTCCTTCTATTCACTAATTGGCCCAGTTGAAAGTCTACTGGAGAAACCAAGTCAATGGGAGAAAGCCCAGACTCTGCTGTGAAGTGAGATCTGTATCGAGTGGAATTGCGCAGAAAGGCAATGGCCAGGCTAGGCCCATTTCGACACCATTGCTGTAATCATCTAGTTGTTGTAAAGATTTAAAGAAAATCTGCCTGTGGGAAGTCATTAGAAAGTTAACATAGCCTACTGTATAACAGGGCTCCAGACTAACTAGTTGCACTGGTGTGAATACTTTTTTGGATTAGGTGGACCACAACATTTCAGACATTTAGGTGAACCTGAACCTGTATAAAAAGCACATTCTAACAACATGCCACTGGTCCAATAAGTCTGAGATACTGGTAACAAGGTGAAAAGACAACTCTGTAGATTGCATATATCCAGCTAAATGTTAACTGATTTAGCATTAGCCGCAAGCAGAGTGAGTGGAAACGACATGTAGAGCTGGAGAACTTAACGTGCTTAGTGTTCTTTCTTTTTGTATTTTCTATAGACAGAAAAAATATTTGTAAATTTGCACTGGAAAATGTTTCTCCCACTTGTTTTCTTATCCCTCTCATCTTCTGATGCTCAGTGTGTAGATGCACAGGAACAATGTGCTTTGGTCAGATGAGATTAAGAATAAGCCAGTTTAGCAACTGACATTTCAGGTGAATGTAAAACAAGAGATGAATATGATGAGTAAGACCTCATGCCCACTGGAGGTTCTGTGATTCTGTAGGGCTTTTTCTCCTCCAAAGGCCCAGGAACCTTGTTATCATGCACATAATCATGGATTCTTAAAAATACAAGGACATTTTCACGAAAAAAAAAAAAAAAAATTGAGTGTTCTCTATCAGAAAACTGAAAATTAATTTCCACTTGGTCATTGGATAATAATCCAAAATATATACCCAAATCAACACAGAAATGATTCACCGGGCACAAAATTAACCTTTCATGGCCATCTCTCATCAGATCAGAATCCTTCAGAAAAACCTTTGGATTGAGCTGTAGAGATAAGTGCAAAAACAAAGAACCACTACACAACTGTATTTATCAAGTTCAAATGGCATTCAAGTCCCCTGTCATGACTCTGCCTATGCCACTTGTTGCAATGAGAATACATATATTTTCAACAGCACAGCCTTTTATGTTGATCCTATTTCCAAATACATTTGCACATAGAGCTGATAAACACATTGTTAGCACTCGAGTAAAAAGAACTTCAGTTAACAGAGACTTCTTATTATGCGACACCAAATTTTATAATTATTTCCAGCTGGATTTGAGCCAAAGAGTAGATGATGCCATTTTTATCTGACCGAGGAATTTGCCATAATTTAATTTTCCAGCTAAGCCCTTCATTGGCAGTAGAACATTTCTCACACATGGTGGCGAAGTTAATGACAAAACGGCTCACTAGCTTCATGTTCTGTGAACTGACAAAACAACACATTTTGCCTCAAAGTTGTAAAGATGATTAACTGAATGCGATCTGCAAAATTGACCTGATATCTTTTCCATTGGAAAAGGGCTAGAAAAGCCTGTCTGAAATCAGCAGTTTAAAAGGTTTTTTTTCTCGCTAGCTCATGGGAATGAAGACATAAAACTCTCTGTCTGTTTGCAGAATATCCAACCTCCACTTCAGTCCTGTCGACAGTGGTGATCTCTAACTCAATCTTTGCTTCATCTTGACCCCTTCAGCCCCCATCTCTCTCCATATTCCCCTGTCCCTTCATCTTCCATGCCCATGCCCTTAGTGATAGCTACTCAGATTGAGAGACCATGTGCTGATGGCCCTTATGTCAAGAACAGCGGGTACTCATGCAGCACATTTGCTCTGTGTGCAGTGGTTTGTATACTCAATGGATGCTACTTTATGAAGCAGCAGATACAAACAGCTATGCAAATGAGCTTCCTCCTCACTCCTGCCATGAGCTTATTCAACAACAGCAAAGCAGAGAATATTAATCATCATGCTGTATTATACTGAGCATTTCTGAGGGAAAAGTGGGCTTCACTAAGTCCCCTGTTTTCGTTTCAAATGTCAGTATTAGCAGTGATGCTTTATTGATTTAAATCTTTACACACTATACTATTCTCTGCTGGGGTGAAGGTAGGCACACTTTGATTACACAGGGATGAAAATTGTTTGCTTATGTACTCAGGTTGGCTGGTACACCCTGTTACTGTGACACATCTGCTTTAAGGTTCAGCTACTGCCATCAGAAATACCTTTCTCCATTCTCTGATTGTAAGAAGTAGTTATCTGAGTTACCTTCATTTGTTTGTAAACCAGCCTGGCCATACTTCTCCAAGAAGGTACTTCCACCTGGAAAATACAGCTCATTGGATGTTAAAGTCTAACCTGGGCAATCAGTCCCTGTAAGGATGGTTGAAAATCCCAGAGATCAGCTGGAAAACACAACCAGCTTGTGGTCACTAACGATCAAGCCATATTTAAAATCACTTGGATCACATTTACTCCCCACACTGAAGCCTGGTGTCAGCTCCACTGCATCGTCTTGATCATGTCTGAAGGCCTAATTGCACTGAGTTACAGCCAAGTGACTGGCTGATTAGATGTTTACTTTATAGAGGATCAGAAATGCTGCAGCCAGGGAAGTGCCCATTAACTATTAGTGAAGCTAAACTTGCACATAATATTTTTGCTTGGGATTATTCTTCATGATGGCAGAAATTACAAAGAAATTCCAAAAGACAGAAATAAAATGGTTGACAGAGAGAAGAAAAATAAATTCAGATTATATAACTGATGTTGAGCAAAAAAAAAGCTTATAAAGCTTTTTTATAATTCACAAAAACTAACTGCTGCTGCACTGTTACTTATTTTGTCTGACATAACTTTTTATATGAGTCTACATGTAAAGATGTGAACTGAGATGAAAAGTGGAGATGAATTTATAATTTGTTGCTGGAAAAGACAGAGTACATTACTTTGGTGGTTTTTGATATAGGCTGTATGGGTATTTGCCCAGGGCAGCATTAGACACATTGGATGCACAGACACACAGACACAAAAAACCATTATCTATGATTAAAGCCTTCAACCAGTTTTCTATTGTGTTTATAGATTGGGGAGTTGGTACAATAGGGAGACTATTTTACATGCTATATTTAGGGCTGCACTTCATTTTATCTTGGCCCAGAAATTAGGTGATTTCCTGCATTTTGATTGGTTGGGAAGTGACAGAAATAGAAGGATCAGGGCACGAAGCAAATAAGAACCATTATTGTTTTTAATTTACTGTCATAAGTAGATGAAACCACTGATCAAGATTTTAAACAATGTGACTCTCACCAATGTTCTTTTGCTTTTTGTATGCCTATGTATTCAAATTAAATTAACTATAAATAAAGTCAAAGATAATGATAATATAAATGTAATAATCAAAGTAATTACTTTAGCTGGACCAGTGTAATAATTGTTGCGTTTCAGTTTTAAATAAAAATAATTAGATTGTGTTATTCATTTTGTTTTTAACGTTTTATATTCTTGTTCATATAATACTTTGGTGTTTTTAATTAAGTAAAAATCTCATTCCAGCCCATGCCTATGAACGATGTTGTGTTTTTAAGTTACAACCCTCAAACAATGGAAGTTTTGGACTGAATGTGTAGCAGACTGGCTTGGCTGTTTTTTCATTCTTTCTTACTTAATGTGTGTTTTTTTTTTTAATCAAACTTGCTGAAGGATCACAAATGAGTTACTAATAAAAGATTCCTTCATCTTGAAGATTAGCATATAAGCTCAGGATATACAGACTTTTTTGCAGGATGTTCCTGTTAATGAACCAACAGACCCATATCAGTCTATTAAAGAGGCATCAGATGACACTTCAGTTGTTGAAACCACAAAGGCTTGGTACAAATCAAAGGGGGACGGCCATACATCTGCTCAATGAACCCAGGTGTGTGTATATCTTCATCTGTCCTTGTATTTCTACAGTATATTACTGTCTAAGCTTGTGTGTTTGGGTGAGTGTTGTGAGTTTTTGTTCTTCCTAATGGTACATCCATGCTAAATTGGCCTCTCAATGCAGTGCTCTGTGTCTGTGGTTTTGTGAGCTACAAGTGTAGAGAAACAAAGCGAGCCAGGGAGCTTCAAAGCAGGTGGGTGACATTTTGGGCTTTCAATCTTCAAAGCTCTATTTGCTTTTGTAGTTCCTCTTTGACTATAATTATATATTTTTTTTCTAAAGGTTTACAGCTGTCTGAAAATGTGGAGTAGAAGCTAAGGGCCATTTCATAAGAACATCATTCGAGGTTTAACAATGAGCTGTCTCTGTTTTTTTAAATATATTAACTTCTGTAATGGCTCTGAATACATTTCAAGTTTAAAACAACATATAGAAACCATTATGACAGTGATACTCATTATTGGTAGCTACTGACTTCAAATTGATTATTGACAAAGTGACCCCCCTCCCCAGTCAATGAGGGCCTCCAGATGGGGTATATATGGAACCTATCCCATCCCCTTATTTCCATTCACCTCTCCTCCTCTTCTTCTCTTCCATCCAAGTGCCTCTCTATAATTCATGTCCAGGTGCAACGGCAGCTTTCTTTGGCAGGGGGGCTTGAAAAGGAAAAAGAGGACAGATGTTCAATTTTCACTTCCCTTGTGCCGCTCTCCATACGTGTTCGCATGTGGGCACACCTCTTGTTGCCCATGATGCAGATTGTGGTGTCTCCGTACTTCACATTAAACAGTAATTAAAACAAGTCATGGCCATGACTAACTGTTGGGTGATGTTTCATGTGGATCCATGGATATGTCATAGTTTGCATGTTGTATAAGTATAAATAATGAACTATCTTGTCTTGTTTTTTTTTTTCTAAGAATGTTGTTTGCAACTGATTTTTCTATCCTGCAGTCTTCATTAGATGTTTTATGCAAAGCCATGCACATGGTGCAGCTGTATTTACATGCAGCTTTTGTGGAGCTTGCAGCCCCCACTGACTGTTTGACTGACTGAACACTGCTTTTGGGTACTTCTACTACAAACTAACAAGTACCGTTCAGAGTGGAGGGTGCAATTTAAGACATTTACTTACAGTTGCATTTGTAAAAGCTGAATGCCTTTTTCCTTGCACTTCTGAATTTAATGCACCTCAAAGGTGTTTTAGAACAACAATCTTTCCAAATATAATAGCATACAGAGAGATTGAGAAAGTTTATGGAAGAAAAAGTGGTAAACTTTCACAGCCTGGTGAACTCACCCAGAGGAATAACCAGGTTAATGTGTTATTGCTGTGTTTGGAACTTGTGAACTTTAAAATTAACATTAGAAATGTTTACAATATAAATATGAAAAATTTATATAATAAAATCTCCTTGAGTTCTGATTTTAAAATGTAATAAAACAGGCCACTTGGATCATCATAAGCATAATGATTAATCTACTATCTGGATAACTAAAGAAAAACATTTTACAAACAGCATTATAATTCTACAGCACAATAGGTTTTTCATTATTGTCTAATTATGAACATAATTAGACAATTTTACTGTTTTCAATACAGTATGTTGCTAATGTAAGTAATAAGTAATAATAAATGTATTTATTTATTTTGTTTAATATAGATTAAAATATGTAATGAAATAGAACAAAATAGTATTTTTCATATTGGGAGGATGTTGATCATTTGTGTTTTTTGATGGAAGGAGATCAAACATCAATTGGTGGTTCACAGCACCCATGACACCTGATGCCTAAGTAGCAACAGGGGTTTCTCTTGGTCTGTGATGTCTGTCTACCAGCCTGCTTCCAGAATCTCCAAAGTAAAAAAACTATTTTACTGTCCAATGAATTGTGGTAGTCTCCATGACTTCGATTACTGCTTTGGAGTTTAACTCAGTTATTCACCAAAGCATCAGGATTTAGGTTTCGCAGCAGATCAAACACATTGTTTTCAGGGCAGAAGGTACTGCTGGTGTTTTACAATGTCTACTTGAACTCAGAAATGTTGAAACAGAGTTGGTCAAGAACAAAACCACAGCAATCTCTTCCTTGCAACTGCAAAATATCTATTCTATTATTCTGGGGCTGAACATTAGAAGAAAAAGCAGTTTTATAGCTGTTTTATGCAGGTCAGCTCTAAGCTGTGCTTGGCTAACAGCTCTGCTGCCCTGTCGCCACACACCAAAAATAGTGCGTCCTTACTTGGTCAGTGTGAACAGCTGCCTGCTTCCTCTGCAGTCTTTTATCTTCCATACATCACTGAATGTTATCCTAACGTCCAGCAAAACCCTTGCATGGTAGCACATGGAGCCAAAAAAACCCTCCAACTTTTACTGGAGTAAGAGTGACCACTGGAAACATCCACAACAAGTTTCTCTTACATTCAACATTCAGAATTGAAAATTAGAAAACTCAGAAGGCATTTTACTGATTACATGTGTCTGAGAAGTTTATACATAGGATGTTCTGAAACAGCAAATTTCCTGCACTTAAATACATAGACATTAAAATACAGATTTTTTTTTATTTTTCTTTTTTGTCTTATAATAATTAGAAATTGAACTTCTCAATTCCCAACTATTTCAAAATTATCAGGATTCCCTTGAAACTTGTACCAATATAGTAGCATGACTGATATCTGTGTTCAGTGACAAAAGAGAAAGTTTGAGTTGTCAACAGATGAAGCACACACCATAGCGCATGGAATCCTTGTAAATTAATTCAGTGATTATGTTTTGCTTCACTTGTTTCTCTATGATTTGTGATGGGACCCCTAATAAACCAGTTTTAAAGGTGATGCTTGGTAAAGCTTTCTGTACTTCTACGTTGATAAATTACAAATCTAATGTTAAACAGCTGTACAGTGTTTCTGTCTGTTGCATTTGTTTTTAAATACACCTCTGATTATGCTTTTATGCATTAAAACCAGACAGAATAATAAAAAGGCTGCATAAATGCATATGTGAATGGGAATGGAAAAGTGACAAATTCCCTTGGCATGCTTTTTCAAGTCTAGTTTCATTTATACAAGCACAATGATGTGCTTTTCTCCCTGGCATGTCCGTGTTTTTATCTTTTACATTATGAGCACTAAAACCAACAATTATGGACTCACCTTGTTGTGTGAAACACAATCGTCATTTCACCATAGTAACATCATAATGGCTCTTTCTGGTACTTATATCTGTTTTTCCTTTATAGGTAAATTGGCTGTACAATCCTGGATGTGTATGTTACTGTGTGAGTGAGGCATTTTAAAATAGGTTGGCACTAATCCCCTTTAAAATGTCATATAGCTTTCTGAATGAGAAAGGAAATGTAGGAGGAAGTATGAAAGAAAAGGAAATGAATTATGGATGAGTTTTAAAAAGGATGTTACTCCCTGCCCTTCTCATTGTTTTCCCATTCTTCCCCCTTTCTTTTCATCCCCTGATGCTCTTCTTTCTCTATGTCCTCTGTGTCCTCTACCTCCTCCTAAATCGATATGGGCTGGCTGTCATGGGTCACTGGCCTATATGTATTGGACTGGACTGCTACAGCGGGTTATTGTGGTTCCCAGGGTCCTTTTAGGAGGTGGTTTCTTGTTTCTCAAATGCAAATCTGTTTCCAGTTTAACTACTGTGTTCACTTCAGGCCTATATTTTTAATTTATATCCTTAGCCACACAGAAAAATATTTTTATTCTAAAGGCAAAATCAATACAAATACAGATCTTCACAGTCTTCCCATCTAATCACTTCCCCCAGGATTGCCTTCAATACTGGTTTATGGCAAGCTGATCGTGTACTTGTTGGATATTCTTGACATCAAGCATCATCTTAGTCCACACATTTATTAGCATGCTGCACTAGTAAGACATTTGCTGACGATTAACATTTAGCAGCATTTGTTCAACAAACCCTTCTACTAGTAACACATTTTGAAACTAGTTACTTCTCTAACCACAGCCAACATCAGTTTATAGATCACAAAGAGTCCCACAACTATTGAAGAATGGCTCATTGGAGCTTTAAACAGCTACTTTTCTGACTTTTTGTAGCAGCTAGCTGTGCTACATGTTTAACACTCGATTGAACATAAATGGGAAATATAAGCAAAGATTTTATTTTAGCTGTGTTTTTATTTCTCCTTCAACAGCAGGTAATATTTTGGTCATCTTATTCTGGCGCATCTTTGCCTATGTTTGGTTTAGTTAAGCATTTAATATCAAAGATACTTGTGGCTTTTCCTAGCCTTGCTTTGTATTCTTTAGTTTAAATTAGTTTTTAGTTTAGCTTACTTCTTCCTTAGCTTTGTTTTGTTTAGCTTAGTGTTCTTTAGCTTAGTTTAACCTATAGTTTACCTCTGTTTAGATTTATTTTATTACTCTATAATAGTTACTGTTTTATGTTTCTGCATATTAGCCATAGTGTATCATGTCTTTGCTTAGCTTGTTTGCTTTAGGTTCTTAGCTTATTTTTTTATTAACTCAGTTTAATTTAGCTCAACTTTGTATACTTTAGTTTAGGTTACCCTAAGCAATCATAATTTAGCAGGTTTTGCCCAATTTAGTTGTCCAAGTTTAGTTTAGTTAAGCTTAGCTTAACATAATTCATCTTATCTTACTTATATTGGCTTATTAAGGTTATCAAAGGTTATTTTAGCTCAGTTTAGTTTAGTTCTTATCTTGTCTTTCCTTAGTTTTGTTTATTCCAGACAGGGCTGGACTGGGACACAAAAATAATGGCTCTGGCATTTTTGGCCATGGCAGCCCACCATGATTATTATCATGATTATGATACACAAAGGTACATGACATACTAGAAGATATATGTGCACGTTGTGTTGTTTCAGAAACTGAAATAAAGTGCAGTAACCTACAAGGAAAATAGTAACCATGTTAAAAACTGATTTGCTCTTTCTGTACTTAAAGATTTTCATCTGGGGAGAGATGACCAGTGTCACAGTTCCCACCTTGAAGTGGATGACAAAGAAACACTGCTAGAGATGTCTTTTTAGTGTTTTATGAAATATACTATTTATACAAATACACAGTCATGCCCATAGTAAGACCATATATCAGTGTAGAATAAAGAGCTCCAAATCAAAGTGGCACCAAGTTGGAAGCCAAGTCTACTCATTGCATAATCTGAAAACAAAGGCTATAAAGGCAATTCTCTCTCTCTCTCTCTCTCTCTCTCTCTCTCTCTCTCTCTCTCTCTCTCTCTCTCTCTCTCTCTCTTTTTTTTTTTTTTTTTTTATCTCTCTCTCTCTCTCTCTCTCTGTCTCTCACACACACACACACACACACACTCTCTCTCTCTCTCTCTCTCTCTCTCTCTCTCTCTCTCTCTCTCTCTCTCTCTCATACAGACACACACAGTTTGTGCACAAAACATTATCACACATAATTTATTGCGCATGTTTTAATCTGGCTGAATAAGTCTTGTGATCATGTCCTATTTTAAGCATTACCAAACTTTGTCTACAATTTCCTCAAATATTATTTAGTGAACATGTGTCTCTAATTATTATTTATCACTTTTAAATTGTATAAATTCTGTTCTGTTCTGAAGAGCTAATTCTCCATCCTTCTCCAACTTCCTTTTCCTTTGCGTGGCAAACATATCAGTAAGTTTGGCACATTTTTCTGTATCCACTTAGAGGCTTATTAGCCTTTTTTCTTGCAGTTTTTCTGCACCCCCTCACTCACACCCATGTCACACATGTCTCTCCATGGTAAAATTCATAATCATTATAAGGTGAGGGGCGGCCAAGAAAGGCTGAGAGATTTCATTGGATTAGAGCCCAATGTCCTTCAAGAAAATCAACCAATGGGCCATGACGGTTGATAAAAATGATTTATAATATAGTATTTACGGTAAATTATGATATCAATGCCCCGGTGCGGCCCATAAATGCATGTCGGCCCATTAGGCATTGCCTGGTACACAACATGGCCTGTCCATCACTGATTCTACATAAGTTTAGTGTAACTTGCTTAGTTTAGCATGTGTTTGGTTAGTTTTAGTTCAGTTAAGTTTATCTAATTTTGTTTTTGTTTTTCTTATCTTGTTTGTTTAGTTTAGGTTATCTTAGCTTACTTAAGCTTATTTTAGTTTAGTTTAGCTCACTTGTAGGCTATCTGTTTTACTTATTTTACCTTAGTTTAAGTTAGTTAAGCTTAATATAACTTGTCTTTGCTTAGCTTAACTTGTTTGTCTTGGTTTAGATTATCTTATCTTATCTTTTGACCCTGAATCAAGAGAAGGAAATGGGTTTGTGTACAACTACACGTATTTCATGCCCCCCATCTGTATTTTGTGATGTCAGCATTACGTCACCTGCAACCCAGCAATTGATTGAAGCATTTGCTTAATATCCATTACCTCTTCAAATGAGCAAGTTTGTGAGGTTAGTTGATTATGCATCACTGGCCTATTATGCCATGGACTTCCGTTCTGGCACTTTTGCATTCTAGGGAGATGTTAATCACTTCTGGTGCACAGGCAACAATAGGTTAATAATGGCATTTTTTTTTTTACATGGTCACTGCAGGATTTGCTGACAATGACTGTAAACTTTTGTGTCTTTTTTTATTTTCTAGCTCTAGTAGCTACCGGTAAAAACAATAGGGAGTGGGTGGCAACCAGAAGTGATGAACGTGTCTTAAATTAAAACTGAAGTATATCACCACTAATTGTGGCATATACCCTGTTAGTGAGAGAACGAGAAAATAGATTAAATAAAATAAATAGTATTTATTAGAAAAATAGTTAATAACACAAGTGATTGCAGGTAACACATTACAATTATTTTTGTTTCATCACACAGCTTTTAAGAAATAAAGCTAAAACAACACTGCATCTGGAAAAATGTCTAATGCTTAAAGAAGCCACATCTTGATCTGTTCTTGATTTGCTTTTGAATGTGATGCTTCTTTACATCCAAACACCTTTTATCTAAACATCTTAGAACTCAATGTATGACTCAATACAACTGTCTACCATAAGCAAAACACAAGGAATGTTTATCTGTTTTGAGATTACGAGCACTTTTAAACACGGCTGCTTTGTATTTGTTTCGCAGTGGTGGCGAGTATTTAGCCACAGGCATTCTCACACTCCAAGTCCAATTACCTGTGTTAAGGCCACGTCTGAGACAGGGGGATTACAACATATTATCCTAGCACAAACAACAGTCTTTCTGCCCACCATCCTGCAGGCAGCCACTGACAAGCAACCAGGGAAGGTGTGAGAGGTGTTACATTAGCACCTGGATGTGCGAACAGCAGCCTGCTGACCTTTTATCTGTGGCTGATACACTACCTAGAAACTTGTTCAACCCCCTGTAGATTTTATATATTGCCCTCAATTTTTCAGTCTCTTCTCCCCATGCCTCTCACTTTGTTTGTCCTTTCTTGTCTCTGTCTTTGTATCCTCCTTGTTTGCTGTGATTTTATTCCTTTCTTTATTTTCTCGTCCTTTTTGTTGACAGTTGGGGTTTTTACAAGAAAATGTTAGTCAACGTGTCATCTCTCATTTTTGACTGGCTGTCACCACTTTGAATTACCTTTAATATGTTAGTGATTCAAAACAATCTATTTACTTTCCTCAAGTAGCTTTCTGTCCCCTCACAAAGACTCAGCTGTCACCAGGACTCTCAAGCCACAAGCTTTTACTTTTTCTGTTTTGTCATGTTCCGTGGCTACCAAGTCTGTACAAATCGCTGTGCCTGAATATCCTCGAGGCACACAACTTCCTTCAACTCACCTGCCAGGGGCTCTAATTAAACTGATAAGCAGTGCAACTGGAATCAGCTCTTCCTGGTAATCAGCCCCACGGAGCCTCGACAGAAGGCTAAATGAGGAGGAGATGAGCCATGCAGCCCAACAGGTGTCCTTAAAAAGACAGGCAACTATTCCTATAGAGTCTTGTCTTTTTCCTTTCCCTTCAAACTGCTTGATAGTTCAGTTCAGTAGGGTTTGAAACATAGAGCGATTTTGTGGATATTTAGGAAATTAATTCTGGAAAACAAAAAACAGTATGGTGCCCTTCTGTGGTGTATAGATTTAATCATCATGCTGTGACTTTGAATCGCTCTCTCGCCTCACTTTTAAAAGGAATTGTTTTAGAAACTCTGCTGTAAAATGATTGATTAGGAGTGGAGCAAATTTTAACAAACACACTCGTCAGTGTGTAGTTTGATTTCTGAATCGTTTCCCGTCCTGAATACATGTTTTTTGCTTCTTTTCTCTTTGCAGTCGCAGCTGCTCTGCTTTAGACATATAATAATGATTATCACATTTTGTCCTAAAGCAAAGTAGTAATGCCAGGCGGGCTGAATACAAAATGATTTGTGAACTAATAAAGTCTCAGAAGGGAAATGTCATATTTCACATTTTGACACCTGCATGGGGCTGTTGTGTGACACTTTCATTTTGCGCCCACCACTCCCAGCTGTACAAAGAAAGGCAACGTGGTGAGATTAACGCTGTAGCTGCCAGGATGCCTCATGGTGACAGAGACAGGCAAGTTCATAGGTGCAGCTCTCAGATGCTTCATCCACTCTCTGTCAGAAGATGTGCACTAACATCTGTAGACATGGTTGTAGGGATTCACTTAAAGGCAATAAGTCCAATACCCTCTGCCAGATAGGATAACATATTGACCTCTTCTTAAAAATTGTGATCTAGTTGCACAAAAACTGCTTGAAGTCTAGACTAGTGGTTAAAAAATATTTGGAAAGAGCCAAAATACAAGATTGCATATCTCTGAACAATTTCTGGAACCGGCTGTCTTTGTCAAAAGATTTTCCCAAAGTAAAGTGACACTTATTCTGCACAAATCAACTGAAAGACAACCAAACTCTGTTTGGGGTGGGGAAAAAAAGATGCAATATCCTAGAACCACAACCTTTAAAATATCTTTAGCTCATACTTACCATTAATTATATTAAATCATATTAACCTGACTTTAAACAGTCATTTGATTTTCCTGACTTTTCTACAATTGTATCTTTTAGCTAATGCCATAGTTTGTGGAGGGGCTCCAAAGGATCACAGTGATCTAATTGTACAAAGGTACAAAGGAAGAAGGATACAAATATTTCCAACAGCTTGATATTTATGATACAGCCCAAAATTATGCATTGTCCTGAGACAATCCAGTCCTTTGAAATGAAAGCTGGATATTTTACCCAAACATGTTGTCAATGCCATCTAGAAAAAAACAAAATCAAGCAAATATACATCTACTATGTTGATCAGTGTTCCAGTTATTATTAATCAAATGCAACTCTAAACAGGTAGTATTTTTGCCTTGATTTAAAGGAACTCAGTGTTGCAACTGTTTTGCAGTTTTCTGGAAGTTTGTTCCAAGTTAGTGGAGGATAAAACCTAATGCTGCTTCTCCATGTTTGGTGCTGGCTCTGCGGATGCAGAGTAGACTCGAACCAGAAGACCTGATTGGTCTGGAACGTTGATACAATGACAACAGGTCTATAATGTATTTTGGTGCTAAGTCATTCAGTGATTCATAAACTAACAGAAGTATTTCAAAGTCTATTCTCTGAGCTACAGGAAGCCAGTGTAAGGACTTTAGAACTGGGGTGATATGCTCCACTTTCCTAGTTTTAATGAGAACATGAGCAGCTGCGTTCTATATCAGCTGGAGCTGTCTGATTGACTTTTTAAGCAAACCTGTATAAACAGTGTTGCAGCAATCAATGCAACTAAAAATAAATGCAGGGATGAGTTTTTCTAGATCTTGCTGTGACATTAGTCCTTTAATCCTAGAAATGTTGTTCAGGTGATAGAAGGCCAACTTCGTAATTGTCTTTAAATGTCTTTGAAGGTTCAAGTCTGAATCCATCACTGCACCCAGATTTCGGGCCTGATCGGTAGTTTCTTGCTGTAATAACTGAAGCTGCATTCTGACTCTTGATCTGTCATCTTTACGTCTGAAGATAATAACTTCAGTTTTGTTTCTGCTGAGCTGAAAATAGTTAAGGCACATCCACGCACTGATTTGTTCTAAGCATCTGTTCACTGCTTGGATGGCTTCAGAGTCACCTGGTGACAGTGTAATGTACAACTGTGTATCATCTACATCATTATGGTAGCTAATCTTATCACTTTGTATAACCTGAGGTATTGACATTGCCTTAAAATTGTCAATTTGTAGCCAACCTTTTAATGTTCCTCTGGCATTGGATCATTTGCTCATGATAACAAAGTACACCCCTTGTCAATTTTAGTTTTTTAATATAAATAGTGTTACTCTAAACTAGCTTGTCTTGCTCAGTAATCAATGTAATTTATCGCTAGCTGTTAAAATTTATTTTTACTATTATCATCTATGCTATCCCAGAAAGCAGGAATAAAATGTTTGTACATTGCTAAGTAAATGCTGAAGTGATGCAGGTTTTAACGGATCTCTCTTCTATAATGACTGTTCACACATACTCAGTGTTGTAGTTGTCACTAGCTTTGAAAAGTTCTTTTTTATTTTTGGTTTATTGTGGCTAAACATAATGGCTCAATGGTTCCCTCTCACATATTTCCAACCCTTAACAACTTTAAGTGTTGATAAATCAGTGAATAAAGTTTTACAACCCTAATGTTAAAATAGAAGTTCATATAAAATTTAAACGCAATTGTCTTATTTTTGTTAGGGAGTTCAATCTGAATACCTTTCATTTGTTAAATATAAATTAAAGCCTAGGGATTATTTACTAGTTAAGATCACAGTAATTCTACATTAATCTGTGGGACTGTAAAGCAGGAGACTAGTTTTGTTAATAATGAAATAAATTTGTTCTCTTGTGTCTCTACAGTGCCTTATGAAAGTGTTTATACCTCTGGAACACTGTCACATTACAATCATAAACTTCAGTGTGTTTTAGTGGGATTTTGTGTAATGATAGGACAACACAAAGTAAAATGTATTTATACAGCACCTCTCAAACACGAAAAAGCTTTACAGTAAAAATATAAAACAAATATACATACACTTAAAATTCCAAAGATAATACAGAAGGGTATAAAAGTGAAGACAAAACAGTATCACATACAAATAATAGGAAATCAAGCCCAAATCCACTTAGAAGTATAAATAAATGTCTGTTCAGATGACTTTTTAAGAAATAAACTGAACTGAAATAGTGTAAAGATGGAGACAGTGCATTCCTCAACCAGGGAACTGCCTGCTATATTCACACAGCAGGTAAATGTGACACAAATCAGATATTTTGTGCCCATATGTGACTCATGTCTGACTTTTTCACAGCAGTCTGACAGTCCAATTCTGATCTTTTCACCCCCCAAAAAACTTCAATTTGTGCCACTTCCATATGTGGTACTAAATTGGATACGTTTCCAACAGTTTTCAAAGCGTCTGCAGTCAGAACAGTCATGCTGCATTTTATCCAACTTTTACGTCATTGATGTGAGACATGCATCATAATTCTACCCCAGAAGAAGCCAGACACGGTAAATCCAGACATAAACAATTGCTGAAGCAAGCAATGCTGACACCCTAATCCTAACCTTTAGTTTCCTTCATCTTGATATGATCTTTTGACAATACTTTAAGATCAATCCATAGACGAGCCATTATTGCTTTCATAAACAGTACACTGCTGTGTGAGGTCTACGATCTTCTTCTTCACATTCGAGTTGCAAACCGTTCACACAGAAGTCTGATTACTGATTAATTAGTAGTATGAACAATCATGCAAAAAAGAAAAAAAGAAAAGAAAAAAAAAATTGGAATTGAGCATCAAGACCTGAATGTAGCCTAAAACATCTATTGGCTCTCTTCTTAAAAAAGTAAAGCATAATTGTGAAGTAGAATGAATAAGACACATTAACACATGCTACACACCAGACATGTGGAAGAAGGTGCATTGGTCAGAGTAGACCAAAATAAAAATTTATGGGCTACTTGCAAAATCCTGTATGTGGCAAAATATTAACACAGCATTTAACTCAAAAACACCAAAAAGGATGGTGGTAGGCCCATGTTGTGGTGCTGCTTTTTTTTTAGCATTGAAATGGAAGCTGGAGAGAGTTGATAAAAGGATGGATGGAGCTAAATTTCATTTCATTTATTTTTATTTGCTGAAGAGGGACGCTATGTATTGATTAAAATTTTGAATAGCCGAAATGTAAATGCAACCAATTTTAGCCAAAGCTGACTTCCATTATTTGTCAAGTTTGTAGAAGTATTACTTCAGAGCGGCTGAATTAATGTATGCCACTATTTTAAGATTTCTTTTAAGATCATCTACCTTTTCCCTTCTAATTTACAGTTTTTACACTATTTTGTTTTGGTCTGTCACATAAGATCTAAAAAAAAAAAAAAAAAAAAACCTATGAAATCTGTGGTTGTAATGTTATAAAATGTGTTAAGGTTCAGGGGGTATCTATACTTTTGCAAAGTGCTGTTGATCAGAAGAGTTCAGCAATCTCAGAACTAAACAATCTGGCCTAATCTGATTTCTAAATTCATCTTGTAGTGTATCAAATTAGTCATAGATGTGGTGTCCGTTGGGTTTTGTTGCTAACAGAAATATTGTTTTGGCTTTAAACTATAAGCTACAGCATGTGTTTCAGTCATGGATGGTCGATGATATGTCTTATTCTTCAGATCAAATGTACTTGATTACAATTAGAGCCCAGCAGCACCCTTCTGCTCACCTCTGCTTATTCCACTTCATCCTCTCCCTCTTTCTCTTGACTTGAGTGATGGCGTTTGTGATTCCTAATGACAGTCGGAACAAATCTACGGTAATGAGGTCACGTTGGCATCTTTTCTCTGAAATCACCCTTCACAGTTCTGTACAGTCAACCTGTCTCTGAAAGCCAGACGTGGCTCTGCCTTCAAGCTTCAGTGAACCAGTGTGAAGCTCAGCTGTTTCCTCCAGGAAACTTCCCTAGCAGTCAAAATGGATACCCTGTCCTACCTGTGATTTTTCTTTTCTCAGTGCTCAGAATTACATGTTGAGTCACTGAAGCTCATATCCTGCCCTTTTATTAATGCTGCCTCTCATTTCCAGACCTACCATATAATGTCTTTTACATATTTATTCAGGCTCTTTAATGTGGGTACTTAAAGACTTTTTTTTTATTTACCTAAGATAATAAATTTACCTGTATGAAGACAGAAGAAGAATGTGTACATGCTTGCCCGAGCCTCCTACATTCCACTTATTAACGTGTTTTCTCCTGCCTTGAGCAGGATGTCTGCACCAACACACCGCAGCGATTCGTTCAAGCCATTAGCTTGTGGAGAGGGAATTGTGGATGAAAAGCACAGCCGTGTGTGACTGTGAATATGCACAATATGTGTACATGTGGGTGTGGCCTCCTGTGTGTCAGCTTGCTAGCCCAATGTAAGTGTGTGAATATGTGTTTTTTGCCCAGTGATGTGGTTAGTAATGTGGAGACCTGCAGGAGACGGTCCGTGGAGAGAGCCTGCAGGATAATTGCTACCACAGTGACAGGTAGGGCTGCCTCTGTCAGAGTTCTCTCAGTGGGGAATCAGAGGAAGAGTGTCTCTGTGTGTGTATAAATGCATGCATGTGTGTTCAACTTAATTTTACTGCCCCTTCCTCTGATAAGCTTTTCCCCAGAAGGATCTCTGTAGTTGCAGACCTGCAGACATATTAGTGTCCGGCATGTTTAAACTATGCTGAAGATTTTACTCATGAAAGGGTGTTTTTTTAATCTGGTTTTGAAAAATCATGGTGTCACATACAGTGCAGAAAAGCATTAAAAGCCCTTTATTTATTATTTATTTAAAATGTGTCACACTGCAACCACCATCTTCAGTGCATTTGAATGGGTATTTATGTGATAGAACAACATAAAATAGTTCATAATTGAGAGGTGGAAAAAGAAGGATACATTGTTTTATAGTTTTTGGCCAACTACCATCTAACTTTTAATGTACAAAAATTAATGTCTAATAAATTTATATAAATAAATATTTGATATATAAAAATCAATGCTAGTAACAAATTGGAATTCTAAGTGGAATATGGCTGCCTTGCGTATAAAATTAAGTAATAGCTGCTTTAAAAATCTTTATTTTTGCATTTTTTTAATGTTGTAAAAGTGTTTGAAAGTACTTAATGTAGAGAAGTTGTTTACTATAGCTAAGCACCAATTAGAACAGGCATTGAGCATAGCAAGTAGCAAATCCAACTGTTTTTTTTGAACTACTGACTGGAATATAGGGTGTGTCCAAATTCAGGGGCTGCATCCTTCGAACTAGGTGACACAGTCGATGTAGCCTGGGTCCTTCATTGACCACAAAGACCAAAAGAGAGAGGCTATGAAACTAGACGCTGTAGCCTTCAGATTTATTTCCTGCATGTCCAGTCACCTACCAACCATGATGGCACTAAACACAAGCTGGTAAAAATGGAGCTTGAAATCTTGTTAAGTTTTTTATCATTATTTATTCCTTCTTTATGAATTAAATTAATGAATTGATTAAATACATAGTTTTTTTCACAAAAATTATATTAAAGACATGTCTATGCAAATGACCAAAGCCAAAAAAAAAAAACACAACTGCTTTAAGCTTTTAACTTGAACCACCAGATTTTTGATAAACTTATATTTCAAACTGTAATCCATGTCCTGCTTTGTCCGCCATTGTTACAAGAACAAAAATCTTCAGTTCAGTGTGCAGTGAATCTTGGGATAGGGTGGGCTGTGAAGGATACACCAGACCTGTCTTTCAAATCCAGGGAAAAGAAGGAGGAGCCTTTGAATTTGGACAGCCTTCATTGCATCACTGTGATGCAATTGGCTTTCAAATGCAGCCTTTGAAGGATGTTTCACCTGAATTGTTATGTTGGGTTTGGTGTAATTTCCTTATCCAAGTTCCAATTGCTTATATAAGTACACTGTCGTAGCCACAAACATTTGTTCCTATTGTCAGCTTCAATAGTTAATTTCTCCACTGCACTTGTCTTTTGAGCAGTTCCTGATGAAGCAAAAGTTGCTATGCTTAGCAGTTTTGCATCGCAGGTAATTTATTCACGCTTACCTTTGTAAATGACCATTATCAAAAAGCTTTCTAAGTACCACTAAATGCAGCCTTAGTACCTCTCATGGTCCTTGTAGCACAGTTTAAGAACCATGGATCCAAGCCATTTGATTGTAACTCTAGCTGTGTGTTTGGGGTTGTTGTTCTGCTTAAAGTTGGTCCCCCGCCCCTGTCTCAAGTCTTCCAGGATCACCCCGTATTTATCTCTCTCCATCTTCCATCAACTTTGACCAGATTCCCACAGCATGATACTGCCGTCACAACGTGTCACCATGTAAATACCTCTTTCATTGTGATTTGTAGTGTTTGTTTTCCTACACAAAAATGGTGAAAACCATGTATTTTTTAAAGGTGTAGTATGATATAAAATCTTTTTTTTTTTTTTTTTTTTAGCTTTACATTATGTTATATTATTCCCTCATCAAAAACATACCTGGAGTGTCACTCTGATTCTTCCATGGATGTTTGAGAAATCCTTTAATCTTTTAGGTCATGTTTGATATATAAAGCATTTTTACATGGCACTATGTGCCTGGAAAATACATAATACTGTCCCTTTATTCTAATTTAGAATTACACATTATGTGTTTTTATTACATAAAATACACTGAATTTTGAGGTTGTATCATGACAAAACAAAATGTTCAAGAGATATGAAAGCTTTTGGCAAGACACTGTATTTTGTGAATATGATTTACAGGGGTGAGGTCTCTGAAGTTTCAGTAACTTTTCTGAATACATTCACATACTTCAAGTGTTTGCTTTGTAACATGCTGGACTTCTGATCACCCAGATTGCCACAGATGTGAATTATTTACTCACTGTAAACCACAAAGGTTTCCGCTTTTTTTAAGCAATTGTCAGATGCGATTTATGTGTGGCGCGTGTCACACATCTGCCAACTGTCATCTCTGAGATGCAGCGTAAACGATCTGAGCATGCCCCAGTAAGAATGCGGAGTGACATCCGCGCAGGGACGGTGGGGGTGGTTGGGTTTCTCCCACATCTGGAGTCATGTGCCGTCCAAGTCATTTGCCAGTGCTTCTCCCTTTCCCTGGTCTCCTGCAGTCCGTGAAGAATTGGTGTCAGCACCTATCAGAGGCAAAATGCCTATTCTACACAGAGTGTCAGAGCAGCCACAATCTATTAATCAACACGGCAGCAAAGAAAAAGATATTATGTAGGCAGTGGTTGGTGTTCTGTGTTGGTGTGTCTGTTAGCTCAAGAGCAGCAGGCGAAGCCTCATCTAGGTGTATTACTCAGGCATCGTTGAGAGGGCTCTCTAATGAGGCAGGATGCAATTATAAATGTCATATGTGCTCTGTTTGAGAAAGGAGGAGGCTTGAAAATGGTTTGATAGTGTCTGCTGTGGACTCAAAGTGCATGTTGATTGCAGGACTCCAGCCATCACAGCTCCAGACAGATGCTATTTTATTCTGTTTTTTTACTCAGCAACCAGACAATCATTTTTTTCTTTATTTTTTTGCAGTATTTTGCCTCCAAGTTCATCATCACTGCACTTATTTAGACAGTAAATGTTCCTCATGTGTTGATTTAGGCTGAATAACAGCAGTTGGTTTGTTTGGGGGGCACTGTTGGCCTTATCCGCAGGAAACGATCGATTGGGGTGAATAAACAGTGAGCCAGCCAGGACCCCTGCTGTTAACAGCATGGTTGTTCCATGTGACAGGCATGGGGCTTTATGATTGGCACTTCTTATATGGATATTTGAGCCTAATGATGTCATGATGTTTGGTTTACTGCGAGAGACTTGTTTTATTCGTGACTGAGATATTTGGCTCAGTATTCCTCCATATGTCCTTCAAAGGGATTTAAGTGTTACTGTTTATTAAACTATTTCTGATCTTATTAGACTTGCAAATGATCCTTTTTATAAGCCGGTGTTTATGAAGACGGAGTAATTAAAGAGGCAGAGAGCTTCTCCAACTGATATGAATCAGTTTACCGAAGATTAGTTGACTGACAAAAAAATGAATCAACCTTTAATACTTTCTAAATGATTAATCCTCAAAATATACTCTGTCAAATGAAACAACCAGACATTTACTCCTTTGTGTTTCTTAAATATGTAAATACGTTAATTTTCTGTTGTTTATTTAAACCCCAGCACTATACATCCCTGTATAATCTATAGGGTATTTTTGAACATAGAGTACAATTCTGACACTTCTTTAAACCATGGGAACCAAAATAGATGTTATTTGCCTTTTGCTGCAATTTTAGTTATGTTGTGCTTAAGGTTCTAGAACTTTTGCTTTCAACCGTATCACTAATTCCAAAAGAAAAAGCTGGCTGACCTGGTGAGAATGCACAAAATATGGTGTGCTCAGAGAAAAAGGCTAGGAAATGAAGGCACTAGGAAGGCAGCATGCAATTTTACTGAGGCCACCCTCACTCTATTCGCTGTAACAAAGAATTTTGTGTGTCCAGTAGACACTAGAATAAACCTTCAATAGTTTACAGAAGACTATATATGTCTTTTGAGAAGAAAGGCTGAAGTAGTTGCTAGCTGGCCAGGTGAGGATGCATATAATGTAAGAGATCTTGCGCTTCAGATCATTGTCAGTATGCTTGAGCTAAAGGTCACAGATCGATAACCAAACATTATCCCTCAGGACTTTCTTGTAGAGAGCAAAAATTAAGGTTCCATCAAGGGCAACATGTTCTCCAGGTCCTAAAGCAGCGCCAGACCATCATTCTACCACCACCATGTCTAACTGTAGGTATAATATCCTTTTTGTCAAATGCTGTGTTATTTTCAAACACTAACCTTAACTGAGGCAAACGAGGCTCGCAGTTCTTTAGGCATTGTTCTGGGTTCTTTTGTGACCTTCTGATTGAGTTGTCAACACACTCTTGGGGTAATCATGGTAGGCTGAGACTCCTGGAAGAGTTAAACACTCTTTCGGGCTTTTGTGGATAACGGTTCCCATGGAGGTTTGATGGAGTTCCGAAGATTTCGAATTGACGTTGTAACCCTTTCCATACTGATGGATCAAAATGACTTTGTTTGGTTTTGCATCTATTCTGGAATTTCTTTTCATCAAGACATTATAAGGCTTTTTGAGATATTTTAGCCTCCTCCATGTTGTCAGACAGGTCCTATTTAAGTGTTATCTTAATTTTAAAGGACCTGCGTAAAACTGAACTAAGTTGACCAAAAACTATGGTCATTCACAGTTAATTCATCATATAAATTATGACCATAGGTAAAAATCATATTTTTTATATATGCCACAATGGTCTGAACATTTTTACCTTGATAAATGAAATTATCACTCTAAAACTGCCTTTTTGTATTTAGTCAGATTGTCTTTGTCCAATAATAAAATTTGTTACATCCTTTGAAAGATTTAACTGTGACAAAAAAGCTAAATATGTCAGGGAGTTGATAGTTTTTCCATGCATTTAGATAAATTATAGGCATGTATTCACTTTTTATGCTTTTCTTTATTGACTTTTCTTTATTTTCCTTTTTTTGTTTTGTTTTTTTTGTATTTTTTTAATTAGAAGCACATGCTACATAATTTTAAAGTGTCACAAGATTGTGCTTTAATTCTAGGACATTTGTATTTTTCTAAAATGAAACCTATGAATAGGGAACTCAACAAGTATTCAAATACTTCAGAAAGGGACACTTCTAAAGGTGAGGAGCTAAAATTATAATACTTATTAGAGAACAAATGACAAATGATTTAAAGTGTAGTAGCTGCTAATTAACCAAAACCCAACTAAATTTAATTAAATAATTATTCATTAATGATAAGTTAATTAAAATCAAGGGTTAAATGAGTCTAGAGCAACCTAAAACTAATAAACCTACTAGTCCTTTTAAATAAGTATAAAATTATATATATGGATTTTGTAGATTATTGATGAATACCAAGATGCAGAAAGGGAGAATTTTTATAAAATCTTCTCTTTACTATAAATCTTAAAGTCTGAGAAATAGCAGCTTACACTGGTACTCATTCATAAGTTATAATCCTGTAGCTGGCTCAGTGAGAGGCTCAGGTTCATTGAAAACAGTGAATGAGGTTTATTGAGCTTCACTCTGTTTTCTAAATCATGGCCAGATTTCTTTCTCTGCTTTTCAGTATAAGATATTGAACAAGGAGCATTACATTAAATTCATGTTATATTCCTTTTAAAGGTAATATCATCAGCAAGTGTACAAAAGGTTTGGAAGGATTTAAAAAAGGTGAGTCTGAATCCCTGTATGATGTGTAACTATTTTTAATTGTGACCATGTTAGGATTTTTTAAATGACTTATTCTGAAGATTTTCTTTTTATTATAAGAAATGCAGATGCTAATAATTTGAGAAAGGGATAGAAACTTTGAAGATGATACTTCGTGCTTTTTTCGAACCATGTCATGTATTCATCTTGGATTTTGAATGTCTGTTGCTTTCATGTATTTTTATTACTTTTGTGTATTTTATTTGTTTTCATACTCATTTTATTTCTTCTCCTTTTATAAATAAATAAACTACTTATTTCTTGAAATTTTTATCCCAAAGACAAACAACAGGACTTTGGTTCTGTAATAAGTGTCTACTCATTAAAACACAACTTTGGCAAGAAACCAGTTATAAAACAGATCATTTGAAACCAACAGCCTTTCACACTTACACAAATTGTTTTTTGTTTGTTTGTTTGTTTGTTTGTTTGTTTTGGCTAAATCTATGACAGACACCAAAGATAACATACTTTCTGTCTGAGAATTTGGATAAAAACTTGAAGTCTGCAGTTAAAGATCTGTTGATTGGGTCAGTTTTTTGCTTGTTTTTTTCTAAATCTTTAGAGACATGACATTGAGATGTTGTGCATCTCCTATAGATGTTTGTTCCAGGCTTGAACTTCTTTTGCTGTGACCCCGGCATGAAATAAACAGGTTTAGAAAATGGAAGAACGGATTAATGATTTTTATTGTCTTCCACTTATCAACTTTTCTTATGTTTGAAAGCACACACTGCACAATGTATCATCACGGCCAAAGTTAAAAAGAAAATGGACCTCCAGAAAGCATGCTGAGCTGTTGGTGAAAGCCACTTTAAAAAACTGCAAGAAAGTTTCTCCTTGAAAGCAAAGTAGAAAAGAAATATTGGTGGTTTAAAACTGTTGTACAGTTATGTAGAGAATATCTAGAGCTGTGTTCATGTAAATTGCTTGTATGAAGTAAATGAATATGAATAATACAATAAAGGCCTCAGATTGGGGTTATATCTAGTTGATTCAGACACATTTTTTACCTTAATAATGATCAGTGGGTGATCAACATTTGATCTTCTAATCTGTTCATCATGTTAACTTCATTTTATATTTAAAAGAATGTAAACACCAGTTATTTTATCACAGTATAGATCTTTTTTCATGTTTTTTTCTTTATTGCGATTTTATTCACTTTTACTTAAGGCGATGTTATTATTTCTTTCCATCAAATAATGGCTAACAATCTCTTATCATTTAGTCAGCCACTTTTCTCTGTGTATCAAAATAATTTTTTATTATCAAGTGTTGCACCAAACATGCTGTAAGGATTTTTGTTCAAGACATTCGTTAAGCAATAAACCTGTTATCAAAGTGACATTCAGTTTCTATTAACACAGGGATTATTTCTGCACTGAATTAATCCTTTTTTCATTTTCCCTTTACTGTTTTTCATTTAGTAGTTTAGTTTTTGTTCTGAAAAGTTTTGTCATTTTGCAGTTTTACTACAATACTTGAGGATTAATCAAGACTTTGATTAAATAATAATAATAATAATAATAAAAACTTTTAGATGAGTTTATAATAATAATCTTTAGCTACAATCATTTTTCTCCTTTTTTCCCTCATTTGCATGATGTGCGAGATATGTCCTTTCACTTAATTAGAGTTTAACATATTTAATTAGCTATAGCTTGATAAATCTGCAGATTATAGACTCATCTTTAGGTTTCTCATCAGGTATTTATGATACTCTTGAAACTCCTCTTTGTTTATAAGATTCATTTAAAGTCCCTTTGTTGTGCATTTAGATACTGGCTTAGATGTAACTCTATGTATCAGTCATATTTAATTTATTTTAATTTTCAAATGAGCTCGGGAGCTATCTCCAGTCCTTGTCTTTCAGCAGCTCTTCACTTTAAACTTCTCTTCAGTCCTCAGCTTGACCTGGTCAGCAACCATCTAATGACGTGTTAATGATGCTAACTAAGTTCCTGGTCACTATTTCTGACAAGCTTCCAAGAAAATCTCTATTAAATAATACCTTAAGTGGTGCAGTTGGGGTCTAATATTGAACATTTTAAATCGATGTGGTTGGTATAAAGTACCTGGAATCTTATGGGAACTTCCCTAGTTTAATTATTTGTGTTTATTATACATGTGGCTGCATGGATCTCTGCTTTTTTAAGACTTTTGCTGCAGTTTCAAGATTAAAATGCTCAGCATTGGTACTGACAGCTTATTTTCCTCATAATATGTAGTGTAGCATCTGAGAACGACATGCAGACACACGTAAAGATGTTGAAAATTTAGATTTTTATTAAAGTGTTTTACCATTTTTTATCTTGTATACATAGCTATATTGGATGAAAGAAAAAGCGTAATAAAAGCAGCAACTATATTTGTGAAGCTATTTACATTTTGATAAGCATCTGTGTGCAGATGTCGGGTGTAAAGGGGTCACGTATGTTTTCCATCATGCATGTAATGAATGTGCCTCTGCTCTGAAGTCAGCATTTTGGTTCTCTGTATTGTCATGCATCTTATCAGTTGGGTGGGGTGGGGTGGTGGGGGATCAGGTGCATCTCCTTCTCGTTTCCTCCACCTCCTCCTCACCTCAGCCTCTACCTCTGATAGGTAGAGACACCCATCATATGCAGGGGGGAGGGGAGTGATGGGCAGAATGGCAACTTTAATATTGGAGCGATTTCCTGCTGATAAGCCTAACGGCTGTGGAGAGGCGTGAGCGTCAGCCCTCCTCCACAATAAACACTTTCATTTTGTTTGGTTGGAGTGATGGATAGAGTGATGGAAGTGGTGAATAAGGACAACCTAAGGAATACGGGAGAGAAGGGTCGGATAGATGGAATGGATGGGGATGTTATTCAATATTAACAGATCAATCAGAGCATGGTGAAATATCCATTTTGTCGACTATATACCCCTATTTGGCCAAAAAAGCAACATAAAACTCATGTGACTTTACTGGTTGCTGTGCCATGTTGAGATGCTAAATATTTACAGCCCTCAGAGGGTGATTTGTCTCCTCATGCTGAATTTATATTGCCTCTAACAATAACACAGTCATATATCAGAAAAATGAATATATATATTCATGACTTTAAGCTCTGATGGCTTCATGATAATCATTTGTGATTTGCAGTTAGAATCTATAATGAAGAGTGCTTCAGTTTTCAGCATATGGCAGAGAAAAGCTGCAATTTAATCAAATTATATCTCACCGCTTGATACATTTTGGTAAGTGCATATCCTGTAGAGATGTTTAAAGGTCACAAAAAAATCTAGCTTTAATTTCTGCTTGGTTGTTTTATCCATATTTTCTTTAATCAGTGTCACAAAAGGCAGCAATATCTTTGATCACCCTTTAGACTGTTGATTGAAGTGATCTTTTTTCTCTTTAGAATGAGTCAACAAGTATATCTCTGTTCTTCATCTGATAGCTGTGTTAATCATTGAAGTGTTCATTTGGTGTGCACCATGTATATTACAAATAGTTATCAATAGAGGGAATAAACTTCCGGAAGTGAAATAATTTAGAAGTTAGGTTAATGTCTTTGTGAATAAAGCAAATACGGCAAATGGGCATGAATTTAAACAGGTTGCTGTTGTGAAGGCAGTCATTTTAGGCAACACACAAGTTTAATGAATTTTCAGCAGAAACACAATTATCACTGTTAGCATGTGAACAGTGGAGCAAGTAGAGCAACTTCTTCCTACTTTTTAAAAGCAGGAGAGCAAACTTCTCTTTTTGATCCCCCATTGTTGACGCCAAAGATCTGATCACACCCCGCAGTCAATTTATGAACTTTGTTATTATCATTATGCTTTTTTTATTAGCCAGCTGCTGGCAGACATTAAAGTTATGTATTTTTCAAAATTCACATCCCCACTTAATAACATAATCAGGTGCTTGTGATAAGTAGAACGAGCTTGAGGTCAGTTCGCCCTGTTACAGGTTCATGCTCTCTAGTAATGTTAGAGAGCATGCATTGCTATTTTTTACCATCCCAGAGTTCATTTAATGTTTATACTTCTTGGTAATTAACATTGTAATAAATTACAGAGACAATAATTATTCAAATGTTCAACTTTCATGCATAATTTAAACTACTATTTTTCGAAGATTTTATATTGCAATAGATATAAAAAAAAAAAAAAAAAGTGTACAAACCCCCATTTAAAGTGCTTATTTGTGATATAAAACCTTTTCCACCTTTAATGTCAAATACATACGGTACAATTCATTTGAAAAACATAAAAAAAATCTTTTAAAGCTGCAGTGTGTGACTTTTACAAAAATATGCTTTTTTTTATATTTGTTAAAGCTGTCTCCATATCCTGACAGTATGATACAGATAATCTGTAAAAAGATAAAGCTCCTCCACCACCTCCCAGTTCTACTATAGCTATCTGCATAAATGCACCGCTCCCTGTCAAAAACAACCAATCAGAGCCAGGAGGAAGGTCTTAGCGCTGTCAATCAACCTTGTTTACACACTGCTAAATGTGCTAATGGCGGAGAAACAATTTATCATTCCAGGAAAAGTTTATTTGCTATCATCATTTTTTTTCTCTCTTTCCTAAAGATAGAGGGTATGTTTGTGACATGAAAAATATTTTTAAAGTTGTAAGGCATCTTATTAGTTGTTAAATAAAGAAGGGCATAATAACAAGACCAACTGAGGATAATAAGGTAAAGTGAAATTGCAGACTTGTATTTTTTCTAGCTATTTGTATGTTATTACTTTCTTAGTATATTTATCAAACTGGAAGTTCTTTGTTGCATTTGGTAAGTATAAATCTAAGCAAACAATCACACCAGGAGTCCTTAAGGGTTCTAATTTCAGGCCACTTTATTATTATTTTTTTTATTTAACTGGGAAAAATTTTTTATTTGATTGGAATTTATCAGATTTTTTCTGACAGAGCAATGTATTTCTACAGTGAGCACTGGGAAAAGGCAGAAGAGCAAGATTTTTTTTCCACAGATTATATGTCTCAAATTATATTGTCAGGAAATAGTGACGATTTTAGAAAATATGTAAAAAATATATTTTTTATAGCACTTACATACTGAAGCTTTAAAGGGAAAAATATAAAATGCTACAATAGCCTGGTTGTATGGTTGTGCAGACCTTTAATCTAACACTTAACAGTTGTGGAAAACCAAAACTAGCTTTTTTATAGAACTAGCTAAGAACTAGATTTAACATCTTCTTATGCTAAACAGTGGAGCTGCTTTGTTGGAAATGCCCTGTTATTAGTACTAACTACATCTCCTATGTCCATTGGCCAGAGCAATATGCCTCGTAGATTACTCTGGGAAATGGCCATACACCACAAAGCAAAATCTGATTGCCTGATCAAACCATCCATCCATCGTCTTTTGCATATCTGTTGTCAGGTTGCAGAAACAAATTCAGGAAGGAAACCCATAATATCCCTTTCCCAAGTGACACTCTCCAGCTCATTCTAAATTATGGATGGATGCCTGGTAAACTTCCAAAGGGATTTGTTCAGAAAGGAACCTAGTTGGGGCTACCTTAGATGATTCCTTTTGATGCAGAGAAGCAGCATCTTCTCTCCCCTTAACTCCTCATCCTATCTCTAGGGCAGGGCATGCTCATGCTATAGGAGAAGCTCAGTTCAATGATTCACTTCTTAGTTTTTTGGTCATGATCCAAATCGTGTTGCAAGTTGGAACATTAATGGATTGATTGAGAGTTTTCAGTTTATCTGTTTATTCACTGCAACAGACCAGATCACTCTATCCAAACATTCAATTCCTTTTGGTTTAATGTTATGGATTTTCAAAAAGAGATGTAGAATAAGATACAGAGATTACAAGCAGAGATTAATTTTCTTTTGAAGTTGGTGCAAACAAGTTGAAAATTGTGTCTCTTTCTCTTTGAATGATTCAGGTTTTGGCTGGATATCTACAGCTAAAACCTGTTGCCTTTGTGTTTGATTTTATTTTATTAAGTAAAAGAGGGGGGCAAAAATCATTTTTAGTCTCTTTCTTTGCTTGCAAAGCATCAGATGATTTGGCTCAGTTTGATTCAGAAAATGATCAAACGAGCAGCAGTGATCAGATCTTCACTTTAGAAATCAGCCTTGATACAGTCAGACAATTCCTATTAAAAAGGCTGGAGGAGTCTCTTTGAAATGAGACCTGACATCTCTTTTCCACAGCCTGTCAGGGGTATTTGGTCGCTAATTTGAAACCTGCAAAATCTGCACACACGTGTATGAAAAGAGAAAGAGAGTGAGCTCCAGAGGGAGGTTAATAGAAGAGGTGACCAAAAAGAGTTGCCCAAGGCTGTTATCTGTCCAGCTGGTGAGAAGACAAGCTATCGTCTGGCTGGATTGTAAGAGCCACCCAGATCAACTGAGTCACCAGCTAATGAGCCTGGAACTACATTGTATTTACATTTAAAGTGGCTGTTTTGGGACAGTACTTCCACTCAGGTTGATTGGAGACTTTTTAGCTTTGATTCACACTGACCTTCAGGATTTTTTTAGTCTCACAATAAGATGGTTAATGTCAGCTTGTCAGTCAAACTTGAACCACCATGGCTGCTGCTGCAACACATATATCTGTTGATTCCTGGCTAATCTTTCGAGTTTGACTCATGATGTGTTGGGACCCCAGAGGGGTCCTCATTAGAACCAAAACGTTGTTTGACCTTTAAGCAGCTTGGCTTTCTTCCACCACCTCCATCCTCACCCAGCTGGGCCCAATTACCTCGCTCATTACCCCCTCCTAAACAGGTACAGGAGGTATCTACGGAGAGCCAATATAGCTAAACACAGGAGTGGAGACAGGCTTTGAGTGTGAGATTAATTCTCTCACTGATGGAAAAAGATTTTATTTTATCTTCTTTCTTTTTCTTTTATGCACCTCTATGCATCAGATGTACACTCACTGGCCATTTTATTAGATACCCCTTGTTGGTATCAAGTTGGACCCATGTTTATCCTCAGAGTTTCTCTTATTCTTTGTGACATGGATCGCATAAGCTGTCAGCAACATTCTTCTGGGAGATTTTGGTCCACACTGACAAGATTCCATGAGATTTGTTGACTCTACGTCCATGATGCAAATCTCTTCCTCCACATGCCGAAGGTGTTCTTTTACCCCTCTAAGTGGGGCACTAACCAGCTCAGGGAGGGATTTATTGCCAAAGATACCGTTATTCATGTTTTGCACACATATATATCAATAACAGTTCAAAACAAACTTTAATTGCATCAAAAATGTCTTTTACACATTCAGTTAGGACCAAAGCTATTCATACCTGGCCAATTTAGAAGTTGTTTTTGACAGAAAATGAGAAATGCATCTCTCAAAGGTTAACAAAAGAATGTGCAAGGAGTATCAGTTTAGCAAACTGTTTTTATTTATATTTAAATAAAAAATGAAACCTCAAAAACTATCTATGCTCTCCTCAGTCAATGGAAAAGATTTTATTGCCATTACAGCATCAAACCCTTCTTGTAATTGCTGACAAGCTTTTTACATCTTTCATGGAGGATTAATCTTTGGTGATGAGCTCCAAGTATTTGAAGTAGGAGGGCTTCCTTGCCATTGCCCTAGCTTTTAGCTCTGTCCACAGACTCTCTATCAGACTCAAGTTGAGACTACGATTAAGCACATTTCTGTTTAAAATTGGATTGCAGTTGTAAGTCATCATTTACCCTGATGAGCATGCAGATGCAACAATCTAAATCAAATATTTCGTATGAACCAGAGTCAAAGGGTAGAAGTTAGAAATTGTCAATGCAACAGTGTAGTTTAAAAAGCCAGGGGATGTGGTGTGGATGGGTGAGTGGGGAGGTGTAAAATATATGCTTCTTGGTACACATATTTCAACATCTGTCCTTTGCCATCAAATGACTGACAGGTCATGATTTGGGAAATTAAGTTCTATTTTAATGACATTCACACAGAGCCTGCTTATCAAAGGAAGTATCACACTGAGGACAAATAACACCTCAGTTCTGATGAACTCACCAGTTTTCAGATTGATTCGGTGTAGAAGAGAATCTTCCAAGAGATGACAAAAATCTTTTACATTGTCAAAGGAGGAGCTGATGAGCTCAGACTGATTTCCGATTATTCTTTTATTTAGTGCTGCATGAATTCGGCTCATTGTAACAATGAGAATAAACCTGTCTTTGATGCTGCACCCTGCCATCTAACCTGATAGATTAAAATGTCTGTTCCCATAAAGGGAAAAATAATAGAGCTGGAGTATTTTACTGATAAAGAAATAAATGAACAAGTTCATGTTGCTGTTCACCGACATTTATGTAACGAATACACCCATGTGTGGAAGTGCACTATTGCATGCCTAAGACTGACAACAGAATTAAGATCTAATGAGTGTGGAAACCACTGGAGTACAGTGAACCTGTTCTCATGTTCAAAAACCCAGTTTAGGATGAAATCAAGACTTATCAGATCCAGCAATGTTTTTCTAGTCTGTTATTGTCCAGGCTGTATGAATTGTAGCCTCAGTTGCGCAGCCTTAGCACACAGAAGTAGCACATTCTTAGCATGGAGTAGTATAGTCTTCTGCTGGTGTAGCCCATCTGCTCTCAGGTTTTGACTTGTTGGTCCTGGTCCAAGGGCCAAGATTGCGGCAGCTTAGAGTTCTTTGTTTAGGGTACTTTCTTTTCAGGAATTGTTGGCATTTTAAAAGCTTGCTTTCTTTGCATTTAATTTTTACCTTTACTTTTACAATAAACCTTTCTTAAATTATGTGTTCAGAGATGGTATTCTGCATACTTTGGTTGAAAGGCATTTCACCTTTCTTCCTTTCAAATACACTTAAATTCCCTTCTTCTCCATTCTGTTGCTCTGTTTGAATTTCAAAAAGTTCTCCATAAAGCCAATGAGTTAGTGTCAATGTGATTGGTCGATTCATTATTCATATCAACAAGTAATTAAACAGTTCTACCAAATAAAATATCCAGGGATATATTTGTCAAGGTGATAAAGAAGGCTGGTTCTGTTCCGGGGACTGCTGTGGGACCTCTAGAGATTATGGTGAAAAGAAGCATTCTTCATAAATTATGGACTTCAAGAAAATTATGGATTACGCTGAGCATCATCTTCTTCATCAGACTGTTGTATAACAACAAAGTGTTTTCAGTCAGAGGTATCTTTAGATTCACTGCAATACAGACTACTACAGGCCGACAGCCATCAGCATCTACAACTCTTTGAAGAAACTTGGATAATATGTGTTACAACAACATTTAATTTCCCTTTGGGATTAATAAGGTATTTTGGAATTGAATTGATTTGGGTGTATATTTAACCTTTCCAGGGATTTATGTATGGTTAATTTTAGCTCTGTTTTGCCAACCCCTCTAGAAACCCATGGATGACACCTAAAATAGAAGATGTCTCCTCGCCTGTCATGTTGATGGGATGATAGGATGATCAATGTTTGCAGGATCCTTAATAACCAGAAAGAGAAAAAGCGATGGAGGAAGGGAGAGGGAGATGGATGATTACCCTAAAAGTAGCATCTTTAATTAGATAGAATTCTGCATACATTGTGGACTGAGTGCAATCATTGGGCTAGATTAAAATACTAATTAAACAGACCCATTGCTGAATCTGGAGTGTGAGGTTGGGTTCAGCTCTTCAGGGTCATTTGCATAGCCTTCATCTTGGGAGATGGGATTTAAAGGACCTGCTCTCTTTCTCCCTTTTTTTCTTTTCCAAATTAGCAGCCACATTCACATGCTAACAAACTCAATTAAATGATTCTGCATTTTCCGCTTTGGCTCTATAATTTGGCGTAATCTATTAGAGCCCCCTTTGATTTTTGTTTTCTAATATAAATGTTTCCATCAAAGTGAGGAGGGGATGTTGAGGACAGCGTGGAGGGAAAAAGTCGGCAAAACTGTGTGATCTTGAGTGATGGATATTTAACATCGCCTCACTTCAGTTTGATTTGCATGAGAATGTCCTTTGTGAACAAAGCATTGAAAATAGCATGCCATATTTGATTAGATCACAAGATCTGAGGATCAAACTCGGGTGGTGTATTAATTACTGCAAGAACAAAGGCAGGAGCTCAAGTTATTATGTGCTGTGAATGTACAAGCACTTCTTCTGCTTTTGGGTAATCTTCAGTAAGAATAGATACTTGTGCATAGTAATAGGTGCATCTCAATGTGCACCTATGTGTTTTTTACTTGCTGGCCAAAGTGGTGCTTGTAGGACATAGTGAATGTTCAACTTCTGGGTAGCATTAGATACATATCTACAACTTGAAGTGTATAAAGTGAGATAACTTCTTGTAAATTGTTGCCAAAAAAGCCTCCTATTAACCTGATGCCTTTTGTTAGGTCACCCTTGTGGTGGCAGAGGTAAAACAAATCTCGCCTTGTTCCGGAATATGTACAAGCTAGTTTTAACACTGCTGCACAGCTAGCTGCGACATTAAGTTAGAAAAGTACCTGTTTAAAACTTTCATGAGTCACTGATTCAAATGTGCAGTAATAGGACCCATTTCTTGATTTAACTAACTGATTATGAAGAAGCAAAATGAAATCCACGCACACATGAGTGCCAGGTTATAAATTTATGGAGAGCCATTTTATACAAAATTAAATAAATAAATAGTGTTGTTTAAAAAATTATAATAAATACTCATTCAAGTAAATAAATGTCTCAATGAAATAAAACAAAATAAATATGAATAAACAGTTTATTTATTTCATTATTTCATAATAGTTTTATTTTGTGACACCTTTGTTTTGTAAAGCTACTTTACATATTTTATGGACTTTTTTTTTTTTAACTCCGTTTTATTTCAGGGTCTTTTTAATTTATGTTCTTATATTCAAGTGAGGGGGCGGAGTTACACTGTGGAGCGGGTCTGGTCAGAGTGTAGCGAGCTGAGAGACAGGATCTCAGCTAACTTCAGCACATCTGCATGAGGGTGGAACATGCGAGCTATGAGGGCTTGAACTGATGTACCAGGACAATGAAAGAGGTGGAATATCTTTGGAGTACGGGAACTCATCTCTGTTTAATCTAAAGCTCTTCACACCCTGCTCAAATCAACACAACCTAGTCGAGGCAATGGCTACACATTTCAAAATAAGAGCACATGAGCATCTCTTTACTTCCGGGCTTACAAGGAAAGCAAGGCCTGTCGTGCCCCCACGACATACGTCATGCCGACACAGGGGAAATAAATACTGTTTGGGATAACTATCTTATTCTTCAATGACCTCCATATTGCCCGCTAAACAATTTGTCATCCTGACTTCATGAATCCAGCTGATTCATGGTATGACACTAGTTGGACCAAACAGGGCTCACAAGGGGGAACACTTTGTGTAACAGATGTGAACTCACGCCAAGACCACCAAGCGCTTCTCTCTGACCAAACCAACTCTACAGAGCCACATAAAAAAGTCCACCCCCTCACTTGAATATAAGAACATGAAATAAAAGACCTTGAAATAAAAATGGAGTTAAAAAATAAAAGTCCACGAAATATGTAATGTTGCTTTACAAAATAAAAGTGTCACAGAATAAATAAATAATGATGAAATAAATAAATAAAACCATTAAAAATATTTTTTAAATATTTATCTTGTTTTTATTTCATGGGGACATTTATTTATTTGATGGAATATTTATTAATTATTTACCAATAACAGTATTTATTTACTTATTTAATTAGAAATGAAAGGGCTCTTCATAATTCAGACTTTAATAAATTTTTTAACCACCAAAAGTCTGTATAATATGCAGAAATGCTAAAAGCATAAACCATAACTCAAAGACAGCTTTTTTTTTTTTTATTCAGTACAAATAAACTAATTTAACTCTTTTTTTCAGTTGTTATATTGTAGAACATTATCAATATGCAAAAAAAAGATTTGTTTTTATTTATTTGGCTGCTAGAAATCTGGAGAATAGGTGACTTTAGAAGACAATCGGTTAAACTCAAAGTTTTTTAAGTGTATCAGAGTAAAGGTGGCTAATTTTAACTGCATGCCCCACTTTTAAAATTAAATATGGAATAACTTTAGAAAACCATGTGTCCTTTTCCTTCCTCTTCACGGTAGTGCACTACTTAAAGTTAAAATATGTTGAACTTTATGGTTGTTGTATAGCAAAACTTTCAAAAGTTTAAAGGATATGAATACCTTTTCAAGGCACTCCATTACATTAAAACCTGGTCATTAATCTTGTGTTGAATGACACAGAAAATTGGAAAACAGCATTACTGATGCACCTTTTGTATCTATACTGTAACAGAGCTGCTAAACCAGATGCAGCTTCTTTCTTGGTCACTGTTAATAATGACCTAAGCTTACATCTCTGACCAAGTTCTGCATCACACCATTGTCTGCAACCTAACGACAGCTTTTAAGTTTGCAATGCTCCTTCTCTGTTGAAGATTTTAGGTGTTTGTGTTTGGGTGCCGGACATTTTCTATGACCAGTTTGACATCTGACTCAGACTGATACATCCATTGCATCATTCTCAGTTTCACTGATTCCTTGTTCTGCCTCGGGAACTGAAAAAACCTGTGACTTTGTCACATCAAACCTCCTCTGCTTTTGTCTCCCTTTACAGTCCAAGAGAAGCAGCAGCTGGAGAAGGAGACAGGGATGAAGATAGTGGAGGCCGGAGTGAGTGATGTAAGTGCAACTTATTGAAACGGCTGCTAAAAAGTGGACGCCATGTTTGTGGTTTTCAGCTTGTCTCACCTGCAGTGGTGTATTTCACACACACACACACACACACACACACACACACACACACACACACACACACACACACACATTTGTTTAATGGCGCCACTGTGATTACTTTTTCCCTAATTGATTTCCTTTACATTTCTTGGAGCTGTTATCCCCAGAGTAAATATAAAAAACAACACAACAAAACCCTGATGCACTTTGTAAAACCTAAAGAGAGTGTTGATCGCCGCCTCTTGCAACAATGACCGGATTATCTCGAGTACTGTCACTTGTCATGATCCCCGATGCTTCGCTGACATATTCATTGGAAAAAAATTAAGAGGGGGAGGAGGAGGACTCTCTGGATGATCCAGATGAAAGGAGAGCAAATGTTATTCAGCCGTGATAAATATTCATATGTATCAAAGGTAAAGATCTAATCAAGCCCCCATTGATGCGTCATAGCCCTCCATGCTTGCCTAGTAAATGAGTTTCTTTATGGAAATGAGACAGACAGCCTTAGACCTCTGAGCTATCCTGATCCTAAAGCATGCTGGGAGCTAAGTGGATGTGGCCTGTGCACTGCAGGACAGTTGCCAATGGCAACAACCGTCACACATTGCAAAGACAAGATCATTTCCCCATGTTAGCCCTCTCTCCGTGCTGCTTTTCTTTGTCCATCTGCCTCCCTCATATCTTTTTTGGTCCTACAATTTCTCTCATCTCGTTCCTCATTGTGTCTCCGTCATGTTTCTCATAATTATCTCAGATTTTGCCACTTTTTTTATTTTTAAATGTATGACTTTTTTTCTGGTCTTTGTCTGTCTCCCTTTCTTTTATTTCATCACAGAATGATTTCTGTGCTTATAGCCAGCACTAGCTCTGGTCTGTGTTTGTCATATTGGGCCTATTTGTAGATAATTAGCTGCAATAATAGCCTCTCTGCAGGAGACAGTCTGAGGAATGGATGAATAGAAAGGAGGGAGGGGAGGGAAGGAAGAGTTTGTCTTCCACCTCATGGGGAGAAAATCTGCTCCTGGCTGGATTTTGTGAGATACGTATTTAAGGAAGCACCACGTTTATTGCTCTTCAAAAAGTGAGTTAGCAAAGTAGAAATCCTGAAAAGCCACTTAGAGGGTGTTTTATGAGCTCTAATGTGCATGTGTTGACCTCACCGGTTTGCATCCAAGAAGTGGAGAGTTAAGGCTAAGTTGGGAGAAAATGGTAGCTTTTGACAGGAGAGCATGTGGAGTGCTCTCTCCAAATACATTAGTTTAAAAGGTGTTAAACCAAAAGCCCGCTTTCAATAAATTTCCTCTAAATTGACTGCAGTTATGAGTGAATTCATGCCACGGTTTGTTGAGAGGTTCTTCTTTATTCTGCTTATTAATGGCATGGATGGAAATATGCTGGGTAAAATTGCTCTATGAATCCATTACAGGTACCGAGCAGGAAATTAAGCCGTACTGTGAATTCTTTCTTCTGAGTTTGTATGAAACCACCACAGTGGTTTGTGTCATTAAGCCTTATCACTGTCAGCTCCCACACCTCCTTGTTTTTTTTTATTTAAGAGGTGACAAATGACAGAACAGCTTAGGAAGATGTCCAGATAGAGCAAACGTCAATACTAGGAGATGCTCACGAGGATAAGCAAATGTCAAAGTGGGGAGGAGGGGACATTAGTCAATAAGGCTAAGCAATATCCACTCCATTATAGATTACATGGAAGTTGGCTCACAATATAAAAGAAAGGCATTACTTTTCCTGCAGGATGCATGGATGCAGGATGAATTCAGGCACATTTTCTCATATTTTTCACTAGTTCAGTCAGACTGAGCCAGGAGAATTTGTGAACATCAATTTTCAAATATGGAAACAGATTCTCACAGATACTCAGTTGGATTTAGGTCTGAAGAGCCAGTTACACCCTTCGTCCTGCTAGATACAATTTGATTTGAACCACAAACCAACAATACCCTTAGAAAAAAAATGATAGCTTTGTTTATTTTTATAACTAAAAAGACTAAAATTATAGCTAAATTAAAGAAACACAATTTTATTTTGATTTTTAGGTTCTGGAATAAAAGAGAAAAGAGAAGAAATACATTTTCCTCAATTTTAAATTTATAGGAAATGAAGGGGGGAAATGATGCACTTGGCAACTTAATGAGAAAAGCAGGGGTAATTTTTTTTTTTTTCACACAGTCTTATTCTCTTCTGAAAATTCCGTACATGTCAAGCAAAAAACAAATTGCTAAAACTTTTTTTATTACCTTAATATTTAACAGCACAGTTCTGTCCTTTATTATGTTTGTTCAAAGTTTTTATGAGCCACTATTGAGGCCCGAAGGAGCCACAGGTTGCAGAAAATCTTTTGGGGATTGCGTTTTACACTCTCCAAATGGTTTTCTTCAAGAACAACCCTACTTAACTCAATCAATGTTCCTATTCACGCTGACCAGCATTCCACACCATTATGCTGCCACCACCAGGTTTCACCACAGGGATGGTGTGTGTTTCACCACACACCATCCCTGTGGTGAAACATACAGTGTTAGTTTTCTGCCACACTAAGTGTTTAGCATGTGGGCTCTGGATGGCTTGGGGAAAACAGTAAATCTGGCTTAATATGGCTTCATTTCAACAATGATTGTCTTCTTTCCATTCTTACATAAATAATAAATCATAGTCGATTGAACAGTACTCAGTGAGATGTTAAAAGTTTGAAAACTCCTAATAACCAACACAAAAATAATGTGGCAATCAGAAAAAATTCAAAGGATACTAATACCTTTGCAAATCACGGTAAATTATTCTTATTTAGAAATCCATCCTATCTTATTAACAGCTGCTTCCCATGAGACAACATTGCAGATATTAAATGTGTTAAAAATTTAACAAAATGTAAGACGTGGAATGAATAAACTCATGGTTGATGCACTAACAGGCTGCTCTGTATACATTCAAACCACCCTGAAACCATATGTAGAAAACAGACCCTTACTGCTCTCAGTTTGGGATATAAAGTCTGGCAGGTTGTAACACACTCTGACACCTCCAACATAATTGTTCGTAAACAGCTCTGCTGCTGCCCTTTCTTCCTCCTTGAGTCTTTATCGTTGAGCTGAAGACAGCAGCAAGGCAGAAGGTGCTGACAGCCACTGATGGTGCATGACTGGTACTAGCCAGGTAATCTATTTGGTTGAGAACTGTCAGTCACAATAGTAGATATTTTAGAAATAACATTCTTCAGTTCTCTTATGATGCACAATAATCACTACACTTGTTTTAAAAAAAAAAAAAGGAGGAAATAGCCTGTACATCTTACTTAAAGGTGTATTATGTAAAATCGACTTTTTTTAGCTTTACATCATGTTATGTTATTCCCTCATTAAAAACATACCTGGAGTGTTGCTTTGATTCTTTCATGCATGTTTGAGAAATCCTTTAATCTCCCTTGGCAGCCATTCAGCTGTGCAAAACGCCCGGATGGACCTTGAGTCGCCTTTAAGACCCAGCTCCTCCTTAGAGCTGCAGTTTCTAAGCTTCCAAGCTTCTGCCTCACAGAACAACCCTGCCACGTGACTTCCCGTCTCGGCTCCTTCAGACCGGCCAGCAGTAGTTGGCAAACACCTGGTGGAACTGCGCACCTGTTGAGCTCATTACACTAGCTACATCTCAGTGCAACACTGGTAAAAACATTGTTAAAGGGTTAGTTGTTGTGATGACTTCCTGAAGGCAGAGTTTCAGAAAGACGTTCAAGGTGTTAAATTACGAAGTCAAATTTATTTTAAGTCATATTTGAAATATACAGCATTTTTGTAACAACTGAAGGTTACTATAAGATGATTCTATGTGCCTTGAAAACATCTAATACTGTCCCTTTAATGTTTGTGGAGTTTATCCAGAAAATACTCTCTGAGATTCAATATTTGAGTCATAATGACCACAAACTTACACTGTGAATAAACATCAAGTAAAGATTTATTCTAATGTGCAGAGGCTTTCATTTACATTAAAAATGCAATATTAAGAAAATGGCAATCATCTAATCGCTGCCAGCTTGATGCAGAAACTGAAAACTAATAGTGTTTTCTTTGCAACAATATTTTTCTAAATCTTGCATTTAGACATGCAGCCAGTCTGCATGAGATGGTCCCCATGTGGTTGGGATGGTGGTTAAATTGAGATTCATAGACATTTTGACAGCAGTCTTGTGTTCAGAATAACTCCTGCAAACTGCTTATGTGAAGAGGCATTCATTAAGCTCAGAATTCCCACAGCTGAATGCTGACTGATTATTCTACCACTAAATCTAAATCATGTATGGCAGATGAAGAACTTCAATGCTGAGCATGCGGGTGTTAATGCATTTTCACTCCAAAATAGCTTCAGTATCAGTATTTGTGTGGTTGTAATATAACAATCTATATGATTTTGCTATGCATATTTCCAGTTTCTACCATGTCCTTTAAAGGCAGGAGCGTGATTTCATCCTTTCCCAAACTTATGTGTAAATTTATTACTCTTTAAGTTCTTGGAAACTGTGACTTCCACTAAAGTGATATATAAATTAGAGCTGTCAACGTTAATGCAATAACGCATGCGATTAATCTGAAAATCACTTTAAAATTACATAATGCAAATTAATCAAATTAGCTATTTTGACCTAAAAGCCTCTCTCTTCCGCAGAAGGTTACCTAGTTCACAGCAGCGCATTGTGGGCTTCACATAAGGGGAGCAACGAACGACAGCGAAAGGCAAAGGTTTTCTGCGATAATGACAGCAGACAGCAACAGAAGTTGAACATTTCTTGTGTCATGTCGCTAGTCCGTGTGTGCATCTCTACGTGTACGAGCTTGAAATCTCACATGCACAAACTTTGCTGGTCGCTTAGCTGGAGGAGGGCAAGTGACTGTTGCCTCATCGCACAAGTTTCATAGGAAATGGATGGAGAGGGAGCGACATCGCCACCCATGTGTCAAGGCCATTACACGGTCTTGTACTGTGCAGCAACAATGCAGAGTCGCAAACACAAGTGAAAAGATGAACCAAAGGTAGTATGTACATATTGCAATCATGAATTATCCTTCCACCAAAGCAGTTTATAGTCAACATTTCTAAATTAACGTTTAAAACAAAATTACTTCTTTTAAACCTTCCTGAATATGAAAACCTGGAAAATGGAGAATTTTCAGATATGTTTGGTTTGAGACAATGAAATATTTTCTTGAACCTTTTTTGAAACTGTGCATTTTTATATTTCAGGCTTACAAAGTTGAGTATAGTGATTAATCATGATTAATCACACCACTGAATGTGATTAAGCTGATTAAATTTTTTAATCGATTGACAGCACTAATATAAATATACAGGAAAGCAATCTCTAAATTCTGAAAAGTACCAGGTTACGAGTCACTTCATACAATAGACAAGTCCCAAGAATATCTTTTACATTCCAGAAAGTAACCTTTAAGTTCCAGGAAAGTAACATTTTTGTTCTGATGAAAGTAACCTAGTGGGTTTGGAAACTAAACATAAATCTTCCAGGAAAGTACATGATTATATATCAGTTGAAAAAAAACTACCCAGTCCCTGAGAGTAACTTGTCAGTTACAGCAAGACCATTTCTAGGATCTGGAAATGAACCTCTAACATGTGGAAATTTTACTTTCAAGAAAGAACCAAGTTACAAGTTACCTTACAAAACAGTCTGGATCCCAAAAATTAACTTGTAAGTGCCCATAAAAGTAATTTGAAAGTTCCTGGAAAGTAAACTGTAAATTCCTGCAAGTGTGACCGGAATGTTTCTGGAAATGCATCTGATCCGAGAAAGTAGTCTCTAAGTTTCAGAAAGTAACCAGCAAGATCCCGGAAAAGTAACCAGTTTGTTCCTGAAAAGTAACTCTCAGTTTTTGGACTATATGGAATGTATTATACATTGCTGCAAGAGGCAAGTGATATCAACAAATAACATGACCCTGCAAACATAAAATACATAAATTGAGTGTGTTTTTAATCTGCACAGTCAACTCTGTACACTGATATAAGTGGTACACTTATGTCAGGTTTCCTTTTTCAGTTGTAATATTTTCATCCCCCATCAACATGAATTTGTTTTTCAATATTGGCATAAGGTCCGAGGTTCTCAGTGGCTTATACAAACCCATGTTTTTAATTGGTAAAAACATTAATAAATCTTTGGTAATGAAAGTTTTGACAGAGTTCAGATTCTGTAACCTCACTTCAAGTTGGACAGGCAACTCATCATCAGCTCATCATTAACGTAACACTGAAATGTGGCTTCTGTTTTATTGTTTGCATTTGCTTTTATTGTACAAATACAGCTAAGCACGCAAATTGCCTTTTGTAAATTTTCCAAACACTTAGTCATGTCCAGTCTACATTGGTGCAGAATAGGTGAAATCTGCAATATTTTTTTAATAGAAATATCTTACATTTACTGACATCTGAAAATATTTGTTTTTTAGTTTAATTTTTCAAGTTGACTAATTTGTCACAGTACTTAGCCATGATACTTGCTTCAGATATCAGAAAATTGTGTCATTAAGCTTAAATGTAATTATGATGGATTTATGTTGGTTGACCTGAAAGGCCAAACTTAACCTAAATATTAACAACAAAAATGTCAAGGAAAAGTGAAGTGCGGAAAACAATGCAATTCATCATCAATTATTCCCCTTCTTTACATTGAAGGGGAATAAAAACCAATATCCTTGCAGATTTGAACACATATCTAGACAAAACAAGGTAAAAATTATGCTGTTTCAATCTAAAATAAGTTTGCTGATACCACACATTTCTATTATAAAATCAAAAAACCTCTCACAGATATTTAACAAGTTAACCTGCTATTTTTTCATCATTTCTTTGTCTCTTTTGGTCTTTAAATGATATATTATGTCCTCTGGATTTACTTCTATATAAAGATAAAGTGTAGTCAAAATCAGCCCCAAGATTTTTTTAAATCACCACTAATTCAGTGGGGTCGGATATTTTCTGGTAGAGATATGATCACACAGATTTGCATGGAATTTGCATTTTTGATGGAAAATTTGTTTACCATGAATATTTATTTCTGTGTTGTTTTATTAAGAGGGAACAGCACATGTTGCTCCCTTTTAATCTAACAAAGCTCGCATATTGTAAAAAAAAGAAATCCACTTCAGCAAGTAACAGGCACTGCAATTTCCCCAAGCAAATGGGACAAATCATCTCTGCAGTGACTTCAAAGCAAAACTACATGAACCATTTCTTACCAGAGGGAGGGGGCATGGCGACTCAAATAAATAACTGTGATGTGTTTTACATGAATACATGTTGTAGTAATGTTTTTTTTTTTTCAGATTTAAAGAATCACAAGATATGATAAACGTATTTTATGTAAATTTGAGATCCTTTGTTCTCATTTAAGTTTGCTTCTCCTCAGAGGCAATAAAAGTGGTTTATTAACATTGCAAGATGTATGCTATGCTGCTTCCTGTGTTAAAGTATTTGTATCAGCCAATCATTCCTACATTGGCCCCAATTGCTTTTTTCACAAAGACAATCTTCTTTAGACACCGTAATAAGCCCAAACAATATAAAAATGGCTGTCTATAAAAATTTTAACAGTGCAGGAAGGCCAATCTGGCCATTTTAAAAGTGGCTAAAATGCCATTACTGTGGCAGATCTGGATGTGAAATGTCATATTGGAGCAGCCCCACTGTGCCTTCAGCTCCGAGTAACGCTGCCTCTTTGGAGACTCCAGCTGCCTCCCACTGATGAAAGCCCGTCCAGCAACTCTGTTTCTCAGCAACCTTTTACCATCACCTGACCTTTGGACTGTAGAAATGTCTTTGATTCCATGCCATGCAGCTTGGTATTTGCCTCTATATAGTATGACGTGTGCTCTCTTGCGGGAGAGGCTGGACTTGTCTGTTTTTAATGAGTACCAGAATGTAAAGTGTTTACTCTCCTATCTTCTTCTTGCTTCTTTTTTTATTCGGCTGCCTTTTTAAAAGGACCTATAGTTCCTGAGTGTAGGTGACACTGGTATTCCTATTTCGCTTGTTAAAAGGTAATTCTGTGCAGTTTTGCAAAATAAAATGTGTATATTTTTTTGGATGTGTAGATGACTTCCTGAAACAAGAGTTCAAGGTAAAGTTGGCTTTGAAAGTGGTTTAGAAGTTTAGATTAAATTAAAGCAAAAATACGCTAATGAAAGGTTTCACACTGTTATGAATACTTACCTAAATGTCCTGTCTTTTGTCTGCTGTCTAAGTCCTTACTTCTTTTATTTTTCAGGTTATTATTTCAGGTAACATTTCATGGTTAACTGGTCACTTTGTCCTCAAAAAGTCTTGCAGGATTTGTCAGAAATAAAATTTTATACCACCAGCTATCCTCAAACTCTTCCAAAAATCTTAATACACAGAAAATTAAGAGGAAAAACTAAACTAGCTAGCTAATTAGGGAGCTAAATCTTTACAGGTTCAAAATATTTAAAATAAGTAATTTTTCTGGAACCTACAGGTTATTTTTCCTAAAGTTTGAGGTTGGATTCCAGAATATACAATTGCTTTCTTGAAACTTACAGGAAACTTTATCTGAACATGTGTGTTTACCGACTTGTGATTTCTGGGGGGAGAGAAAGAGAGAGAGAGAGAAAGAGAGAGAGAGAGAGAGAGAGCAAGAGAGAGAGAGAGAGAGAGAGTTTATCCCCTAAGAGAAATTCACATATCCAGTAGCTCCGAAATGTCCATAAAAATACAATAAACAAAGCAACAGTCGAAATAAACAGGGGAGATTCTCCTAAGAACATTGAGAAGCATTATTGCAGTAGTATAAGAAACCAACAGCAGTCCAGTTCATGAACCCCTTCCTTTAGACTAAGTGTTGTACATCCTAATGGCAGTGGGGCCAAAGGGTCTCCTAAACCTCTCAGTTCTGCAGCAGAATGAGATGAGACCTCTGTGTGTAGCTGCTTCTCTCCCCCATCAAGATGTTATGGAAGGGAGGGTTACAAAAAAAAAAAAAAAACAACAACAATAAAAAAACTACTTGAGTGAGTTGCAACAAGTAACCAATGTTCTTGAAGAAAATCCTTTACGCTCCAGAATGCAGGCCTACCAGGTTACTACCCCAGTCCCTAAAAATTCCCTGTGGGTTCTGGAAAGCTGTGGAAATGATACCCCTATTTTCCAGGATCCAAGGTTACAAGTCATTTGAGGAAATAGTCATTTCATCGTTTGGAACAGACAAGTTTCAGATAGTAACTTCTCAGTAACATTTTGAAAAGTAAAAATCTTTTTTTTGAGGATGCTAACATTCTTAAAAGAAGAATTCTAACTAAAGATGCATTGTTTTGTCTATCCTTTTTTCATTTTCATTTCAGTTTACATTTCAAGATTAACTTTTCCCTTTGACACACAATGGGCAGGTCTTGCTGAACTGCGCCAAGACAGAACAGATTAGTGGACTTGGGCCGTGGATACATTTATCAGAGGTGTCAGGGCATTTGAGTAGACCAGGATTGCTGGACGGTCATGCCTAGGAGACAGTCGATGATACTGCCACTTATCTTTGTTGCTCTTGAATGTTAAAAGCTGGAAGATTTTTGCTTTCTCAGCAGAGAATCACATGAGGCTGAGGCGACGTTTACACGAGACCACTGTCTGGAAACTGCCGGTATTTTCGGATGTTAATTGGGAAAAAGTTCCACGTTCAGACGAGACCGCCAAGACACCTTGAATTCGCTGTAGTTGTCATGACAGGGCACTATATGGAGCTGTGATTTTAGCATCTTGTTGAAACACGCATTCACTTTTGACCCTTAGCTTCCACCTCATTTAGAAAATAGCAACTTGTCTTCGTCTCCAATGAATCAAGTGGTCATATAGCACATATATATCCCACATCAGTAGGTGTGTTAAACTGAACAGCTCAGGTAGCACACACAGTACAATGCTATTGTTTTTGTTGTTATATACCCGTGCATACGTAGAACAAATCCTGCAGCCCTGCATTCTGCGCATGTGCGCTTTACACCTGCAGAGTACTTCACACCTCCCCGGGGGGGCTGTTCCCAAAAAGTTTCACTCTGAGACCTGGTTTCAAAAAGAGACTCAGAGACTCCGTTCACTGGAGACGTGTAAACAAGCGGCTGGATGACAACAACGTTATGGTTTCACTGAAAACCGGCTCTGTGTAAACCGGGCCTTACTCTTGTCTTCAGTTGTAGCTACATATTCCGTAGACCGCATCTTGACCACTGTGTCAATTGGCTGGTTGTTTATAGAACCACCACTGTTGATGGGTGACAACATCCAACAGAAAGTCATAATCAAATGCTTCATTTTTTGTCAAGTTTTTTTTTTTAAAGAAGGGTCCTACTTGGTTGATTTCCATGAATTGAGTCTTATATGTTGTCTGCCTTGAGATGTAGGCACCAGAATAGCTTAGATCCATCAGGATGGGCCAGATGGTCATCCTTTGCATGTTTTCTTGGACTCATGCACAACCATTCTTGCCAGCTAGGCACCATATTCCCTTTTGAAACCAGATAATAATCACTCTATATAGACGTTTCCCTTCTTGTCTTGTTTTTACTGTAAGTTGTCTAGGTAACACCTTTCTACCTCCCCCCCAAAAAAATAACGTATCTATTGACAAGTTAAAGGTTAGAATGTTTTTAAACTAATCAGGTTTCATTAGCTGCTTCTGAAATGCAATAGACTATTTTGTTCAAAATTTGCAAAAGTTTCTTGGATTAAGATTTATTTGAGAATCAATCAACTGTAAAAAATTATTAACCAATTGTCCTTCTTCTTTGCTTTGAGACCCTAAGGCTTGAGGAACTTTAGTATGACCTAATAATGATTTCATTACAAAAATGTTTCACCTGATAGCAAAAGAAAGATTCTTTATTCTACCCCAATGGGGAAATTTAGGTATAAACCAAGTATCACTGAGTTTGTAGCATTATTTGTAAACACAGACTTTGGATCTAATATTTAAAAAACCTAATTAAATCATGATTATATTTATAAATATTGAGAAGATTTTTTTTCAGCAATGGCTATATTTATTTCAACACAATACTCAAGCAATCTCTTTGTACTTATGCACATTTTGCATTGGATCACAAAGTTCTAAAAAAATATTTGACTGCAAATGCACACTCTGTTTTCTCAAATAATACACATTTTAAAATTTTTTTGCAATTTGCATGTTCAAATTATTCCACAAAGATATGGTGGACTTTATAATTAAATTTAAGACTAGATTAAACAAGTGAATGTTTGTTGACTGTTGTCTGGCAATAGCAGCAGTGGGGTTGAGGGGCCGGGTGCCTGGGAGAGGCTGGGGGTACAGTGCCAGAGGGGGCCCTCGATGTGCACAGCTGGATAGCATGGCAGAGGTTCTAAATGTCAGCATTGAAGGGGGATGCTGCTGCCATTTGGCCTGGCGTGCTGCATGCCAAGGGACTGGCAGCAGGATGCTGGGGCAAGGTGCTCCTGCTTCCAGCCACAGAGCTCTCACCTTCTGCCATTTATCATGCAGCTACTTGCCTAGCACATCTGGCACATCGGCACTGACAGCAGTAGGAAAAGCCCTTGCTGCAGGCCAACCAGTGGCCCTTGGTAATCTTTTCAACATCACAACAAAATATTAAGGCAGCAGTATTTGTTCGACTACTTTTAATCTTATTGTCTGAATAAAAAAATTCAAAAGCAAGATCAGTTCTTATGTTGAAATAGTGGGATACTTAACAAAAATCTGAATATAATCCAAATTTTTATCTAGCTATCATTTTTTTTAAGCCAAACTCTATCTGAATTCATGGTAGCTCTGAAGCTGCGCATTAATTATTGCTCAGTGAGCGCACAATTCGGAAACCACTTTGCTCCCAGTAAATTAAACGTAATCAACTGTCATATCATCTTTTATTGACTTTAATTGACTATAATTGCGAATCCTGCTGTAACTGCTAGTTACTTTCTGCATGGCAAGGTCAACTAAATTGCCTGATGAGCTGTTATGGTCTTTAATATGATGACCTTGACTGGAAAGCTGGTGTATGAAGACCTAGCGTCTGTGTGGATAAAGCATGAAATGATGGTCTGCTGTGCAGCTCCAGTTAGTAGTTTTACAACTTCTACTTATAGGCTTTGATTGCTGAAAGATGGTATGGTGTAAAGGCTTGGTAATATTTAAACATGCCCTGGATAGTGAAACAGTACATCTACTGTATCAGGCTTACTCATATATGAATGTGTTTAAACTTCGATCACTTGCAAAAGGGATAATACCCTCTGATTTTTCCACACTTTGTCACCATACAACCATAAACTTCAATGTATTATACTGCATATTTTATGTGACAGAGCAACATAAAGTAGTGCATAATCATCAAGTGGAAGGTTAAGAATTCATGGTTTTCAATTGTTTTGACACATAAGAGTGTGGCATGCATTTATTTTCAGTGTGTGTCAGTCCTTTGCAGAAGTACTTTTTGCATCAATTACAGCTGCAAGTCTTTTGGAATACATTTCAAGTCACTTTGCACATCAAAGAACTGAAATGTTTCCCCATTCTTTCTCGCAAAGTAGTTCAAGCCTAGTCAGATTGGATGTGGAGTATCTGTGAACAGCAAGTTTCAAGTGTTCCCACAGATTCTCAATTGGATTTGGTTTGGGCTTTGACTGGGCCATTCTAACATGTGAACCAGCTCTGGCTGTATGTTTAGAGCTGGAAGATGAATTGCTGCCTCAGTCTCACTTATTCTTACAGAATTCCTTTACATTTAACTCCATTCATCTTCCTATTAACTCTGACCAGCTTCCCTGTCCCTGCTGAAGAAAAGCATCCCCATAGCATGATGCCACCATGTATCACTGCGGGACACTGTTTAGTATAATGTGCAGTGTTACTTTTCCACCACACATAGCATTTTTCATGTAGGAAAAATAATTTAATTTGTCTAATTTGACCAAAGCACCTTCTTCCACATGTTTGCTTATATGAAATTTCTTGCAGCTTTTCTATGCTGAGTGCATAACTAGTAGTTGTTGTGTTGACATATTCTTTCACATAAGTTCAGGATCTCTGTAGTTCCCCCAGATTTACCTTGGGACTCCTGGCAGCTTCTCTGGTAAATCTTCAACTTAGTTACATCTTCTCCTTCTCCAGTCACATTAGGTGGATAGCCATGTCTAGCTATGCTTGCAGTTGTGGCAGTCTTTACATTTTGGTAAGGTGGACTGAACAATGCTCTGTTACATGTTTAATGCTTAGGATATTGTTTTGTGATCTTATTCTGCTTCAAACTTCTCCAACAATGTATCCCTGACCTGTATGCTATATTTCTTTGACCTCATGATATAAAGTTCTCTAACAAATCCTCAGACGCCTTCACAGTTTATGAATTAGGTCAATTCTATTACACTGGATTTTATTTAGGGGTAACAGAGCAAGCATTTGTAAATAAAAAATGAAAACAATGTATCATTTGACTTCCACTTCACAGATATGCCCTACTTGTGTTCAAAACACCTAAAGTCGTCATAAAAAAGACATTTAAATTCGTGGTTCTAATGTGACAAAATGTGAAAAGGTTCAGTGGTTATAAGAACTTTTTAGTGTACAGACAAATGTAATATTAGTTTTAATACATTGAATTCCGTGCATCTATTAAGTCAATTTAGATTGATGAGTTCAAAAAGATTTATGGGCTTTTGTTACAACATTAACTAAATTTATTGAATCATATATGGGCCAAAACTTTGAACAGTTGCTTTAATGCACGTTGGCTTTCATCTTAGTTCATGATGCAATCACAGCAGATTTAACTTGTGAAGAAAAAAAAGTACTGATCAAGATCAGATGTAACACCTTTCTGTGTCCTGCTGCGAGGAGAGCTTTGCTTCCCATATCTCAGTCATGTTCATCTATAGACACCTGCCAACAGGCCTGTTTGCATTCACAGGCGTTCCCATCATGTCAGGTGTTTGTTGCAAATGCACAGATGTAGCTAACACCCGGCGTGGTTACAGGTGGTGCATCACTGTAAAAGGAGAGCTTTTCATCAGTAGCTGCAACACAAACAATCTGAGCACACACAGGCATGATACCAAGCTAAAAAAAAAGTAATTAAGTACTTGTGAGATGTATTAAACTTGATGTCTTATAGAATTTGTGTGGAGCAAAGGGGAGCAAAACAAAGAAACTGAGATCCTCCTACTTTGAAGTTAATCTATAGAAGTGTCCTTTTCCCCTTATCTGTTAACATAAAGAATTATAGGTGCATCTCATTAAATGAGAATATCATCAAAAATTTGGTTTATTTTAATAATTTAACTCAAAAAGTGAAAGTCATATGGATTCATAAACATAGAACAATATATTTCAACTGTTTAGCAGTCATTCCCATTATTGTGTAGCCCATAACATGGCCTTAACATAATATATCTCAAATAAATATCCTTTTTTGTTGATCTTAAGTAATATTCTAATTTTCAGAGAAACAATTTTGGGCTTTCAATTCCTGTAAACCATAATCACTAAAATTAACAGAAATAAATTCTTTAAACATATCATTCTGTGTAGTAAAGCTGTGTGGCATGAGTTTTACATTTTCAGTTGTTGCCCTTTACCATTAACATGCTTGGACACGTCACTCCGGGAACAACCAGTGTCTTTAGCAATGATCTTTTGTGGCTTAGCCTCTTTGTGGAGTGAGTTCCTGACAACCTCTTGGGAAAATGTAAAGTCAGGACTTTTCATCATTGATGTTTGACAGTCATGACATTTACATTACATAAAATGTCTGTTAAAAATCTTTTTACTGTTCATCTCATATAAATTGCTAATTTTCTGAGAAAAAATCTTGGGGGGATTACTTTGGCTAAACTAAACACATTTTTGGAATATGTTACTCTGTGTCTAGTGAACTAAATAACATAAGTTTCACTTTTTCCTTCCACTCAACTTTCCCTTCATATCTTTGGATACAGTTGTTCTTATGGACCGTGTCAATGACCGTCTTGCTGGACAACCGTCAAGTCAGGAATCTTCTCCATTATTTTCTTAGCCATTGCATTGATATAACATTTCTGTATTTCTGTAATTTTGGAGTTTCAATAATTTACAGAAATCAGTGCTTGAAACATATGACTGTGTGCAACGAATCTCAATTAGATGAGATGATTTTGCATTGGCTGTCTGCAGAGCAACTGCCAAGTCAGGAATCATCCCCATGATTGTGTAGGGCATAAAAAACATTTATACTTAAAATATATTTGTTCAATCTAATATTTGAATACTCTCATAAACTGAATTTTGGGTTGTAATTAGCTGTACGCCATAACCATCAAAATTAATAGAAAACTTAAACTAAATCACTGTGTGTAATGAGTTTATTATGAGTTTTACTTATTTAATTTAATTACTGAAATAAATTAACTTTACAATGATATTCTATTTTTAAGAAGCACGGTGATGCAGTCACGTCTGTTGCTGTTCATTACGTACATATAAAAAAGCAAAATACATTGCCAAGGCTTCACTGAAAGCCATGGAGTGTAATTATGTTTGCAGGTGAAAAAATATGGTGGATTGATTGCATAGCCTATATTTACAATAATGAGCCACAGACGTATTATTACATGATAGAGCTATCAAAATCTCCACATAAATCATAATTAATTTCTGCCTTTAGAATTTCCGATCAGCCACACTTGTTGTTGCGAGCGGCAGTGGTTTGAAGCCATTAGAGATGTGAGCTGATGCCGTACTATAGACGCTGCAGCAGCAGCAGCTTCATTAGGGATTCACAGAGGGGCCTCACCACGAGCCGCGGCACTCGCTTTGGCTCGAGGGCAGACTGCTCGTACAAAGCTGCTGGAGCTGTGAGACAGACAGAGAGAGAGACAGACAGAGAGACAGCGAGACATGCTTTGAGGCTGCAAGCTCTGGCCCGAGCAGCGTCAGTTCTGCTCATGCGGAGAGTTGCTTTAGCAGCGTAAAGCCCCTGACTCCTCCCAGCTGATTGGTGTGGCTTCATTAGCATGGACTTGGACTCCTCCGATTAGCAGTAATTAAAGGGAGAAATCAGAGCTCCTGCCTGCAGTCCAGACACAGCCGGAGTCTGACATGCAGGCGAACGGCTGGAGTCTGTGCCAAGTCACCCCACCCCCAAAATAACCCCCAGGGTTACACCGGCACACACGCCTCCCCACCTCCCCCCCCGGAGGGCGCACGCGGGGCCAGCGTTGTCATGGCGACAACAGGAGAAAACTGTTTAATGAAGACGCTGATGAGAATTTATGAGGCTGCGGCGGCGGCGTGCGTTTTACAGGGATACGACCCTTAGCCTATCACGCACCGCCTCCTGTGGTTCTACATCTATATTTTCACTTACAGAAGCCAGAGCTGATCTTTGGGGCGTGTACTCGGGCAGGTGGCCTCAATATGCCGCGCGTCCTCCAGAACCAAGGTGGCAGCTGGAGGACATGTGGTACTGGCTGTCCAATAAACCTAATCCAAAATGTTTATTGTCGTCATTTAATTTAAAGTGGGGGAAATAATAATCTGCTAATGTCCTCTGAGGCACCTCTGAGACATTTTGAACAGAAATTGTGTTAGCTACGCTGAAGCAAAAAACCAAAATGCATTTAAGTGTTTTTTAAATGGGCAGAAAAAGATCATTTAAGAAAGGATAATTGCCTTTAAAGTCCACCTGCTGGGTGGCCCAATCATGACCAAGACTGTTTTGACTGTTGCATTCTCCTCTTTCTGTGAACTTTATTTCAAACAAGGTCCAGGGTCAGACTTAATTCACATGGCATACACTGATAATCTCTGAGTACATGCATAATGCTACCTAAACTACAAGCATTTGAGACATATTTTGAAAAATATTTGCTGAAACAAAATTGTTCCTGTTGAAGTAATATCTTCTTCGGATGTTAGAATATCAAACAGCATTTAGGAGGGAAGCAGCACCTCTCACATCTTGACATCCAAACATCACAAAGTGACTCCTTGGTTAGCTGTCCCTCTTCACTCTGCATATCCATGGCAACCAACTGCTGCTTTGACTGATGAGTGGAAGTCCCCACCCCTTCCATTACCTCTGCAGCTTTCAGTTCAGAGATGGGACACAGAACCAGGACAAGAGCCCAGCTACTGCTTCATCCTTACAGTACAGTTAGATTTGGAGACACTGCTATGGACCTTGTTAAAAACAAAACCATAGCAGTCTCTTACTTCTGGGTTTACATGTTGGATGTGTTTTCAGATGTAAAAAGTCCATCCTGTTATTGAACATACAAACTTTAGAAGGAAAAAGCAATCGTGTTGTTGTTTCCGACTGAGTCAGCCACAATATATATTTATATATATGTATATTTTTCACAGGTGAGTAAAGTTTGTCATGTTTTTGGCTTTAGGGTTTTCATTCCAGTTTGTCTCCTGTTTTTTTTCTCTGCGTTTTGTAAAACAGTTTTCTATTTAAAGACTAACTTAACCCCAAATCAACTTTTTTTTCATTGTAGATAAGCTGCATAAACTGGGCCTTAAGGGTGCTATCTTTTGTCATTGTGCAAATTGTGACCTTTTCATGTAAACTTGAAATCAATATTTGACCTTAAACCATCTTAGTGCTGGCCCCATTGAGTTGAAAGGTGGCTACTGCAGTTGAATTTTCCTACTGGTTACAAATGGTACCGCATAGTTGATGTCTGCGTACGGCTATAAAACCATCTCACTCAGTCCCTCACCCCCAAATTGCGAGCATTGTGAGCAATGATCAATAGCGCTTTTCAGCTTTGCACGTGTGATTCATTTGCAATGTGGACGGGGACTGGAATGGGTCTCCTCTCTGCTCTGACTTTTGGCAGTGTTTGCTGCAGGATTTCTGTGTGAGACTGGCCACAGTGCTTAGGAAGGAGGAGGGGTTCATGGCAGCACTTGCTGCTCACTCAGTTACTGCAGAGCGACTGGTGCTTTCATGTGTCATCACCAGAGTCTCCAGTAACAGAAAAAAGTCATTAGATTGGTCACTAGTCGCTTTTTTGAAAAAAAAGTCACTAGAGTGATCTGAAAACTCTTTAAATATAACAACAAAGTTGTTAAGATGGCAACAGTGCTGTCCCTTGTCCTGACCAGACCCCAGCTTAACCTCCTCCGCTGATCCCACACTTGGCCATGCCTCTCAGTGTCTCTTGACACCACCCACATTGGTGGAATTTTTAAAAATTTGTCTTGGAGGCAGGGTTATGCTTTTACATCAGGTTTAGCTCCACTTTAAGTTGTCCCTAGTGTTCATTGTAAAGACATATTTTATATCTTTCTCTTGGACTTTTTTTTCCATTGTCCTTAGATTTGCTCAGCTGTTATGTTTCTGGCATCCGACTTTAGCACCTTTATCGATTTCCCAGTCATCATTGTCCACTGTCCACTGTTTGTCTGCAGTAAATATTATTCACCAATAGTAGGCCACTCAAGAGGTTTATTCAGCCAACCAGTTCCAGTGGTAAGCTGGTGCTAGAGATTGCTTTGCACCAGTTCTTTTTGTTTCCACCACCCTGAGCTCCAGCTCTGGTTCCCAACTCTGAAGTGACCCAGAGGAAAGACTGTTTTCATTAAGAGCCTGGGAGAACCCCTTTAGAGACCAACATTCATGCAAAATGTTATAATCTCCTTGTTTAAAACTCCAGAGTTTTAGGACAAAGAAATGCAGAACGTGAAGCTTCACAAATAATACAGTGATTAAATTTTCTACCATCTGTAACATAAACACATATTCCACAACTATGGCAGACTTTTATAAATAAGTCCTGTAAATGTGCCAGTTTATCTATGCTTTGCTGTCTAAAGCTCTTTACTCCAAAAGGTATCATTTTCGGAAAACCTGGCATGTTGACTTAATGTGTAACAAAGATCTTCCTCTCCCATGTTAATGATTCAGTAATTTAAAATTTATTCCATGTGCAAATGATATGCTTTAGTGTATTGGCACATCTCTTCATTTAAAAATGGAAGATTTTTTTCTGCAACTGTTTGGAGAAGACCAAATCCTTGATTTAAGAAGTTTAGACATGAAAAAAAAATTACCTGTCAACCCAGAAGAAGGCTCCTATCGTTGACACCTCATCAGGAACCCATTTTCCAATTTTCTAGATTTGAAGGAGTGACTGAATGCACTTTCTTCTTAGCTCCATCCTGCTAACAGGACAGATCTATTCTGTAGATGAAGTTTTATTCAGTACATCTGGAATTGTGGTTTCTGAGAGAACCTTAACCTTGATTACAGTATTGTTGTACTTTTAGCGCCATTTTAAAGTTTTTTCCAATGTTTAAGGAAATGCTATATTTTTAAATTGATATTTACTACCTTATTAGAAGTTTTAGTCTATAAAAATATATCTAAAGATAAAAGATCTCTAAAAAAAATACTGTTTTACTGCAGTAGCATAGTCACACTGAAAACCTCCTGCAATTCCATCCAGTAAACTTCAGAGATTTTATTTTTTAATATCCTTTACTGTCCTCATCTTAGGATGGTAGCAGATGAACGTGTGTACTCGGCCAGCCTTGTTTGCCATAGTTCCAGTTGTTATCAGCTTATTAACAATTGCTCTGACTGTTATTATGGACAATTTTATGCCAGTAGCTCTTTTCTTGTTGCCATATCCTGAAATATTAAAATTAACACACATTTCAAAAGGGCATGTTTGCTTGTCTTTCCTATTTTGAACACTGGCTTCTAGAAAAGGGCCATGGCATGTTGCTATCCCAAGCAGAGAGAAAGTCATGGATCCTCCGTCCGTCCGTCCATCCCCCACCTGTCTTATAGTCTTAGGTTTTCTCAGGTGCAATATTCATACCCTGACAACTGCGGAAATATCAGCAGTGAACTTTTATATTGATGTGAAAGTAGGCTGAACACTATGAATTTTGAGTCTAGAAAAGTATGGAAATCTGGCATAAAAAATAAATACAATTAAAAAACATTGAGTGTGGCTGACCTGTCCAGGATATACCCCGCCTCTCGCCTGATAAATGCTGGAGATAGACACGAGCTCCCCTCGCGACCCTGCATGGATAAGTGTGATGGATAATGGATGGATGGATTCATGGATGGATTCATGGATGGATGGATGGATGGATGGAAGGATGGATGAGTGTGGCTGAATTTCAACTCTTTCTGCAGAAAAACTTAGATCCATCGCGTAGTCATACCTTTGTTGTAGAATTTTGTGTTTCACACGCTTTCAGATGGATTTGTGTGGAAAGTAAATGTTGTGTAGAAGCTATGAATTCACTGAGTGCTCCACTCTAAACACCTCTCTTTGTCCTTTCTCTGTCAGTTTCAGTATCAGAGTCTAACAGCACACAAAGTCTCTTGTGAGGAGTTTCAATTATGAACGCTACCTTTGACTACCTTTGTTATTCTGCGGTAGACCACATATCCCTGCCTGCCACCACTCGTGTGTGACTTGATGTATTGTCTCAGTGTTTTCCCCCGCCTCTCCAAATTAATTGCAGTTTTATCTTTTTGCACGATTAAAAAAAAATGCTTTGCCGGCTTTCTGGGAGCACTTTAGTTTAAAAGTAGTGTGGATTCCAGTCGAATAAAACAATTAAAGCTTTAGTTTCCTTGTTGTTTTGGACTCTGGTTGAGATCCATGTTGGTCTTTTAATCACTTAAAATGAAACATTACCATCAATATCTTTTCACCAGTTAGGTTCTGTGTTTAAAAACTTGGATCATCATGTGCCCATTTTATTTTGCTTCTCACCCACACATCACATTATGCCTCCATTTAAAAATCACAAAAATATTTTAGGTAACACCTCTCTGATTAATGCAAAATCATTCCCTCTAAGACAGTGAAAACATTTTCTCTGATAGTAGGTGGATTTTAATTATTACTGTGGTTACGAGCGACATTTTCTTGACTTTGTTTAATTAATTTTGGATGGCATTTTAGCAAACGTGTCAGGCATATTGGGATTGTCGACACAGCTGCAGGTAGAAAGAATCGCTCCTGTTACCTGAAAGCAGTTGGGAACTAATCCTAACAAAATAACGAAAACCACAGCCGAAAGTTTAGATAAATCGGTTGAGCTTTATCTATATGTCTTTGTGTAGGACTTGGATTAATGAGTCTGCTGCTAAAAGAAATCAATATTGGATTTTTAAAGCTGCACTTTATCACAACTTTGCGACTTTAACTAAACATGTCTCTTATAGCTTTTTCAGCACAGTTAAGTTAAGAACAAGATTTAAAGGTGGCAATTTGCAAAATCATAATTCAGAAGGTTTACCTAAGGATTGCCCAGTGTTTGATTTTTTTAAATCCCAGTTGTAATTGATAAAATGTTCACTTTTTCTTTAAACTATGTTGTGTTTGTTGGGTCAGTTTATATTTTTACCTGTATCGGTTTTGATTTCCCACTGTGTGAAAGCAGGTACTGGATGGTATCTGAGTCCACTGTCTTCTTTATGTTTCAGCTATAGTTTAAAATTGGCTCTGAATCATACCAGGAGAAAAAATGTGTGACAATACTTCTGCTTAAATATTAATGGTAAACTATTATTGAGGATATTTGTAAACCTAAAAAACTGTTGGTTTGTTAGTGATTATTAATAATTATTAACTCCTGTCACACAGTGTCCTATTTTGCCATGTAAACAAGCATTTTGAAAAATAACTGTTTCTAAATGTGAGGACATAAAGTGTGTTTTGTTGAATATCAAATACTGCAATGTCTTTGAAGTATGTTTGTCACTTTTGATGTTCTCAGGATAGTGTGTGTAGACCGGGATAGTGGGTATGTTATTTTTCAGTGATGTCACTGTCTCTTTTTGTTATTATTTTTTTGCGTATTAAAGTATCAATTGATCATTTTATGATTGGTATGAAATTTCAAGCCTCTATGAGTGACCCCAAGTGTTCAAAAAATTAATCATAAGATACCCCAGGTTTTACTTTTTGTATGAAGCACCCAGCCTTCCCAGATGAGTGAACTGTCTGCATAAGGTTTTATTGGGTCATTGTTGTAGTGTTTGAATTGCGCTAGTGTTGATTCTGTTGCAGTGGTGCATCTGTGTGGTATACGTGACATATTATGTGGTGTAAATCTTTAACATGTCTGAAAAATCAGTTGCAAGCTGTCTTGTGTGGTGATCAAATTGTGTAAAGTAGACTGTTAAAATTGCAGGAAAGCAATGTGGGAACATTATTTTCATTCGGCATTGTGTTTACCAGTAAAATGAAAGGCTGATGCGTAATTGTGTGATCCGGTATTACTTTTGCTCTTCAAACTATCATGAATTTAACCATGGTTCACTTAATGAGAACCCAAATAAAGGCAACATTTATATTTAAAACATGACTCAATGCGATCATTTTTTAATGGTCAGCGGCACCATAGTATTACTTCGTGTATTTGGTGCAGTGAAGTAGCCTATTTGATAATGGGTAGAGTTTATATCTACAGATTTAGACATATCTTCACCTTCTCCACAAACATGTAAAAGAAGGTCCTCTGGTCAGATGAAACCAAAGTTAAATTTTTTGCCAGAAAATTTACATGCCATTAAATTCAATCAATCAATCAATCAGTCAGTCAGTGTTTATAGGGCACCTTTCATACAATCAAATGCAACACTGTGGTTAAAAACAATCCAAATCTAGAAACACAGTAAAGGCAGCATCATGGTGTTGGGGATGCTGTTCTTTTGCGGGTGGGAAAGCTGATCAAAGCTGAAGATGGATGGACGATCCAATAAAACATGTGAAAGAAACTGGCCCAGTCAAATAAGACCAATTTTGGCCTACATGCAAAACGGTATATCTGGATACTTGTCCCCATTGCCTAATTAAACTTATGCCAGTTCTAACCAAAAATTGGCTGCCCCATCCATAAGACATGAGAAACAAAGAGGTATGTGACTTGTCCTGAATTTGCCCTTCAAGGTGAGAATAAGTCTAAACATGGAAGTAGGTATTAAAGTTATCCTGAACAACAAGAAGAGCGAAGAGCCTAATTTTAGCCCACGAAGGAGTCCTTGTTTCAATAATCATTGCATCAGATCACATGATGTGAACAAACACCCTCCACACCAACCCCCTGACTCCTCAGAAGAACTTACCTGCCTTTAAAAACATTTTTGAAGATTCTTTTTTTTAACACCTTTGTGCCTATGCATCTGTGAGTCTCTTTCTGCTTAAAATATAATTGAGGTGACAAGCAAAGCACTCACCTTGATGTTTACTGCTTTTAACTACACAACGAGGCAAAGCCTGGGTGGAGAATGAGGCCTATTTGAAAAGGTTCATCTGGGAGAAATTCCAGAATGAGAAGGCTGACACACACATGGGCTTTAACTGTTTCCTCTCTGAACCAGTGATGAGCATGAGACAACAATTCAAATGTTTCAAGTACAATCCAAGAATGAGACCTTTTCTTGTGTTTCCGAGCTTCATCCTCCAGGAAATGTAGAATTTCACACAAAAATGTCCAAGGGAGACAAGAGAATCAAGTGTCATTTTTTAATGTTTTATCTCAGTCTAAATGCTGTTTTATTTCTGTTGAGAAAAATCAAACTGCAGTGCAGCAAATGGCAATATATTAAAATCACAATTCTGTATGCAGACAGAGAAGATATTCAAACTAAACTTAACATCTCATCTTCGGCTCAAATGAGAGAGCTTTGTTCCATTATAAATGCTATCAGCATATGAATCAAAAACATTTAAAAAATAAATGAGTTAAACCCCAAATGAGGATGGATGTTTCCCTACCGCGCACACATCTTGTAAAATCACTTCACCGACAACAAAAACAGCTGGAGGATCTGAAAAATGAAAAGAAAACTGTTTTTTTTTTTGTTTTGCATACATTTCTCACTGTTCAACAATTCAAAGCTCATCCTCCAACGCTTTCCTATATTGAGCCTCAGCAACGGCCTGGCTCACATATTATTATGAATAATTTATTGCAGCCTATTTCAAGGAGGCGAGCAGAACAACTATTTTTGGTGCATCTCACATTTGTTAAGTTTGCAGGTACGCAACACAGCTGTCGGTTTTCTTGTAAAAGGATTGTAAATAACGTTATCCTCTCTACAGATGCAATTTTGCTGTGATTGCTCACAACCCAGTTTTATATATGTTCCAGTCCCTTGCAAGCAAAGTTTCTCTTCTATTTGATAAACTGTAGATAAAACAGATTGTATCACTAGGTGAGGGGTCTCCACAGAGGTATGGATGTTCAGATGCACTGTGGATAAGTTGCTTTTTTGTGATGCAGTTAAGAAATGACAGATGAAAGGATCACTGATGATCAAATCGAGCTTTGAAACCCGAAGAAAACATTCTGAGAAAACTGCTTGAAGGAAATTAGTCCGTCAAGTTTTCTCAGGAGTGGAGGGTTGTTTCTAAAACTTGGGTTTTGTTTCACAGTAGCCAAGCAGAAAACTGGTGAAATTCCTCCTGAGGAGATTTTACCTCCTATCCAGAAGTCCTCTTCAGCTCTAAAAGACTTATCTTAAAAGAGCACAGTGTCATCAGTAGAGAACAAGATCCTTTGTTTCTGTGTTACCATGATATAATTTGGTGATATGAAGAGCTGTTTACTTCATGTAACCAGCCTGCAAATCTCACACAATCTGTTTAATATATGAAGTGGAAAATTTGTTAATTTCTAAAACATTGTCTGTCCATTCATTTATTTATTCACCTATGGTCTTTTTCTTTTCCTCAACAAGGTCATGGACACCTTAAAAGTGTGAAAATCCTTCTTCCTGGCAACCCCTTTAAGCTCATTCTTGGGGATCACAGTCTCTCCAATAAGTTCTGGGTCTTCCCTGAGGTTTCAGCCATATGGGTTGGAGCATCTTCCTTTGTCTCTGACACCCTATGGAAGAAGTCAATTTCAGCCACTTGTATGTGAGATCTCTTTATATTGTTCATCTCATCACCAAGTAGTAGGTAAGGGTTGCAGAATAGGAAGACCAGTAAATTGAGAGCTTTGCTGTTTGGCTAGCTCTTTCTTCACCATGACAGACTGCAGCACTCCCTGCATTAGTGCAAAAAAGGCCCAAAAGCATCTATGCATTTCCACTTCATCCTGCCATCACGTGTGAACAATGTTATTCTCTTTAGAGACTTGACTCGGACTTACCCCCAAAGACTTCAGACTTGACTTGGACTCGCCCTTCCAAGACTTGAGAGATGACCTGGCCTTGTCTCTAAAAGACTTGAGACTTTGCTAGGACTTATCCATTGAAAACTTAAGTTGGACTTGCCCCCAAAGACTTGAGACTCTATTTGGACTAATAACTCAAAGATTTGAGACTTGATTTTGACCTAGGGTTAAAGACTTTAGTCTTGACTTGGACTTATCCATTGAATACTAATAGGACTTGTACCTCAAAAACGCACGACTTGACTTAGACCTTTGGTAGATACCTTGTGACTTCTTGTTGATGTACCACAAAGGATTTGAGACTTGACTTGGATTTGTCCCTCCAAGACTTGAGATTTTACTTCTTCTTACCCCTAAAAGACTTCAGAGTTGACTTGGATTTGTCCCTCAAAGTTTAGAAACTTGACTTCGACTTGCCCTATAATTACTTGAAACTTGTCTTGGATTTTCCCCTTAAAATACTTGCATTGGACTTGTCCCTTAAAGACTTGAGATTTTACTTGAACTTGGAAAATTTGAAATGTTAACATCTCTGACCTGCTGTAAATTTTTCAAGAGAGGCTGAAATGATGTCCTTCAAAGGCGGTATCACACATTCTGATTTCAATTCCTAAAAATGGAATCACCACCCCAGTCCATATTGTCCGAGGCCTCCAGGTGACATTAAAGAGGTTGACCTGAATCCTGGTTTTGACTTAAAACAATGAAATAAAAACATACCAATTGAAGTTCTTGATGTCTGATCACAGTTTTCAGAGGTGAAAATAAGACTAACATGTCAGTTCACATTTCTCCACTTACCACAGCAGTCGCAGCTATACTGAGAGCATGGGTGCTGAAACCTTTGCATTTTGTTTTTGCTGTCTTCTTATCTTACAGTGTCAAACTGGGCACAAAAACACTAGATGAATGTTCCCTAAAGCTTTAAAACAATGACATTAGACAAAAATATATTTTGTACTTCATACTCTGTCCTCAGATTGGACACACATGGGAACATGGAAATATTCTTTTTCCTAACTTGTGCATCAGTGGAAATCTTTGCACTGCCATGTAAGGTAGAGTACTTGACCCTGGGAATTGTTCAGCCGTCTTTGTCACTATGAAATGCACCACTCCCTCCTGGCACTGCTTAAACAAAGACATCACTTTCAGTCCTTTTATCATAAAATTTAAAAAAAAATGTAACGGAGTAAAAAACCAGGGAAAAAGGAATAAGTAAGCCTGGCAGGAAGAGCAGCGACTGTTCTACCTCATGTTAACCTGAGGAGATACTTACTAGAGAAACAGCAGCTATCACCGGGGACCATGGCAGTGACTTGGATATTTTCCTTAGTACGTTTGGTTTTTGGTCTTTATGGAAGCCAATCAATGCATGTCAGACCTCCCTGTTGTGACAGCCATTAGCACAGGCCTCCATGTGTGGTGACATGAGTTGTGAAATTGTGCTATGCCGTGATTTATAGATGAGATGTGAAAGCTTTATGCAAAGTTGGAAAATGTCTGGAAAAGTATGGAAATTTGATTTAAATGTTGAGCGGGTCCAGATAAGCATGTAAAAAGACAAAACAGGAAAGTATTTATGTTTCTGGGCGTAATTACATTACATCGTTTCTAAATATTGAGTCTGTCCATCTATCCATTTATTTATACAACAGTTTATACATCTGTCCATCCATCCATCCAGAAAAATGAGGGGGAACCCTGAATACATAAACATGTTCAGTATTCTCACAATTGATACGCTCAGGCTTACCACAAGAGAAAAGGTGCAGTAAGAGTTGTTCTCTGGCTGTCCACCCTTGTTGATACCAGGACAATAATTTTATTATTATGACTATGGATTTAAGATGAACCTGACAGGTGATTGACCTGGCTGTCTCATGTGGACCATAGTGAAGTAGGATGCCCTCCAGATGGTTGACATCAAGAGAGGACTGGCTTTAATGAGCATTAACTTCTGCAGCTTCTATTTATTTCTCACTTGTAATAGAAGTCGCTCACCAGAAGTCACGGAGTGAGAACCATGCATCAATTCTGGATCCGTCCTGCGTTGCAGAAAGATTTTTTTCTTACACTCAAACTAAAGGAAAATATTGGAGATAAAAAATGTGCCTCTCTTGCCAGACAGTCTGCCCGTGCCCTCTGGGAGACCGATGGAAAACAAAATCTGAATTCAGAATAATTTCTGTTCTATGGAGATAGGAATGCAAACAGCATGACGTGATGGTTGTCACTCACAGAGTCTTCAAGGAAAAGAGGGAACAGAAGCATCTGAGGAAACAATTTTTTTCTAGCTATAATTTGATGGTTAAGGCTGAGCTGTAAATGTTCTGATTGTAGGGTCAGTTTTGGATTTTACACCCCTGGATCTGGTTTTTTATTTTTTGGTTTATAGTGGAGTGGCGTCTGATGGAGCCGTCGACCTAAGCTCGTTTTTTTTGTTCTCCTCTTCGCATTGCCAACTCCAGCTGTCACACTGAGGGACAATGGACAAGAGGAGGGGGTGTGTGCTTGCTGAATGGAAAAAATAAACTGGAGAGCCCTCCCTCCTCCCCATGACTCGTCATCTGCATTTGACAGGACCCCCGTTCTCCTCTCATCACCGCCCCTTTTCTTTTGCTTTCTCCTTTTCTGTCCCTGTGCGCTCCATAATCCCCCCACCCCTCTCTCTCTCTGTCTCCCTGTTAAGTGCAGCTGTTGCTCTGCATTGGGTGATACCCCCCCCTCCCTTTTTCCAGCCTGATTGCTAATTAGGATAACAGTTTAGTGAGTTTTATCTCCAAAACTTGTTAACGTTGCAATTTTCCACCCCTTCTTTTTCTTTAGCCACACAGATCTGAAGGGATCAACAGGAGAAATGGCTAAATTTCCCACTTTGTGCAGACCAAATCTGCCACCAACACTACATGGCAACCTGACCCACCATACAACTTTTACCTAACCTGTTGGGATAAGATACAATAACAAAAATAACAAAGAGGTTGCATTTAGGGAGTCACCAAAACTTGCTAAAATTTTAATATTTCTGAGGGTATAAATTTAAAGATATTTGTTGAAAGAAAGAATATTAGTCTTAATTTTTCACTGCTGGTAACTGTGTGTAGCAAATGGAATCACCAAAAGGTCTAGAAACCTGAAAGTAATTCATAGCTACAGTAAATAGATAAATTCTAATATTTTAAATTTATTAAAAATGTAGTAATCCGTATCAGCTTTGGTGCCTCTTAGCTTTGTTACTTTTAAAATAAACATGACTTTGAATAATAAAGACATAGAACGAGAGCTTAAAGCTGCGGTATGTAACTTTTACAAAAAAATATGTTTTTTACATATTTGTTAAAACTGTGACCATGTCGTGACAGTATGTTATGAAACAGGTAATCTGTGAAAAGCTCGAGCTCCTCCACGTTCTCCATGAGCCTATTTTGCCGTCTGAAGAAATGTATCGCTCCCAACTTCAACCAATCAGAGCCAGGAGGAAGGTCTTAGCACTGTCAATCAACCTCATTTACTTGCTGCTAAATGTGCTAATGGTGGAGAAACAACTTACCGTTCCAGGAAAACTATTTATCAGTTGTCATCGGTGGCCATGCTAAGTAGCTTAGCGTCTGCGAGCTGCGGCACAACAGAGAGCAATGGGGTGGGATGAACAGCGCCACAGACATGGTGATTAACAGCGCTAAGACCTGCCTCCTGGCTCTGATTGGTTGTTTCTAGATAGCATTGGGAGCACTGGGAGAAGGCAGAGGAGCTCTATTTTTTCACAGATTATGTCTCATACCATACTGTCATGACATAATGACAGTTTCGGTAAATATGTAGAAAAATGTATTTTTTTACAAAATTTCCATACTGCAGCTTTAAGGCAAAAATATTGTGCCAAAATTTAATTTTGTAACATTCAAAGGGCAGTTGAGTTTTACTAATGCGACGTTCACAACCTGAATCACAAATATAAATCTTCAGGTGCATGAGCTTTAATTTCCCATGCATTTTATAGTTCAAAGTTTGACTTATAAGTACAGAATATTTTGTGTCTAAATTTGTACCCATAGTTTACATTATTGCTTTCAATTTAACCATTACAGATCTGAAGGGACCACCAGGAGAATTTTTTAATTCTTCCCCTTTTTGTACAACGTCTTTCTGCCTGACTTTCTAACCATACTGCCAGAAAGAGATTTAAAGAGAAGCAGCAACAGCAAATAAGATAGATTAGGAGTGCTTGCCAAAAACTGATGGTGTCATCCATCAGTGTTTGATGTTACGGTGGAATATTGTCTCTACTGACTGTCCACTACCAGAGATCATTCCTTCCAAAGCGTAACCACATGTATCGATTCTTTAAAGATATTGAAAAAAAATGTTTTTTTTAAAGATATTTGGATGATATGAATATCAACAATAATTAACTTCACTTTGGAATAAACAAAGTATTTTGAAATTTTGAATTTGAAATCTGACACTGCATGGCAACTAGTCCCATCACATTGTTTGCCTAAACCACCAAAGCAAAACATAAACATTCATCACCTCTTTACCCACATAGATCTGAATGAGGCAACAGGGAACCAGCATTTCACGGTAACCAGATGTATCATACAGTTTGCCTAAGCTGTGAGAAAATTACAAAAAAAATAAACAAAAATTCCATTCATCCAACCATCCATCTATCATCCTCTGCTTTTCAGAGATCCGGTCACTGGAGTTCTGGAGTTTACAGGTCCTGGAGGGAAACCCAGACATTCCTTTCCCCATTTATTTCTTTATTTACTTATTTATTCCGAGGAATCCCGAGGCAAACCCAAAATAGAAGGGACATATAGTTCCTTTAGCAAATTCAGGGTCTTCCCTGGGCAAAAAGAGGTGTCCAAGAGGCATCGTGATGAGCTGCCCCAAACTGATTCCCTTCTGTGCGGCAGAGGAGTGACTCTACTTTGAACTCATGGTTCACATCTCATGACCATAGGTGAAGGTTGGATCATGGAGGAGCTGGTAGATCAAGTCTTGGGGGGCTTTTACGATTGACATTACATGGCAACCCGACCCACCACAGACTTGCCTAAGTTGCCAGGACTGAGCAAAGCAAACAAACAAAAAGGGAATAGCATTTTTAGGGAGTTTTATCTCCAAAGCTTGTTAAACTTGCAATTTTCCAGCTTTTCTTCTTCTTAAGCCTAACAGATCTGAAGCGAGGGCACAGAAAAGACTTAGCCAATTATGCATGATTTACATTATGGACCAAGCAATTGCCTTTTCTTTTCTGGGAAAGCAACTAATCTCCAGTGTAGCATTTATATAGTTTACAACTACTGTACTGTGTGGCCCTATCTTATTATGGCGCTCACTTCAGCTTTGAATGCAAAAAAAATCCCACTTTGAAGTAAAAGAGAACTGCCTCATTCCGAATCCCTGAGAGAGAGATAGAGAAAGCGGGAGAACGGGGGGAAAGGAGAGTCTAAGAAAACAGCAATTCACACAGCAAACACAGAGACCCCTGGTAGCTCAACAAATGAGCGACTAGCCCCTGCATCCATTCATATCGGCCCTTTCGGCCCGCAAGCCTATTAGCCAGGCATCGCTCCTTGAACATTCACTGTCGACAACATGTGGAGGCATCGCTATAGCAACCGGTGGATATGACATGTGCAATGGACGGGGACTCCTGAGCTGCTGAATATAAGGAGGGGCTCAGCCTTAACTAAATGATGGCAGGAAAAAAAAAACCCTCTAACCCCGCCACCTCCCCGTCTCTTTTCATTGGCACGGAGGAGCTGAAAGGACTCACTAGTGGGGCTTCTGCACATTCTTGCAAAGCTCGGAAAATCAGGCGGGCATATCCCACATTCTTCTCCCCTTTTTCTTATTTTCTCCGTGTTTTTTTCCTTCTTTTTTCTTCAACTATATATTGAAATGAAGCCGCGCTTTTTGTTGAGTGGGGGGGGGGGACGCACGCATGATGGGACCCTCTCGCTGGGGGAAGGTTTTGGTGAAGCGGACCGAGCTGGGAAGCGCACAAACGCTTGTCGGAGCTGCGGCGAGCGTCAGCGGTTCCCGGCGCTCTCTGGAAATACGGAGGGACAGCGTCAACTCGCTCTCTGTGTGACACGGCGGCATGGATCTGGGTAATAATCTGTCCGAACACACTGTCTGACCTCTCCCTGTCTGACAGTCTTAATGCATAAAAGCGACGTTATAGATGACTGGTTTTGTGTTTTCTTTCTTTCTTTCTTTCTTTTTTTTTTTTTGCGAGATTTAGATCATTTTAGGAGCCCTTTTCGTGTGGTTTCATTTCATTGGATATTTAATCTTCATCAAAAGGTTTATATTTCACGAGAAAGGATGGGTTTTGAGTGTGCTGATGTTCTTCTGGAGACAAAGTTTCTGCAGGTTCAGCCTCATTAGCGCCCAGCTGCAGCTTCAGAAAGTTTGCAAATGAGAAAAAGCTCACATAAAAAATGTTATATATATATATATATATATATATATATATATATATATATATATATATATATATATATATATATATATATATATATATATTTGCTTGTGTGCATTATAGAAATAGCATTTTATGCTTCAACTTTGCATGTATTTCCTCTTTAATAAATACCGACCGTTATAGTTATTATTTTTCTCACCCCAATTAGCACAAACACCTCCACATTTTTCGTAATGTTTTTTTCTTTGTCAAAATTTGTTCATCTTTATGGAGCATTCTTAAAATTATGAGACTATATGCATGCAATTTGTTTTATTAAACTCTGCTTTAAGCATGGCAAATTCCTCATTTTAATAATGTGGAATAATTAATCTGGAATAGCAGCTGCAGTTGGGAAATCTTGATTTTAAGGGTTATTGTGACTCGTCTCTGCCTGACCTTCCTCTTTATCATTTGAATAATCCAGAGCACCGAAATCCATCTGCCCCCTTGTCTCCTTCTCAGATTGGCTTATTCTCCACAGGGGCAACTTCAATAGAGGGAAGAAGCAGAGGGAGAGGGTTCTTATTGAAATAGGGAATAAGGTTTTTTTTTGTTTGTTTTTTGGGGGGGTTTTTTTTTGGACGTTTCACATATCAAACATAGGGATTATAGTTAAATTAGTTTGATTACGTTTTTTTGGTGCTTTAATGTCTTTTAAAAAGAAAATTATATTTTACGAAAGAACAGGCCTGTTAAAATGATTATGATCATTAAATAATTTGAAAAAACTCCCAGACTTGATTTTTTTCATATAATTATATTAATTTTAAAAATAAATTCGTTGTTTTATTTTTGTTTCTGTGGAAAGTTTTTTCGTTTGTTTGTTTGTTTTGTTTTTTAGTAAAAAAAAAAATATATATATATATATATATATATATATATATATATATATATATATATATATATATATATATTTAAATATATAAGTAAGCCAAAAAGCTTTAAGGGGTAAAGCTGAACGGGCTCATGATGGTAAATTCTAGCCTAATCTATTCTCGTCGTTTTCCTTCTCTTTTTACAAGCTTTTCATCCTCTTTTTCCCCTTTCTGTCTCTTCCTCATTTTCTTCCAGCACGATTACCATCCCAAAACAGTCTTTTATGCCTCCGTTGAATTTCAAGGCTTTTTTCTCCCACAGTGGAGTGCTTTTTAGTCAATTCAAGGTGAATATTTTTCAAGAGTAGCCAAAGATAAGAGATTGCACCTTTGATGGGGAAGATTCTACTAAAATAAAAACAAAAAAATCCAATGTGTGAAATGACTTAACTTCCAAAGATTTGGAACTTGGGTTTATAAGCACTGTAATGATATTCAGTGGGATACAAGATATTATTGAGTTTTACATGATAAGATTTTAACTGCTGTCAGAATTTGCACTGGGAAAGGAAACGGTTTGTTCATCTGCTCACTGAGTCAGACAATCCTTTGGATGGAGGCCATTTCTCTCCTCTGCAATCGGGCCTCTTCGAACCTCGCTCTCTGTTGTTTTCCAACCTCTTAATCCCTGATTGAAACTACATGCTGGAACCACTGCTTTTGCAATCAAAAGCGGACGATGTCAGACACAACACATCGAACAGAGGTATCTTGCTAAACCCCACTGGCAGTTGTCAGCCATAAGGTTAAACCAGATTGTTACTGGTCTAAGGAAAAATGTCTCATTTTTGGAAATAATAACAAGTTGCAGCAATACTTCATCATGCCTATTAGACCACCTTCAAGCTAAAAGTCAAAGCCCCTCTAATTTTTTTCGGATTCACTCCTGCCCATTAGTACTTTTAGTGTTACATGTAGACACTTAGAAGTCTGCTGATGTATGTGTGCATTGTTTATTGATATTGCCCTTTTTGCAGATGTATAGCTTCTGCAGCCGGTAACATTTGATCAAAAATGTGTGCATAGCTGGCTTTTTCAGAAACCTCCTGTTTTCATGTCAATTGCAGAGACAGCAAGGATGATTTATGGGGAGAAAATTGTTTTGGGCAAATTGCATCTTCCCTGTTTTGAAACCTGGCTTGACAGGACGCTTTGCAATCAGTGAAGAAAATTTTACTTGTTCAGCCTCGATTTTTGAGTCTTTGATTTGGATCTGAAGATTGCATGGTGAACCGATCCATTTCTGGGGGGGTTTGATCCATTTTCTGGGTTTCTCACTAGCCAATTTTGAATTTAAACGACTCTGATGTGTTTATTCTAAGGACTATAACACATAAAAGGGGGGGAAATGTTCTGTTGGTTATTTTATAGAGAATATAGTCTTGAGTCCTACAGGAAAATAAAGGAATTATAAGATTATCTCATTTTATGCATCACAACAGGCATCACTGATCATTATATGATTTTTATTCAACTAAAACATAGAGCATTAAAGTACATGTTATTGTTTAATTTGTTTATATGCCCAAAATGGTGGAAATTCTTAGTTTTGATGCATCTAATAAACAGGGGAAAATCAGATTTTTACCTGCTGATCACCAATCAGAACCAATTAAGGATCCTGTTCTCTGCCCGATCATGTGAATGCAACAAGTCAATGACTCTATGCAATTTGCTGGGTTTCCTTAGAAACTTTTTGAACTATTTTGAATAATTAATTGAGCTTACTGTACTGTTTGATAACTAGGATCAATTGGAATGTATCTATGATTGAATTGAATTTTTGTTCTTGTAAAGTACCTCGAAATGACATTTGTAGTGAATCGGCGCTATATAAATAAACTGAATTGAATTGATAGGTTGGTGCCTCTCTAATGGGGCCCTTAGCTGAATACAATCCCACTTCGAGTTAAGCCTAACACCCACCAGGCACCATAGCAGCAAAAATACTATTTACATGCTGTGCATTTAACAGTACCTACTATTTGGCCAGCAATTAAATTGACTTAATCATAAAATCTGTTTGCTTGACCCTCAAATTGCTCACCCCATAATATTCATTAAATAACCAACATACATAATTTGTGAATATAAGACTATTTCTCAGTCCTGTTCAGAGATTCAAGGAAGTCTAGAGTGAACAAGCAGTTTAATTGGCTGTGCTAACAAGCAAACTCAGACACAAGGAAGAGAAATTATTAATGAACAATATACTACTGCATTAAATGATGACTCTTGATATAACTTTAAACTTTAAAACTAAGATCAAAATCTTGAATTTTTTGAAATTTTTTAAAAAATTCTTAAAACATTTAAGGAATTTTAATTTAATTCAGATCTACTTAGTTTGTTTCAATACAACCAATTTAGAACAAATGCCACCGAAAGTGCACAAACAGGTTTACTGAATATTCATTTATATTTTTGGTCCAAATTTAAGTTACATCCATCTAGCTCATTCCAGTACAATCCAGTAATACAATCACATTCAGATCCTTTTTAAAATACTGTGAAATCAGTCATTTAAACATGTCATTCCAGACTGAAAAATATTACCTTTTGTAAGGCCTCAAATCAAAATTTGAAAGTAGGTTTCATTATTTGCAATCATTACAAACCATTTGCGTTTTTAACATCTTCTCTACATAGGAAGCCTTCAGCGCCCCCCGATGGTTGCCAAGTAGCAGCTTCGCTTTATTCTGCCTTCTGTTGACCTCTGCATGCTCTAATTAACCTCTTCTCAGGATTGCTTCTCAGAATTACTGTTGGCCAATAATGTCCTTGTCAACTGAAACTAAAAACTAAAACCTTTTTTTCTTATTCTTTCAATGCGTCAAACTAAGAATTCCCACCATTTTTTTATCTATAACTGCATCCGCCAACACCTTGTACTTTTGTCACATATTTTTGGAATAAATAAAGATCTGATAAAGATTCAGGACATACCCTGGGATGTGCAAATGGGAGACTTGATCTTCTAATTCCCTAATTTTCTGTGGAATTTAAACCTTCTACCTCTTTCAAAGGAGAATGAACTTTTGTTACATTTCTTGGTTCTTTTAAATTCTGAAAAAAAATAATAATTAAGGACATTTTTACTCAGTTCAGTTTATTTATACAACAAATATCATCTGAGGGCATAGTACCAACAGGTCCAAATTATATTCAGCCTTACAGAATCCAATTCAGTTCAAATTCAGTCCAAATAAAACCAGTTCATTCTAATACAATCCAGTGTTACAGTCGCATTCAGATCCAAATACATATATTGCAATTCAAATCTAATTATACTACATTAAAATCAAAATCAGCTGCTCATATGAAGTCAAAGTAAAATTTTAAAAAGTCCCAGGGACTTGGGAGGGGCCAAAGAGCAGTTTAGTTTGCTTATGTCTTGGGCCAGCTCCTCCACTTCTTCTCATTCTTTTTCAAACATGTAAATCAAATCTGTGAAGTTAGGGCTATACTGTCAAATATTGCTTTATTTTGTTTTATGTATTTTATTTATTTTTACTTTTTTGTCCTTGTTTTTACCTCCAATGCACTATATATATATATATATATATATATATATATATATATATATATATATATATATATATATATATATATATATATATATATATATATATCTGTATCTGTATAAATTTGAAATATTTGAAATAAACTGAAAATTGAATTGAACCGAATTGACATTGCTGCTATTAGCTGTTGTTGGCTATTAAACCCCTACAAGGAGTTTCTGGTGGCAATTACAAATGTACTAATCAATAGGCCATAGGATTGACTCGCTCAATTTTTTATTAATTTGCTGTGATCCCTGATAAGCAGGCCAATCAAAATAGAAAAATTATATTTTTTCCCCTCTAGTCATTCAATGCAGCAAAAACAGCATTGATGTTTTTCAGCATTTTTTGAGTTAAGCACATAAATGGGAAATAATCTTGCAATCTTGTATGGGTGTGGATTTAGCTTGAAGCTGTAACAGATTTTTTTGTATGATTGAGTCCTTCTGACTCTGTTCTAGTCCCTGGCAGACTTCAGAGAAAACCAACTCAGTAACTGTCAGAAGAAGCCTGATCTTTCTCTTCTCTATTGCAAAATATGACCATTATGCTTAAAAGATCTCATAGTTCCTACAAATATATCCTTCTGGTTGTAATGGCATGCTGATTTCCTTTAAAGCTTTTTCATTCAGCTGCTGGTGGATGCACTTTAAGCTACCTGTTTGTCCCCTCAGCCCCACTTTGCCTAGAGCCTAATCCAGCCAACTCAGGACCAGAGGAGTTAATTAAGCACAAGCTTTTCATATCCCAGCATCCTGCAGCTGCCCGGTGCCAGGGTGGCTCATGCCAGCACTAAATGGGGTTGTAAATATCTGTCGTGGGCCTCAGACAAGAGACAGCACTGGGCAGAGGTTGGTAATGGGGCCTGACTGAGCCTTAATGCACATAATGAGGTAGCTATCAGGGATGTCTAATAGTGGGACCAGTCAGACAGTGGCTGTACATCCCAATTTTGTGTATTTGAAAGTCAAAACAAGCTTCCAGGTGAAAAGAAATCTTCTCCCGACATGAAGTGACCGCATCCATTTAGAAAAAGACAGAGTAGCATAGTTTACTGCTCTGACAGTGTGTTCTCTCTGCTTGTCCTCCAGAGGGGCAGCCTGTCCCAGATCCCCGTGGTGAAGGAGACCAGGGTGGAGTCTGGCCAGTTCCTGCTGCTGTCTGTCCTCTGCATGCTCTTCATCCTGGTTGCACTGGCCGTGTCTGCCACGTTCTTCTGCATCCGCCAGCGCTCACACCTCCACATAAAGGAGAAGCTGGCAAGCCTGGGGACTGACACCAGCCATGACGCCACCACAGCCTATCAGGTTAGTCCCAGCCCCCTCTCCATGCCGCCAGCCAATCAGAGGCCAGGATAACCAGCCTGTTCTCTGCCATTGGTGGATAACACACTGTACTCATATACAGCCAGTTATTTAGTTGGTTTATGAAAGTGTGTTTGGAAACCTGCATCTGCATTCGGATCAGCTAAACTGATGTTTAATGTTCGGAGGATAGTGTTCAATTTCCATCCAATAATTTCTGCTTGCCTTTTTGATGAGAATTGTATATGCGTGTGTATGAACCTGTTCGCATGTGTTCGGAAATTTGTCTCCACTCTGACCTATTCCCACTGTTCCTCCAAAGCAGCAGGCAGTCTGCGCCGTATTGATTTTTACAGGGTTGGGACTCAGCTGTGCCCAGCGTGCCACTCTGAACACATTCATCCGCATGTCGAGTTAACATTTTCAATGTTTAATCAGGCTTCTGCAGGGCTGCTCTGAGAATGTGTTAACACTTACGACCCCAGATGACTTTTGTTGGAAAGAAGAAAAATTAGCATGAATGGGAAATCACACTTTGCCTCACAATTATTAAATTTTAGCTCCGTTAGTGTGTATTTCCAGCTGGTTCTGAGATAGATGCACAGACTTTATACAGGGTTGCTTAGTCCTCACAATATATTTTAAAAAAGGGATATTCAGTTAAATTTCACTGAAGCCCAATCAAAGAATGAAAATAATTTAATATGTAGGTAGGTAATATTAACATTGCAAATGACCATTGTTATCCTTATTCCAATCTTCAGCAACAATTTTTAAATTGTAAGAGTTCCAACATAATGCAGTCCTACAGAAGTACAGTATGACATTTTAAAATGATTCATGTATAGGGTCCCTATTTACATTCTTATTAGTAGTCTGAAAGGAGGGGGCAGCAGTGAACCTGTAATTCTATGACCTGTGCTCCTTTTTGTCTCTCCTCTGGCACTGACTTCATGCTCCTTTTTCTTCTTCTGGGGGAAAAAAAATGTCAGCTTTAACAGCACAGCACTGGTGCTTTTGCAGAGATGCTGAGAGGTGAGATGAATTATGAGGTGGACCTGGACGCTGCCCCAAGGCCAGGGCCCTGGGCACCGTTTGATGGCTGTAATCATTAAAGTCTGATGGTGGAAAAGCTGATCCAAACCCAGAAGCTTAGGAGGAGGAGGGTTGTGCTCTAAAGGGAAATATCACTGCGATTCATCATGAGATAGCGTGCGCTTTCATGAGACATTTTCTCTGGCCTGTGCTGTCCTCGTCGTTATTAATTGGGTGTGAAAATTAATTTTGTGGAGAGAAGGGGAGCTGCTTCGCGTCCTCAAAAAAAGTCAAACATGGTGGGCTTCGCAGATTATGAATTCAAAATGCAAATATCAAATGAGATCACAGCTCGAGGAAAGAAGCAGGGGGAAAACAGTGCTGGAAGATTGCACACAGTTTTATGATGCTGTGCTACAGGGAGCTAATGTTTGCACCGAGGCATGATGGGAGAAGAGCTGAATCATTAGGAGAGGTGTGGGGCTTTTAGCAGGAAACATTCAGATAATAATCAAAATAAAGCATTAGATGGCTTTTGTTTTATTTATTTATTCACTTCTTTGATGTGGTGCGACCAAAGAAAATTAAGGGGCAAAACAGAGCAGACATTGTAATATGCATAAAATATATATTTTTAATGTGAGCTTCAATGAGTATCAAGTTACATTTTTCATCTTTAAGTGTGTCCATTTGAAACGTCTGTCCTACCCATCCCTCTAAATAAGACCACACCATTGTAAAACTCCAGAATTGCTGATTTAATTTTTAGTTTTGGTTCGCCACCCCATGATTGGAAGTGCCTTTCCTTTGGCCACATCTGTGAATTTGCTGACGCTCCGCTGGTGCAACAGTATTATTTTCATAATCTTCTTAATGCATGAATCAGAAAGCAGAGGAAAAGCTTTAATTTATTAATGTGGTTTGTTTATTTGCAAATTTCAAGTATATTATTTATTTATTTTTCTATGTTATGGAGACATTTTCATGTCCACATTTAGTGTGCGTGTGTGTGTGTGTGTGTGTGTGTGTGTGTGTGTGTGTGTGTAGCCACATAAAATATAACTATAGATGCTGCAGAATGTCACTTGGGTATAACTCAGTATAGACTCAATATAGAACTTATTTAGAGAAATATCTTGGATAGTTTGATTGAAAAAGACTTGTTAGCATGGATGTCATCCCAAATTAGGTTCTTAATTTTTGCATTTGAAAATACAGTCTTGTTATGTATTTATTTATTTATTTGCACGTTTTAAATTTATTTATGTACAATTATATTCAATAAATAAGAATATACATATGAGTCTCGTTTGTCAGATTAAGTGCCTTTTGAAAATAACAACCTTTAAGCAGGTATTAAACATTGTTTTCATTAAGCCCAGATTTCTATTTTTAAATATAGTTTTTTTTATTGCTCTAATGTAAGATTCTAATTTTAAATGTCATGTTTTCATTAGCTGTAAGTGAAAAATCATCATAATTAGCAGAAATAAAGGTTTTCACAAATCCATCTGTGTGTAATTAATCCATTTAATGTGTTTCACTTAGTGATAAAGTTCCTGAAATAAATGGACTCTTCAATAATATTCTCATTTATTGAATGAGTCTGTTTGCCTTTTTTGCCTTCAAAGCTTACCATTTCAGAACATACCTAAAAAAAATAAATAAATAAATAAATAAATAAATAAATAAATAAATTTAAAAAAAAAAAAACTAACTGGACAAACTCCTGAAATTCAATCAAAAACTTTGTTTGTTTTTTTGTTTTGTTTTTTTGTGCCACCACAAGATAATCAGTGGGCCCCATCTGGACACCCAGCTGAAAACTTTCTGGAGCCATCCCTGCTTTGCTGTGAGATTAGTTATATTTTGTATAATTTGACTGATGGTTCAATTCTACTAATATAGCTCTGTTTGAAGGTCACCCCAAATAAATTTAATTGCCTCTTCAATGAGTTAGTTGATACAAATTGATTTTCCCCAGTATCTGTCTATGTTTGTCAAATAGGAGTCTAAATTGTCCTTTTTGAAGAAATAATATAGTGTTCTCTTTCTGCAGATGTAAATGTATAATGTAAATGCAGTGTTTTGGACCCATTTTTTAAAAGATGGGAGCAAGAGAGTCATTGTGTGACATTAAGGTGCAACATTTACTCTTGAAAAGGCACCGGCTTCCTCAGCTCGTGTATTTTTGACATAATTAGTATAATCTTTATAATCCACAGGGATAAGCCATTAATCTACAGACAAGTGAGCAGAGATACAGGATTTTACGAGGTGCATTTATAGAAGTCAGCTCCTCACAGCAAAAGGATCAACACGTAAAATACATCAGCAATTGTTATGTGTATGACAAGCATATAAAATACGTGACAGCTTCCACGGTGTTAGAGAGACAGAAGGTGGGAAAAAAGCATTTTTGATTATTCAGTCCTTCAACATCACGTTTTGTAATAATCCCCCCACAGGAGCTGTGTCGCCAGCGCATGGCAATCAGGACGTCGGAGCGCGTGGAGCGGCCTGAGACCCTGCGTCACTCACGCCTCAACAGCGTGTCATCCCAGTTCAGCGACGGCCCAGTGGCCAGCCCATCGACGCGCAGCAGCACCTCTTCCTGGTGTGAGGAGCCGGTGCCATCCAACATGGATATCTCGACAGGTCACATGATACTGGTAAGGCTGACAACATTTTAGTGAGATTTATGGGTTAAAGACACTGTGCAGGAAGGAGACTTGGGTCTGAGGCTGAAATCCCTGAAAATGATGCTTATGGGTGCTAAATTTGATTAGCTTTAACCCGAAGTCAAACTTTCCATTCAGTTCATTTCAGCTTATTTACGTATATATTGCCAGTTCACAACAAATATCAGTTCAAAGCACTTTACAAGGCATGCAGGTCCAGTTCAAATAAAGATTAAAGACAAGTATAATAAAATTAATCAAATTAATTCGAGTACAATTTAATCATACAGACCGACTGAGATTCAGTCTCATACAGTCTAATTTGACTGCATTTACAAAACAATACAGTCAAGCTGAACTGATCATATAATTTCAGTTGGTAAAAGGTTATCTATCCTTGGAAGCCCAGTTAATAGCATCAAGTCACTGACCATAAATCTGACGTGCAGAGGAAGGATGTGATGAAACAAGTTGGTGAGAAATCTATTACAAAATTGTCAAAATGCTTATTACAAGTACAGGATGTGTGAAAACTAAAAGGAGCAGTGAAAATAGAGTGAAAATGCTAGTTTTTTTTCTTTTGGATATTGATAAAGTATTGCTCAACAGCAATGAAAAAAAAGATTAAAAAGGTCCATTTGGAGGGATAGTCTGCATGAGGTAATATAAAAATGGTGGCTAAGTATGAACTGATTTGTATACCAAGGTTCTGGTTTCAAAACTGTTTTGTCATGCAGTTTCTTCTTTTCAACAACCTTTCAATGAGATGCCAGAGAAAGTGACAGAGTGGATGAAGTTTTCTCCACCGATTTCTAGTATCAAGTTATGCAGCTCTTCCCTTTCCCCACCTGTTGCTGCACACTGCCCATCAGCCGGCTGAAAGAAGCCTATTACAGATTTCCAGTGCTTACAAGAACTAAAAAAAGTGGTTATTTTGAAATAATTTCAGTCAAGAAAAGCAGAGACAGTCATGATGTGGATACTAAATTAACGTCACCCTTTGCTCATATACGAGTAGCACAATTTTAAAACTACAGCTGTTAAGCTTCAGAGGGATGTCTGTTAAGCAACCAACTAGATAGCCTGACTAAATAAGCAGCAAATATCAGCTGCTGTGTTAGTCTATTAGGTAATTTGTTTTGTTTAAATATATGTATCAAAGTTAGAATATATTGATATATTTTAAATACATTATTTTAATAATTATTTTATATCATTATGGTAGAAAAAGGAACAATATTTGCTTTTCTGCTTTGAATAAAAACAAATAGATCAGTTCTATGTTTTTGCTTTAAATTCTTTTGTAAATACTCTGAAGCTGTAGTATTTTTATTTGAGGTCATCGCTTAATGAGAATCTCAGCCTAATAGTGATAGATTATTTAAAAGAAGTCCAAATTAAATTGAAATAACGTCCTGATATTATTTAGTTTTATAAATTTTAAGGACCATATTGAGATCTTGGATTTTTCTCATATTAAGTTTCTATAAATATGTTTTTACCTCATTTCTACAGTTGATATCCAGTCTCACTTTGTTGCCTGAAGAACCCCGTTTTTATTGTTTATTCCTTCATTTCTCTCCCTGCTGTTTTTATTTCCCCTCTTGTTTATCTTAACCCTGTCGCCTCCTTCCACCAACTTTCCTCATCTTTTTCTCAATTTATCACACCATCCTGCTTCATTCCCCTCTGTAATTTTCATCTGACGCCCTTCGTGTTTCCACCCATGCCGCTGCAGCTTAAACCAGGCATCGCCTCCTGTAATGAGAGCGACAGAAAATTAAATATCAGCACCTATCTGATTTTTCTGCTGTTTTAAAAGTAATGTGTTCATTTGTGCATATTTTTTCCTGTTTTTCTTCTAAATGAGAAAGCTCTCACAAGCACACAGTGGATAGTTTTAATTTAGCTTAACTTTCATTTGGAGGGAAAAAAGAAAAAAAACAGCTTGATAGAGGAGATGGATAGATGCCTCGCAGTGTTTCCATTAATGGGGAGAGCATTCATCACACTGCATGTCTGGCTTTTATACTGGGAGGCTGTAATGAATGAGAGGGAATCTGAGTAATGCCTCGTATTTGGTGGTAATAGATGGGTTTTGTTGCACTTGTCAAGGCTTGTTTGTGAAGCCCTCTTTGAAAACACTGACAATAGAAAAGCATTTAGCTGCACAAATAACAAAAGGAGCCACAGTGAATAATTTCTAGGAGCTGTTGTTATTATTAAGTCTAGTTTCTTCACAGCAGCAGTGCAAGGATTAGAATATAGAAAAGATAAAAATAAAAATAAAAACATGCTGGGACCTTTGCTTCTCTCTCTGTGCTGTGATTGACATGGAGGTGTCCTATAGAGGGGGCTCTTCTTTGAAATTCTCCCATCATCTTAACGTGAAACCATGTGTGAGATTGCCTTGTTATCACTGATCTCAGACCTATATTTTCTCCCCTCATCTCTACTCTTCTCTCCTCTCACATCGTGCAGAGCTAGATGATGAATACTGAGCCCTCCAAAGCTTACTGGAGTGTTTTTCTCTTTCTTTCTCTTTTTTTTTTTTTTTTTTTTTTTGTTGTTTTTTTTTTTTGTTTCATTAGACACAATCACCTCATTCTCACACACACACACACACACACTTTGTAATTCTATCAGAATAAATGTTGCATCCCACTGCGTAGCCCACCTTGAGACTTGCATAACTACTTTAAACTTCAAAACTGAAATTGGACGTGCTGACTCATCTGCTGGGTGTGTCTTTTTTTTTTTCATTTGATGCTTCGGCACACCTCTGGTGTCTGACAATTTGCATCTTCTTTCCTTTTGCCTGTTTCAGCTTCTCTGTGGTGCTGTAACCGGCACTTTTTATCTTCTGAGTGGTTAAAAATATCAGAAAATGATAATGGAAAAGCAGCATGTGGCTATATTTCTGCAACGTTAGGCTGTTTCAGCACCACGGACAGCGCAGTAGACTCACCAAGCTTGTGTACAAACAAGCTTCAGTTGCTTTTTCTTGCTCTTCTTAGTGTCCTTGCAAAAATATTCATGCCCCTTAAACTTTTTCACACTTCCATTATTTTTCCTTGTTTGTAAAGTAACTACTGCAAACATGTATATATGTTATTAGGATTTTATTTGAAAGACCAACACATAGTAGTGCATAATTATGAAATGGAAGGAAAACACTTTTACAAATAGAAATATGAAAACTGTAGTCTGCACAAGAATTCAGCTCTTTTATTCTGATTTCTCTAAATAAAACTGAGTGCAGCCAAGTGCATTTAGAAGTCATCTCATTGGATCTAATAAATAATAGAAATCATAGTGTGATTTATTTTCAGCATTTATCCAATTGTTCTGTGAAGGTCTCAGATGGTTATTAGCAAACTTTAATGAAGAAATGACATCATGAAGACAAAGGAGCATAGCACACAGGCCAACTAGAATGTTGTGGAGATGTTCAAAGGAGGGTTTGGTGAGATGAGACCAAGATGAAGCTTTTTGATTTACTTGCAAAAAAAACTGTGTGGCAGAAAGTTCACACTGCACATCAACCTAAACACACCATCTCATTGGTGACAAATGTGAGTGGCAGCATCATACTGTGGGGATGATTCTCTTTAGCAGGGACAGGGAAGCTAGTCTGATTTTATGGGAGGATGAATGTTGCTAAATGTAGGGCAGTCCAGAAAGAAAGCATGTAAACGGCAGCAAAAGATTTAACTGGAGCAGAGGTTCACCTTCCAGACAACAAACCTAAACATAGAGCAATTGTTAAAGTTGGAGGGTTTAAAATGGCTGATACATAAATCCTTTTCAGAATCTGATGGAAAACTTGAAAGTTAATGTTCACAGATGCTCTCCATCTTATCCTATCTGACTGAGCCTGAGCTATTTTGCAAAGAAAAATAGCCAAAACTTCTTTTTTAAAATGTGGTAGAGACATACCCCAAAAGACTTGCAGCTGTCATAGGTGGTCCTGCAAAGTATTGACTCAAAGGGGCTGAATACAAATGCACAACACAGTTTTCAGATTTAATTTCAGTTTAATTTTAAAATCCATTTATTGTTTATGTTCCACTTGTTCACTTCACAATTATGCATTATTTTCTGTTAGTTTTCCATATAAAACACCCTAAAAACACAGGGACATTTGTGGTTTTGAGGTTGTAACATGAAAAAAATGTGAATATGTTCATTCTTACCATCTTGAAAAAGAGATACGTTGCTTGAGGCTTTTTTCCATTTACTAGTTTTTCCTTTCTTTTCCTTTTTGTTCCACAATGATAAATTATTTGCCGAACAGGAAAACCAAAATGTTCTGCCTTCACTGTTTTAAATTTAGTTCCTAAGCAAAAACACAATTTGCTCTCCCATTTAAGGCCTCTTTTGTTCAGCTATTATTTGTTGCAAAAAAATCACTCTGCACATTAATACCCCTTTTTTTCCACACGTCTCACAGCTGCTTATCATACCATAAAGCCCCTAGCCCAAACTGCTTGCAGCATTTTAATTCGACAGGGACGTGTTACCTGTTGTGTCTGGTCGTGCCTTCATCCCAATTTCATCCCTCTGCTGCCGAGGAGACCGCTGCTTAGGAAGGATTAGACATTGTTTCCCTGACACACACAGGCCTCCCATCCCCAGCCCTCTGATTGGCAGACATAATTCCCCCCCCCATCCCCCCCAAACACCACTATTCACCAAGCCTTCGTTACCCTGTCTCTGGAATACGCCATGGTCCACTGCCTCCCTCCTAAAAAAAAAAGAAGGGAGGGCTCTATACGGGGGCTCTGCTGGCTGCATCGCATTAAGCTTGCAAAAAAAAAAAAAAATTATGAATTTGGAATGCAATCGATTTGGCGGCTACCGTTTGAATAGATGTAATTCAGAGTGGATGCATGGAGTACATGGAGATGTAATGTTGGTTGGTATAGGGGGAGGTGGAATGTACTTGTGTGGGGTGATGAGAGTGCGGTGTAAAGTGACAGTATGACATGCTGTCCTTTTCCTGGAAGGACTCTACTTTGTGTAGAAGGTGCCCAACTCAGCATATGTAAGCTTACTTGTGTTACTTACTATTAAAACTTATAGATTTCGTCATATAGAGCACAATAATCCATCTTTTTTATTACTATCCAGTTGCAACATTCTCTTAAAGTGCTTTTTTTTTTTAAAGATTTTAGAAGCTGGGTGTCTCTAATCTTTTGTACTGTTTCTCAAAGCAGGGTTCTTGAAAAGTCTGGCAAATAATTCATTTTGTTTTCCAGGTTTGGATAAATAAAAAGCAAAGAAAACAGGGAATGCAAAAATGTTTTAATTTAAAGTTATTTATTTATTATATAGATAATTTTTTGATAAATCAACATATTAAGAAAATGAAGGATTTTTACATGAATTTAAGTCAAGCAAGTTTCTGTCGAACTCTTTGACTGTTTTGTTTTTTCTCTAACTGACTGAACAGATGAAAAACTTAAATTGTAAAAATAATAAGACTTTTTCACAACTCTCTTTGTCTCAAGACCTGCTTAGATCAGTTCTTTGAACTGATTTTGATGCCAAACATAGCATAAAAGCTGCTGTTTAGATGCTAAAAAAAAATGAAATTGCCCACTGCTGCCAGCTTCAGCATGGCATTGTATCATGATTAGTAGAAGATATGGTTTATAACAACTGAAGAGATCAGCTTTAGTCCTGCACACAAGCAAGGAATTTCACTACTTTTCCACTTTGTTCTCAATGATGACATTTTAAATATAAATATATAAAAAGAATTTGGTAATTAGGTACTTATTTCCCTATAGGTGTGGACAAAAAGAAAATGTGGAGAGTAAATATTCCATTTTCAAGACTATTCTATATTCTGTTTTGCAGAGAATACAAAATATAAAATTTCTTCCAAAAATTACCTGTTAAATTTATTTATATTGAATTAACATCCTTTATCTATTTTTCACCACATCACAATTTGTTTTTGTTTTTTGGGTTTTTTTCAACTCATTGATTTTTTTAAATTTTTTGAATTACTTACAGGCTTCTAGACCTACTCAGATTAGGGTTAAACTGCCATACGACAATTGCTTTTTTCAAAAAATGGGTTTATGGCACAAACTATGGTTTAAATAATCTGTATATAGTGTAGGAAAATAAATTCAGTCCAGACTTCAAAGTCTAAGTATCATGATTTTTTATTTTAAGGCAGTCTAGGTTTGTCCAGATTATAAAAAGCATTCACTAATAAGACATTTTGTGGATGGTATCTGATCACCAATTTTGTAAAGATAAGACCTGCCAATACCATTTTTAGTTGATTCCAATTTCATTTTCAGACCTATGAATAACAACAAAATATGTGACATAAACATTTTGAATTGAAGTGTTTTGACATAAGTTTAATAGTAAATTAAAACATCCTTTTCAAAAAAGAGTTACAGAGCTATCTCTCTCTGTATCACAATCTACGAGTAAAATCCTACAGATAATAGGACATAAGAATTAATAATTATAGCCCCACTGAAAAAATTATAGCATATTCCATTCATTACTTTTAAAAAAACAGGCTGTTGTTCTTTTTTTTTTTTTTTTTTTTTTTTTTTTGTAGAAATACAGGAGACTTAAGAAGCTGTTTTGTTGTTATTGATTAATATTTAAATCAGGACCAGAAGCATTATCACACTGTATGGGGGAGAGCAGTTGGTGTTACACAGCTCCACAGTTACATTGGATTTCACTATCATTTCAACACAATGACACCATAATTACAGATTTTACCTTTTAAACTGTCTTCAGCATCTTATAGTTGTGATTAGCATGATAAACGAGGTTATTGTTACTAATATTTTTTCTGTGTGTGTATTTCTAGTAAAGTTAGTTATCATTTTCTAATCCAGTATGATTAAAATTGAGTCTTTAACAGAATGAAACATAGCAACTTTGTTGTTATGCATTTAACCTCCTATTGTTTGCTGAGGTCTCCCTGTCTGTTTAATAGTCTGAATGAACAGTCAATACAAATTAGAAAGTAAAGTTTCCTTGCCAGAGGCTTCTTAGAGGTTTTCTGCCTCATTTGATGTCATTTTTAAACTCCTCAATGATCCTAAATATAACAAGAATCTTGTTCAGTAAGTAAAAACTTCCAAACCAAAGAGTGTTGTCAGTGCCCCTTTTAGTGCTTAGGTATAGAGCATTCACTGATCAGTAAAGCTTCCAATCAGCCAGTCATTGATCAGTGTCAGTCGACTGAAAGATCGATCTATTCTGGTTGGTGGTTTCTATTAAAATGCAATGAAATAGCCCTTTATCACATGTCCGAATCATATTGTATACAAAATATGTGGAACATACATGTAATAAAAACAAGTTCCGTAAAACTTTTGTTTTTATGTCAAGAATGTTTTTTAAAAAAATCCCCTGAATTCTGAGTCAGGAAAATGTATAGAAATGGTATAAAAGTTGCCTAATTTTAAGCTCCTCATTGGTCAGAGGTTAATAGCCTATTATTCTGCTGGACAAGCTTATTTGTGATTATCTTCTTGGAAGTAATTGTCACTATCGTGTTGAGATTTTCTTGTACTTGACAGGCAGGATGAATGAATGAATCAGATATAGTGAAAGTGGAGCATCATCTCTCTGCCCAGCCTACCTATATACCGTTTTTAATATGGGATAAAAACGTAGCACATCTGGGTATCATTGTCATTATATTAGCCAGCTGATCCCTGACATCAGTTTATGAGTCTGTAATCTTCTCTCTCGCACAATAGGCAGACTGAACCATCTAACCCCCATCGGGAGGAGAGCCATGATACAGGAATAACGTTCCACACTAAAAAAATAAAAGAATAAGAATCTCCTTGCCAGCACAAACTCTAAGCTCCCTGAGACTTGCCCTGGTTTAGCAGAATGCACACACACACACACACACACACACACACACACACACACACACACACACACACACACACACACACAGGCAACTACTTGCCCCTCCCCCTTTTTTCTTTCTCCATCTTTGTCTCTAGAGCGAATTCAATTTTGTCTTCTCCAACCGACGGCTTAAATGCAGACAATCTTATCAGCGACTGTGCAAGCAGTGAGGGACGTGATTGAAACACCCCTGAAGTATTTCCAAAGCAGACAAACCTTTCAGGAGTCCTAATTGTATCAGTGTGTGTGCATGTGTGAGTGAGTGTGTGTATGTGTGTGGTTTCTTCTTGGTCAAACACACATGCACAGATATGCCAACATTATCACACCCTTCCCTACCACTCAGTATCTTCCTTCTCCCTACTGAGTAGCTCAGGAAAACACCAGATCATAATGTGAAATTTAATTGTTCATTTACTGCTTTTAAAATTTTGATTGACATATAACAATAAACAATCACAAGAAACTGCTTGTAGAAAGCTGATTTTTTTTTTTCTTTTTACTCTGGCTTCTTGTTTAAAATGGTCTCTCCGTTTTCCCTGCAGTCGTACATGGAGGACCACTTGAAGAACAAGAACCGTCTGGAGCGCGAGTGGGAGGCACTGTGCTCCTACCAGGCCGAGCCCAGCGCCTGCAGCATTGGCCAAGGCGAACAGAACTCCAAGAGAAACCGAGCTGATGCCGTGATCGTTTGTAAGTTCGCTCAGATCTGTTCGTGTTTTGTTTGTTTGTTTGTTTGTTTGTTTGTTTCGTTTGGCTTGTGGAAATGTTCCTATCATATCCAAGATGGGAAGAATGAAGGGTCAGCAATGTGTTTGCATCACTTTTTTTAAACAGATGGAACATGAAAACAGACTGATAAACGGGCCAGAACAATACTTTAGAAAATATGCTCCCAAAGTAAACAATCACTGGTAGTTGACTTGCCAAAAAGCATCTATTACACTTACTTTATAAATGCCTCCTTCTTGGAAATCTGAATGTTTTTTTCTTTGTTTTAACAACAAAGGATTAGTTTGGAGAAAGATCTTTTCTCTAAGTGACTACAAAATCATGTAATTTTGTCTTTAAAACTTTTTTTTTTTTCCATTAACGCAATTGAATGTGATTCGGAGCTATATCTTCTTGTTATGGCAGTGAGGGTGATGCAAGTTGGCCAAGCAGTGCATCTGTTTGTCCTTCAGCCCTTAAAACCTCCCTTTTAGTTTTGTTTTTATACAAGTCTGGCATCAGGGAGCTGTTTTTGGGATGCCGTAGGAAGCAGTTGCAGCGACAGTTGGTCACAGCTACAAGTCTGGCAAGCAAAGACATCATTGGCTGATTTAAACAAAAAATAATAATCTGTACAACTAGCTGGGGTTTGGTCAGTGTTTTTGTCATTCATTTAGAGGCATGCAAAATGCAAGGAAAAAGAGACTCTTAGTTTCCACTTTCAGAGACATGTCCAATCCAACTAACATGAAAAACTAATCACAAGTTGCCTAAATGGATTAAGATTTGTTTCTATCCTATTTTCTTCCATTTTACTTATTTTTGTTCTGAGTCGTGTTTGTATTCCTGTGAGTTCCCAATACTGTCTCTATTTTGTAGCAAAAGAAAAATCAAGGCATTTATCAAAAGATGGCCAAAAAATCTACATGGGAAAGTAAATCCACTTTCTCTGATGGCCAGTGGTGGACAACTCCTTAAGTTATTTAGCACCTATGAAATACTCTGCAGTGAATGCATAACATGTTCCTGTTTTTGATGTTAATTTTCCTTATATTGTTAATCATATACCAGTAAAAACAAAATTTGTGCAAAACAAAAATAATACCACAAACTTCATGCTTTTGGGAGAATCTTTTGCCCAGCACTACTTTAGTCCTTGTTGAGGATGTTCTTCCTCTGAGTTTGATGTCAGTGATGAGATTATTGTCACCTACTGGTATGGCATAGGTATGTCAGCCTTTTAGTCGGCATCTTAGAGTTTGTGGACTGAGATATTTTTCCAAATGTGGAAAAAAAATATCCAAAGTAGTGCAGTGAGGACACAGTTCTACTTTTAAAAAACATTTATTAGACACTAAAGTAGACTATTCTTTAGGGTTGGTCCAAATGAAAGTTTACTCAGTTGTTATCATTCTGGCTTGTTGTTTTAGATGTTTTGATGTTTTAAAAATTTGGATTTGACAGATTAAAATTTTGAGTCTTGTTAGGGTGAAGCGATGTGCACAGGTTTTGAGACACCATGTGTGTTTTTGTGTCTGATGAAAGTCTGGTGAAACTGAAGGTCTTTCAGTTTTCATGCTCTAGTGGTGCTGTTCAAAATCCTGCTGTTGCTGTGCAGGAAAGAAAGGATGTTGAAACTTGTACAGATGAATTATGCATATTCATTACAGATGATCATTCCCGGATCACCTTGAAAGCGGAGAATAACCAGAGCAACTCAGATTACATCAATGCCAGCCCCATAGTAAGTATTGTTTATTTTAGGTGAAATACCGGCCTTTGTATGTATACTCACTCCCCTTGGACTATTTCACATTTTGTCATGTTACAACCACAAACTTAGTAGAATTTATGTGATAAACCAACACAAAGTAGCTCATAATTGTGAAGAAGAAAGTGTAAAACCCCCTTTGACTGCATTGCAACTTCAAGTCTTTTCAAGTATGTCTCTACCAGCTTTGCACATCTAAAGACTGACATTTTTTATCCATTCATTTTTGCAACATCATAGGAACATTAGTTTCCAATCTTACCAAAAATTTCTGGACTTTGACTGGGACATTCTAACATACAAGTAAGCTTTGATCTAAGCTGTTTCATTATGGCCCTGAGTGTATAGCTCAAGTTATTTTGAACCTCTAACAGATTTACATCCAGGATGGTCCTCTGTCAGTGATGACCAGCTTCCCTGCTCCTGAAGAAGAGCATCCCCATAGCATAATGTCACCACCATTGTGTTTCACTGTAGGAATGGTATGTTGAGGACAGTGTGCAATGTTAGTTGTTTGTTTTGCACACCTAACACATTTGCATGTAGAGGCCTAAGAGTTTAATTTTTTTGTAACTGATTTTATTTGGGGGTAACACATTAAAGGATGCTAGTACAAACAACACACTCTTCAGAGTTTGATGTGTAAAAAACAGTTGAAAATCATTTTCTTAACAGCTATGTACTGCTTTATATTAGTTTATGACAAAAATCTGAATAACTTACATAGAAGTTTGTGATTGTAATGTGAAAAGTTCAAGTGGTGTGAATAATTTTTCAAGGGGCTGTGAATGCCCTCTGAAACTTTTCGCAGCTGTAACTTGTTCTATATAGATTGCTGTTGATCCATATTCTTTCAATTTTTATATTCCATACAGGAAGCATCAGTGAATTTGGTCTTATAGGATCACTTTTACAGCCAATAACTTATTTTCCATTCTCACTCATGAAAAATTCCACATTTTTTGACTGACAAAACACATCCCATGCAAATACAGAAAGAGTGCCTTATTGGAGAGCACTGTGGTTTATTTCTGTCTGCATGTTTTGTTTTTTTTTTTGTTATTTTTTTTTTTTTTTTATCTGTCCCCCCCCAAAACATTGTCAGCCATGATTTCCCGCGAGGCCACTGAGAAGGGATTCCATCAAAGAGAACAGGAAGCTATGCATTTCAAATACAATGCCAAAATTTTCTGAGCTGACAGAAGAGGAGGGCACACACACAGCTGCTCTAAAAGCCTATTACTCTTCAGAAACAAACAATGGAGACCTGTTTATCCCTCTTGATTATGTACTAGCATAGTCATAGAGATGTATTTATCTTAAAGTGTCAGGGTGCAACATTCAACTTAACAGTGAGGAAAACTGTAACTGAGTTTATCAGTCAGGGATGCAAGTTTGTAAAGAAAAACATTAGAACAGAGATTAGTCATTTTTCTTTCTGATACTGATAGAGTATAAGCGATTAGATTTTTGACCAGCCGACCACAATTCTGAGCCAATCAATTCCAGGTATACTTTACAAATTCCAATTCTATTTGCTGGTTGATTGATTGGTGATCTCTGGATTAGAAGTCTTAGTTATGGTTAAAGTATGGTTACAGTATGTAACTTTTATAAAAAATATGTTTTTTTTTTACATATTTGTTAAAACTATTACCGTGTTGTGACATTATAATAGCAGACAAATAATCTGTGAAAAGGTAAAACTCCTCCACCTTCTCCAATCAAGTCCAGTCAATCACCAGTCAATCATCCAGTCTATCACCCTCGTGTACACGCTGCTCAATGTGCTAGTGGCAAGAAAACAACTCACCATTACAGGAAAACTGTTTATTCACTGTCATCAGTGGGCATGCTGACTCACCTGAGCATTCGTGGCAGGCTCCGTTGTGGTGAACTCGCTGTAGCATAGCAGAGAGCAAGGGTGAGGGTGTGAGCAGCATGTACACGAGGATGATTGACAGCATTAAGACCCTCCTCCTGGTTCTCATTGGTTGTTTCTGAAAGAGCGATCTATCTCTGCAGATGACTGTGGGATTATAGGGAGAAGGCAGAGGAGCTTGACTTTTTCACAGATTATTCATCTCATACATACTGTCACAACATAGTGGCAGTTTTAACAAATATATCGAGAACACATTTTTTTTTAATAAAAGTTACATACTGCAGCTTTAAAGAATGGTTTGTCTACCATGGGTGAAGTCTTGGGAGATGCAGCAATGTAAACATGAAAGAACAGTAAAAACAGCAGAAAAGAGACCCCTGTCCGAGCCGAGCAAAACTGTGATCATTACGTCCGTCACCATGGCTTCTTCCTTCTAATTTACTTCAGTGGGTTTTGAGTAAGTAATCTGGCACTTAGTTCTGGGAATCTGAGGTCATGTAGGTGAAGGGGGGAGGGGGGATATATGTGCTCCCTGCTGAGCACAGGGTGACATTTATCATTAGAAAAAAGCTCCAAAAATAACAAAGGCTCAACCACGAATAGTGCAAGAGCTCCTGGATGTACAGCATCATTAGGATGAGGAATAGTTCAAAGGAAAGTGCACTGACACAAGCCTCATCTTGGCCCTTTTGCAAAAACTCAGCAGTTATTCTATTCAATGTTTTTGTCTCAGACTCTTTGGGTTGAGCTTAGCAGCCATTTACTGCCCAACCCCTCTATCTTACAGAAAAACAGGATCAAGGCATGGCATCTAAAAGCTAAGATGTTTCTCCTGAAGCAGATGTTTCATTTGAGCCATTTCTGTCCAAGCAATTTCACTCGAAGCCAAAGGAGCACTTCTTTGCATTTCTCTTTTGTTGCGTTCTATCTTCATTCCACAACGGCACTGGGAACCACAGCTGAAATGCAGGGCTTCTCTTTCTTCTTTCATGTTTCTGCTTTAGTATTCATGTTAGGATGCAGGCATAACAGCTACAGCAGGTCTGCATACTTGAGATTGGCTGAAACGACTGGCTAGCATTTGGTATTGCCCTTTTATTTCTGTGAAGAAGAGTTTTCTTTCTTTCTGTTTTCTTTCTATAATGCATTTGAGGAATTTCAACCAGGAAGGATGAAGGGAAAACTGAATAACACAGTTATGGCTTATGAGTAATTTAAGGCCTCTTTTTTTTCTTTTTGGTCATTTGGGGTTTTTAGTTGTGTTTTTACAGAGCATTTCAGCTATTTTTTAGCACTTTTACTCTCCATTAAAAACAACTGATATTAGCAGCTTAACTTGTCAGGCTATCTGCTGTGATAGCTGGCCTGCAGTATGCTACTAAAAAAGATATGCTGCTTGTAATTTACTAAATATAGTTTGATTATAGCGGTGTCTTTATAAGAGTGATTTATTTCCACACCATAACGAGCTTTCTTTTTACAACAGGAAATATTTCAGAACAGTCAACATTGTCTTCCCTGTAAGCAAGGGAAAATTGTAGTAACTTTCTTTCAGCCAACCGAGCAGCACTGTTGAGCTGCAGGAGAGAGAGGGGCAGCATTTTGCCAGAAAAAACAGAGGCCATTCTTGTAATATCGCATTTGAAGGAACTTTAAATTGTAGCTTTTTAAATCCTTAATGCGTCATGGTATTGATATGGGCCACATAATTGGCCCATATCTACAAGTAAATATTTTGAAAAAACATAAATAAAATGGGTAGACCTAAAGCTACAACTCTCCAAATGGAAATAGATCCATTCTTACATAAAAAATATAGTAAATATAATTTTAAAATGACATTTAATCCTCTATTCTAAAGTTTGAAAAAAAGTATATTACCATCTTAAGATTTGAAAAAGTAATTGAATTTTAAATGTTTTAACAATTTTTTGCGCATTTTCACCCTTTCAGAGCATTAAATTATTAATTTCAGTTTTTCAGAATATTAAACAATAATAGAAAAAATAGCTATGGCATTAAAGCCAGGAAGAAAAACTTACAAATTATTTTGCTTTTAATAGTGAGAGTCAAGGTCACGGTAGACAGAAAACAAAAATGATTAAGTAGATCTTGATTCAACAGCCTCCTGATAAGTCGTACTTCAAATTACTACAATTTTTAAAATGCCATTAAGTTTAACCCAATGACTGTTTAGTCTCAGTTTTGTTGGAAATATCAAATTTTGGGAAAAAAAAAAAAAAAAAAAAAAAAAAAAAAAAAAAAAAAAAAAAAAAAAAAAAAAAAAAGAATTCACTTTCAGATGTCACACAGACAAATATCATTTTTGTCAAACTTTATTCAGAAAGTTAAACATATAATAATAAGTACTTCTCTGTTCTACACATATTTACAGAAATATTGTTCTGCTGATAACTATTTTCTTAAGTAGACACAGAGAAACCTCTCACAATGCATGGTTATAGTTTGTTCAAAAAAAATATATTTTAATAGGAGTCAATCCTCTCTACATTCTTACAATAAGGCCTATTCCTTAAGTTTTGAACATTAGGCTCCCTCTTCTCAGCTGCCTCTTGGCTTTGAAGCCATTCTACAAAGTGTTTGAGAGAGGATGTGCATGTGAAAATACTAATAAGCAAAATCTCGTTGAAAATCAGGTGTATGACGTTAGATTAGTCACCAGATTTGCAGTCTTTTTGCAATCAAAAACTTCAAAAAGATCTATTGCATCATAAGCTTTGGAAGTACTTGCAGGCAAAGTTCAGTCTTTCCGTTGCCCCACTCTACGTATGTAATGTGGGGGTTTTAAGTAAGAATGAGTGGAAAAGTGGATTTCTTTCAGTGGACCTTTTCGTGTTCCTGCATCCATATTGAAGCTTTGATGAAATCAGGCAGAACTTTGTCTCACACCCTTTTTTCTTCCTTTCCCAGATGGACCATGACCCTCGCAATCCAACTTATATTGCCGCCCAGGGCCCACTTGCTTCCACTGTGGCAGACTTCTGGCAGGTAAGGCGTGTTTTCTTACCTGCTGTGCAACTTTTATTTTTTCACATTTATTTTTCTGCAGCAAAAAGAGCCTGGTAAAACTGCAACAGGTCACTGTGGGGTTTTTTGATTCTCAGTATAGCAGAAGAAATGGGTGGATTGAGCTCACACACGTTTTTTGCATTTGGTGTAACTTGCCTGAGATATTATTTTCTCTGCTGGTTGCATGACTTTTTCAATCATACTGTCAGCATCATCGAGATTTATTGACTGTTGTCTGCTACATATGTACTTCTATCAGGGATACACAACAAATAAGGTATATGACTAAGTTTTACAGGGACATAGGTAGGCAACTTTTTTGAAGAGGTTCTTTGGACAGATTTACAGCTACACTGGTGCAGTCAAGTAGATTCACTACTATTACTATTACTTTACAATTCAACCCCTTTTATGTGGCAGCATCTAAATCCTTCCTGAAGGAGCGTTTATCATTTTGGCTTTAGGGAAAGGATTTTGACATCACAGTTTTGTGCTCTTGATGTGAAGGAGGTAGGCTTGTATCCAGCCAGCAAGTCAGTGTGGACCCATGTGGATTTTGCTCGAGAAAGATGGGTAGGAAGTGGGCCTTGGTTCTAAACGGTCTTTACACACGTTTTTTTTTTTTTTGTTTTTTTTTTTTTTTTTTTTTTTTGCCGACACAGAAGACCTAAAGCATTATTAGGTCATATTTGCATTATATCTGAAAGCTATTTCCCACCTTGTCTATAAATGTAAATAAAACCTCCCATCAATTACAGCATATGGAGGCTGTCATAAAACATGTCAGGTTGTGTTGAAGTGTGTCTTAAATGATGCACGGTTGCCAAATCACATTCTTTTGTGTTAATAGGACAGCACTGTAGTAATTAGTGGGTCCATCACCTCCATATGGTGAAGTGACTCCAGATAGCCGTGACCGGGCTGTGGAAATGTTAGGCATAAATCCTGGTGGACCAGCTGGCTGTGCACTCTGCATCAGAAGCTAAACTCATTTTAGATAATTATGATGGTGCTGAGTTTTAGTTTGAAAGGAGGTGCTTAGGGCTTGAAGAGAGCAGCAAATTTAGAATGGTCTTGTCCTGTGCACTAGAAAAGTAGATTTAAAATTCTGCTTTTGATCTTTGTTCTTTTATTGTGTTGAGATGAATTAAAAAAGTCTTGTTTACTGTAGTAGTTCATTATATAGTCATGTTAAAAAGTAGGACACCAAATGACAGCATGTGCTTTTGTTTGACATGTGGATGTTGAATACTAATTTTAACAATAATGTGAGATTCAAGTAATATAACAGAATTAAAACTGAAGAAATTATCTTTTAAAACTTTCTGTAAAATTTAATTTCTTTGGTGATGAAAAAATTAGGACAATCCCACATTTACTCCCCCTTGAAATGAATTAAATCACACACAGGCGTTCCACATAGGCGCACATGATTAGAACATCATTACTCAGCCTTTTGAAAAAGGTTTGCTCTGTTTAAAGCTGAGACATTTAGTTTGGCATTCTCCTGACTGTGAGACTTTCAGAAAGAAAATAGTAGTATCTCATTTGTCTGATAAAGGATTTAAATAGGTCTTGAAATAATTTGACATCAGCAATTCCACTGCATGAAGTCAACAAGTGGAGAATATTCAAAACATTTCCCAACTTAACCAATACTCCTAATCTGGCTGTCTTGGCAGGTTTACCTGGAGAGCAGATTGCAAAATGCCAAAAGAAGTCACTAGAAACCCTTAAATGTCATCAGGGGACCATTAGCAGGTTCTTCCTATTGTTCATGTAAAAATGCATGCTTCTACGTATATCCAGGAGGAACTTGTAATAGTTTAACTTCCATGGGGGATGAGCAAGAAGGAAACATTTGCTCTCCAAGAAAAACATGTAGAATGTAGACTAAAACCAGGACTTGTAAAATAATTTTCTTTCTACAGACATTGACTTATCTGGAAACCAGAACAGAGGGAAATGTTTGGCATAAACCAAATGTAAAATTCTTGGTAAGAATCACATACTTATTGTGAGGCATAGAGGTGGAAGTGTCATGGTTTGAGGATGCTTTCCTGCAACACCTGGCCACCTTACCATCATGGAATTCACCATTAACTCTGAGTTGTGCTTGAAGAAAATGTGAGATCATCTGTAAAAAAAAAAAAAAAAAAAAAAAAAAAAAAAAAAAAAAAAGTTAAGGTGGAGCAGAGCTGTGCCCTAAGACATGGCAATGACCCAAAACATACCAACAAAACCACCAAAGACTGGCTGAAGACTAAGAAAAGGAAAAGTACGAACTGACAAAGCACTGATATTGATCTCATTGAACTATACATGCAGGAAAACCCTCAAACATCTCACAGCTAAAGGCAGGGAATGAGATAAACTTTCCTCAGAGACTGGTATATCCGAAAAATGACTTCCTTAAGTTATTTCAGCCAAGTTATTTTATCCAAACTGAGTGAAAAGTAGTGTCCTAACTTTTTCCTGCATTCAAATCCTTTTTTTATCTTTTTGTTTAATGAGTAAAATAAGGTTTGTTTGTAAAGTGTACCTGGAATTAAATCACTTACTTTTCATGAAATATCTATACATCCATCGTCTATATGCGCTAATCCATGCAATGTCGCAGGAAGGCTGGTGACTATCTCCAGGTGTCATTGGGCAAGAGACTGGGTGCACCTTGGATAGCTTGCCAGTCCACCACAGGACAACACAGTGACACACAGGACAAACAGCCATACAAACACTCTCACAACTAAGGACAATTTTGAGAGACCACTTAACCTAAAAATCATGATTTTTAGTCTGTGGGAGGAAACTGGAGTACCCAGAGAGAACCTACGCATGCCCAGGGAGAACATGAAACTTCATGCAGAAAAATCCCAAGCTGGGATTCGAAGCCATGACCTTCTTGCTGCAAGGAAACAATTCTACTAACTCTGCCACTGTGTAACCATTTACCATAAGTAAATATAAAGATTTGACATTTCTTTGAAAAAAACTAAACATGACCGTATCTGCTTGTTTGCTTCCTTTTTTCCAGGTGAATAAATACTTTTTTTGAATACTTTTTAGGTAATGAATTCAACTCTTAACCTTTTCCAGTTTAGCACAAAATAACAAAGCATCACGTACGGCTTGATTGACATGAAGAATATATATCTGTTCATTATTCAGCATGGTGAACATTGCATTGTTGTAGGACAGAAAAGAAACACTCTTTACCCCATTAAAAGTAAACAAACACAAAAAAAAACACTGGCATGCACATACAAATGGACCATGCAGAAGGCAAATCTTTTTGCCCTCTGCTATCTAATCCATGCCAGGCCCCAGGCAGTGCTCTGAAAGGCTGCTTGGCTCTAATCCTCTGCTCCTCATTCCTCCAACCCTTCATCCTTTACTTTACTCCTCCCTCAATCTTCCCTCTATTACCTTAGTACTGCTGGGCCTTCATGCTTGCCTCCCCTCAAAATGAGAAGCCAATCTGCATGAGTTCACCGATTGATGTATGCTCCGTGGAGTCTAGAAACTCTTAATCACATTTTTTAAAAAAAAGATTGTGGGGTTGTTTTAGGTGGAGATGGGACATAGGGCTCCACTTTTACCTGCAAATATGAGGAAAATTGCACAAAACTAAATGGATAACTTTCCCTCACATTATCACCTTGCCAAATCTCATCACATCTTGGCACAGTTGGCGTGTAATGTGTCCACTGGGCTGGATCGCAGAAGCTTGTGATTAGTGTATAGTCAAGGCCATTGTGTTTTTATAGCAATCATAAAACCTGTATTTCCTCCTCATTTTCCTAATGGCTGCCAGTGGGCCTCTATGTCTTCCCAAGGACGCATTAGATCGCGATAAGATGAAATGGAGCGGCAGCGTAAAAGATGTTGTGATCTCATTCCGACGACAGTGAGAGCGACAACAGGCGCCCCCCCACCCCCATTCCTCCACCCAACATTCACCATTTGTCACATGCAGAGAAGTGACATTTATTCATGCCGCCTGCACAAAGATATAGAAATCAATTTCACCCTAATACAAGGATGTAGCTGAATGTACTGCTCTTAGTGGCCCAGTTCAGGTGCATATTAGTGCTGTTTGAATCTGAATATGAGAAGGCTGATTGTCCCCTGATGGGTGGAAGTGTTTCTTTTCTTCTTATGTGTAGATGGTGTGGGAGAGTGGCTGCGTTGTCATCGTCATGCTGACCCCACTGTCGGAAAACGGAGTGAAGCAGTGTCATCACTACTGGCCTGACGAGGGATCAGACATCTACCATATATATGAGGTATGCAAGCAGTGGAAATAAAGTCTATGTACTTGAAAAAAAAAATCATGTACAGTAAACTTAGGATTTCATGAGCTGCAGCTTCAAGAAATCTTTTTCTAGACTAAAACAAGTTTAGTTTGTTGCAAAACAGCAGCAACATGTTTGTACAGTATTTACAAGCCTATTTCTGTCAGAAGCTCCATGCTACAGGGTTTCCTCTACATGTAATTGATCGTGGCGCACCGCCACATCAAAATAAAAGCTGCAACACCTTAATTATTCAATTTTTAATAAATATATGTTAAAACAAGGTAAACCACACTAACACTGGCTCCTGCCTGTCTGGCTGTGGCATTTACAGAATAAATCTGAGCCAGGTGGTGGGAAACCCAGAGCTGATTAACATACTGGACTTTATTGGCTGGTCATACGCTTTTGTTTTGCTTTCGGCAAATAAATTGCAAGTTTGAGGTAAACACATGGCTCATTAATATCTCCAACACGTCACTCAACCCACGCCGGTAATGGGTGTTAGAAAAAAAGCTACTTTGGAGATGACAACTTCCACCATGTTCCCAGTGGAAACAAACCAACACCAGGACTACTTATATCAGAGGAATTCAAGTTTGCAGGAATATTTTTCAGTTTCTCGGGGTGAGTTTCAGAACTTTTATTGTCACTGGCATACAGATCTAGGTCTGCCCAGTATGGGGCTGCACTGCTGCGGCTGTAATGAGTGTGATATGACGGTGTCTGGGAGGTGAGCAGCACTGCACACCTCGCAGACTAACTGGATCTAGCAGCTGTAACACCTAGATTAAAATAATTATTTACGTTGGGCTTTATTCAGGCTGAAAACCAAGGCTTAGATTGGTTTTTAACCAATCAAGGCTAAAAACCCACCTGTTTAGAGCTGCCTTTGATTAGAAGTAAGTGGAATATTCATCAGTATTTTCAAATTATATTTGCTTGATGATTTTTATGATTTTGATGCATTGATATTTGCTCTATGATTCTGATATATAATCATTTTGATAATTTTGCTGTATACTTGCTTGATGATTTTGATACATACTTGATTGATGTTTTTATGATGTAAAGCACTTTGAACTGCCTTGCTGCTGAAATGTGCTATACAAATAAACTTGACTTGACTTGACTTGAAAGAAAACATCGTCTAACATGTTATCTTTATTGTTTCTTACACTAATTTGAGAGAATCCCAAGCCGCTCCCTGGCCAGCTGGGAAACCCTATAGTGGGTATAGGCATGGTTTCATTCCAAAAGAACTCAGGGTTCACAGACTCCACAAGAAAGGCTAACGAGATGGAAGCTCACAGCCTTATTGGAAAATGGAACAAAAACTGAAAACTTCTAAAAATATATATTTCTAACTAGATAAGCCAAGTCATACCTGTTAAGAGTAGCAGTGATGTTCACAAGCGATTCGATTCCTTTGAACTGCTTGTTTGCCATGAACGGTAGGACTCGAGTCTCAATTAATGAGAGCTGTTCTATGTTTTTTTGTTGTTTTGTGATTTAACTTGTTTATAATGCTCTGCACTCACGTCAACAGCTGTTATTTTTATGTAATTTAAAATTATTTAATGGGGGATAAATACAATAGATAGATGGAATTGATAGAAACATGGATCATTTTTATATTTAATGGTGCAACGGAGGATTTTCTGTATTTTGCAACAAATATTAATTCCCCCCACCATGGTTTAAAAACTTCATAGAGGAAACCCTGTGCTATTTTGAAATCCCAGCTAGATTTCCAAACGCATTTGTCAAATGTTGATCTCTTTTTAATTCAACACTGTTGAATTTCACAAAAATACCTTTCATTATTGTTTGATATTGTTTTAAATCAGAACAAACTTCAGAACCTGTTATATTTTTGCTCAAAATGTTCCAAATGATTTGTAATCTGCTCTGCAAACCAGAGCCAAAAGATGTGATGCTAGTGAAAACCAGACAACTGTAATCAGTTTTTACTAAAAGTGAAAGTTTCTAAAATTTACTGGTTCCTTTCACAAAATTAGAATATCATCCAAAAGTTAATCTGTCTCAGTAATTAAGCTTAAAAAGTGAAAGATGCAATGTATATTACACAGACTTGTTAGACACAAAGTTATATTGTTCAAGATTATTTCTCATTATTTCTCAAGTCAAATTTACCCAAGGTTCCAGATGGAAGACTTGATATAAGAGGCTAGAAGACCAAGAGTTTCCTTACACCAAAGGTTTTCTTGAGTAAATACAAGGATAACAGGGTTTTTTTTCAGCCATCCAACTTTACACAGTCCAAGCACTTATGGAAGACATGTAGTTTAGAAACTTCATGAGGCTTAATATAGATGTGTAACTGTGTATCATCTGCATAGCAAGGGTATGAGACAACTTTAAAAAGGCTCAAAATGTGCAGAAGAGAGAGGACGTAAACCAGAAATAATAAGGGGCCCAAAACAGAACCCTGACATACACCATAATTAAATGGACCTAAGGAAGAGCTGTAATTTGAAGCAGCCACTCAAAATGAATAATCAGACAGATATGAAGAAAACCTCTGTGAGGCAGAACCTGATGCATTGGCCCAGTACTTCAGCCTATCAAGCAAGATCTGGTGGTCAACAGTGTCAAAGGCTGAGGTTAGGTCCTGTATATGGAGGACAGTACAACTCCTTAAAATTTGTCATTTTTCACCAGAACATTTGTAAAGACTCTCACAAGACCTGTTTCCATTGAAATATCTCTATGGAATTCTGACTAATATTTATTAAGAATGTTTCTTTTATCTAAAGCAGCCATTAGCTGCAATCTTCTTGAGAATCTTGGTGTGAAATGGTTATTTAGAGATTGGTTTACAGCTGCCCAGGAAAGAAGGTGTGAGTTTGGACTTTTTAGGAGAGGGTGTATAACAGTGTTTTTTACGTAAACAAGGACTTAACCAGATGGAGTGATTGAATGAAAATATCTTTGAAGGATGCAGGGAAACTGTCTTATGCAAGAAGAGGGTTTCATTGAGCCAACTACCTTGGGATATTGTTAATCTAAAACAACAGCCTGAGCTGGAGCAGGGATGGACAAAGAGCTGACTGAGAAATACTACTTCTGATATGAGTTACTTTTCCAGCAAAAAAGTTGGAAGATGTTGAGGGGTTTTTTTTTCCTTCCAAACTTTTTCCCTCCACTCAACTTTCTATTAAAATACTTGGATACAGCCAGCTTCTTTAGCAATGACTTTTTGTGGCTTATACTACTCTTGAAGTGTCATGATTGCATAGACCATAATATGGCCATTACATACTATATCTGTATCCAAAGTTGTCTTTTTTTTAATATTTTCATTTACATGATTATACAGTAGGTAAGTTAGCTGTAAGTCATAAATATAAAATTAATAGAAATAAATTCCTGAAAAATATCACTCTGTGTGTGTCTAAATAAAAGCTTCACTTTTTGAATAAAGATTCTGAAATAAATTAAATTTTTTTGCTATTCTAAATTATTGAGATGCACCTGTATTTTTGCACAAAACAAAAAGCACCACAAGCCAAGTGCATTCTATCAACATGAGGAGTTTAGATGCAAAAGTAGAACTAAAATGTTGTGATTGGTACAATTCATCCCATTGTAATTTTCTGTCTCTGTAAAATTACAATATAAAACTTAAACTCATCAAGAAAAATGGGTGTAAAATTTTCAAAATCAGCAAATTAAGAAACATTGCAACTCTGTAGAGGTGTTGCTCCTTGAAATTATATGTCTGAGATTTCTAAATTTCCAGTTTCAGCAACAAACAAAGATAACTTAAAGTTTATGTCTTCTCAGTTCAGCACTGAAGCATGTGAATATTCAAAGTGAGCTAATTATTCTCACATTTTTTGTTTTCTGACTTAGTTACGTCTCATTTTGTCACAAAATGTCTTTAATTTTGGAGACGGAGAAACACAAAGTGTTAGAATACAGCAGGATGTCCCTAATTATGCATCATTTTGTCAAATGTTTCCTGGCCAAAAAAATAAAATAAAATAAAACAAAATTCCCTTGAAATTATTATGAGTCTTAGTGTAAGTTTTTTGTAGCAAGAGCCAACTTGTTTAATTTTATCGTGTTCTAGCTTTGAGAAAATGTGAATTATAGTTACGCCTCCTGTGCAGATGTAATTAATTTCTGCCTTTGTTTTGGCAATATTTAGGTCAATTTGGTGTCTGAGCACATCTGGTGTGAGGATTTCCTGGTCCGGAGTTTCTACCTGAAAAACCTGCAGACCAACGAGACACGGACAGTGACCCAGTTCCATTTCCTGTCCTGGATGGACCGTGGGATCCCCAGCTCAGCCCGGACCCTGTTAGACTTCCGCAGGTAGAGAGAAGAATCCGCGGCCTAGCCTTGCTGGATTTCAGACAGATTTTCATATTTACAGCTTTTATTCCTCACTTGTTTTTTAATCACCTTCCCGTATCCTGCCTCTCCGGTTCTTCATCTTTTTGCTCCCTCTGCCTTTTTTTGTGTCCTGTAGAGAACGGTTGTTCTTAATAAGGACCCAGTTTCTGTCCCACCCCTTTCATCCCAGGCCGATCTCCCTCACCTCCCTCCAGCACATGTGATGCAGCAAATTAACGGCCCCACACTGCCTGGCTTGGCTTGGGACGAAAAGAAAGAAAGAATAATAAAACACCTAATTCAAACCCCCAATTAAATGAGAGCTGTCTCACCAAAACACAGGAGACGGGGCGGAAAGCTAGTGACTGAATAACCTCACTCTGTTCTCCATATAATGTGTTCTGACAGAAGAGCAGGAGTATTCTTCTGGGAAAACCCAAGAGGGATAGGCAAATCCCTCCAAATGAGAATAGATGCATCTGATTTGTGGATGGAAGTCTGCCCCTCTCGTTTGAAATGAGAGCGTTGAAACATTGTGTGGTGTTCACAGACTTTCTAAGCCAGTTTGTGCTATTTTTCCAAATTAATTTCAGTCATGTTACCAGTAATCATACTGATGTGTAGGTTTGAGTTGTTTAAGTTATCATTACCTGCACGTTGTTAGCCCTGCTGAGATTCAGTTAGCTTTGACTGAGCTTCATAAATGCCACTGTAGGTTATTTAAAGCTCTCCGATCTACACAAGGCACTCCAACACTCAGTGTTTGTGGTTTTTGGCCGTGTTGGTTTTTTTGCGGTGGCCAGTGTCATTTTTGTGATGTTGCAGCTAGTAATATGAGCCCAGTTGCATAGTCACAAAAGTGATCATTGGAAACTGTGTCTCCTCAGCCAGGCCTGTGCACACACTGTCTTTCTTTCACTCCTGACTCTGTTTCCCTTCCCCTCCTCTCACTTGCTCCGCCCTATGGCTTGCATGGGAACTCCAACTATCTTTACACAATGTCTTTCTAGGTTTTGTTAAATTTTCATGTTCATTTGTACCACAAAATAGCCAAAAGACTTAGAAGCATACTCTGGACATAATAAAAGTTTAATAAAACAAAAGAATGCATGCTGCAGCTGTGATTTCTTTGTTATTAATGAAGAAAGCATTGCTGATAAATATTGAATCATACATTTTTAATATATTTGATTATTTGTTTTTCAGTCCATGTATTTGTAATTGTTTTTACAAAGCTGAAGACTTTGTATAAATCGGAATAAAATTCAGATAAATGCATCACTGTTACACTTTAAATTCATCACATGATCTATTTGCTATTTTTTAAAACAATTAACTGGCAAATTAATACAATATACTGCTGTAATATTAATCAGCACGGTATCTATAATGGTATTTATAGGATTGGTTTAAAAATTCTTTCAACTGTGATGCACAACTTTGAACAACAGTGTCAATTTTATATACTTGGTACAAATCAAGGTTGAAATTCGAGTTCGAGCTCCAGGGTTAACATTTAAAATTAATTTAATATCAACTAAAAAGGAGATTTAGAAGATTTGGAGATTTTGGGGGGGGGGTTGTATTAAACATATTTAAAGTAGAGAAATACCTTAACAAAATATAAAATGAAAACTATTACTTTTTATATCAAAGAGCCTTATGTTGGTTTGCTCTTTGTAAAGAAACCTGAACAATTAATTTGTAGCTATTTAGTTAGCTTTGTCATTCCCAAGCAAGAATCAGTTAGACAGTAAAGTGGTAACTTTTTACAATGTTAGCAAAATTAAATTTTAGCTTGTCTGTTAGAAAAATCAACAGCCTATGCCTACTAATGGGGATAAAACATCAAATTAACTAGCAATACCTTGCACATCTTTTAACCTTCCGGTGCTTCTCTGCTTAATGTAAGGTTGCTACTGGGAGTGTCTGCAGTAAGCATTTTTTCTAAACTTGAGCATGTTAGTGCCAACAAGAATTAACATGTCTGTTTGTAAGATAACCAGCTATCTGTAGGCTTACTATTGCTGATAAAAACACAAATTACCTCATTAAAATAACTTTAGCCTTGTCAAACTCACAAACAGCCATGTTAGCCTCAATATTGAGCCTACAGTATATTTATTTTACCAACACGCTTACTCTTGAAAGGGTTAGCACAAATGACAACAACCAATGACAGGTTGGCTACTGGCAATGTTAAGGCTAATTTACTAGCTAATATTAACTTGTGAGGCTTGTCTCAGCCCCAATGTTAGTTAGTTAATCAGATGTGTTATCCCCAGTTGTGAACCAGCAATAAGTTCTTTGTCTTGCATACAGATACGCTAACTCTTGTTTGTTAACAGTCTCCAGAGTTAACATGTTTGTGAAATAAATAGCCTACTTCAGGTAGTTCCCCCTCTTTAAACTATACAAAACTAACTTACATCTCACAGCAGCAAATTAGGGAGGAGGTGTGCTGCACTATGTTTTGCTTCAAACACCTGTAAAGAAAATGGAACCCTCGCTTCATATTTTCTGTTTGAAGCACAAAAACAGTGCTGGTAAATCTTTTTGAAACTAAGATTTTTTTTAAAACTGTAAAAGACTTTCAAATGGTTTTCGCTTGTCTTATTACAACAAATGTCAGTCAATGTTTAATGTAAAATATTTGTGCAAATTAATGATGACTTTTTAGTTGTAGAAATTTCATAAATCTTTTTATTTCATATTCTAAATATCACCTATTAAAACAATATAAAAACAAGAATGGTGCAAGTACATTGAGATTTCTCACAACTGAAAAATGAAAGGAAGTGAAGAGGCGCTGGTGGAAGGTCTTGGTGTATTCAGTTTCCATGGCAGCAACGGGGTGTGAAAAGGCTTGTTGGCCTTTACCGTTGCCCGTGGTGTATAACATTCATAATTGGCTGAGGTTAATGTGTTAGCGGACTGCAATCACAACATCACACTACCACGTCCATCACCCTCATGTTAGAGAGAGAGATTCACTGTTACTAACCTGATGAAGGATTTATTTAAGGGTTTCTTTTTGTCTGATTGACAGGAGGAGGAAGCATCTCAGATATGTGTTTGTTGCTTTGATTATTGTTCATTTTTATCCAGATTAGGGTGTACAAGTCCCTCATGACTCACATTTACTGTGATTATTGCTATTTTTATTCAACCAAGAGGAAACTAATCCAGCATCCTAAATTTGATATCCTACCACCAAGCTCGCAGTAACATCATCTTTTCTCTTTTGCTTTATTCCAGAAAGGTTAACAAGTGCTACCGTGGCCGATCTTGCCCAATAATTGTTCATTGCAGGCAAGTACACCTGTTTGGTGTGTATGTTACAGCTGTATATTTTAAAATATACTCCAAGTCCACTGCTGTTTATTCCACTTACTGTTTCTTGTGTAAATAATGTGGCACAAGCTTATTGAATGCTAGAGCATTCCATTTCCCATCTGGTTGAGTTGGTTAACCAGCTTTGATTGGCTTGCATTAAACACAAGTATCTGTCAGACCACTTTTGATAGTCACATCCTGTTAAGTCATGCATGGGGCCAGTAAGCCTGCTCTCTCCCTCTCTAAGGAGCGGAGCATCTAGCACTGGATTAATGAAGCCGTGGAGCTCAGGCAGCTCTCCTTTTTTATTGGCCTTGCCTTTATTAGAGAGATGTCCACGCCTTGTTTGCAATTAACATGCAGAGCTGCTGAATGGCCGGCGGGCACAAAGGGAGGCTTTTCATGGGGCTATCTCTGGAGTAATGGAAAAGCAAGGCTCTCCAAAAAGCTGTTCTCGAACCGCCCCTGGCCTCTCAACCTCTCCTCTGCTCCTGAGGTGCATGAATTTAAAAGCTTTTGTCCCCAGTGTGCCTTAGAAAACCATTCCCCCTCTCTCTCTCTCTTTCTCTCTCTCTCTCTCTCTCTCTCTCTCTCTCTCTCTCTCTCTCTCTCTCTCTCTCTCTCTCTCTCTCTCCAACAGTCACTCTCAAGACCACACATGCACCCATGTGCAAAGGTTTAACGTAATTACATTTATTGGAAATATTCAGATCTGTTTGAGTATTTCTCACAAGAATGCTATGGATTTAGATTTTTTTTCTTTTGTTTCACATCTAACATCATGTTTTATGCAAATAAAGAAGTGTGCTTCTGTATGCTTGGACTAATTTGTGTTTAAATATACTCAAAAGACTTACAGCAGATGCTGATGTAAATGAGCAATTTGTTTCCTCAAAAGAAAAACACTCTGAGATTAAAGCCTCTTGTGCAGCTACCTTAATGATCTCTGAATCTCTCCTATCTCTACAGTGATGGAGCTGGCAGGAGTGGGACCTACATTCTGATTGACATGGTCCTCAATAAGATGGCTAAAGGTAATGATCAATGGATCCCCTTTTCTCTCTCTCTTTCTTGGTTTGAAACCCTGGCAACGCAAAAGCCTCTCATTCTCCTCGGAGGGTCTTGGGGATGCATTAGAGGGTGACTTCTCTGAGGCCTGGAGAGGCAGCGGAGACGAGGGGGGAGCTGCTGGGAGTGGAGAGATCAGAACAAAGAGGGAAGACAGGGAAGGGAAATGAAAAAGAAACCTCCGCCCACATTCGTAATTATCTATTTAAGCAACCTTCACACTGTATTGACCTGCATCGGCAGCTGCAACATGAATATAGATAGCACATGCATGGAAATGAAATGTTTAAAGCAGAACATTTATTTTTAAAAATAGCTGTCTGCTCTGCTGGTTCAAATCAATATTTAATATTTAATGTAACATTGTTCATTTTATTATTGATTTATTTTTAAAAGAACGGTGTTGACAATTTCTTTTTGCAATTTATGCAATTATGCTACTAACTGTGAACATAGTTAGCATTCATGGAAATATTCAAGGTGCATTATTAGTTTTGTTTTGTGACGCTTTGAATTGTATTATCTCTATATTGCACCCTTGGCAATATTTAGTAGAAGCACAAACCTGTAATACTTTGAAGTATTCAGAGATTTTGAACAATCACAAACTTTAATGCATTGGATTGGGATTTTATGTGACCAACCAACACAAAGTCATTTATTGTTATTCAGTGGAGAGAAAAGTGACATTTTTTCAAACTTTTTTGCAAATAAAAATGCAAGAAAATGTTGTTTGTATTTGTATTTAGCCGCCCTGAGTCAATATTTTGCAGACACCCTTTTGGGGTATGTCTCTACCATGTTTGCATATCTTTGCCAATTCTTTTTTGCAAACTAACTCTAGCTCAGTTTGCCTGGCGAGCATCTGTCAACAGCAATTTTCATGTCTTTCCACAAATTCTCCATTGGATTTAGGTCTTGCCTTTGACTAGGACATTCTAACACATAAATATGTTTTAATCTAAACCATTCCATTTTAGCTCTGGCAGTATGTTTAGAGCCATTGACTTGCTAGAAGGTTTTCTTTCAGGATTATCCTTCCTTTCATCTTTTTATCATCGGCAACAAGCTTCCCCTATCCATGCTAAAGAATCCCCCCACCCCAACTCTGGACATGATGTATTTAGGATAAGGTTTCAGTTTTCCTCCACACATAGATCTTACATTAAAGGGTAAAAGATCTCATCTGACCAGCGCACCTTCTTCCACATGTTTGATGTGCACCCTACATGGTTTTTAGCAACTTGCAAACTGGACCTGTTGTGGCTTTCCTCTTGCCCCTCTTCTACTATCACCAGATTTGTCGAGTTCACAACTCACAATTGTCCTGACAACAGATTCTTCCACCTTAGTTGTGGATCTGGCTGCTCCTCCAGAATAGAAGGCCAGTGGGTCTTGGTGGGTTTGTAATGGTGCTATACTCCTCCTTGCCAAAGAATTGATTTTTGAATCCTTCTCTTGGTTTTTAGATGTGTTAAAGGTCTTGCTTGTTTCACTTCAGGAACTTAGATCAGCTGGCCATCTTCTGTTGGTTGTACCAAAACTAGGCTGAAGCTCAGAGGAGATCTGGCCTTTTCAGTCATGGTTCCAAAATTATGTAACAGATTGCCATTAAATCGTAGACAGGTCTTTTCTTTCGCTGTTATACACACTTATTTTCAGTGGCTTTTGACACAGTGTGAGTTGATTTGTTTTTGGTTCATTTCAGTCTTTCTAGTATGTTTTATTTCTGTTTTAACTGTTTTTTGTTTAATTTTATTATTATTTATCTCTAGGTTTGATCTGTTTTAGTAAAGTACAACACTTTAATCCAACAAGTTGTTTTTTTTAATATGCTTTATAAATAAAATGAATTTGGATTTTCTATGTTCAGATGATAGACTGAACTTCATGAGTTGTTCAAAATTTGCGATATTGTTTTGTGACATAACCCTTTAATGCATCCATAACTTTCTCCCTGACCTGCCTGCTTTGTACCTGAGTCTTTATGATGCTGCTTGTTCACTAATGTTCTCCAACAAACTTCTGAGGCCTACTCAGAACAGCTGGCTTTATACTGAGGTTGAATGACACACAGGTGGACTCCCCTTTACTGTTTACTTGACTTCTCAAACCAGTTGGTTGCTCTTAAATTTAATATAAGACTATCAGAATAAAGGGAGCCATCAGAATATAAATTAATGCAGTTCTTTTCCTTGTTTAATTTTTCAATCAAAAAAACTTGAGCATTTTCCTTCCATTTCACAATTATCCCTGTAAAACATGCTGCAGATTGTGGTTGTAACAACAAAATGTAAAATAGTTCAAGGGGCATGAATACTTCTTGCAAGGCGCTGTAAAAAAATAAATAAATAAAAAATAAAAAAACGTATATCCTGAAATCATTAGCTAAAACAGAAATAGAGTAGTAATAGTCATCTTATTCTGCCTGAATAACCAGTTTAATTTGGCTTCTGAATTCTTTTGAGAAATCCAAGTTAGAAGCGTCTATTGTTGCCCCCAGACTTCGTCCCTCCATGGTTTAGTCTGCTCTTTGGCCCCTGATCTTTGCCCTTTTCCCGTTTAGCTTCTAGAGATCCAGCCCAGTCAGAACAGGTTAAAAGGACGCCTTGCTCCACTGTCTGTTAAACAGTAATAAGACTGACCCTTCCTGGTGCAAATCAAGTACTTCTGTGACAAATGTGCCATTGCCTGTGGTGATGAAAGCTGACTCGCCGTCCGCTTTCAACCTTTTGTTTTTGGCATCTTGAATCAAATGCATGAAACGTACATAAGCTTGTGCTCCAAAAATCTTTCTTTTTCCCTTTGCCCATAGAGCCCTCTCTTCATTGTAACTTTGAATTCCAGCTAATCTAAGACATGAAAGTCCTGTCGGAGCGTTGGAGTACCTTTGAGTGCATTAAGTCCCACTTTTTCCCTTTTCCTCTCCCACATACAGACATAAATTTATCCTCTGATATGTTGTTTGCTTCCTTTCTCTGCTTTACTTTCAGGAACATCTTCAGACTTTAGATGCATTTTCTGCATCTCTCTTATTCTCAAATCAGCTCTGGCTTGCTTTCAACCCATAAATTTGGGGTAGTGTAAGAATTTCCTGAATAACATCACAGACTGAAAAGAAGCTGATTACAGGTGAAGCAACTGTTGCACAGGTTAATCACTGAAATCACTGCTACCGTTATAATTGGCAAGCTGGACTTCATCTTTGAATGTGATTCCCAGAGTGAAGTCAAGGTGTATTGTGTATTTCCCTGTCACCAAAGAATGTATGCTTTATTGCATATTTTATCAAGAAACGGTCTGTGGCTTACGTCCAAGTTTTTTTTTCCAGGGATGAATGTAATAATTTTCAATCACTGCGCTGTTCTAAAGGGAGCGTAGCTTGGTATAAAGAGAGATTGACAGATGTGAGCAGGATTACTGCGCCGCTTTGAACTCAGTCCAATTCTCGCTCTGTTGCAGGTGCTAAAGAGATTGATATTGCCGCTACCCTGGAGCACTTGAGAGACCAGAGAGCTGGCATGGTCCAAACAAAGGTAAGGTTCCCCGGCTTTGAGTTGGAGAGTTGGGGGAGGGAAGAGGAGGGAGTGCAGGAAGGGGGAGGGGGTTTGAGGCGTTTCAGAGGGATGATTGTCTGCTTCATCCACGCAGGATCAGAGGAAATGATGATGCTCTACTTGATAGCTGCTTTAAGGATTACAGAAATATTGCTTGGGGGACAATAACTTCACAGTTATCGTAGGAACCAAATAAAATTACCCCAAATTAGAAAGAAATATGTTCGCACAGTTATACGATTTGAATAAATTAGATGCATAAAGTATTGCTGAAATGTGTGATTACTTCTTGAGGGTGTAAATATTTTTTCAAGTTATGAATGATTGTCAAATATACATGAAAATATTCAACACAGTTTTTTAGAGCCCAAAATTGATTACAGCAGTTCCCAACAAATATATCCACAGAGATTCTTTGCATTCTGGAAAAGGTTTCTATCCATCCAGCCAGCCAGCCAGCTATCCATCTGTTCATCCTTTCATTTTTCCATCCTTCCAACCATCCTGACATTGGTTTGAAACTGAAAAATCTTGAATTTTAACACAAAGATGTGTATGAAGATTGGATCATCAATTAAACACAAAAAAGCAGTGGACTCAACGATGTAAAATCCAGTTTCACTCTTTCTGTTTTACATAGTTGTGGTATCTTTGCTTTAAAGGAATAATTTTCCACAAAATGTCAGATATTTTTTGACCCAGTCTCACCATAAAGCAGTAATTTACTGGCTTCAGTTTGTGAGGATGATAATAATAATAATAAAAATGCAGTGGGTCATAATATTAATGGGAGCTGCTTGCTTACACACTGCACTGTTTCTCCACGGTCTATTACTGCTTTTAAAGCGGAGCTCTGATCTGTTCTCTTCAGAGAAAAGCTTTTTCAAATACTCTCTTTTTCTGTTCTGACAGTATGTTCTGGAATTATACTGGAATATGGTTGAGTCCTCTTTGCAGACTCATTTAGGCTCCTCAAAGAAATTAGATTGCAATGAGGTATAAAATGTAGAGTTAGCTTTATTTTTTTCTGACCTTTAGTGATTTTTCCACTGTTTTCTGTTGTTGTTAGATTTATTTGTCCTTGTAAAAGTCTCAAGTGAGACATAATAACAGCAGTGACATATACAACAATTTCTAAAGAAACATATTTATATTTGATATAAAACTAATATTTAGGCATATCAAATATCTAACGAGTTCTGGGAGTTTCAGGACTGGGTGTGGTATTTGCACATATAAACACACACTCAGGAATGAAATGCAAAGCACACTGTTATTGACAGTATTTTAGATACTGGCCATGTATATTCAGAAATAATCCAACAAAGAACAAAGGCTGGCAGAAACCCAATGTTTACTCATGTGGAAAGAAAAATCAAGATGTATCTCTAAAAAGCAGACCTCATGTAAGTTTCAACTTCCCTGTTGTTCAACACTCCTATATTGATTTCCTGTTAACAACGTATCATAGCCTTTCAGTGTGGTTTTAAATGACAAATTTAAATTGATAATGATGCCTTTTTATAATTTCTTTTTCAGTCCCTTAAACACTTGATTTTCTGAATTTTACTCCAAATTAAATTGTGTGAAACTGGAGTTTGAATTGCTGATAGAGGTGAACAATAGATACGTTTGTGTTCAAATTAATAGCGGTGTGTTTAAAAAAGTGACTAAGCCTCGAAATAAATGGCTGAAGGTCAGACAAACAAGTTCTTATTTCATTAATGTAGCCTGTCTACTTTGATTTAGTCTAATCTTGATTTAATAAAATCAGTCATTCAATTAGGATACTATCTAGACACATCCTTTATGTAACAAAACTCCCCTGGCACATATAGGATACCAGCTTCTCTATATGGTGTGAAAATACCAAGACAGGATGCGGTTTCTTTACAAACTCAAACATTTACTGTATAAACTAACAAATGTTAAACGTGCATTAGCTGTTCAGTGAATCCCTGAATTATTTAGTTGTCGGATGGTCAATCCATAACTTTGATTTTGTTGGTCTGGAACCACAAGCCTGTTCACTTAATGATGTTTGGAGTTGTTGTCTTTTCAAAGGCCTTTCCTCTTCAGCAAAGGGCAACATGATCACTTCAAAAATGTTATTGATTCCTGGTTTGTGATGAATACCACATCAAAATATGATAACATCCCCATATTGTGATGCTTGAAGCACCATGCTTCACAGTGTATCATGGCATGAATTTGCTGTTTTGGGGTCATTTGACCAACTTTCTTGACCCAAAAAGAACAACCTTGCTTTCATCAGTCCATAAAGTGTTGCTCCATTTCTCTTTATGCCAGTATGTTCTTTGGCAAACTGTGTCTTCATTTCTTCATATTTTCAACAATAGAACTTTGCAGAGGCTTCTTGCTGATAGCTTGGCTTCATATATGTGTCTTGCAATTGTTGGAGTACTCACAGGTATAGTTGTAGATCACCCTGGAGCTGATCATTAGCTGAGTCTTTGCCATTCTGGCTATTCTGTGATCCATTTAAATGTCAGTTTTCCATTTTCTCCCATCTTTTTCTGGTTTTGGTTCCATTTTTAAAGCATTTCAGATCAGGCTATTATTTTCTTTATATGTCTACCCCTCACCAATTAACAATTTAATCAAAATACACTTCTGTAAAATGTCTGGTATGACCCATTTTACTCTGATTTTCAGTAAGGAATGCAGTAGGAACATTTGTTGCCTTCGTCCTTGAATAAGGGAAAGCTGTGGTCTTTCACATAATGAACGTAATGAACGGCCTCAGTGATTAAACACATGTCATGACTGTTGGGTACTGTAATTGTGTCATCTGCATAAAAATGGATTTTGCCATTTAATAAATTATCACAATGATTACTTGTATGGAAAGTAAAAAGCAGGGGCCCTATTATAGATCCCTGAGAAACAGCTGTGAGAAACATGGAAAAGGACCCAGCATGGTGAACACAATGTGTTTGAGGTGTTTGAAAATCAATTTACAGCCAACAAGCCAATATGATGTAGTCTTCTTAGCAAAAAACAGCTTCAGTAATATACTGTTTTCTGAGTCAAGAATGATGCTTTGAGTTGAGTTTTTTCCCAGCTATTTCTTTATTAGTTCACCTTTAAGCTTTTTAAAAACTTTTGCTAAATTTGCTTAAAGGAGAAAAAAAATCCTTATTTTGTGGTGGCTGCTTTTGTCAGATGTCTATATGTGGTAGCTATAATAGGTGAGTGCATTTCATCCTCTCTGACATCAATTTCTGATCTGTGTAGCAGAGATTGATCTCCCCCCAGTGGTCTAAACTGGAACAGTGCAAAAGGGTGATTTTAAATCTATTTTAAAATTTTGAACTCAAACTGAGAATCTGAGTTGGAGATAAATGTGGATGTACTTACACAGTTTTCTGGACCTATCACAACTTCAGAAGACATGCGAAAATAGACACTCCACATAATCACAGCCACTGGTGGCTTCTCAGTATTGATTCAGCCTATCCTCGGGCCACACCATGGCAGGCTGTGTGTTGACACATCTGAGGACTGTTCCCTCCAAACCTCCTACGTACCCTTTTCTCAGCGAGAAGACCCCGTGGCCTGCAGCCTGGGGAGAGGAGAGGAATATAAAAGCGGCAGGTCCACAGGGCAGACATCAATCAGTTCCTCTGGGAAAACCTTGCACTGGTTCCACAATAAAACACACAGTGGAAAAAAAAAAAGCTGAGAGACAGTTTGACTCACAAAGCTTCATTTTAAGACACACCTGGTTGGATCGATCTTGGTGCTGGCTGTGCGTGCGCTTCAGGTTGAAAGCTCACGGAATGATTCGGCTCGAGATGGTGGCCAGGCCCAGGCGGGGTCAGGAGATATGGAGGGAAAGGAGGAGGAGGAGGCGCCAGCTGTCAATCATTTCTAAATGGCATTCAAGACATGCTACAAACCTGGACACACTAACACTTTATTCTTCTTTCTTCTCCTCAGGAGCAGTTTGAGTTTGCTCTCACAGCCGTGGCAGAGGAGGTGAACGCCATCCTGAAAGCGCTTCCTCAGTAAAGACCTTCTCCTCCTCCATCTCGGAGTGCCGGCCTTCTCTGCCCACTCAGCACGGACATTTCTCCATTCCTCTCTCCTCTTCTATTGCAAAGTCCTCTACACTTTCATACAACACTGTATGCTGAATATCGTGCCGGATCCGTCCATATTCTGTAATTCCAGAGCTGGAACGTTGATCTGATGGATGTTGTAGTAATTAAGGAAAAGGGAGGCAGATCAGCGTTCCTGCTGTGCAATATCTGAATATGAGCCCATGGTTCCCTATGCTGTGGTGTTGTTCCTGAACATACTGTTGCAGTGCCACTGATGAGATGTGTAGGTAACGTCATGTGAAGATTACTAACTAAGCTGTCACCTGTTAAAAATTACTCTGAATGCAGCTATTTTTTGTTTTTTTGTTTTTTTGTTGTTTTTTTTTTGCTTTGTTTTGTTTTGTTTTGGGGTTTTTGTCTTGTTTAAATTTGTTTGTGTAAAATCCTAAAAGAAAATGGTGGTAGAAGCTGTGTTAATTTATTTGTTAATGTGACTGACAGTACTAAATATTCTAATATTCCATTAGCCACTGCTTTGAAAAAAATATTCAAACCCTTTTTTAAATCCCAACCCATCCTTTGATGTATTTTATTGGGATTTAATGTGATAGACCAACACAAATTGCACAGCTGTAAAAAAGAAAAGGAAAATTATTAGAAATAAAACTTTCAAATGTGTGATGTTTATTTGTATGCTTCCATCACCACAGGATTTTGCATGTATGCTAAAAAGCTCAATTATATTCTCATCCAGCCATTGCATTTTCTTCCACATGTTTGCTACATTGTAAAAGCCAGATTTGTGGCGTGCACAAATAAATAAAATAGCTGTCCTGTCAACAGACTCTTCCACCTGAGTCAGTATGACTGAAGCTTATCCAGAGTCACCACGGGACTCCTGGATACTGCACTAATTAATGCTCTCCTTGCCTGGGCTGTGAATTTAGGTTGACAGCTATGTCTTGGGAGGTTTTCAGTTTAGCCATACTCCTTCCATTTCCAGATAATGGATTGAAAAATGGTCTGTGGCACTTTTAAAGCTTGAAATATTGTTTTATAATCTGACCTGTCTGCTGTGTTCCTTGGTCTTCATCATGCTGTTTGTCCACTAATGTCCTAACAGACCTCAATCACCTTCACAGAAGAGCTGTATTTATTCTGAGATTCACTTAAACACATACGAACTCTGTTGGTTGCACTGGATTTTATTTAGGGGTATAAAGGGGTGAGACAACAAATGCATGCCACACTTTTCAGATTTGTATTTGCACACATTTTTGAAAACCAGTTACCCTTTTCTTTCCACTTTCAAATTATGTGCAACTTTTTGCAGGTCTATCACATAGCATCTAAATAAAATACACTGAAGTTTGTAGTTATAAAGTGAAAAATTTGTAAAAATGTAAAATATTTTGCAAGGCACTGTTTGTGACATAAAAACAGAATAGTCCTAACAAACTGGACTCAGATATTATGTTTGTGTTTTTGCTTTGATATGTACAGTCACTTAAATGCTGCAACTCTCAACTATTACACTTTCAGACTAAGAAAAACATGAAATTCTTGCCTGTAAAACTCATCCTTCTGTACAGATTCTGTCCTCCAGATGAAGTGCTGTTGCTGGATCTATGTGGAGTCTTTGGAAGTGAACTCCTTACATTTCTCCTCCTCTGTGAACAGAAGACACTAGTCTAGTATAGATATATTCATTTGCATCACATGATCAGATGTTGATGTGCATGCATGTTCTTGTGACTACGGATCTCGGACTCCAACAAAAAAAAAGCCTCACAGATTGTAATAATTGCAACATATCACATCGATTTCACATTTTTTCTTCAGTGCGTGAACATCTCTGTGAATATTAAATGTGAAATATACCAAACTGAGATAGTTATAGCCTCTATTTAGAAACCATGTCCTCCTGTATCAATAGTAATAAGATTATATATTTAGGAAGAAAATATATTGGGATTTTGGTAAATTTGTCCCTCTATTGCTTGTATATTGTGACATATTGTGCAGAATATTTGCTCTATAGACACTGAATGACTTAATGAATCCTCATATAGTGCTATCTGAAACACACACTAAGAGCCTCTGTGAGAACTATATATTTTGTGTGAGAAGTAAAAAATTAATTTATTCAGATAATAAATCTACTGTACTTTAAAACTATACTGGTCTGCTGTCCACTGCCTGACATTATTTCTGCTACAGTCACAAACAAACCATCTGACTGGCCACTGGAGGGGGTTTGATTGAATGCTGGAAGATGATGTGGCATGATCCCTGGGGGAGACTGTGTCTGGGAAACACTGGCTTGTACAGATGAAATGTTTGTTTCAGCAGGAGAGAAGGAAATCAGGATGTGAAATGGAATCAGTTTTGCTTTTCACACTCTGAGGTAGTCTGGCCATGCTATGGCAAGTTGAGATATTCATATTCTGGTTAATTTTTAATGTACTGGAATATGTAATCTTAAAATAGCGTGCCTGATTTTGTTAAATTTAATCTGTTGTAGCATTTTCAGGGCTTTTTAAAAAGTGCATTATTATCAATAATTCAGCTACATGCTGAAGTTTTCAGTCTGGAAAAATGTTCAAGTTGAGTTTATTTTATTCTGGAATTACAAACAAGATGGAAGAACCAAGGTTCCTGCACTCTGGCAAATCCTGGAATGTAACTTAAGTATTTTCCAGGTCAGGATAAGTATGAAAAAAGAGAGTGGAAGAATATTTCATTTTTGACTTTATTTGTCAATCTATCTGTCTATGGATCCATCCATCCATTTGCTTTTCCATCCATTCCTTTATCTATCGGTTTATCCATCGAGCCAGCCATCCATCCACAGTAGACTGACAACAGTAATATATCAATGCCACAAACTGATATTGAAGTTTTGTTTTAATACCTCAAAAATCAACTGCAAAAGGATAAAATGAATGTGAACTCAAAAATCTGTAGGAAAGAACAGACAACATTACAGGTTGTTTTTTCGTAGCATTATGACAAATATGACGGCAAAAATTAAAATGTATGAACTGACCATTATAAAAACTCTAAAAGCTGCTAATTACATAAAAAGTTTTTAGTTTCTCTTAAGTTGAAAGCAATGCCAGAGTAAATATAAATTACCAAATTATGAATTCTTCTTTTATAATTTGTTACAGACTGACTAAATGTTGTCTTAAAACTAGCAACTGTAGGGAAACTGAACTGTTTTGTGAAATGCTTTCATGAAGTATTTGTCAAACAAAAAAGATTAAACTGCCAAAAACATCTTGCTGGAGTTTTTACTTCAGTTTTACAAGTCATTAATTGTTTTGTATATTCTGAAAGGTTAACTAAGTCTATAAGATGTGTTTTGTAGTAAATCATCAAGATAAATATCATAGGTATGCTAAAATTATTCTTGACCATATGCCTGATGGAGTTTTGATTCTTTATAAGAGATGCTTTCAGAGAAGAGCAGTACACACTGAAAGTTAATCAAGCAAATCTTTAATGGAGCTCTCGGGTTAAACAGGATACAACATGTATCAACATTGTTCATCAAACTCTAGACTCAGTAAAAAACGGTGTGTTTAATCCAACAAGAGCTGAATTGGGACCAAATGTTGTCATTTCAAGCAACATTTTGTCACACGTACTTATGAAGTTCCATTTAGTCACAACTGTCATCTCAATGTACTTAAAATGTACACAGTTATATTCAAATTTAACTCAATTTAATCAAATTCATCCCAGTTGACTGAGTTCATAGCGAAGGTGTGTTGGCCATTTTGCTCACAAATATTTTCAGCTTTGCTCACAAATTTTCAAAATGAAATATAAGATTTTTAATGGACACTTCTAAACATTTACTTTGTTATCATTAAGCCACTTTGTATGTAATGTGGTGTTATGATTAGGGTCATTGTCCATTTGGAAGACCCATTTGTGTCCAAACTTCAACTTCCTGACTGATGTCTTGAGATGCTGCTTCAAAATTTCCACACAGCACTTTTTTCTGATGATGCAGTCATGATACACAGAACATGATGCTACTACCCCATACTTTACAGCTAGGATTGCATGCTCAACTTGAAAGTTTCTTCCTTTCTTCTTGGGCCTTACTCTTCAATTTCATTTTTTAAGAAGCACAGAACATGTCAGAAAATAGGTGTTTGTCACTGAGTGGATTTCAAACTGTAATCTGGCTTCTTTATGTTGCTTTTGGAGTAATGGCTTCTTCCTTGTTGGGTGTTTTTTCTGCCCATGTCAATACATTTCGTTCAGCCAGCATCTTTACAAGATTTTTATGCTTTTGCCCTGGGGTTGACATGCATAAAAACATTTTCTTCTCTGGGACCTGGAACCTGTCCCCTTCCTAAACATTATAGCTGAACATTTGCTTGGTGTTTATACTTTTGTATAATTGTCTGAATAGATGAACCCTCAGACATCTGGAAATTGTACCTAAGGACTCTAGGATGCCAAGAATTCTCTTTACGATTTTTTGACTGATTTGTTGTGATTTTCTCATGACATCACACAAGGAAGCAATGTGTTTTGATGTGTTGCCTTAAAACACATCCACAGGTGTGCCTCCAATTCACTGAAATGTTGCAAATTGCCCTAATAGAAGCATCATAATCTGAGCTTTCTCTTATTATTTAAAGACATTAATTTTATGTTAGTTTTTGACTTTGAAGACAAAAATAAAAAGAGTCAGAAAATTTCTTTCTAATTTTTCTAAATTGCTGAACATTTGTCTGATTTAGAGTCAGTGAGAAAAAAAATTGTCTTCTTATATACAGTGTATGCAAACATCAAGTTTCAACTGTAAATGCAGTAAAGACAAAATCAAAAAGGGAAACCAAAAATGAAGAACTGTTTACCATTAAATTTAAATACAGAGACTGCTGATCATGGTGTGGGGTATTATAGAAAGGGGAAAACTGGGACAGAGAGCACAATACTGATTATATCACAAGTAGAAAAGTGATGAGAAGTATATATAGAGAATATATAATTTCCTACTGCTCAACAATGAGCGTGTGGGGTGCTCATTCAGATGCATATTCATGTATGTGCTACCCGCTGACATGTCCCTCCCTCCCCTGACAGTTCTAATAGGTGAGAATGAAGCTTCATGCACTTCCTGAGGTCTCATTTGCATATGATTCACTGATGAGCTGCCACCACTAACCAGCAACGCCAAACCAAAAAGGTCTATTAATATTCACCCCATTCAGCTTGTAAAGCACACAAACCTAATCAGCTTAGAAATTACTGTATGGAAACCATAATTACGCATGTTTAATTGCTTATCATCTGATGGGAACAAGTTTATTAGAAAATGTATTCATCGTAATTGCTTCCTGAGGTATGTGGTTAGCCACAATAGCCTGTGATATCCTGTCAGCTCCCATTTGGGAGGATTAATGTAAAAGTCTCAAAATTAGAAATTAAGCGTTGCACTCTTTTGGATGGTTGGTTTAACTCAAAGTGATTTTTAATTCAGGGTTTTTCTAAATTAAAGCTTAAGCTTGGATAAGTCTACAAAGTGAGAGACGTCAAATTCAGCATCTTGCTCTGGCTAAAGAGCACTGAAACATCACAGGGACCAGAACTTGGAGCAAAGGCCCCAAGAAAATGGCTATTTATGAAAAGTAGATTTATTGCCACCAAACAAGAAAGCCATAAAAATCAGAAGAAATAGGATGAAAGAAAAAGTGTACAGGATCAATGTGCAGAAACAGCTCTTTAAATGGAGAGGTTTAAAGGGAATCTCAGAATCGATGAATGATTCATCCCTGGAAGAAGCCAGGGATGCCTCCATACTGCCAAGAATCAAGTTGGCCGTTTCAGCCTCAGGCCTCAGTGATTCTTACAGCTCCTTCCAACTCGCTGATCATCTGTCTATGGTTCATTGTAATCAGTGTTGACTCTCTGTCCCTCTGACACACATGTATATTCGAGTTTTTTTTAATGAAATTATCAAAATCCAGCCACTAATGTTCAGTGTTCAGAGGGTAAAAAGAGGTCCTCCACTGTTACAAAATCAATGCAACTGTAACTCCAATGCTGCAGTAATGACTCAATATATTAACATAACTTAATCGCTACTCTCAGCTGTCTGCACTGAAGAATCCCCTAAATCAGCATGCTGGATGCTTGAAATTTAGAGCTTTATCTGCTTTGTGATTAATTTGGCTAATAATTATCTGACCAATTGGGGGCACTCATGGAGGATTGAAATTTCATTAACAGACAGTTGCTTAACATCGCCTGTCATGATGAGTGTTTGTTGAGGACGCAAATGTAGAACCAAGGAACCTGGGAGGATGGCATCATTTAATGACAGACTGGAACAGGAAACCAGCATGTGGACAACAGAAGGATCTGACATTGTGTGACTGAAAGCAAGAAGCATATATACTGGGAATTTGATTATTGGATGCAACGCAGGTGAATAAATGAGAAGATAGAAACAGGTGTACAGGGACAGGAAGAACACAAGATGAAACAATTACAGTGACATAGACTGGGATCAAACTTGAAACACTGTCTTTACCATGAGTTACACATCCCCACACTTCATATTGTGCAACAAGTGAAAAAATTCAAGACTTTTTCTGTGGCGCTGTCATTGTTTTCTTCTCAGTTCCATACAGTTTGCTGCCTTTTTTTAACAATTAGAAATTGAATTTATATGTCTGCTATAGAATCATTCTGTGAGCGCTGCACTATCTATGTGTAACACAGCAAGTTAATGAGCTAACTCCAAAGGTTCAGAGTGCAGCTGTTATGTGAGAGAGCAACAATCCTGTTTGGAAATTACACTTCATGCTGCAAATGAAATTTTGCTCCTGTGAAAACTAATTTAACTTAATCTAAAATGACATCCAGAATGTTTCTTGTCATCTGTGCAGCTTCAAATGTTTACCACCATGTTAGATTTAAAAAGTGTGTTGTTTTCATCTTCAAATACTGTAAAAATGAGTAAATATATCTTTATTCACATCCCTATTCTCTCAAATTTTTGGATCAGAAATAAACAGAAACACAGCGACTTTTTTCAACACATTGTTCTTATCATATTATCAAACAAGATAAAGCTAGTAAGTTTTGTTTTGTGCTGTCTGGTTTATATACTTTGATGTTTCTATGGATTTGTAACTGATTGTGTGAGATTCAAATGAACCTTGAAGAGCAAACCTACTTAGTCTAAATGCAGACAGAATGTCTATGTATGGGTTATGTTTAGACTTAATGGTTCTTAGGCCTATTTGTACCCTCCACGCTGAAACCAGGTCTATTGCTCAGTGAGATAGACCCGTCGGCCTGTTATGTGGCACACTGTTTTATCTTTGATATAAAATCCATACAAAGATGTCCTTTATGTAACATAGGTAGGAAACAAATTAGCAGCTTTTTGCTAGTATTGGTTGTTTCTTATTCTCTTGCCAATTGTGATATTGTCTGAGTAAAAAAGCTTTATGAAATGATTACAGTTCTCCACCTTCAAGATGTTCTCATTTACTGAGTGAATCTGCATAAAATTATCCTGGAAACACACCAGATGCTGCTGAAATAATCTCTGGCAGCCAAAATCAAAGTTCCTAACTTTCCAACATGATATTGTTCAAAATCTTATTTGAGTTTTAGTTCAGATAAACATAATGCTAAAAAAAAATCTCTGTGAAATCAGGATTTTCATATTAAGCATAGATCAGTCCTGGAAGGAAACCTATTAGAAGCTGCAAAAGACGTAAGTGTGTGGTTCACCTTCCAGTAGGACAAAAACACTAAACACCCAGTCATACAGGTATGGAATGGTTTAGATCTAACCATATTCATGTGTTAGACTGGCCTAGTCAAAGTCCAGACCAAAATCCAATTGGAAATCTGTTGTAAAACTTGGAAACTGATGTTCACAGATGCTTTCCATCCAATTTGACTGAGTTTAAACAATTTTGCGAAACAGAATTGACAAAAAAATGAAAAAAAAAAAAATAATAAATCAGTTTCTAGATGTAAAAAAACTGGTGGAGTTATACCTAAAAAGACTTTCAGCTGTGATTGCAGTGAAAGGTGGTTTTGCAAAGTATTAATACAGGGGGCTGAATTCAAATGCATTAAATACATGTAAGATTTTCATTTGGAAAAATAAAATAAGGCTATGTACCATTTAACCTCCACTTTATGACTGTGCACTTTTTTCAATTAGACATTCTTGCAAACGCCCAATCAAATACATGGAAGATTGGGATTGTGATGTGATCAAATGTGGAAAAGTTTAAAGAGAATGAATGCTTTTGCCAGAAGTTGGAAAGAGTATCTGAAATTGAATGTTAGCCTCTGTCAGAAAGAGAAGCAGAGCTGCTTAACATTTCATGTCACGTTCAGTTTTTGGCTCCAGGTCTGAGAGTTGCTTTAGCTGATCAAACTTAAAAGGGAAAAAATAAAAGACAAACATGTCATTTTCATGAGGAGTAGTGTTGGGAAGTCTCTGAGTGTTTGCTTAATGGGATCCAGTCCAGGTTTCTCTACAAAGTAAAGCCTGTTTTTTTTTTTCTTTGCTTACAATGTTTGGAGTGAATGGATGGCAGAATGCAGAAGCTGCTCCTCTCATGTCTGTCCAAGGCCTTGATACCTTTGATCTTATTAAGGAACGAACAAGCTTTTAAACTTACACTCCCTGAAAGGCTCTCTCCTCCCCTTCTTCTCATCATTGTCCATCAAGATGCTGAAAAATCCTGAGAACACTGATACTGCAAGAATAATGTGTCATACTCAAAACTAATTTGTGGTTTAAAGTATGAACCCCCACCATGCTCGTATAGAAAATTAGCATGATGCACAAAAAAATTTTAATATTCCAACTGAAACAAAAACAATGTTAGACTTTTCTGCAGTACAGGCAAAGCATGGCTTATATGAAACACATAAATATACCAAATCATAATGCCACACTTTACTGAGAGGCATCAGCATAAAGCTTCACAGAAGATTTATATTCCCTGTTTTTTAAGCATTTGGAAGAAAATTTGAAGGAGGTAACATCAAATACTGGATTAACATATTTTTTCTTTAAAAAAACTAACAAAAATCATTAATCATCACCAATACTACACATATTCTTGTAAAAAAAGAAAAAACATTTACACCTTAGATTTTACACATCAATGTAAGCTGATTGGTCCTCAGATAAACATGATTACATTAAATGCTGCATTATGTCATTTTTAAATAAAAACACTTATTGCAGGACTGAGTTGAAAATTAAGCTCATCACATTATTTAGAAGCTCAAAGAACAAAAGTTGAGGCAACAACATGGAGTTTTTACATTCTGTATTAGTTTTTCAATATTTCATGCTGTTGATACCATTTTGTTTCCAATATGTCAGATGGATTCTCTTCCCCTCTGATCCACAGTCATCATAATGAGTAGCATTACAGCATATAAACAGTAGTGATGTACATTTTGCATGCTTTACTTGCATCTTGCACCATTTAGAAAACTCAGTATGATGTTAGAATGTCATGCTTTTTCAAATTTAGTGAAAGATTCATAAAGTGCACAACCCAATCCCGGTGTACTAGGGTCACATTGGTGCTTCATGGGATTAATGGTCCAGCCGTGATATTTAAAGAGATTCAGTGAAAGGTTATGAGACAAAGGTGAGGAGTCACACTCAACATCTGTCTGAGCAGGAAAGCTAAAGACGATCAGTGGGAAAATCTTCTCTCATTACCCTTCTTGCTTCTTTCTCTAAGGTTATTAATGGCTGCACAACAGCCCCAATGACATTTTACACAGTTTCATCCCTGTACCATCATGCATCTTGGGGATTCGCTGGCATTTGGCTGCAGTGTTTTTAATCAGTGTCTGCGGCAGCATTGACCAGCACGACTTCAATCCCGCTCCCTGTCACTCATCATAAGTGAGTTTATCAACACACATCTAATCGCCACACTCCGCAGGGACCTTAACCATTTGCATACTAAGATTGCTTTCTTTTGCTCGGGTGAGAACGCGCCTCTTTTGCATAATTATTAATGATAAAGAGGGGGCGAACAAACGTGTCAGGAGGTATTAGCATCGGGTACACAACTGGCTGCTGAAGGATCCATTCAGTGACATGCCAGGAGGAAAAAATGGGGGCAGAGGGTAGCAAAAGTAAAGAGCGGGATTGTCAAGGGAAACACTTTTGCATGAAGACGTTGGGTTAATTAAAAGCCAATAATGGAAAATATAGATAAAGTAAAACAGTATTTGAAAGAGACGCCCCACCGAGAGTAAGGTTTGGTGTCAAGTACTTACACCTTTTGAAAATGTTTACATTTTTTTCACATTAAAAACACAAACTTAAATGTATTTTATTTGGATTTTACTGTATGTACAATGGAGAGCATAATTATGAAGTAGAAGGGATACATGGGTTAAAATTTAAAGTGAGGTGTGCTTTATTAATCAGTCCCTTTAGTCTAATAGTCTTAAAATAATCCAGTAAAACCATTTGCTTTCAGAATTAAAATGATTTCAAATCTGTGTAATTTAATCTCAGTATGTATATAGAGCCCCCCCATTACATCCCTGAATATGATTGGGGGCTCGAGAAATGCTGCCATAGTACTGCAAGTTAGTTTTTGATAAATTTTCACGTGCACCACTAAAACTAAAATTACATGTTGCTTAATAGGAATGCGCTTCTATTAATTCTTCTTCTCCTGCTACAAATTTTAAACAGAGACAGATTTTATCTGCAATGACATCTACTGTTTAAAATGTAAACTGTAGTAAGTGCAATGCACTCCCAGCAAAGGTACAAGCTTCAAAGACATGCTGTTAAAGTTAGAACTCCGTCAAGATATCTGGCTTCAAATATATACCTGAGTATTAACATTGCAAGTTCCACCATGAAACATGGTGGTAACATCATGCTGTGGGGATGCTTTTCTTTAGTGGATTCAGGAAAGCTTTTCAGATTTAATGAGAAAAAGAATCTGTTGGAGAGTGTAAAAGACTGGAGACTGAGATGGGGGTTCACCTTCCGGCAGGACAACAATACTAAGCATAAAGTAAACTATAATGGAGTGGTTTGCATTAAAGCATACTGATGTATTAAAGTGGTCCAGTCAAAGTCCTCAGCTAAATCCAATTGGGAATCTGTGGGAAGAGTTAAATGCACATCACTCTTTTTTGATTTTTATTCATAACAAAAAAAAAAAACAAAAAAAAACTGAAGACCATCATTCTCCTTCTTCACTACTACTTTGGGTTAGGTCTATCACATAAAATAATAAAACACATTGAAACTTTTGGTTCTAATTTCATAAAGTGTGCAAAAATTTAACAGCTAGAAATCCTTTTGCAAGTCATTGTAGTGGAAACAGTAGAGAGTGTGAAAGATATACCCAAAGGATTTCCGTTTAGCATGAAAGCAGAAGGATGCAGCGAGATGTGTCAGCTCTGATATATAACATATAATTACATCAAAGGAAATATCACCCCAGTAGAAGGAAAACCCACAGTGTTGAACAGCACAAGATGTTTACATACAGCAGAGTCACTCTCACTGCTCGTTTCTGTATTTCTGCCGTGTACCATTAAAGCAGCAGGCCCATATTGTCTGTCATCTGTTGGCGGTAATTACCACTTTTTACACTGTCCTATCCTCAGTGGATAATGTTCACTGTCTATACGAGAAATGTTTCATCTGAACAGTTTAACTGTTTCCCGCTTTATATGAAACAGCTGCTCTGTTGTTTTGGTTTTTTGTTGTTTTTTTTACAGGACAGGAATAAATAAGTCATGTACGCTGTGGTTCAGCTGGGGGGCTGAAGCATCCTCCCCAATGTTCTGAACTAAACACAGGCCTGTGTGCCCTCTGCGCAGAGTAACAGCGTGATATTAAAAATGCCAGAGGCGGTTGTTAAGTCACAGCAGCATATTTGTGCTGCAATTGATGACCTTTTGTAAACACTAATGAGGCTCTTTCATGAGTTGGTAAAACAAGAACATTAAGTTTTCTGCATTTAAGTTCACTTTTCTTACCTTGTGTTTGAAAACAATATATTTCTTTTTTGCAGGCGTCCTTCCTTTCAGGGTTTTTTTGAGCTTTGCAAGTCACAAAGTTATCTCAGGGGTCACCACTGGTCTTTACCTCTTCAACAAACAACTGATAATAACCTTTGACCTCTCTGATTTGCATTAGAATTGACATTATAATTCCTCTCCCCCCACCTTCTATGGAAACCACAGCACTATTTGAAATGTCAGCTCTTGAAATCTGAACTTGATCTTTTTTCCCTTTAATGAAACCATCCAGAGGTAGAGGGGGGTGGCTGTGTGTGTGTGTGTGTGTGTGTGTGTGTGTGTGTGTGTGTGTGTGTGTGTGTGTGTTTGAAGGAGAAGGGTGGGCTTCAGGCTCATCTGCATCACAGATTAGGGTGCTTAGAGAAAAATCAACCATCCATGATTCATTACATGTATCCTGCTGAGCTTTCCGAGCTGGCAGCCATCCTAGCAACAGCAACAACTCTCCACCGTCATGGCAACCTATCAGGAACTTTGATGTCTGATCAAAATTTAGCCAATGAAAACGGCGGAGCGGGCAGACAGCGTGATTATGCATTTTCTTAAGCTGTTCTTCAGACAGGGACGTGTTGAGGGCTGCACACTCAAATGATAAAACAAATCTGTGTTTATAGTAGCTACCCAGGTGGAAATCTGTTCATTTGTGTATTTGCTCCCTGTAGATGAGCCTAAATGTGGTATGACGGTAGACCCCAGCCACACTTTTTTTTCAGTCTTCATCTTAAATTGTCTAATCAAACCCAACAATCGTTAATGCAAGACTGAAATGTGAAAAAATATATTGTTTTACACAAGCCTACATATTATAACAGTAGATGACTCCTTCAAATCTCCTTCTGGCTCTTCTGAAGTTCACATTTGGCATTTTGGACCAATGTAAAAGATGAGGCATGCTTTCATTTAAGAAGAATACAAAGAATACCTTCCAGAAAATAAAGTCTTATGTTTTCGTGCATATACACACATAAATTTATGATAATAGAAGCATTTATTTGCTTCAATTGGTTTATACTGACGCACATAGTGGCTTCATACCTCATACCAAAACTTCATACCTCTTGAAATTTTATACAACCTCCATATATAACCACAAGCCTTATGGGAAGTTTTTTTATATAGAGCAACACAAAGTGGTGAAGAATTGGAAAGTGGAAGGGATACATGGTTGTTACATTTACAAATAGCAACCTTACAAGTGTGACGTGCATTACCCCCCTGAAAGATGAAACCATCTTGTGCTATGATCACAACTCAGATCTTCCAATTACCTCAGACCAGCTTTGTCTCTGCTGAAAAATAGCATCCCCACAGCATGATGCTGCTGCCACCATGTTTCACTATTGAAATGGTGTGTTCAGATTGACGTGGAGAGTTAACTTTTGACCACATGTAGTATTTCACATTTGTAAAGGTTACAATTTGGTCTTATCTGATCAGAGCACCTTCTTCCACCTGTTGTTGCCTTAGTGAGACTTTCGTTAAAGCTTCTTGTGACTTTCTTTCAATAATGCCTTTTTTTGCCACTCTTTCAAAACTTCAAAGTTGTTAAATGACCTAATAATAGTTATGTGCTACTTTGTGTTGGTCTGTCATGAAAACATCACAATAAATTACATTGACGTTTATGGTTGTAGCGTGACAAAATCTAAAAGGAAGTTCAATGAAGACTTTTGCAAGCCACTACATCTGGCTTTAGTGTTAAAGAAAATTGACTGAATTTCCTTTTAGTTAAAAAAAATATAGTATCATTTTACTGCTTTGTGTTTCCCTTTTCATCCAAACTGTTGTTCAGTTTTGTTCTTTTCTGAAAATGTTTCCTTTAGGAACATGCATACACCATAATGACAGCATTACTGATTTCCAACTGAACCTTCCCTCATGCAGACAATCCAGCAGTGTTTCATGTTTGATCACCAGCTTTTCTGAAATTATCCATCAATATTAAAGAAGCACTTTGACCATCATTTGATCTCAGATAAGACTGATTTTTACTTCAAAGGAACATGCTCTCTGCTGCTTTCAAAAGGTCTGTGATGATGTCTTTTTCTCAACTTTGGAGAGTTGTTGCTCTCTCTGCAGAACCACAGTCGCCTTCTCCTTTCACAGTCAGAAAGAATGAACAGACAAAATGTTCTAAAACCATCTATTTAGCATCAAAATATTTGGTCCCAGCAGACCTGAAAACACTAACTTCAAGATGAATGCCACAGAAAAATAACTTCATAAACAGTTTGCACGCTTCTTTAAAGTACAACACCGAAATTCTCTGAGATACTGAATGTAAATAACTCTATTATAGCAGCGTTTGTTGGTGCACTCAGTGAAAGTACATGTTCTTGATAACAGCCAGTATAATCTACAAGACGCCTTATATATTTGTGTTCTACTGTGAGAGCAGAAACTATAAATACTTTCTGGGGGGAAAAAAAGTTTAAATAGCACAGTATTTGTGTCAACAGCTTCCATATATGGGGAGTAAATGCTTCTTTCAGTGGCAGCTCAGAGTGATTTACATATTGTTTCGTCTAGTCGCTGCTTGTATGTTTTTGTGCTGATTGCACGCAGCAGGAGAAGGGTGTTTTTGTCATTTAAATGGGCCTGTAGATTGTCCCTTTTATATTTCTGTCTCACAGTTTGAATTTTTTACATTTTTCTGAATTCAGAGTTTGCTTCTAATCAGCACTCTGCTTTTATGTGGAAACTGTCTACTGCTGAAATATATTTCAGATAATTTTAGTCACAAAGTAACATCACAGCACTTGAGGGGAAAACTACATCCAGTTTTGTTGGAAGCCGAAGCATTCCAGGTAAGGTTTTCATTGCCCTGTAAAGTACTGTCCTTAAACCTGCAGCTGCAGGATTTTATGTTCAGATGCTGAATTTCTCCTGATGCAACGACTTTTAGGAAAATGGTTTGGAAAATCTTTTAAACAAGTATTTGAGAGATGATTAAAAGATGGAGAGCTTTGGTGAGGGTTATTCATGAGAAAGAGAAGAAATATGTTGAAGCAAATGTTATAATTTTACTGGAGAGAAACAGACAGGTTGCTTCAAAACAATTTGAAGTAGAAACACAAAAACAAGGTGTATTGATTTGAAAGGAAATTAAAAAATTCTTACATTCTTTGTATGTACCTTGCTCTATTCATGTTGCCTTTTTTGACCATGTCCCTCGTCCCTGCTGAAAAACAGCATCATTACATCATGATGGTGTCACCACCATGATTCAGCATAAAGGGATGATGTATTCAGGCTGATGTGCATTTTTAGTATCCCCTAAACACACAGAATGGCCATGTCTTTACTGCTACTTTGCTTTATTACGTGTTTATTTTGTTGTCCATAACAATGTTATGATCAAAAATAGTGTAGTTATACTGCAACAGAGAAAACCTTTTAAATCTCAGCATCAGTTTGGTCGTCTTCTCCTTCAGACAATGTCACTTTGCTTTTCAAGAGTGCATCTAAACTGTTTTTTCTGTATCCCCTGCAAACTGAGACCCACAACATGAACATTTTGCACCTTCATTTCCTTGCTGAGCTTCTCTCTCCTCTATCCAGGGATTAAGTGGCATCCAGACAGTCCAGAGAAGTTTCTGCACCTGTCACAAAAACAGCAACTTCGTCAGACGAAAACTTTACTTACTCTCACACTTCCTTCTGACAACAGTTCGAAAAATGCCACGGATTCATGCACCCAATTCAACTTGTAAACAAGCACAAAATTCAAGGCTGCTGTTTTGGCAATTATAAATAATTTCTCAATTCTGAAAACAAGCACAAATAAAAGCTCTTTTCTGGTAAAAAGCAGCGCTTTCAAGCACATCACCAAGAACAAAGAAACTCACTCACTAAAATGTGAAAATTTATTTAATTTCACTTCATGTGAAAGAAAAGCCACCTTTCAGAAATCCAAAAAATCAAAACAGGTTTATATTAAATTATGTTTAAGAACTGATTCATTTTGTATTAAGAGACAAGTCATTTACATTAACGTGTTGTGAGTAATTGTTGGAGGTGGAGGTATGAATGTTTTCTCCAGCTGATGAAACAGTCCCTCACCCTAACCTGTAATCTGCAGAGTGCACCACTGGAAAAATAATCTCTCTCCAATTTAGCTGGCCCTAAATCTCTGTCTGATAACCTGATCCACAATATGGGGATTTTCAAAGTTGTATGTTTTTAATAACTCTTAGCAGCCCAAAAGAGCTGTATCATTTTGCCTCTAACATCTCCCCATTTTTTTCATCCACAGGCAAATAAAACTTCCCTTGCATCAAACAAAAAGGCCCTGTGCAGTGCTGATTGTTGAAAGCTGGTTTGATTTTGCTAGGGATCCGTGAGCAATTCAGCAACAAACTACTTAGATGGTACTGAAGAAGAAATAAGCTTATTCTGTTTTATGTAGATTTAATTCAGTCAGGAGCACCTCTAAACACAGTTACAATCATTGTATTTTACAGCTGTCTGCAACTAAGCTAACGTGTAAGCTCGATAGATAGACAGCTTGTTAACTAACCTAATAGCAAGGTAACTACCAAGGAAGATGGTGGGCGAGCATGTTAACTAGCCTACTAGCAAGTTGTTTAACATGCTAAATAGCTAGAAAGCTCTTTTTCTTCCTTTTCAGCACTGTTAGAATTATGCTCTTTGATTTTTCCAGTGCATTTAACACAATTCAGCCTGATTTGCTTTGTCAGAAACTCCAGATGACTCAGGTGGAGGCCTCAACAATCGGCTAGATCAATGACTATCTGACAAACAAGCCACAGTTTGTAAGACTGAAGGGTCATGTGTCTAACCAGGTGGTAAACAGCACAGGAGCACCACAGGGGATTGTATTGTCACCATTTCTTTCCATGTCGTATATTTCTGAGTTGCAGTACAAAACAGACTCCTGCTGTCTACGGAAATCCTTAGATGACTCTATAGTCATCCAAGAGACCATCTCTATCAGAGATGGTCAAGAAGTAGCGTGCAGAGAGCTAGTGGACCACTTGGTGGCATGGTGTGGAAACAACCATCATATCTTGAATGTGAAAAAAAACAAAGGAGATGACTGTAGATTTCAAGAAAAACAGGGTGGGAGAAGAAGTGAAGAAGTGAAGGTGGCAGAGAAGTATAAATGCCTCAGTGTTCACCTGGACAACAGACTGCACAGGAGTTGCAATATTAAGCTCACTAGTTTAACTATACAACTAGCCAGTTTGATGGCATGTTACCTTATTTTTAGCCTGGTAGCAAAGTAAATATATAAAATAGTTTGTTAGCCTGCTACAAAGGTGACTAGATCGCTATATACTGTTGAGATCTAACAATTTATATAGCTTGCCAGCTTGCTTCTTAACCTTTAGCTTTTTACCTACCCTGCAGGTAAGTTAACATTAATTGACTGATTGATTTTATTTAACAATTTAGTGATTTTACATTTTCAAGTAGTGCTATAAAACTTGGTGAATTTTAACACCATTATCTTTTGTGTTCTTGTATGTACAAATAGCAGATTTTAAGGGGAATTACATCTAAAAACTACAATTTTGAATGCTCTCTTAGTGTGAAGATGTAGATAGAGGGAAAAATTCAATGAAAGCAAACCTTTTTTTGTTCAAATAGTAGTTGTAAAAGAATTTTTATAGAACTTTATGTGAGGAATTAAAACATTAGGCTCCATTTTTCATAAAGTTCTAAATGTGCAGTCATTTTCAAAAAATTAGAATATTGCTTAAAAGTTTATTTAGTTAAGTATCTAAATTCACTAAGTGAAACAGATTACTTACACACAGACTAATATTTTTAAAGTCTAATTTCTGTAAATTATCAGGATTTTCCACCTACAGTTAATAAAAACAATTAATATTAGAATATTACACCTGACCAATAAAAAAATATTTTGAATACAGATATGTAGGCTTAATGAAAAGTATATTTAATACCTGCTTAAAGGTTGTTCTTTTCGAAATGTACTTTTAATCTGACAAACGAGTCTTATCTGAAAGCGTATTCTAATTTACTAAAAATGACTGAATATTGATTATGATGTCTGTAGTGTTGGATTCCTGTGAGCCTAGAAGTGAAATTTGTGTTGAAATTTAGAAAGGAAGAGTACGATCAAAAATGTTTTGAAAATATTTTAGGTTTTTACTCTGTCTTCCACTTATACTCTCCTTTTTTACAGAAAGATTTTGATTTCAGGAGCTAGCTTTTAAATCTGTATGATTCAGGTTTGGGCTCTCTTTTTATTCTCATTTATTTTACAGTGTAGAACACTTACTTGTGACCTAATTTCTCTCTGTGTTGTAATGGGTGTCAATAGGTGCTCCACTTCACTCAGGTGCCGTTTTCTCTCAAGCAGCCGATGGTTGACACAGAAGAGCTTGACTCTGTGTTACCACTCTGCCTCTTTGCTCTTCAGGACGTAGATGTCCTCTGAGTGAAAGTCAGCAGCAGGAATGTTTGCAAGATTTTAAGGCAATGGCAGGAGATGAGCCACTGCTTCGACACAGTTTAATTAAACCCTCAGAGACTGCTGGCTGCATGGGAATAAGGGCTAAATGAGTTGCTGGGTCATGTGCATGAGTTCTGCTGCATGAATAATACAAACTACCGCTGGCAGGCACATTCAAAATAATGCAAGAATACTGCTGTTTCTAAGGCACTGAACATGTGACAGGGAAATTCAGGGTGTTTTGTCTATGGCACCATTCAGTTACTGTTCCCAGGAGAGCAGCTGGTAAACATTTATGCATAAAACAAGAAAGGGCAGATGACTCTGAAATAATACACCTTTTGCAGGTGACAATAGATATGGCAGTATAGAGATATGTATTTGAATACAATTGCTTTAGAGTTTGACAATGTAAAAAGAAGCATATAACCATATAGTACTCTACAAAAGTATTCATGCCCCTTAAACTTTTACACATTTGTGACAACTACAAGTTTCAGTGTGTTTTATTGTGAGTTTATCTGATAAACCAATGCAAAGAAATGCATAACTGTTAAGTGGAAGGTAAAGCTGCTGAAAAAAAGTTTCCCCATTGCATGCTGCTGCCACCACCATGTTTCACCATGAGGATTGTACCAAAGGATAAGACTGTGTATGGGATTTCCCATGGACCTGAATGCACAACAGGTGTGCATTCGCCAGCCTCGGCAAAGAGGGAAACAGCAGCAGTGTGTGTGTGTTCATAAAACCGTAAGTTTGATGTTGTGATGCACTCATGTTTAGCCATGAGTGTATTTTGTTGACTTATCAGCAGCTTTTTCCTGGTTCTATTTAAATGAGGTTATGGATAAGTGGCAGTTTACTAGCATAAAAGATTTAATTACTAAGTTTCTAGCAGATAGGTTTGTTGTTATTTTGCTTCTTCTATGCTTTGTGTAATGGATGATAAAGAGTGTGAAGGTGCGTTCGTTTCAAAGCTATATGCTGTGTGTTGATTCATAATGTCTGGCTTTGATGTTATATAACCAGTCTGTAGTACTGTGCCAGCTTATATAGCTATATGGTGTATCTAAGTACATCTTGGCTGTATCTTTATATTTATGATGTAATTTGGGTTCTAATTAGTTTGTATTATTATGCTTTGTCTACAGAAACTGCACACACTCAGGCAGATTTCTCAACTTTCAATACAAAGAGTAAAACTTTATTCTTTGACTCCACTTGCTTTTGTTCCCCAGTCATCTGAACATTAAAAGTGTTTTGACCCGACACTCTGAAATGATTGCTGGCAGCTCAGATCCATACAACCGTATTAATAGGGATGATGTGTTCAGCGTGCAGTCTGAGTTTTCTGCCACAGATGTTCAATTGCGTCTCATTTGCTTTCTTTTAACTTTCAGTTCCTTATTGCTTTAAACCATGCATAATTTTTCTTCCACTTCAGAATTATGCCCTCCTTTGTGTTGGTCTATCTCCTGAAATCCAATTAAAATACCCTGAAGACTGTGCTTGTTACATTCTAAAATGTGTAAAGGTTGAAAGGGTACACAGTGGATCCCCGTCTCACGGTTCAGTGTTCACAGATTCACCTATTTGCAGATTTGCCTGTGGAACGTAATTCCAAATTATTTGCAGAGAATTTGCCTATTCACAGATTTTTGTTTTGTTTTGTTTTTGTAGAGCATAGCTAAAATATTTGAAAGAAAATGCAACTTGAGAAGTTGAAATACCTTGATGCAATGCTGCTTGACACACTGTTGGCTCACATTTGTAAACCAGCACATTCAGGAGCGCCACTCATTTTCGTTAGCGCTGATCAGCTGTACCTCCAAGAGCAGAGATAAGGAAGACTGTGGATGATAGTTTCTGTGGCAGTGCTAAGACGGTTTCCACTGCATGTATTAACTGGATACTAGGGTATATTTAGTGTGTGAGTTACTGAAATATGCAGTTTTAGTTGGAATCTCAAGTATTTACTGATTTTAGCTATTCACAGACAGTTGTGGTTCCTCACCCCCGCAAATACCAGAGATCCACTGTACATATTTTTGGAAGGAACTATAATCAGAACCTTTAAAGTGTGCTATACACGTAATCTCAATGTTCTATGTTGTTAAATGGCATGTGCAATGTTTGCATCAATATTTTTTTAACATTTATCAGTACAGTGGATTTGTTTTACTAAAGTATAGTTATTACATGTGAATCATGAAGCTGCTGATCCACATGTCTCAACCCTGAGGTTCAACTCAGCTCCTCATTCTGTTTCGCTCATAATCAGCAGCTATTTTTCAACACAAAACAGGCTGATTAACCTCATGAAAGCCACCTCTGAAGCACCAAAAAGAAAATCCATCTGGTGCCTGGGTTAGTTTAGTGTTTTAGTGAAAGGTTTAGCTGTTGTGGAACTAATGTTCGCCTCTAGAGTTGGAAGAAACAAAAACACAGGAAAAAATATCTTTGGCTGCATATGAAGGAACGCAAGTATATTTTCATATAAATTTACATTAGTGTACTTCCATATTGACCACCTGCTTATAGTTCATTATTTGTGGTTTTCATTCATAATGTTTTGTTTCAGTCTTTTGGTGCATATAGCTTGTTGCACTTTGGACATGATTAACACACAATGTACAAAAAAACTATCTGCTTGGTTTTCTTAATCTTCTTAAAAAGGGTTTTAGAAATTCATAGGATGTGACACCATGAAATTGTTCTTTAGTCTAATACAGTAGGGTCAGCAGGTAGGGTATCTATACCTGTTGGTGCTACTGGTAAAAATATTGAACTAACTTTCCATATTTTATATAATCTTTTTTTGTAGTAGCATTATCTCACCCTGAAAATCCAAACTGGTGAGAGTACACCTATTCAGTGGAGAAAAAAATCCCCGGTTTAAAAATAAAATTACTCTATCCTTGATGCCATACTCATTAATGCTTCCCACAAGTCACTATACTTAAATAAGTAACAAATGAAGTATTTTTTTTATTGTTTACTTTTTAACATTGATCAAAGTTTCTAGAAGCTTTTAATGAGTGACCAGTGACTCCCTGTTTCCCTGGGATATAAATGTGACTTGACTCAGAGACTCATTTCTTTTAGCTGCTGTTCAAAATGGGAAAAATGAAAGGATACAACCATTCAGGTAAGGCAGGTATGTGTTGATCTTCAAAAGTCAGAAAATGACAAAAAGCTACTCCACTAAATTTGTCCAGATCTACAGTTTGAGCATCAAATAAAAAAAAGAGTAAAACTATTGGAACTGTGACAAACAAGGCTGGATGAGGACCCGAGATTATCTTACCATCATAAAGACTCATGGTCAGGGTGGCTAAAATATCCCATCAGTCACTGTACTACAGCAAAAAGTGGCATCTTTGGTATCACCCAGCATCCATGACAACCATTAGATGTCATCTACATGCCAACAAGTTGTTTGAGATGCATGTCAGGAAAAAGACCTTTTTCTCCTACCAGAACAAATATAAACTTCTGGAATTTGATGAACACCACTAGGACCTTAGCTGGGTTTTTGTGAGACGAAGATGGAGCTTTTTAACACCAAACCGCAGAAGAGGGTGTGGAGTAAAATCAAACTTAACTGCCAGAAATAATGAAAATTAGTCATTTTAAGTCATTAAGTACAATAATTATCCAAAACATATTGTCAACATAATACAAAAATCCAGTTTATGTTTTTTTAAGCATTTAATCATAAGAGTCCATAAAAAATGAACATTTCTCTTGCATTTGTCAGGATTCATCAAATGAGGGAAACTTTTCTTGCGAAAACTATTACAAATACAATGAATTCACAAACATAATTAATTCTCTAAAGTAGTATTTAAGAGCGGTAATAGTGTCCTTTCATGCTGTGGAAAAACCTAATTCAGAGTTCATACAGGACTGAGCTGAACAAGTTAATCACTTTCTAAGCTATAAGCCTTTGTACCACTCACATTTTCCAGTCTTCTCTCTTTCTTTTTGTCTGCTATTAAAGATGGATTCACTAAATGGTTTGACCTTCACTGAATCTCACATGCTGTGCATTGTCAGAAACTTTCAGCTAATTTCAAAGCTTCTCTTATGAGTCTCCTTTTACCTGTACCTATTCAAATAGGTACAAAGCAACTAATAAAGCACAAGAAGATGAGATTCATTAAGTGTTTTTGTTTATAACTGTAAATCTTCAAGGCTGAACCCATAAACATTTTTTTTTTTTTTTTAAATCAAGCGACAGGGGCAGCTTTTGATGTGGGGCATATGGGCAATTGCCCAGGGTGGAGTTGGAAAGGGGAGCACACAAGCATCAGCTAAAAAATAAAAATAAAACCTGAAAATCTGACAGTTGCACCTTGAACAAGTCTTCTGTTGCTTTTATGCATGTACATTCAATTCAGAGTTGGTATCCTCTACTTCCTGTTGGAAAATAGGAAACTTTTACATGCTTTGTGTGGAAATATATTGCAATTTATTCTACCCCAGATAATAGATGATTTCCTCCATTTTGATTGGTTGGGGCTCAGCTGGGGCTCTATTCATGAACCACTGCTATGAGCCAGTAAACTACAATGAATGCTGTACAAATCTAAATATTAAGCTGAGGTCGCAGAGAGAATGTTTTTGGTTAATACAAGTAGGAGGGACATTATTCTCTGTACTGCAGATAATAGAAAAAGGGAACTATGATGAGTTGGAGGAGTTGGGTCTCTGAGTTTTAGCCAAAACAAACTAATGCCACATACAACTGAAGGCACATCTGCCAAACATAACCGAGAACTGTTCAAAAATAGGTACCAAATCCACTGAAACGAGGGAAATGTCGAGGAGCTCGTTTCTTTTTGGATTCTGCCTCCTTCAGCCACAGTTTCTTCCTCTTGGTGTCCACGTGTCCTTTAAAACAGCAAAGAGGAAAATAGTATTAATAAATGAGGGGATTGTTTTACCCATGTATTCTTTTGGTGTCAATTACTATTAAATTACCTCTTATAAACAGCATACAGTACCTTTCACAATTATTTACACCCTACAAAAGTTTCCAAATCTTTGACATGTTACATCCACAAACTTTAATTGATTTTATTGGGATTTTATGTGATAAACTAACACAAAACAGTGGATAATTGAGACGTCAATAAAAAATTAAATAAAGTTTTTGGAAAATTATTTTACAAATAAAAGTCTGAGAGGTGTGATGCATTTATATTCCGCCCCCTTAAGTACTTTGTAGAAAAACATTTCCTGGAAATACAGCTGTAAGTCTTTTAGTGAATGTTTCCACCTGCTTTGCACATCTAGAAACTGAAAATTTTGTCTATTCTTCTTTTCAAAATAGACTGGAAATGAGGAAATCTGCAAAGATCAATTTTCAAGTTTTAACAAATGTTTTCAATTGGATTTAGATCTGGGCCTCAAAATATTGAGCAATTGAAGTCGGAGCAAGAGGAATGTTTAAGACATTTTATTGCTGGCAAAGATGTCATGGCCCTACTCCCCAAGGAGTTGTTTACAGCGCATGCAATTTCTGGTAAGCTTCATTGAGCTGGCGCATTACATATGTCATGGCCAAAAGTTTGTGATTGGATAAAATTATATCCAATCGTTTCAAACTTCAACAGAGCATAGCAGCCTTTCCTTATGTTTTACTCACATTATGAGGGTATTTTACTTTTACAACACCTTTAGCCCTCTAATACAATTCATTACATTGCAGTTTGTCTTTCTTTCGTGCTAAAATTGAGAACATATATTTATTAATCTGAATTATTCTCATTGCTAAAGAAAAAGTGAACTGGATTATGATCCAGATGTAGCTTTGTTTCCAGAAGATCCACATCTTGATGAACACATAAGATTCATCCAAGCAACCATAGATTGTCGTTCATAATATTTTAAAGCATGGAGACATGTGTTTGTAAATGATTAATGACCTATTAGTAAACTGCATCAGGTTTTGCTTGTTAAGTTTGTAATTTAGCATTTTTTTTGACTCATCAGACCCTGCTGTTGATTTTGGTCTCATTTTCTCTGGGTTTCAGACAGGAATGCTAGTTAAAATTTCCCTGAGAAGACAGAGAGAGAGACTGAGAATCAGGCTCTTTGTTTGTATCTCAGTAGGAACTATGCATGTTGAAATTAAAGGTTCCCTCCTCAACTAACGAAGCCGCTGTGTGTAAAACGCTCAGCGGCTGTGTGTAATTGCTCAGCTTTTGTGCCTGACTTCCTGACCCTGTGAAGGAAAACAGGGGGCAGACTCTGACCTCTGGTCGTTACGGCGACGTAAAACAGAGCTGGCTAATGAACATTTCTGTCTTCGGTGTTTACATCTGTCAATCAGACTTCGTCACTGTGCTTTGTGAGGCCATTGAGCACAAAAGCAGACAATTAGCTGTGCTCATTAGGACTCTTTAAGGCAGAGCTCTGTGTGTTGGTAATTAATCAGGCCTGCAGTGGCAGCAGGGCGGACCTCTCGTTAGTCCCAGGCTCTGCGGGCCATGCTCCTCCTCTTCTTCAGAGGGGTTCTGGGCAGAGTTCCTCAGGTAGCGCTGGTGCAGGCCCAAACCAGGGAGCATGTTTTGTCTGCGGCTGCGAAACTCCTCCTCAAAGGGGTCTTGGGGGGCGATGTCTGTGGGTGTGAGCAGAGAGAGAATGAATCACACCTAAGCTTATCGCTGTCTGGTTGGATTGCCTGAGGTGTTCAACATAAAGTCGTTTTTTTCCCTGTCCCTTTTGACATGAGATGTGTTTGTTGCGAAAGAGAAAAACATATTGCCTTCTGATGCCCTTGGCTGTATGAATACAATCAGACACAGGAAAAGAGATACAAACTTATATTACTGCAAGTTAGGCACGAGTCCGAAAGGTATATTGATGTAAGCAAGAAGAAATAACAAAGATGATATAAACCAGGTACCCTTAAGGTAAACAAACCCCCTCCTTCATTCAGACTCCAGACATATATTTCATTCATTTTTCATCTGCCTGACTTTGATTGTGATTAGTCATGTAAATAAAATGAGATTTGGTTATTCTTCTCTCTTGGTAATTTACATTTATATTGAATTAGTGGCAGGCAGGGAATGGTGTGAGTGGCTGTGGTTGGGGGTGGGGTGGAGGGGTTATTATACTAGAAGATTACAGGCAGATCGGATCACCATTGTGTTGTGTAATTAAGGCAGCGCAGAAGAGAAGAAAGGAGGCCAGATGCTCGCCTTCCTGAAACCGGTCCTATTAAAGGAGGGTCTGCACCAGCTTTTAAAAAAAAATAAACATAAATAAATAACCGACGTGAACATATAAGCAAAGGGATCATTTCATATATAACACAAGGCAGAGCCCGGAGCATGATTAAACCTCTGCTGTATATATACAGTGGTGTGTAAAAGTGTTTGCCTCCTTCCTGATTTCCTATTTTTTTGCATGTTTGTCACACTTCAGTGTTTCAGAACATCAAAGCAATTTAAATATTAGTCAAAGACAACACAAGTAAACACAAAATGCAGATTTTAAATGAAGGTGTTTATTATTAAGGTAGAAAAACAAATCCAAACCTGCACAGCCCTGTGTGAAAAAGTCAATCAACCACCTTTATTATCCCCAAGAGGCAATTGTTGTGCAGCACAGAAGGAAAACAAACAAAAAGTGATTGTCCCCTATACCTAATAACTGGTTGGGCCACCATTAGCAGCAACAACTGCTATCAAGCATTTGTGATAATTTACAAGTCTTTTCCAGCTGTGGAGGAATTTTGGCCACTCATCTTTGCAGAATTGTTCTAATTCAGCTACATTGGTGGGTTTCTGAGCATAAACTGCCTTTTTAAGGTCATGCCACAGCATCGCAAAAAGATTCAGATCAGGACTTTGACTAGGCCATTCCAAAGTCTTCGTTTTGTTCTTCTTTGGCCATTCAGAGGTGGACTTACTGATGTGTTTTGGATCATTGTCCTGCTGCCGAACCCAAGTTGGTTTCAGCTTGAGGTGACGGATAGATGGCCGGATGTTCTCCTTCAGGATTTTTTGGTAGACAACAGAATTCATGGCTCCGTTTATCACAGCAAGTCTTCCAAGCCCTGAACCAGCAAAACAGCCCCAGACCATCACACTACCACCACCATGTTTTAAAGTTGGTATGATGTTCTTTTTCTTAAATGTGGTGTTACTTTTTTCTTTTGTGACCTGCATTAGTTGTCGCTGCATTCTTAGGGTACTTTTGGTCTGCCAGGCACTCCTGGGAAGGTTCACCACTGTTCCATGTTTTCACCTTTTGTGAATAATGACCTCACTGTGGTTCGCTGGAGTCCCAAAGCTTTAGAAATGGCTTTGCAACCCTTTTCAGACTGATAGATCTCAGTTACTTTTGTTCTCATTTGTTCCTGAATTTCTTTGGATTTTTGTATGATGTCTAGCTTTTGAGGATCTATTGATGTACTTCACTTTGTCAGGCAGGTCCTATTTAAGTGATGTCTTGATTGTGAACAAGTGTGGCAGTAATCAGGCCTAGGTGTGGCTGGAGACAGTTAACTCAGGTGTGATAAACCGCAGTCAAGTTAAGTTATAACATGGCAGGACAATCACTTTTTCACACAGGGCCATGGAGGTTTGGATTTTTTTTCTCCCTTTATGATAAATGCCTTTGTTTAAAAACTACATTTTGTGTTTATTTGTGTTGTCTTTTCCTAATATTTAAATAAATGATGTTCTGAAACACTGAAGTGTGAAAAACATGTAAAAAAAAAAAAAGGAAATCAGGAAGGGGACAAACACTTTTACACACCACTGTATATGAAAGGAGAAAACAACAGGATAGTGTCTCTAGCTTTCTCTTGTGTATACAAATCCACATGCAATCTCTTGCCTGCAACAGTTGTCAATGCTGCACTATTTAAACTGAAATACAGTGAATATGAAAAAATGTAAAGGTTAAATAAAGGTATTCCACTGAGATGTTTACAACCTATCTGGGTTCCAGACAGTTACCAGAAACAAACTTTTTTTTCATTGTGGATGAAGGATTTTATAGTCACACCTTCAACTTTGTGTTTTTCATTTCAATTTATTCTTATCTACCACTGAGGTGCACCTACCAGGTTGGACCCTCTTTTGCATTCAAAACTACCTTAATTCTTCATATCTTAGATTCAACAAATTCTCAGAAACCTTTCTCAGAGATTTTGCTTCATACTGAAATGATAGCATCACACAGTTGATACAGATTTGGTGGCTGCATATCCGTGGTGTGATTTTCCTGTTCTGCTCTGTTTGACTGACATCTGATGACTGTGGAGGCCTCATTGTGAAGAACCCATTGTTCTGTTCAAGAAACCAGCTTGAAATGATTATGGTATTGTGCCAGTGCATTATCCTGTTGAAAGTAACTATCAGAAGATGGGGATACTGTGATCATAAAGGGATGGGGATGGTCAGGAACAATACTCAGGTAGACGATGGTGCTTAAACAATGCTCAACTGGTCGTAAGAGGTCCAAAGTATGCCAAGAAAATATCTGACACACCATTATACTACCACCACAAGCCTGAATTGTTGATACAAGGTAGGTTGAATCCATGTTTCTGTGCTTTTACACCAAATTCTGACCCAACCATTTAATCTTGCTGCCGAACTTGAGTCTCATTTGGCCTGGGAATGTTTTTCCAATCTGTTAGTTACACATTTTGGTGAGCCTGTGTTAATTGTAGCCTCAGTTTCCTGTTTTTAGCTGTAGTCTTCTGACGCTGTAGCCAGTGTGCTTCAATTATCAGCATTTTTTACATTTAGAGATAGGTTTCTGCACATTTTGGTTGTGACAAGTGATTATTTGGGCTACTTTTGCCTTTGTACCATCTAGAATCAGTCCAACCATTTTACTCTGACATCAAGAAGGCATTTTGTCCACACAGCTGCTGCTCACTGAATCTTTATTAGGCCATTGTCTGTCCGAGCAATGGTTGAGCACAAAAATCCAAGTAGATCATCAGTTCCTAAAACAAAATGCAGAATAGCATGTGTGGAACCAACAATGCCAATCTCAGAGTCACCAATATCTCCTTTCTTCAATTTGACCTTCAGCAAATTGTCTTCACCATGCCTAGATGGCTAAAAGCATTGACTTGCTGCCAAGCCATTTGTGAACAGCCAATGGAAGAAATGTACTAAATTAGCTGGCTGGTGAATGGGTAAAGTGTTTCAAATGGTCTTCAATATCCTGTTTAACAGAACTTGAGTCCTTCAGGTAAAACTTTTGGTTCCAGCAAAGAAAATAAATCATGCTACTCAGGCTTTTACCAACACATTTCACTTCTATTTGAATAGACTTCTTTTCATCCAAGGTCATTCCCAGGTCTGATTAATTTCTCACAAAATTTTTATGTATTTAGGCTGAAACAGCCCACAAAAAATGTGTTTACTTTTTTAGTTTCTCCCTGAAAAAGATCGCACTTTAAGGTTATTTATGCTATTTTAACCCCAAACCAGAACACCTTTATTTTCAGAGTTTACAAACCAGCTTGTTAAACTGAACAACCCAGAGCCAACCCTACAAGGAGACAGCAGCTCTCAGTGGACCACCAGACAGCAGGAAAATTGGTGGCTTGGCTCTCAATTCCAACCCATATTTGTTTCACAATCCCATCAGGTGATGTTTGATAGCTGGATAAAGCCAAAACATTTGTGACTTCAAGGTTACCTGTTTCATTCCAGCCTCAGCTACTCCTGAGGATCAATATTTGCATCTATTAGACATCCTACTACCTGAGTAATAAGGCTTCTTCTAGTACCAAGTTGCATAATCCAACAGCATTTAATTAAATCAAGCAAAGACAATATCAAAGAGCTGTAGTGATAATGAGGTTTCAGTTCATGTTCAAATAAGTGTATTATTTTCTGGATCATAGACTTAATTTAGCAGTAAAATACCTTCAGCAGTAAGAGGCTTCATTTGCAGCTGTTTGTGCTTAGAGCACCTGTCATTTGTCTCTAGGTTAAATAATGTAGCCAGTTGTAATGCAGACATGAATACAGACACCAAGTCACACCTCAACACTAAAGCTATATGAGAGGGACACATACAGCATTACCCGCAGCAGAGTGGAGGTTGAGTCATGGACTGAGAGAACCTGAAATAAATCACAGCTCCAAAGGGGGGCTAACCCTACATGACAACTGCAGCCAGATTATATTCAACAGTCCACCATCGCTGGGTTCAGGACGTCTGGTGTCGTGCTGATGGGGACACCACTGCTGAGCACTGACAGATAAAATCCTTGTTCAGACACGGCCAAAGAGAAGCAGGCAGCTTATCTTTTCCCATCGTTCATAAAATAGCCAGTGGCTGCAGGCTCTGGTGTCGTGCTAAGCTGTCAAACAGACTGTGTTTCTGTGTGTTTGTGGGAGGAAAGGCTCGGGGGGTGAGGTGAGGTGAGGTGAAGATGGGGGCGGTGTAACAAATGAGACGTGTGTGTCATACTGGAGCAGATGGATAAAGAGGGAATACCAAAAGGAGCAAGACATTTCTTGTTTACTGTTTTTCTATGAAGAGGAGAACAACCTGTTTCTTTGCTGAAGAGAAGAGTAACCATTTTTGTACCTAAATAACTAAAATTCGATTATATTTTTAAGGCACTTTTTAAAAGATTTTTTTCCTTGAAATTTGCTTCCTGTAGTTAATTAAGTTCAACTGAGCTCGGGGTTTTGTGATTTCTCTCTATAAATGGTTTTTTTTTTTTGGCCATTTTGGATTGGTGTCTTTTTACGAACAAACGATGACATCTAGTGGTCACAAGAGGTACACTTTTAAACGAGAGAATGTTTTCTAGTTAGCAAATCAATTTATCATGATTGTACATATAAGGTTCCATTTCGGTGTACGTATCGTGATTATTTATTTAATATTTATTAAATATCAGAAATTGTTCTTCTAGTAAATATATTTCTTATCAACTATTAGGTCCTCTTTCGTTTAAATTTGTGGATGTATGCATTATGTTTATAAACAACAGCAAGAATAATATTCTCTGTCAAGCTAAAAAGAGTTGACTGATCCTTTGCAGTTCTGTAGGATGGTTTGCTTTCCCATTTAATACAGGTACATATCAGCTATTTGGAATATGCGTTCCGATGATGCTCTGTTAGATTAAATTTAGCTTATGAAAATCGCAACCTTCAAACAGGTATTAAACATACCTCATATTAAACCCGCATTCTGTATTAAAAAATATTTTTTTTTGGTCTGATTTAATATCCTAAAGCAAGAAACTGAATGTGTTTTCATTAGCTGTAAGCAGAAAAGCCTTCATAATTAGCAGAAATAAAGCCTTGAAAACATCAGTCTGGGTGTGATAAATCGATATAATGCGTTTCACCTAGTGAACTGAGGTACTGAAATAAATTAACATTTTAACTTATTGATATGCACACCGCAGACGCACTTTCAAAGGGTCACTTTATGGCTTTGAACGCAACGATTTTACATTTTACTTTTTGTATATCTATTGCATATTTTATTGTGATTTGTGAATAATTTTGTGATTTGGTTTTAAATTAAGCTCATCTATTTTTCATTGCGTGGTGTGCAAAGTTATACCCCATTGCTCATAGTTGTCATACCATTGCTGTGCAGCACTTTGGTGCAACTCCTTTTTATCATGTACATAAATATAAAGTTAATCTCATGTCCTCTTTCATTTGAGTTTATCCATGTGCATTAGTGGGATAACAGTACTTTATTTGGTTCATTTATGATAGTTCTGTTATTATTGTTGTTATAACCGGAGGTGCATAAAATGTAGGTAGCTAGAGCTGCATTGGATGCATTATTCAAGAAGAAGTAAAAAGTAGTCATCCAAAAAATTAAGAGTAAGAGTAAATAAGTGTTTGGTAAATAAAAAAAAAAAAAAAAGAAAAAAAAACTACTGAAGTACTAAGTAACTGAGTGATTATAAGATCTGTCTACTTTATGAAAACTAGCTAATCAGAGAAAATCTAAAGTTATGTTAAAATTCTTTGATTTTAAAGAAAACAAAAACTGCAAAAAAAAAAAAAAAAAAAAAGAGAAAATATATATTTAAAAAAGGCATTTTTTTTTTCCCACAACCTACGCTTGAGAAACCAATGCTTACAATAGCAAATGTATATATGTATATGTAGAGTATAGAGTCCAATCCATTGGGGGGGGACGAGGGGGCACTGTCTGGAAAGATGGTTCTCCCTGGCTCTGCCTCTGCCATGCCTCATTCTAAGGGGTTAGATTATCCCAAACCATCTCTGTAGTTATGCTGCTATTGGCTTATGCTGCTAGAGGACAAACTGACCACTTTTCCTCACTTTCTTCTTCTACTCCTCTCCAACTTGCATTATTTGCTGTTGTTTCAACTGTTAACCATATGGTTTCTCCCTGGTTTTTTTCTCTTCATAGAAGCTACATCTGGTCTGGCTTCTGTTTTGGCTGTGGTGCCTTCCTGGAGAAGGGCATTGGCTGAGATAATGCTGCCAACAACTAAATGCGTCCCACTCCTGTTAACAACTTTTTACTTTTCATTAACATAGAAAGTAGTCCTATATCAGTTCTTCAGTTTCTTTTTAGTGCATTCTGCTCCGTCTTCTCAAACCTCCAGTCGGTCGTGGCAGATGGCCGCTGGTACTGAGCCAGGTTCTCTTTGAGGTTTCTTCCTGTTAAAGGGGAGTTTTTCCTCTCCACTGTCACTACATGCATGTTCGGTATGAGGGACTGGTGAAAAGTCAGCAACACAACGCAGGCAGTTATCTGCTGTTGCTGCGTGGTTGTCCAGGAGTGTCAATGACTCGATGCAATCTGCTGGGTTTCCCTAGACAGGAAACTTTTTAAACTAATTTGAATAACAGACTGAACTTAATGCACTGCTTGATAACTAGGATCAATTGGGATGTATGTGTGATTGAACTGAATTGGCTTTTTTTTCTGAAAAGTGCCTTCAGATGACATTTGTTGTGAAATGCCATATAAGTAAACTGAATAGAATTTTATGTTAGAACAGTGCAAAGTATTTCTCGTAACAATATATCCTGTTTACTGTATCCCCACTTCACCTCCAAATGACAATAGGCTCAGCAGATAATACAAAATAACATTACAACAAAGCTTGTAATGAGGTAGATAAAGTAGCTAGAAATTGTACGCAAGAAAGAATAGCATTATTTCAAAAATAAAATTAATCAAGAAGTTAAAAAAAAAAAATATATATATATATATATATATATATATATATATATATATATATATATATATATATATATATATATATATATATATGGTGCAGTGAAAATACTTGAACTTTTTTCAAAAAGTTGCTCAAATAAATATAACTAGTTACTAGCTACGTCTACCTTTAATACTTTATATTATTTCCAAGTGTATATATTTGTACATATTCATTTCAAAAGTATCTCAACATTTCATATTAATTTTAATCCTATTAATATTCAAAACGCAGCAACAATGGTAATAACACCTTTCAAAAGCAGCAAAGAAACAAACAAAAATCTAAGGTATGACCGGGAGATGGCGCTATTGCACAAGAAATACGACACCAAGAACGAGAAGCGTCCTTCAACCTCAATCGATTCGTGGGCTTTTTAAATACAGGGTTTATAAAAAAATAAAAAATAAAAAAAATAAAATAAAATAAAATAGCATCCAGTTTACATTAATATACATTCAAACGGACTGGAAAAAGAGGCGATATAGCCAACCTAAAGGGCTATAACTGACTGGCTTAGCAACAGAACTGCGCAAGCGCACTTCAACTTTAGTTTATACCGCTCATAAAGATAAATCTAAAGAGGTCGAACTGATTCTGCTTTAATCTAATCTAAACACCAGTTCAGCCAGATACATTTGGATTCCTTTTTGAAAAAAGTTAGAAATCCAAGTGGAAGCTTTACAGATTCAGTTTGACTCATTGCAGGCCTCACCCTGATTTTTTTTTTTTTTTTTTTTTTTTTTTTTTTTTTTTTTTTTTTTTTTTTTTTTTTAACTGCTTCCTTTGCTTGACATATCTCAAATACTGTGAAGTGGGCCCTGTTCAAATAAACTCGCCTTGAGCACATTCCTTTAGGAACATTCATGTTTTTATATGTTTCTCGGAGCAAGCTGAAGTTACTAAAAGGCAGCCTCCATGACTCCAGCTTTATGGTTAAATACAGGAAATTCCATGAGTAAAAGTCTCATGTATATCTTCATTTTACTCGAGATAAGACATTAAAGAGATGAAGCAGCAAATCAGCAACATTGGGGGTTTAGTCTGAATTTTCACGACAAGTTGCATCATTCTGAAAAGATTTTAGACTAAAACATCATAGGACAGTTTGTACCAGTTCTCGGCCCAGGCTTGCGTACAACACTCCCATTTGGGTGGGAAGTTTTTTCTTATTGTGATCAGGTGGAGTAAAATTTAAAAATTAAGTTGACAAACTGGATTATAACATTTGGACTATTGCTTTGAGTTTCAGCTCCTTCTGGTCAGGCTTCAAATCTGGAACCTAGAAAAAGGGTGGCATGGAGGAAGGACGACAGACATAATAGACAAGGGGCTGGATGGACAGATCTTGGACAGAGAGGGATGGATGAATAGACTGATAATTGACAAATGGATGGACAGATTGATGGGTGGACAGATAATGGACAAACAGATGGACAGAATAATGGATAATAATGGATGATGGACAAAGTTACAATGGACAGGTAATGTGAGAATCAATGAATTAATATTAAACCAAGGAATGGATTGATAAGTGGAAAGTTGGATGAATAATGAACAAAAGAATCAACAAATTGGTAGATGGATGGATGAATAGATGGGATAACAGATTAAAAGAATGGCTGGGTATTGGACCCAGGGATGGACAAATAGATGATTCATGCACAAATGGAGGAGCAGAGACATGGATAATCAACAAAGGGAGGTATGGACAGACTGATGGATGAACAATGGACGGGTAACGGGAGCATTGATGGATCATTATTAAGCAAGGATGGATGCATAGATGAAAGGTTGGATGAATAATGGACAAAAGGATTGATGGATTAGTAGATGGATAAATGAATAACAGAGAGAGGGATGGATGAAGATAAAAGGATGGATGGATAGGAACACTAATGAAGAGACTGAGATATCTCCTATCTTATCATCTGAAGTAACATTTAAAAATAAATGTTTCCATACTCAACATACTTATCCAGACTTGGAAAATGCTTAAACCTTAAATTAAATGTGATACTTAGGGGATTTTCACGTCTTCCTTAACGAGATCCTGGGATATTCAACATCTGGTGGCTTCAGCTCTGACTGTCCAGCTCTAACATCTTCAGCAGCATTTTTTTTTTACAAGAGTCGCAATGTCTCTGCATTCAATGGGTTCTGTTTGTAACTTAAGTACACAAACAGCACTTTTATAATCTTACGGAAGTGTGTGAATAAGGTGGTGGTTGTTGTTGTATTTTCACCTGGCTTGTTAAATGAAAACATACCTATCAGGGGGAAAAAAACGAAAAAAAAATCTCACACTTTGAAGACAGATGTGTCCTCACTGGAATTTCATCTAACAATGACAAGGGTTACTTGAGTGAAGACAGACAGGCACCAAACCCTAATGTGAGTCACTCAGGCATTAGTAAGTTACATAATACACACGGTGTGATGTGTGATGGGTAGTGAGTGTACAACAGGAAGCAGTGGGTGCAGTTCCTTTTTAGTGCGGCTGTGATCGGGCATATAAGCAGGTAAACTCACACATCCATGAGGAGAGATGATTCAAAAGCCACTCAAACCACAAGAAACGCACAGACACCAGATGGAGGTCAGTGGGTTTTCCATGACGTTTCACAAACTAACCTTTATTGATTGAATCTGAGCTGCATGAAGAACAAAAAGTCCTCAGTGAGTCCCCTTTAGCTGGTGTTGCTGTTTAAATTCAGTCTGAGCTGGTGAAGCAGTTAATGTGAAATCATAATGGTAGCCTTCTTCTATCATGCAGAAACTAACCAAACACGCTTCCAAACAGAGAAAATAAGCAAAATATGCATGTTGTTATAATTAATTTATTAATGAACACAAATCTTATTACACTCGCATGAAGAATAGCCAACAGGTTAGCAAAGTGGAGTTTATGTTAAAGACATTAATGTGAGGTGGTTAAGCTTCTCATTCACTTGTTAAACTAATCAAATTAAAAGGAGCAAAAATGACATGCGTAAGTTAAACATACAGCAATTTTTTTTTTCTTTTTTCTGCCACAACACCGAAAGACGATATACACCCTGAATGAAGGAAAAAATATATATATACAGCACACAGCCAACTTTGTGTTTATGGCAGAAAAGTACAATTCAATAAATTCAGAAAATAAAAACAACAAATCCCAGCAAGCTGGTCCCCCTAAATAATGGAATAAATACAAATATACAAATACTGAAAACATGTCTCTCTTCTCCCTGGCAGCTAAGCTAACATGAGAAAATTCTTCTTTGGGAATGAGATGCAGGAGGAACAGAGAGAGAAGAGACTTTTTTTTTTCTTTTTTTTTCCCAGATGAGACAATTGCATGTTGGTCAAATTTTGGGGTGAGATATTTACTTATTATCCAGTCTTAGTAGCTGCTCCTTACCATTAACTGTAAGGGATTTTAACTGACCATCTTCCACCACTTCTACCCGCTCCTGGCCGTTCTCCACAATCCTGTTCACACACACAAAGAAAGACAGCAGTTTCTTTAGGAACCTGGGAGCAAGAATTATTACATATAAAATATCTTGTAAAAGTATTCACACTTGATGAACCTTTACACATTTTGTCACTCTATAACCAAAAATTCATACAGATTCAAAATCTGAAAAGTGTGGTGTTATTCAGCCATCCAGAGTTAATATTTTGTAGAACCACTTTTCACAGCAGATACACATATTTTGGGGTTTGTCTCCACCAGCTTTGCACATCTTGAGACTGAGGGTCAGAAAGTTCCGTTCTGCCACATCTGGCTCCCCCCCCCCCGACCATATTGGACCTCAGAACAGCTGTATATACAGCGAGAGACACAAACTGTGTCTCTTTGCTTTCATTTTCAAATTGATTACTTTGTGTGGGTCAATCAAAAAAAAAAAAAAAAAAAAAAAAAAAATCCTGACTGAATGCTTACATTTCTTGTTTGGACATTATATCCTATCAGGTTTGCACATACCTATACTTGTCTGATACTTGGATTATCTTCATAATCTGTACAATCACCATCTCACTTCTGACTGTTGCACAGACCAGCTAATGCAGCACATATGTACATAGTCTATATTCTACATAGTTTACATTTCTCTACAGTTTTTATTTCTAATTTTTATTGCATTTTGGCATGCTTCATTTGATCCTTTTTTATACTTAAATTTGATATTTTTTGGCATCCAGGTGGGCAGCAAAGTAAGAGTTTAATTGTACAGGCAAGCATGTTTCCTTACTGTTCCTATGACAATAAAAAAAAAACAAAACTGAATAGCAAAAATATAAAAGTTTGTAGTAACGTCACAAGATATGGAGAGGTTCAAAGTATGAATGTAGTGCAAGGCACTTTACTACCAGTTCAACACTCATACCGTTTTGTGGTGATTTTCCTGCCATTGACAATCTTGGTAGAGGTCGACACAGATCTGAAGTTGCCCATCCCTCCTCCGCTGCCTCCAAATGAAGAGGAAGAAAAGGAAGTAAATCCTCCTCCACCCATGTTGCCAAAGGAGCTAAAATCTATAATGGTGTACAATGGTGTAACAAAAAGAAAAGAAAAGAAAAAAAGATCTCAGTTAATAGAAAATGTATTAATTCTTTTTAATGCCAATATTCACTAAAATATGCAGTTAATCACAAAAATGTTAGGGATGTACAGACCTGATTCAAACCCTGAGAAGCCAGGCCCGAAAGCTGGAAAGCCACCGAAACCAAACAGCGACCCACCCACCCGGCTCCTGTGCGCACCTCTTTGACGACTGCGGCTGCCTCCAAAGAAATCATCAAAGGGATCATCAGCTGCAAAAAGCAACAGTTACCGAAGTGAGATATTTATTTCATATTGTGCTCAATTAGATTTTAGAAATATTCACCATCAGATTTCCTTTTTGCCTTTTTTTTTCTTTAGCTTCTAAATGTCTCACTTTTAGTGAGGCGGTTTGGGCTGAAAAGGTACTGCAGCAGGTTTTACGACAAAGTACTGCTCCAGTGGTCAAATGGATGGACAACAAACGGATGGCTAGACGGAGGCACTGATAGACAAACAGCTGGCTGAGTAATGAACAAATAGAGGGAAAAATGAAGTGAGGAGTGGATGGAAGGTTAGTTGGATTGAGGTTAAATGGACTGGTAGACCGATGGATGATGGACAGATTAACAGATGGATGATGAATGGATGATTTCATAGAAAAATTGATAGATGATAAGATGGAGTAATGGGCAATGAACGACAAACAGAAAGATTGTTGGGCAAATGTATGGATGAACCGACTGATGAAGCAACAGACTGACGAACTGATGGATTCATAGACGACAGAGGAGAGGATGAATGGATTGATGGATGGACAGTACTTAATCAAGAGCTGGAAAAATACTTCTACCAAACTCAACACTTCTCCAAACTGAGTATCAACCTAAAATTATATTGAGCATTTTATTTGCTGAAAATAAAGGCAGCTTGGAAAAGACTTGAGAAACTGATGAGATGAAAGCTCTCATTGGTGACAGAGCGTTTATTAGTCATTTCTGGAACACTGTTATCTGGGGGAAAAAAACTAAAAAAAAAAACTGTCCAAGTGCTGCAGACTCATTTTCATCGTAAAGCCCTGAGGAGCTTCTGCTAATTGTGTGCTGCCAATCTGGGTCACCCTGGCAGGATAAGGCTGGGATCGCTGGCACTGAAAGAAGACTCCTCCTTCAACCTTGAACATACTGAGGCGGCATTAAAAAAAAAAAAAAAAAAAAAGGTTTGCTTGTTCCCTCTGAGAGAAAAGCTTAAAATAAAAGTCTCCCGGGTTTCTGTTTACCAATAGGTGGGCCTCCAAGCACACAGAGATGAGCTTTAGCACAGAAGTTACGCATCAGTGGAAAGTAAAGAGGAATGTAAGCTGTAAGGAATGTTGTTTAACACTTGAACCGTGATTCAGTTTGTAAAAATCTGAGTGAAGAGAGCAAGCTGGAAGAAAATGTTGAGGTTGTCCAAAAAAATAAAAAGATTTGGGCACCAATGTAAATGTGGACTGATGGACCTTAAATTGCAGATAGAACCAAAACGCAACCAAGTCTAATTAACAGAGCTGCTGTCAGATTTCTGCTCTGAAACCAACAAGGAGCCCAGAGACCTCTCCTCCACCCTGATTCATCCCATGTTCATTTCAGGATAAGTCTCTGCTGTTCCTGGCAGACATCTTGGCCGGATGGCAGTGCGAGTCTGTGCCTAAGGGGGACACTGCACCCCTTTCACCCCCTCCCTGCAAGCTGCTAGTCCCTCTGATGTGGCTTAGTGACAGATCTACAGGACCAGCTGCTGCTCAACATGACAGGCTGCTGGACTATCAGGAGCTGAGGGCTGGATGGGATTTAAAAACAAATCTGAAACGCGTTCCCTGGCTGAGCTCACGCTAAACAGGCCAATTAAACTTCATGTAGAGTAAAAAGTGACGCCTAAAATAATATGTCCACTTCTTTATGCAGAAGAGTGACTAAATGTCCTTCCTTCATTGTTTTTTTTCTGACAGGTATTAATATAGTGCCTCCTAAAGTATTCATAGCTGTTGAACGTCATATTTTATTATGCAACCACCACAAATTTCATTTCATTAGGACTTTATGTAATAGATCGTCACAAAAGGGTGTATAATTGTAAAGTGGAAAGATGATACAACTGTTTTAAATTGTACAAATAAAAATGTAAAGCCAATACTTTGTAGAAGCACTTTTCACTGCATATGCAGCTGTGAGTCTTTTAGGATGCTGCATAAAATGCCAAGAGCTCATTCAGATTGGATGGAGAGGATCTGAACAATCTTCAGATCTCATTACAGATTGTCAACTGGATTTAGGTCTGGACTGTTACTGCGTCGTCGCAGATGCAACCCTGTAACTCTGGCTGTATGCGGAGGGGATCCTTGACCTGCTGGAAGGTGAATCTCAAGTCTTCTGCAGCCTCTAACAGCTTTTCTTCCAGGCTTTAGTTCCATCCATGGACTAACTCTTCACACTCAAAACCATCCCCTCAGCATGACGCTTTCCCCTCCATGTTAACCCGTGAGGATGGTGTGTACACGTTTTTGTGCAGCGATTTCTGCAACACAGAGCATTTTACATGAAAAAACATTCAAACCGTTCTGCTACTTCCACTGCCCTCTGGGGGCCCTCTTTCTAGAACAGAACTTTTTTCTGTTTTGTCTGTTTGCAGGCTGCTGTCACACCTTGATGCACAGCTAAAATCACTTCCTCTTCATCAGTGGACTGCATAAAACAGTCCCTCCAGGATTTTGCGATCGTTTTTGTAATCTTGTGCAATCAAAATCACTGGTTTTGTGGAGCTACTTTAGAAATATTTGCAAGGAGTACCTTATTGCAAAGTGAGCCAAATAATCCACTAAGTCACTTAATAAGTAAGTCACTTAAACCCAACGTTTGACCATTTTTGCAGAAAATTTGTAATAAACTCACAATTATGCATTGGAGTGAAAAAACGAAGGGATCTGATGAGTTTGCATGAAAACTGGAGGAATTGATAAACGCTTCAGTAATGCAGTGCCACACCCCTTCCCCTTAGGCATCTGACTATTAAAACTTAATCCTGTGTACTGAGAGCAATTCTGAGATTAGATCCTGTTTGATGAACTGCTTTAAATTAAGATATCTTGTTGTAGATTTGAGATCAGTAGGGGTTCTGTGCTGTTTTCTTTCAGCTAGTTCTTTCCCCTTCTGAGCTCAGCCAGGGAGCTTGGGCATTGTACTTTTGTTCTTTTTTTTATAGATAGGAACACTTTTATTTTCAGTCAGAAGGGAATGTTTTTGTTTGTTGTTTTGGCCTTGGAGACCCTGGAGTTTATTGCTTCGATTTTTGTTTGTTTGTTGTGTGTGAAATCCTGAACTTAATCAATTAAGTCACTTTTACACTCGTCGTTGGTTGCTAGATTTATTTTGTACATTTTGTGTTACATCCTGTGCCTCCTAGACTTCCATTTTAAGGGTTGTAAAACATTATTTGGTTTAATCTGACCAGAGAATCGTCTTACACATGTCAACGAGCCATGTCAACTGCATGGCTCACGGTAAATTGCAAACGGAAGTTCTTATTCCCTTCTTTCAACATAGGTCAGATTTAAGTATCACCTCAGCTGAGAATCTCTGCAGCTCCTTCAGCTACATGCAGGTGGATTGTACTAAGGGGGTGGCTTTTGAAGGCAAATGATTGCATTTAATTTTTTTTTATTTTTTTTTTTTTTTATAGGGGAAATCAGATCACAGGACATCGTACAAATATTTTTTTGACGTTCGTTGAAAAAGTTCAAGGGGTGTGAATACTTCTGCAAGGTAACATATCACTCTGTTTACCAGTCAGACAAATGTGATAAAGGCTATTTAAAGTCAAAACAGAAACTAAATCTCACTCTTCTGCTCAGAGACTCGGCCATCTTGTTTTATGGTCACTGTTTACGGGTAAACAGCAACAGCTGAGCTCCATCATGCCACCTTAATAACCCAACTGTAACATGTCAGCATCATGAAAAGGGACAAAAATCTTCAATCATATTCTACGTCCACTCAGACAGGAGGTGAGCACACGCTTGGTGTTATTACATCTGCTTTTGTTTTAACACAGAAGCTATTTTTGAATGCATTCCAGTTGAGTGATGTAGATGCTCCAATCCATCCTCTGCCTGCGTCTGAACTCCTTATTTAGAGCTACACGAGGTGAAGTACAACATGCTTTCCAATCAGCCTTCTGCTCAACCCAGACACCCTCGAAAGAGCACGAAATGTGTCATAAAACAATAAAACCTTTGATACTTTGCCTTCTTACTATTATCATGAGACAGATTTGAACAAATAGAGAGAAAGTGACCTAAACCATCACCTTCAACCATTATTTACAGTCCTTTTGAGGATAAATAAGAAATATCTGATAGAGAGCTGTCAACATGACGGAAATGCAGAGAGGAATCAAACAAACTTACAGTTCCTGTCGTGAAATGACCATTCTCGATTCTCCAATGATAAAAGGTCGATTACTTTTTAATGAAAGTTAAAGATTGTGTTACAGGAAAGGTCAAAACAATTGCTGAATGGAGGAGGGTATGAAACGAAAGTAAAATCAGCAGCCAGCAGTGAATCTACATGAGACTTTTATTGGCAGAGGGCATCGTTTTGGGAAGAGTGTTGAGTGGACAGCAGAGGGATTAGCACTGGGATTTTTCCTCCAACGTCTAAAGCTGCAATAACCACCACAGGAAAGACATGGCTAAGGGGGAAAACCAATTAGGTAATAGAACATATTGCTTTCCAAAGAAAGACTCTTTGGAAGGATGATTTTTGACCACATAAATTTTACAAGGTAATTATAGCTCCTGGATGTAAGTAAACAACTTCTTTTCCATTTCTGAGATGTGTTAGTGTTTCATTACATATGTGCGCAGAGGAGAGTAGGGTGGCCTTACCAAAGAAATCTGCAAACGGATCTCTTCCACCAAAGAATTCCCTGAAAACGTCCTCTGGGTTACGGAATGTGAAGCCCGGATGGCTGAAGTTATCATAATGGTTTCCTGTAAGATATTCCACAAAAAAGGTTTAAATGCATGACAATCTACAAACATTACTGCAAATATAACATGTCAGTATATCAACAAAGAACTATGATGAAAAAAAAAAATTATATATATCTTAATACTCATCTTATTTTGTCATAACAGGTAAATCTCATCAGTTTATTCCATAACACAAAAAGATCTTCAGCCAGTTTTAATGTTTTCTTACCTCCTCCAGAGAGGCCATCTTTTCCATATCGGTCATAAAGACTTCTTTTGTTTTCTGGGAGAGAAAGAAAATTTATGTAAGAAGAGATAAACTGAAAATTAACTATGATCTATGATATAACTATAATTATGATCTGCAAGATTTTATTTGGCATTAAGATTTTTTTTTTTCCTTTTGGATACTACACAATAATTAATGACTGCTCCTTTGGTAAAAAAAAAAAAAAAAAAAAAAAAAAAAAGGTTAATTTCAAACATTTTATGTCACATCAGCGTGATCCGACCTCTATCAGATACAGAAACCAGTGGCAAGCTTGAGTCAAATGCCTTCTTGTAGTCAAGTTTGTGCTACATGGTGCGACAAGATAGTGTAAACAAACTAATAAACAAAGGCAGAGCTTCTTTTTCATAAAGTACAATACCCTATGTAACTTTCAAGACATCATCTCAAATTACATTCAGTATAGAGTTTGTCTGAAATTATAACCAAAGAAATATTAATATGATTAAATTCTCTGTTTTGTTCGAAGTCAGAACACAGCACTCTTCCTGTATTTACAATTGGTTCTCCCGGCCCGGATACATCTGACCAATATACAGACTGAACGTTCTCATGTGGTTTGTAGTGACAGGTTCTGGTTCGCTTGGAGTTTTCTCTTTGCAACCCAATATTATTATAGGCTTTTATATTTAGCAAATAGTGACTTTTTTTTTTTTTATTATTTTACAGTCAAAATTTGTAAATTAAAAGTTTATGCAAAAGCCACATAGAGTCCATCAGTCCCAAACTGCTGCCCTCTAACAATGTTATTTTATCACTTCTAGATCCAAATGAGCCATCTCTAGTGAGACATCTTTTTATCTATGATGGGGCATAACTAATTATCTTTACAGAACAGACAGAGCTGTCAAACTGCATGTGCCAAACTAAAGGCAAAACTAGGGGGAAACCACAATAGACTATTTTGTGACGATAAGAAGAGAGAGAATGATTTCAGAAGTCCTGACACTATGATGAAAATTCACAGGAACTGCTGCTACAGGCATCTTTTACCACAGTGACATTGGTAACTGGATTCCCTCTGTTCTCCACAGGCAACAAATAGTTTTACACCACTTGAAAATGCAACACATAATTAAAGAAACAATTTGACTGTGGGTTGCATTTTCCAAGAAGGGTGGTACTATGCTTTTGAAAAGTTAGCAGCCTTAAGTAATTTTTCTATAAACTCACTTGTACAACTGTATGGTTGCAAAAGGTGGAAAGTTTCTTTGGAAGGGATTTATGGGACTTTTGTTCCCCTTTTTTACCCTGCAGGGTGTTGATTTAGTTCTTAAGCTCTTCATCCCTTTTTTGTTTAGAAAAAAATTACAAACATTTATTTGAAGTCAAATATTTCTAAAGACTTAACAGAATTTAAATCCAAAGTGAAGCTTTCATTAAAAACACCTTGCAAAAATTTCTGGTTCACTATTAACTTCAAAACACTGATTATTCCTTTCAAAAAAAACAAAACAAAAAAAAAAACAAACCAAAATCCCCAAATCTGTAACTTTAAGCTTCATTTAGCTTTTAATCACATCTTTCATCATCAACACATTTTATAAACTTAATGCATACCTCTACAACTGCTTAGATTATTGCCACAAAAGCAAACAGCACCCCCCCAAAAAAAAAAAAAAAAAAAAAAAAAAAAAAAAAAAAAAAAAAAAAAAAAAAAAAAAAAAAAAAAAAAAACCCCCACTTAACCTGAATAATAAAGAGTAGGAAGGCACAGCGTCAACATATCACGGATAAAAACAGGACATCTGAGCACATTTGAAGTTAAAATAGATCAATCTTACCATCTGACAGGACTTCATAAGCCTCCGACAGCTCTTTGAACCGTCTCTCTGCCTCTTCCTTGTTGTCTGGGTTCTTATCTGGATGCCATTTCAACGCCAATTTTCTGTAACTGAGAAAAAACAGCATAAATTTAAAAATAAACAGCATAGCTTAATACACAAACATGCCAAGAACAATAAGTAATAACAGTACATTTTATTTTAAAAGTACCTTTCAGGGCACACTAGGTCACCTTACAAAAATAAAAGCAATATGAACTTTAACAAACAACGGGGGGGAAAAAAAAAAAAAAAAAAAAAAAAAAAAAAAAAAAAAAAAAGAAGACAAAAATAAGAAATACAGATTAGGGAAAAATCAGAGGTGCACTTAATCAATCAGCCAGAAATGGAAGATGGCCAGTTTTCCATTGACAGAGTCTGATCGGTGATCTGCAGGTCAAATACGTATTTTTCAGATTATCCATTCAATGCATCACAACCAGGAACTCCCACCATTCTCGGTCTATAAACACATCAGCCACCAGCATGTGCTTGGACACACTTTTTTTTTTTTTTTTTTGCATTTCATAAAAATCAGATGTACATGCAATATTTACTTTGATGTATAAATGGGGAAAATATTGTAATTTAATAGAATGTTAGATTTAAAACTGCTACTTATGCCAAAGAATTTGCAACACAAACCCTTTGTTCTCCTACAAGTTATTGTCCTCGCAATAAAACAGTCAAAACGAAAATCAGCAGGTCAGACATTACAGAAAAACAGAACTCATAAGATTTTACTTTAAAAAAACAAAACAAAAACAAAACAATACTTTCTAAAAATTTTTAAGGAGGTAATTAGTTTTTATTTAATACTTGGGTAAAAATGAAGTATTGCATGACATGTACATCTATAGCAAAAATCAGTATTGACAAATTTGAAAGAAAATTGGACAAGATGGTGGAATTGATTCATTTTAAATAAGTATTCTTACAACATGGAGATTATTACAGTTATGTTATCTATAAGATTTATTTATTGTTGTTTGGACAGATTTAGACAAATTTAAAACACCCACAAAAATTCTGAAGTATTTTTAAGTAATTCTTGCACATAATATTATACCTTATGCTACTCTGCCAACACCTAATAAGCAAGGCTCTCTGTTCTTCCAGAGCCTTCAGGCACTTGCTTAACAAACATGTCGCTTGAAGCACAGGAACTTTCTTTCAACCAGCAGAACAGCACTGTTCAGTAAAAATGTGGGCGATGAGCTCTGCTGCGCATCCTTGTTTTAAACAGCAGTGGATAAGAGCTATAAAGTGTAAAAATGGTAGGACAGAACATTTCATTGACTTTGAAACCGTAAAAATGTAAAATCTTGATACTGGTAACCTCCTCATGCATTTGCAGATGAGTTTATATCAAGAATGATTCCAAGCAAACAATTGCCAGGACATTATGTCTGTGAGATGAGAATTTTAATTTTTTTTTTTTTTTTTTGATAATTTGCTGCACTTTGGGCTTTTTGTGCTCTTGTTTTTAAAGTATTTCTTTTGAACATATTTTTCTATGCAAATCTGCCATTGTAAGCAGTCTCAAATGTCTTTTTTGTCACAGCCACTCACACACAGTTTGGGGAGGGTTATAATTTAATTTTCTAACAAGTTGGAATCCATCGCTCCTTAATGAAAAAGGCTATTCACAAGTGGAGAACATTTAGGATATTTGCCAATGTTTCCAGAAGTGGAAGTCCAAGGAAGTTCAGTCTGAGGTCAGACAGAACAATGCTCCGATTAAGCACACAAAAAAAAAGGGGAAAAAAACCCAAAAAAAAAAAAACAATAAATGCAGCTCAAACTGCACATTCCTCCATCAGGAAGCTAAAAGTCCATGACACTACAGTTGGATGCAGACTAAATATGTATAGCTTGTTCAGTCTTGTAGGGAATAACTTTGTTCCCTTTCTAAAAAGAACATTACAGCACGGTTTTGCTTCATGAAGTTGTATCCGATCTACAAACATAGCCTCAGGAATAAAGTGGACACGGTTGTCCTGATGTGCAGTTTTGGCTTTCAACCTAAATGATGCTTTGCATGGTGGTGAAACACCTGATACCAATCGCAAATCATTTTAGGACTGTTCAAAAAGAAAACAATTAAGGCGCTCAAATGATCCAAGCTTCCACCCCTTAAACTTAAAACAACAACATATGCATTCTGACCTCAATAAGCTACAGGAATGTTGGAAACACACGGAGGCCAAAATTCCTCCACAACAATGGGAGACTGCTAAGATCACACAGAACACAAAACCTTTTAAATTATGGGCTGTACAGATTTCACACAGTCCTTCTCTCTTACTTTCTACTGAATAAACAATAATAGGATAATTTATTGTGTCCTCGCTGATTTCAGATTGTATTTAAGTAATTACAAAACCTGTTAAGATCCTGATGATTTTACTGTGGAACAGAAATATAAGGTATACTTCATTTCTCATGTGTGTAAAACACATCTCCCTGTGGATAAATGTGTGTTCACACCAGGGTCTTCTTTGGAGGCAGTGACCATGACAACACCAAATACAAATCGACAGAGACAGCTCTCCTCCCGAGCTGATTTAACAAAGACAGACTGAACTGCATTGACAAGCAGAGTGGGCCTTGCAGAGCGGCTTACGCTGCATCAGCTGTTTGTTTCTAAGCCCAGCAGCAGCAGAAACACAGAAGCTGCAGACAAGACAAGGGACTTCAAAAACAAAAGGGAGGTGAGGGGGACACCACACAATTCAGGGGACTCACTCCCTTTAGTGAACAGACTTTGTTGCTCACATCTGTGTTGTAATCTGTCATTATTTTGCTGTCAAAAGCTTTGGTCAGGGGGCCAGACCAAGTCAAACAAAGTACACTGATTGATAATTGTGCAAAATCCCAATCAGTCAGTTCACTGGGGGGGGGATCATGTGCAGACTTTATCTGTGTAATCTACATTCTATGTAAATGAGATCAGTATGAACTACAATCAACAGCTCCAACTGAACATTCAATAAATCTAATATAACAAATAGGTCTTGGGAAATCTCAGCAGTTTTGATAAAGTCTGACATTTATGTGCTAGGATTTACAAACAATCTGACAACTGAACTGGATTAACTATTAATAACTAGCACCGTAAGCGTTACCATCTATAATCAGTGTGTGTGTGTTTTAGTAAGAGAAGATAGACCTTTAATCATAACCAAGATTTCCAAAAAACTGTCAGCTATGGATAGGCAATAAAAACATAAGGTCATGAAGAATTACAATGTGTTGACAATCTACCAAAGCAGAGAGACTGTAGGACAGTCCTTGGGGCAGTTTATTTGTGTAGCAATCCATTAGAAGACTAAAGTTTTTTTGTTTTTTTTTATTGACCCCAAACATGTCATTTCAGACCTGATTAAGATCTGAGTGACCAAATCCTAAATCTCAAGAGCGGTGGCTTGTTTTATTTTTTTATTTTTTTAAACAGTATTCAAGCATAATGTCACAATTTCATGTTTTCCTAATATCATGCCACCCTTGTTAAAAACAGAACAATGTTTGTTCAGTTGTCCTGCTTTCTGTGGACTCTGGGTCCAATCAGGCCTTCTCCATTAAAACTCCAACATGGGTCCAAGCTGACCGTCTGTTTCACAGATATGACCTGAATTTTCCAGGTATAAAAACTATCAAAATTGAAGAACAATATGGCAAAGAAGCTAAATAAACCAGCACCCAGGCAAGTCCAGTTTTCTTCTCTGAATGGAAGAATGTCTGCTGTTCATAAGAGTTTCTTTTAAAACTGTTTCACACAGCATTTCTACTTTCTCTGACTTTGTTTTGAAACATTCAGCTAATACTTAAGTCTTCATCCTTCAGTAACAGCTTCCCCACCAAAGAGTGTGTTCATAAAGACGCCCTAATAAAGCCTAGATGAGACATGTTCATTGATCAAGAAATAATAATAACAATAATAATAATAATAATAATAATAATAATAAAAAAATTTAAAAAAAAAAGAATAAAAGTCACGCTGAAAATGTACACATTCCGGTAACCACACAATTTCTCTGTACATCTCAAGTTTAACAGATATCCAATCAAATATTTTGGGTCACAGGCTAGTGTAAAACGCATTGACTCCACAGACAACTACATCAGCCCTAAATGATAAGACTTTCTGCAAATTAGTAGTGACTAATCAACTTCTACTAGACAACATGTTCCACAGCCCCACATTTCACCAATTAATCTACTGCTTTAGAAGAAATGCCCCGTTTTGTCCTTTCCAGCTCGGGGTGGGCAATATGAATGCTAAAAATGTAATCATGCTTTTGTGACATATTTATTGTGATAATAAAAGTCATGTTAAAAAAAGCATTTACAACAGTGAATGAATGTCACTGCTGTTAAAACCCCCACAAACAAATACCGCTCTTAACAACACCTATTTTGTAATAGGCTTCTTCAGGACAACAGTGACATGAAATGCGATTTCTATCACTAAACTGCCCACAGCAAATGTATTGATTCATATTTTTGAATTTGATGTTTACTGATGCAATCAACAGTGAAGAAAATTCAAACATTAAAACCAGTTTTGTGGTTTTGTTAATTGGAATTTATCATTAAATCAAAAAAAAAATCATAAAATGTTCACAGTAATGATAATTGGCCATCCTCATTTAAAGCAGATAACTAGGTTTTATTTCTTTCCTTAACATTTTTATGATTCCTCAACTTTACGTACATTCTTTCCTAATCAGAACATCTCTTCACAAGAAACCAGTGAGGAAATGCAATTAATTTAAACTGTGCTAGTCACTAGATGAGTCCAGACTCCTCTTTCCTTTGTGCCAGCAATCCCAGGTACAGAGTACATTATTTCTTTATTACATACCATAAGTGGCTGACAATAAATGGTTACATCAGCAAAAATGAAAGCAGCAAACATTCAAGCACTTACGCTTTTTTTATGTCCTCTTGCGTTGCATTTTTTTGGACTCCCAATATCTGGTAGTATTCCACCATGGCTCTGTCTGTTTTTGTGGTGATTTATTTCAGGCTCTTCTGACTGGCCACTGTGGGAAGAAATAAGCTTTGTTAGGAACTCTAAGTGATTAAATTAAGCTCAACAAACTGCAAAAGAGCAAAGTCATGTGTGACCTGCAGGATTCCTGCACTCCAGATCAGAGAGCTACAACATATTTTAAGGGTGAAAAAACCCAACGCTGTTCTGAACCAGCGATGCTGGAATGACGACAGCTTAGTAAATACAAGCCAAGCAAAATGACACCGAGAACATCCTTCAAGCCTGAGACTATAAGAGAATGTGAAAAATGGTTCCCTTTTAATTTTTTAAGTTCGCTGTACAGCCCATAAATCAAGGAGTTATGAAACTCCTGAAAAACAAGCCAAAACAAGTCTGATACAAATCAAGAGACTATCAGATTAAGATTTCTCACTCAGCATGAACCAATGTATAAATCTGCTTCCCTTACCCTTAGTAACACATCTACATGTAAGCCTTTAACTATAAAAACCAACATCGATTTAACATCAAAGTACTTTTAAGTTCAGTGAAATGTTAACCTGAAAAAAATAACACAAAAACAGTGAACCATACACACAGAAGGCAACAATGTAGACAAACCCCAAAACTAGCATTTTATTATGACAGATGTCCTCAGAGAAATCTTCAAAGATAAACAACCCAGAGAGTCAGACATGAGTGCATGGTGTTCTGTTTGTTTGCTATATATAACCTGTGGCCTTTGCCGTTAGATTGTGTTTGGGTTATTTGTGGGGAGCTGGGGGCCATTTGGCACGTGTTGGTGCCAAACAGTGACTCCAGTTTGGAAAACAGTCCAGGCAATGAACTCTGCTTTCAGATGGCTGCATAGAGGTATAAATTCAGATGGAGGTCTTGCCTTTTCTTTGTCAGCTAAACTTGCCATTTACTGACAAAACATTTGAGACAACACTGATCACCTTTACATCCTAATATAGACAATCTAAATTTAGAGAGATGACCCAGAAAGTGATTATTTTCCTTTAAAGACAGATTTGTCCCTTCAAATGTATCTTTTCCCCAGAGAAGGTAGCCATTACAGATCCATTAAACCACCATATGCTTAAGTATGATGGAAAATAATGACACCAGCCTCGCTTATTGTTCTGCACATTGCATGTATTTGTACACTTGCCTTGTGGTCGCATTACATCTGATGAACTCCAGTGAAAGTCATTAGAATTATTCAGACTGCAGAACATTTAAGTTTTTAACTAATAATACTTTATATTTCCTCTAATAAATGCCAGTCATAGCCCAAGGAGAGAAGAATACACATGTTGATTTGTTTAAGGTTATGCTTTGCAAGAATGAACTGAAATTTAATCATGATGAGGTTAAGCCTAATAATAAACAAAGAAGCATTTTATGCAGATTATGACTGATTCCTTTTCAGGAGTCTCCAACCACTGGGCCTCAGACCAGTTTGATTTAATCCCAAATAGCAGCTTGGATCCCTGACCAAGTTCAACCTGATAAACATTTAGTTTTCCAATCAAGGCCTATATTCGTGAACAAGATTTGGAAAACTGGGTTACAAGCCATGACACTACGTTGATCTAATCTGGATCTTCCTAAGCAAACCAAGTATTTGTCACGGTTTATGATACTGTTTACAGCAAAGAGAGAGACTGTTTTGACTTCTGTGATAACCAGTCTTTATCACGTGATCAGCAGGCGTTTGAGAGACGCACTAAGAGCAGCCAGAACTCGTCGTTCAATTTCAAAAACGCTCAAAACAAAAGCGTAAAATTCATGAAGCAGAACCTTTTTCGCAAGTTTTTGTAGGATTAACTGGAACTGCATATAAATATTACAAGCTGAATTATCAATGAGTCATAAAAAAAGTTAACACGCTAGCCTAAAGTTAGAAAACTTCTCCATACATACACAAAAAAACTGACAGTAGGAGCAAGACTGTAGATTTATACACATCAGTCCAATACAGCAATAGAAATCAATGACTAAGCAGGCTGCATGGTGGCACAGTTGGTAGAACTGTTGCCTTGCAGCAAGTTGGTCCTGGGCTTGAAACCTGGCCTGGGGTGTTTCTGCATCGAGTTTTCATGTTCTCTCAGTGGATGCATGGGTTGTTTCTGGGTACTCGCTTCCTCTCACAGTACAAGAATAAGTATGTTAGGTTAATTTGTCTTTTTAAATTGTCCTGAGGAGTGAGCATTTGCGTGCATGGTGGTTTGTCCTGTTCGTCTCCGTGTTACCCTGTGATGGACTAGCGACCTGTCCAGCAACACCCGCCTCTTGCCCAGTTACCGTTGGAAATAGGCGCCAACCCATCCATGGTGCTGCAAGGATGAGCAGGTATGTACAGTGGATGGATGAAATATTTTACTGTGGAGTTCAAATCTAACGCATTTTTAAAAAGGGAGATTTTCTTTTTTTCCTCCCATAATTACACACTTTTTGGGTTAATAAATATGGTTAAAATGGAAAAGAGTTGAATTCCAAATCAATAAAAACAGAAAAAGGGGAATTTGAGAAAAAAATAAAAACATTTCATGAATCGTCTAGGTTTACCTCCAGATAAATCTCACACTGCATAAATACACAAATAAAAGAAGTTGAACACATTAAACCAAAGGTGAAGCTGATCCACAGCATAGATGATATTGTTTAGGACACTGTAGTTAAGAATATAACCTCAGTGTTTCAGTCATGTTTAATTTAAAAGGAGCCAGATAAGATGGTTTTGGTAACTGAGTTCATCTTACTTTTATAAGTCAATTAATAGCAACAACTTCACATGTTTATGAGATCTGCACCAAGGGACAAAAGTTGAGACATGGAAATCAACAGCATGGTCCAATCTTAAGGCTCTTTTTTATTCATGCATCAAAATGGGAATCAACACAAGCAAACACTTCCAGGCAAGTTGAGCAGCAAGAGATTAAAACAACATCCGCTCAAGACTTGTTATTCTGAGGAGCTATACTGGTGTGCCAAATGAGTTTTCTCTTAAAGGGATTCCATTATGTAACAAGTGACATTAAAACTCTTAATAAAATTACTTTGCAACACTCTGATTTGTAAGTTGACTGTGATTTTAAGTGCAATTTGTTTCCAAACTCTAGGAGTGCATGTGTTAAACAACCAGGACTTTGTTAATCTGGAACCACTAAATATGCTAGGATAATTACATAAAAGTGATTATTTCACCCATTTAAGTCATTTCTATGCCCCTCTTTATCAGAGTGTGTTTTTTAAGTAATCTGATTAGTCCTGAAATACAACATGTGATTAGGTGATGATATCTTGGTACATTATCACACCCACCTGTCATCATTGAAACCAAGTCTTCCCTGGCACAATATAGAGACTTCTATCTCATTAGATTCTCAAAAAGTAACAAAATGTATTTTATTCATAATATTGCTTTCACCTTAATTGTTCTTGATAGAAATGACTGTTCTGTTCATTTCTTAAAAAAAACATGATCTATAAAAAAAATTAAAATTAAATTTAAAAAAATACATTATAGGTCACAGATGAGACTCAACCCTTTGTGTCCCTATCAACAGCCATTTATAGACCAACTTGAACATCAACCATCTGCATAAACTCCCCAGTTAATTATCTGCAGAGGACTTTAAGGTTTTATCTAGAGACCAAGTTCTCTGATAAGAGTTGAGCATTTCATTTTTTTTTCCAAGGACATAAAAGATTTTAATTTAATAGTATGCTTCCAAGATTCAACCTGAATTCCTAATTGCTTTTTCCGACAATGTGACTGACCTAATAAAACAGCCAGAAGAGGAGGTTTGTCTGTGCTTGAAAACATCCAGAGCACCACAGCAAATGTGACATTAACAAAACAAGAGCACCACATAAAATGACAGGGAGCAGGGAAGATCCAACACAAACCACAGTTGTGTTGGATCTGGAAGAAAACCAGGTGAAGAAAAGTACAACAAAACCCACGCCCTTCACCTGAAACGATTAAGAGCAACAAAAGAAGTGCTTGGGAACATAGGAATGAACAGAAGCTCCTTTGGGCTGAATTTTGCCTTCAGCTTTTATCTTCAGTCTTTAAATCTCTTCACTGTTTAACTGTGGCATCAGGACATCATCCTTGCTGATGAAATTACTACAATCAGGACACTTAATTTGACAGAAACCACAAGGCACAAAATAAGAACGTTTCAGACCTTGAGGAAATAAGTTGTGTAATGGCGCGGAATATTTGGTAAAGAGTTTTACTGTCTGTGATAAGGGAATACCAAACTAAAATACTATCTAAGTAATTAAACTGGGACTCATGTGAACTCTCCATTTTAACCACACACAGTATGTGCAAGGACAACAATAAGAAGGATTTGTAGACTATTGTACACTACCAAAGGAAAAATAAATAAAAAAAATAATAATAATAAATATAAATATAGATAGATAGATAGATAGATAGATAGATAGATAGATAGATAGATAGATAGATAGATAGATAGATAGCATGCGCTTTGGATTTGATATTACTTTTAATCATCGTTTTAAATAATTGCTGTAAATACCGTAACATATCATGATAAAATTGTATATCTGCTTGACAACTCAGACATTTCAGGGGGGGCAAGGAAGGTTTCACGGGAAAAATTTTTTATTGCCCTTTCCAGTTGTACCAGTTTAGATAGACACCCTTCAATTTTTTTCCCATATTAAAAGATCTGCAGGCCTGGATTAATACCTGACAAATAAAATCCTCTTAATATCAAAACTTATATTAAACTTATTTTATGTTAAAGCAGAAAAAGCTATGGAATCATAATTAATTTCAGTGTATGCACTTTTTGTACAAGAAATGTTGCTTTAAAGCTATAGTCAACAATAATAACAACAATAATAACAATAACAACAACACAAAATTGCTTTATTTTTCACCCCAAGCTCTAAATTGTTTTATTTCTCTCTGTGTATTATGTAATTAAAAAAATATTAAATCCTTGAAAATTATGGTATGCCCTTATAGGGTTTAAGGTAATTACCAATATCTAAGGAAGGCCTATAAATACTTAAAACAGTATACAATATATAACAAACATGAGTGTGAGGAAGACTGTATGTGTCATTTCAGGAGAATTGTGAAATACATACGATCATTTTTTATGTAGAATAACTCATTCGTTTTTATGGAGAATGTTTGGGTGGGTGATAGAGAAGTTAAATTATATAAAAAACATTTTTTAGGTACTTATTACAGCAAAAACATAAACCTATTTTAGGCTATAAATCTATTACTGAGTAGTCCTTTTTAAAATGGATTATTAAATAGTCTATTCACTACACAGTTACAAAATCCAATTAGTCTGCCAATTAATACAGATTTATTGATTTAATTTTTTCCCCCAAAAGTAAAAGCAGCATTCATTGAGCAAATATAAGAAAAGGGTTAGAAAAGCAAAGATAACAATACCAAACATCAGCTCGTGGAGAATCAATTTCTCTTACCCTTATATCCCTTTTGGGATAAATTCTTTAGTGGCTTTTCTCAGTAGGTACACATTAATAATACATCTATTTAGACCATAAGGCACTGATGCTAGAAAAGCCATTGCGAGAAAACAGTCCCAAACCGATGCCGAAAGATTAAAACCTGAAATCAGAGTTGATGAACCACAATCATTTGCTGAAACGTGATCCTTGAGCTGCTCATTTTCCCTCAGGGACTCTACCCAAAAGCAATCATCCTTGTTAACCTATATTAAGTTTAATTACTTAATGTGAAATGGAAAACTGCTAAATTTGTTAGGTTTTTGGAAATTTACAACAGGGCAATCACGCGCCTAAAATAGCGTAATAACACGTACAAAGTGGCTAATCAGCTAGGCAGAAACTTCTGGAAAGTCTGTCCGCTTGAAACGCAATTTGGAACAGAAACTATCTGCGGCAAGCACACACTCACAAAAAAAACGTTTCACAAAAGATAAATGACCTCAGAAACAGTCGTGGTAACTTTAACATTAGACTGCGGACGTTCTTTTGCTAACAATAGCTTTACGCCAACATTTTAGAAACTTAAGGTTCTCCTAGCTAGCGCAAAAAAATGCAACTTATAAACACTTCAAGCAGCCGCTGATAAATATTAGCTAGCTGTAAGAGAGCTAATGCTATTTACTTAACACCCGTGGCTAGTAATAGCAATTAGCTTGATTTGCTAAACCGCAGAAGACCCCCAGCTCCGGTTCCGAAAACCGATTTAAGGAGACAGGAGTAAAGTGTAATCTGACATAAAAATACGTTAAATACTTCAGAATATTATCAACGACAATACAGAAGACACCACAGGATCACAATATGACTATGCGGTAGAGTAGGTTTTAATCGCTTTTATAGAGGCCGACCCCAGCCTTAAGGCGTTTAATGTTCCGTAAAAATAAAAATGTATTTATTACAATGCGTACCTCTGAAACAAAGATGTCCAGTCTAATGTCCTCTCTCTTTTATTGCTGTTCAAATTCTCTTTTACCTGAAAACAGAAACTGTAGCTGCAGTCGGCGGCAGCTGGTTAATAATGATGGTGGAGGTGTTTTGGCCTTGCCCACTAGCTGTGACTGCTGCTTTCAGGTGCTGTCGAAAATCCAAGTATGCTCCCCAAGGTGCAGCTTACCCTGTAAAAACAAAAATGTCCTTTTGCAGCCGTAAAACATCCACATTAGATCTCGAAATAATACATCTAGAGACAAAGAAATTTTGCAATAAAATCCAGCAAAATAACTTGTATGTAAAAAAAAAAAAAAAAAAAAAAAAAAAAAAAAAAAAATAATGCAGCTAGTCTAATTTAGTTTTTTTTTTGTTGTTGTTTGTTTGTTTTTAAGTGTTGCATTTCATTTGTAATAATCCGATCACTGTTTTAGCATCGATGCAAACTCTTTAAGATTCCACAAAAAACGCAAAACATAATTTTATTCTGGAATCTATATTTACGAGGGATGCCTAAAAGCAGCAAGTCTTTCAACGTCCAAACAAACGCTGCGTCTCCAATGTCACTGCCCTCCCTTCACATCCACAGTGGAAATACACAAGACATCTTGCAGTGGAGGCACATTACGGATTTAGAACCGGATATTTAAAAATGGAGTTACCCACTATTTAAAAAAAATATATCCTTAATTTAGTTAATCATAGGAAGAGCTGCCATCCAGTATGAAGATACGAAGATGCTACAAATGGTTCGGTACGCCATCTATCGACTGATAAGGAAAACACAACATATATATGATGTACATATATGTAATAATATCAAACGGTCTGTGCCAGCATTTTTACATGTGCACAATTTTTACGTGTGTCAATATTAAAAATGGAAACAAACACACTGATAATTTATATATTTTTAGATAAGACAAAATAAATAAAAGCGTATATTATTTAAGCTCTTGTAAATTGTTCATTATCTTAAGTGGGTAGGCTAAAACTGCTCTATTCCTTATAGTTGGACTGCTGTTTACTTTCTGTGTAGTTTAACTGATCAGCAACCATCAGAACTCACCACTTTGAACATTATGACTTGTTCTTGTTGCCTTCACTAAAAATAAAGGAGGCAACAACACTGGCTTGTATTCATTGATAAGGCTGCCTTGGGCAAGCTACCCCCGAATTTGTTTCGTCTCATGTCTCCGGTCAGGACTGGACTCAATACCCGCTCCTCACAATGATGCACAGCTATTAATTATACTGGGCACTTTGGGGACAGTCAGGATGCAGTTAAGAAAGCACACAAGGCATGTCAACAAAACAAACTGAATGTAAGATAAACTACTGCTAACAAGCTTTTTTTTTTTTTTTTTTTTTTTTTTTTTTTTTTTAAACCAAGACACAAGGCTGGCCAACTCCCAGATCATGTCCAGGCAGGGAAAATGTGAGTAAAGACTCACGCTGTTCAGATTCACTGCTATACGAGTTTTGAAGTTATGACGTTCACTCAGTCTCATTCTTTGAGATGATGGCGCTTAGAGAAGAAATCACCTGATACATGATCTTTTCCTTCTCATTAGTTGTAGCTAAACAAACTGGAAATACTTCAACTGTTTTCAAGTACCATCAGTAGCCACCAGATGGCACTATATTATAAGGAGAAATACACCCAAATACACCCCCCGCCCCCAGCCAGTAGCTACTTGTAGAGATCTATTTTTACATTTTTTAGACAAAACTGCAATCTGTTCGTCATTGGACAAATTTTCATATCTTCACGTCTATAAAGGACAAGCGGTCTTGAACCTAAATACATTTTCAGAGTTGCTAATCAGGTATGAATCATGTAGATCCTTCAGGTCACGGGAAACCTCTTCACTCTGCTCTGGACGACAACTGAACAAGGCGAGATGCCATTTGGTTTCAAAGCTCCTGTTCATTTCTAACTTGTTTTAGCTTTTTATTAACTCAAATAGCCATTTTAACCTACAACTTATTTTACAACCATATCTCATGTTGTTATGCTTTTATGCGATGCCTTGCCTTTTTAAGGTATGGTTTGTTTTTATTTTGATTCTTGTGTAAATTACCTTGTGTATGAATGGTGCTATACAAATAAACTTGCTTTGCCTTTTTTGAAAAGCAGCTAATATTCCAAATTCACCTCTAACTTTTGTTTTCTCTGAAGTCAGATCAACAAACATAAAAGCCTCACACAGCCCTTAAAAAGGTATATAACTGGAGAAGATTCATAACGACCTGCATTAATGTTGTCAGTTACAATCCATCACAAGGTAATAGACCTAAATAAATCTCTCAGTAATTGAGATAAATCCCTCATTTCGACAAGTCCAGTTTTTAAGACCCAATTACCACTATGAGTTCTCTGGCCCAGTTGGAGAGCGGAGGTTCTGGTGCAGACACAAGAGGAGATGCTGGTCATTTCAGCTGAGAGGGGAGCGAGAAAGCGAAGGATAGGATGGAGAGATGGACCCGGTCCAAAAAGGGATGGATGTCTTCCCGAGCCGTGCTGCTACGGAGGGGGGGGGGGCAGCGAGATTTATGATAAACGCGCACAATCTTAATTTGTGCTCAACCCGATAATGCATCTCAAGGCCAGAACAGTTCTGCTCAGTGTTTCTTAACTGGATGTTTCTTTAATTATATGTCAGAGGCCGTAAAACTCAGAGCGGAAATTTTCCCACAAAGCACCGTTTTATGTCTCGGTCATCACTGTAAATTACAAGTAACAAGAAAAACTAGACGGCTAATGGACGGAAAATGCAAAAAGAAAAGCGGATTTATTCATATCCGTATTCACTCTCTCCACCCTATTGGTACACGGGTCATCAGTAGGACACAAACCATGTGCTGATCAGGCGAAAAGACTGCTCACCTAAGAGGGTACATGTGGGAACGGAAACAAACCTGTACAAATAACAAATACATGAATCATACAAGAGCTGTTTAAAACATATACATATTCACAAAACCATGATCATATCATGCTTTCCTCTAAGTTACTCCCGCAACACCAATCTTCTCTAGATCTCAGACACGGGGTACACTTGCAGAATGGTTTTTAGACATAAAACTTAATACAAGTTACAGTGCCTTGCAAACGTTTTCATACCCCTTGATCTTTTCCATAATTTACCATTTTACAACCACCAACCTCTATGTGGTTTATCAGGTTTTCTGTGATAAAGCAACACAGTGATTGTGAAATAAGCGTAAAGAACTTTAAGAATATCATTTCCTGAATGTGGTTGCATGCATTTGACTTCAATTTTCTTTAATACCCCTAAATAAAGCCCAGCAATACCTTTAAAAGGCCTCAGAGGTTTGCTTGATGACAGCAATCAAACAGCCTCATGAAGACCAAATGACAGAGACATCAGGGATAAAGCAGTGGAGAAGTTTAAAGCAGGGTTTACTTATCTACCAAGATAAGACTGTTCACCTTAAATGAAAGGCCAATAAAAAAAATAAAAAATAAAAAAAACATGAGAAGCAACAGTGAGGCTCATGGTACCTCTGGAGGAGCTGCAGAGAACCAGACCATATGCAAGAGCGACTATTAGGTGTGCACTCTACAAACTTGGCCTTTATGGAAGAGCAGTGAGAAAAAAGCCACAAGAAGTCCCGTTTGCATTTTTCCACAAGCCATGTTGGGGTGAAAGCAAACATGTAGAAGAAGTTGCTCAAGTCATTAAAACCTTTTCGCAGTGCATGTAAGAAAAATTAACAGCACATCATCCTGAACACCACAACCCCACAGCAAAACATACTGGGAGCAGCATCATGCTATGGGGTTGTTTTACTATACCAGACTAGGGACCTGGAAGCTGGTCAAAGTTTATGTGATGATGAATGGGGCTAAATGCAGGGAAGTCCTGGAAGAAAAACACAGAGGAAGAAAAACAAAAAGACTCAGCTAACCTTCCCAGCAGGACAAAGATCCTGAAAATATAGGCAGAGCTACAATAGAATGCTAGAACAAAACATATTCATTATTTATAGTGGCCTAGTCAAAGTCCAGACCTAAATATAACTGAGAATCTGTGGAAAGACTGGAAAATTGCTGTTCACAGACACTCTCAATGCAATCTGACTGGACTTGAGCTACAATAAGTTGACTCTATGAATCAGGGGGACTGAATACAAATACATGCGTCATTTTTTATATTTAAAAACCCTTTCTTATATTCTTATCCTTCCACTTAATCATTTATTAATGCTAGTCTAAAATACATTACAGTTAGTTGTAATAAAATGGAAAAAGCTTAGGGGACACAAATACTTTTGCAAGGCACTGTGACCATAAAAAAAAAAAAAAAAAAAAAAATCACAAAAACTGGAATTTCAACGACCTCTACATAAAAACACTTGTTGGCTTTAGGCAAAGTTGTTCCCCCTCTGCAGCCTGTTGCGCACTACAAGCTGCCACATTGCCTTTTTGATACACCACTTTCTCTTTGGTGGAAAAACAATTGTTCACGTCATTAAATGACACAGTGAGTAGCCATTACTCTTGTTTAACGTCATCTGCCTTTAAATGTCAGATGCAACACTGATCTTCTGTATGGTTCTCAAAACTGATTTAAAACTGTCCTAAAAACAAGGGCGTAAAAGAACTGACCCCACTAATATCACCCTTTTTTTCTTTTACTTGGCACTCATACACGCAGACAGAAACACAATAATTAGTCAGTGCATTTTTTGCCTTCTCTCATCTATTTAGAGTCTTTAACTCTAAAGCCACCTGGGTGGCGTCGGGTCCATCCGTCACTGCAGAGACGGACAAGGCTTTTGCCCTGGCTCAGCTGAGCTCGAACCCAGCACTCGACTCGATGGCATATAGCAGCTTGCTCCTCATCAGGTGCTGGTCGCAGAACTCGGGGAGCTTGAGCAGGTTCATGCAGGTGCTGGCTGTAGGCAGGCGCTCCAGGTCACTTCCACCATTGTGAATGCAGAAGGCTGGATAAAGCTCCTGTGGGCAAAAAAAAAAAAAAAAAAAAAAAAAAAAAAAAAAAAAAGGCCATCATTAATTACATCTATTTGAGGGCAGCTGAAGCATCTCAAAATGTTCCTAAGCTCCTTCTATAATCATAATATTTTTTTTTCCTTATACAAGAAATCAATAAAGACACACTTAAAAAACTGAATGAGTTGAAATAAATAATGCAAGTTTTTACTACCTGATTAAACTAATTAAACTAACAGTGATGTTTTTGGACTGGGGAAGTACCTGGAGAGAATGCGTGCATGCACAAGGGAGAACATAAAAACTCCCTGCAGAAAGACCCCAGGCTGGGATGTTATCCTAGGATCTTCTTCCTGCAAGGCAACAGTGCTACCAACTGCACCACCCAGCAGCCACTCACTTTCTCACTTTGTTTTGAAGTGTCACTGAACAGCCGATGAGCGTCCTCTGACTTCATTATAAACACTGCACTGTAACTGAAAATAGCTAACTTTCAGGCTTTGCTCGGTAAGAGCATCCACACCGAACACTGTTGTCAACGCGACATGGTTGCATTTCGGCATGGTGCGTTCACTGATTGGAAAAAGATCAGGTTTTTAAATTTCCGTCTGGATAGTCACTGATCAGGGGTGATCAAGCTGAAAATTGGCAAATTTGACATACCAGCCAGTTTCTTGGTGCATCTCCATAAACTACTGTATAATCCTGGCCAACTTCCTGAAGTTTCTGGGTAAACAGTCTACAACTAATAAAAAAAATATTAAAGCCTATTTAGGTTTGATTTAATAATTACTGCAGACACTGTGATTGCGCATAGCTTCCTAGCCATCTTTTCGATCCCAGGGACGTCTCTGGTGTTAATCAGCTGCGTGAGGTGGATGAACGTCTTCAGAGCCAGACAGAGAGTGAATCAACACGTGTCAGTAATGATCCCAATTTCCAAACCCATCCCGATTAAGCAATAAATGTCAAATTCCACAAGGGATTAAATGCGTAAAGAGCCAAAGGAATACAGCAGAAATATAAATTTAGGAAATCAGCTTAGTGCTTTGAAAGATATTGAGGGGGAGACGGGCTCATGGTTTGACCCTTGGCTGAGATGCTGAAAGGATGGTCGTTTCATGTTGTCCATCTGGCATTTTTTTTAAATCAAACCTCGCAGCTGATGAGGCCACTTCATCTGTACACTGTGACACTTATGGTTTCCATCACGAACAAACTACTCCGCCCTGATTCCATCACGATATTTAACGTTACAGTATATGTCCCACTGGCTATACTTACCCAATTAAATGGCTCTTCAGGGGCTTTGCCATAATGACCCCATTTTTCTGACAATTACCGTATTAAACTATCATTGCCTATTGAAAAAGTATCATTACCACAACTATCATTTTGAGAGAAAAAAAAAAAAAAGAAAAAAGACAGCTTCCATCATCTTTTTCAAATGGCTTCTCCTGACAGAGCTATTTCTCCTCTAATGAATCCTGGGCAGTTTTCACGACAGCTAATTAAGGCTTAGCTGGCTCGAGCTGAGGGCCAGGTCAGGGGCCACTCCCCCACAAATTACCACCCTTTAAGTCTCAGTGAGGCATCTGGGTGGGAGGGGCGGTGTATCTGCACGTTGGCCAAAGTCAAATTTAGTAAATGAGAAGCGAAGAGATCATTTAAAACTTGAAGGATTTAAAAGGTGAGTGTTGTTCACTCCCAACTTTAAAGCAATACGAACATTTTCTTAACTAAAAGCAGTAAGGACAATACTTAATCATACAGTCATATTAAAGAAATTAGAAAACGCGTTTCGACGAGGCCTGTTTGTCAGATTAAAAGTACTTTTTAAAATAAAAACCTTTAAGCAGGTATTAAACATACTTTTTCATTAAGCCCATATGTCTGTATTAAATATGTTGTTTATTGGCCTGATGTAATACTCTAACCTTAAATAGTGTGTTTTCATTAGATGAACACAGAAAATCACCATGATTAACAGAAATGAAGGCTTGAAAACAGTAAGTATGAAATGAGTTACTGTCATAACTGAACTTTTCAATATATTCTAATTTATTAAACACAAGTACATTACAGTGCCTTGCAAAAGTATTCACACCCCTAGATTACATTATGTGACACACAAACAAGCTATCTCTCCATCCAATTATCATGCGAATTTTGAGCGAACTTTTAAAATGTCACAAAAAAGAAAGAAAAGAAAATGCGAATTAGGTGTGTTTCCATCCACTCATTTGAAACAAATGAACCAAGTTTAACTTTAACAGATGTTGACACTATACATGGCTGTAAGAAAAAAGATGTATAGGTTGCAAACTAGCATGGACCACACATCTCAGAAAAATGGAGAGTCCTCTCCTCCGTCAGAACTTGTTAGGCAAATGTTTTTCCATCTACCCTTGAGGGCATTAACTCTTTTTTGGAAAAGCCAAAACCAAGTGAACGTAAAAGCTTTTTTGTGAAATTGAGGAAGTCATTTCGAATTTTGTTGTTTAAACCACTTTACTCTATTAACCCCCCCCCCAAAAAAAAAAAAAACAAAAAAAAAAACAAAAAAAAAAACACACACCAACCTTTAGAAGTCACCTAATTAGTGAATAGACTCCACCTGAGTATAATTTATTTTTTTAGGTTCAATGGTGACACATAGTGGTGGCAGCATAATGCTGTGGGGATGCTCTCCTTCAGCCAGAGCTACAATGGATGGGTAAAAAGCATTTTCATGTGTCAGAATGGCCCAGTCATAGTGCAAACCAACATTCACCTGAGCATCTATGGCAATACCTCAACATTAATCTTCACAGACATTCATATCACAGAGACAGTGAAGCATGGTGGTGGCTGCATCATGCTATTGGGATGCTTTTTTTAAAGCAAGGACAGCTGGTGTGAGTGCTTGGGGAGATGGAATGAGCGAAACACGGTGCAATCGTGGAAGAAATCCTATTAGGAGGTTGCAAAAGACTTTGGGAGTGGGGCGGAGGTTCATCTTCCAGTAGAGGAAACAGCAAGAAGTACAGCGGAATGGTTTAGATTAACGCATACTCATGTGTTTGAAAGGTCCAGTCAAAGTGCAAACCTAAATCCAATTCAAAGTTTGTGGCAAGACTTAAAAATGTATGTTCACAGAAGACCTTCCATCCAATTTGACTGAGCTTAAGTTATTTTGCCAAGAAGAATGGGAAAATATTTCAGTCTCTTGGCATACAAACCTGGTCGATGCATACTCAAAAGGACACAAAGCTGTAACAGCAGTGAAGACTAATTCAACAAAATACTGTCTGAGTTGATAAATACAAATATCACCCCAGTTTTTGTTAAAAAAATATAACATTTTTAAAACTATATTATTTTCCTTACTTGCAATTATGGAGTACTTTGTGTTAGTCTATTCCTAACTAAAGATATTGAAGTTAGATGTAATGAAAGAAAAATTAAAAAAAATCAAGAGGTATGAATATTTATAAAAGGCACTGCATGATTGTAGCTCCTGGTGGGACAAAGTGTGGCATAAAAACTCTTTAATAGCCCTGAGCAACACTTTCTAGTATTTCACTGCACCTTTCTAACTGTCCCATAAATCAGGTCAATGAAAAACCTAAATGGCTTCCAATTAGGACATCGTTTTAGATATAATTTGCTGTAATGATTCAAGACTTTTAAAATGATATTCAGAAGCAGACGGATGTAGTTTCTTGCCAATTCATCTCAGCAGCTATTGCTGCTTTCTACCACGTGACCCAATCGGGAAAAAGGTGAAGAGTTTAACCATCTACCAACTTCAGAATGACAGTATTTGTCCAGTCAAGGTCTCCAGACACACACAGAGCTGCAGACAGACTTCTTCAACAGAGGAAGGTCACGAACTATAACACAATAGCGAATGTGGTGATAAGAGTTCACCACAAAGACCTTTTCTGAGCACAACTAATAGGAAAATTGTCATTATGAGGGTTCTTATCAGTCTGGGTATTTTAATAAAAGGCACATTAAGACGGAGTCTCAACTTCTGTCTGGTTTGGAAAAACTGCTTCAAATAGAAGTCACCGCTGGAATGAAAAGCAAGTACAGAGAGAAAAAGAGGAAGTCTGTGTCTGGTAAATCCTTACCTTAAAGCCCAGCAGTGGAGGTCTGGAGCAGCTGGTGACAAACTTTAACAGTTTACGCTTTTCTTCATCTGTAAATCCTTCAACCACTTCCCAGAAGATCTGAATAACAGGATGGTTAGCAGAATATCCACCTAAAAGAGATTATTGAACAGAAATCATGTCACTGCCTCATGCTGTCCACGACGCTCATTTTGAGACGTACTGTGCCAGATCAAAGCCTAAACATAGAAACTAAATGAGCATGGCTTAATCAAAACTATACAGCTGCAGGAATAGAAACATTCCTATGGGATTGCTTACGTATCTCAACTGCTATCGTTTTGGCAATATTCACCCATATAACTGCAAAGTTTTCATGCAGCCCTAATAAGAACCTACCAGAATAATTTGTGAAGTTTTTTAGGTCATCGAGACAAATCGGAACATGTGCCCCAGATATCAGCACCTGTCAGGATGAGGCAAGAAACATTTTTTTTTTCAGCTATAAGTAACAAAAAAAAAAAAAAAAAAAAAAAATTCGAATCTTTGTAGAGTCATTCAGTACCTGAATTTCCTGCTGATCAAACATACGTAGCCACTCAAGGTTGACCACATTGGCCAGACCCTGTCTGAAGGCCAGGCAGTGAGGTCTGATCTGTTTGTTGAGCCTGTAGTCAGCCACCAAATGGATGTAAGCTATCCGGTTGGCTGTTGTCACTGGGATATCTTTTCCTCCTGGCTTCAGTTCAACCACCTGGAACAGACACAAACGAGGCACTGACAGAGCTGTACCTATTTCCAAGGTTTCTGCACATTTATGTTGAACTTTTTCCGGAGTTCTCTGTTCTTTTTAGTCCATTTTAAAAATAAAAATACAACAATTTTATTACAGATGGTTGTACAGTTGTCAGGATTGAAATACTGAACCGGAGGAAAGGAAGAGAAAAAGAAAAGAAAAGGAAAAGAAAAACTTATGGATGGATGGACAAACAAATGAATGGATGGATGGATGATAAACTAACATCTGAAAAAACTGTAGTCTTTAACCAGCATACCTCGAGCCATTTCCCTGATAATAAACAAAGTTACAAACAAATCTCCATGAACTAAAAAAAAAACACAACAAGCACAAAAACAATAAGCTTCAGTACAGCAATCCCGAGAACGCACAGGCGTTTAATGTAATGGGGTCCTAATCTGTTCATTCCTGTAGTGCTGCAAACTCCACCTTTCAGGAATCCATTTTCTGCCTTTTCTCCCTCCCACCAGATTCTGATTATGTGCTAATGTAGGAGAATTACTGCTGTTATCTTGCTTGCTTTGGCTATCTCACGAGGGCAAATGCAGGGCAGACTGCTCCCGGGTGTGCCTAATCTTTCACAAATTGTTTTCCCCTACTGCACTCTATTTGTTGACCAGAAGGGCCATATTGTAACTCTGCTGTTTCAGGTGTTGTTTGAGAAGAGCTAATAAGACACGTTAAGGTCCTGAGCAAACAGGGGCTCCACGTAGAGATCATGTCTGAGCTGAGCTAGTCTCTTCGGCCTTGAGCTTTACAGAGAGAGGGGGCATGCTTAAGAGCTGTTGGCTGCTTCTGTCATGCGTGGTGTCAGATAATTTGTGGAGCGAAAAGCAGGCAGAACGGTCAACAGAGCTGCTGTGTCCCCTCCACTGCAGCAGGGCTTAAAGCGACAGCAGTGACGTGCTTTATCTCTGTCAGAGCTGAGAAGTGGTGCATCAGGCGGGAAATGAATTATTAACGCCACAAAGAGAAACTAAACAGGAGAACGACACAGAGCTGAAAAATAAATACACAAGAGCCGTTTATCCAATTCAGTCCTATCATTTCCACAAGCCGAGTTACCTGAGCTTCTCCCAGATCGTTGTTGACCACAGTGAAGTTGAGGCCCAGCTCTTCCACATCACCCTCGTAGCTCTTGAGGAACAGAAGGTTGCGATACATCTCAGGGTCTAAAGAGGCAAGGTGGTGGATGTCCACATCTGCACTGGTTCCCAGAAGTTTGGATAGGAAGAAACTGGCAAACGGCAACTCTACCAGCATGTTCTCATAGAGTGCCTGAGGAGAAACATGGACATTAGCAACAAGGCCCTCGAAGTTTTTCCCATTTTGTCATGTTAGACCCCCAAAATGTAATGTTTTTATGTGATAGATCAACACGAAGCAGTGCAACATTGTGAATGGTTTTCACATTTCTTAAAGGAAAAATCTGAAAAGTGCGGTGTGTAAATGAATTCAGCTTCTCTGAGTTAATCTTTTGTAGAAACACTTTTATGTTGCAATTACAGCTGGAAGTCTCTGAGTATTTCTCTACCACCTTAACACATCTGGAAACTGAAATTTCTCCCCATTCTGATAAGCAAAATAGCTCATGCTCAGACAAACTGGATGGAGAGCATTTGTGAACATCAATTTTCAACCCAATTCCCAATTGGATTTATGTGTGAAGTTTAACTAGGCCATTCTAACAAGAATATGCTTTGAACTAAACCATTCGACCATAGATCTTGTTATATGTTTAGGATTGTTGTCCTGCTGGAAGGTGAACGTCCGCCCTGGTTTTTTGCAGCCCCAAAACAGGTTTACATTCAGGATTGTCCTGTAGTGACCTTCATCAATCTTTCCATTTACTCAGACCAGTTTCACTTTCCCTGCTAAAGAAAAGCATCCCCACAGCATCATGGTGCCACCACCATGCTCAAGGTGCGGAAAGAGTTTTTAGGGTTTTCCAAAATGCATAGCATTTAGTAGGAGTTAAATTTCAGTCACATTTGACCAGAGTCACCTTCTTCCACTTGGAAGAAGGTGCTCTTATGGTGCTTCTTATGGTTTTCATTCAGCAATGACAATTCCAATCATAAAACCCTGATTTGTGGAGAAGATGACCATCCTTGCCTTTTATGGCTTCTCTGCCATGTTCCTTCATTTTCATGATGCTGTTTTTGTTTCACTAAAGTTCACAAACCTCTGAGGGCTTTTCATTTTTACTCCTAAAGGCAGCTGGTTGCAATTTTGGGGCATCAGAGTAAAAATGCCTACCACCATTTTCAGGCTTTATTGTGAAAGAATGGATTACCATTAATCATCTTCTTCCACATCACAATTGTGCACCACTTTGTGTTGATTCATTGCATAAAACACCTGGAAGTCTGAGGTTATAAAGTCACAAAATATGAAAATGTCCAAATGGTAGGAAAATGTTTGCAAAATGTCAATCCTGTAATTGTGTTGCATTAAACATAAGCTGAACTATATGGACAATAGTCTGCATCAAGCACCGTCTGATTAGCAAATATTCAAACGTTATTTAACTTCCTGTTGAACACCAAAGATTTGTAGCAATAAATCTAAACAGATCACAGCGTTTGAGATCAAAACAGAGTCCAATCAATCTTAAACACACAGGCTTCTTCTTCCCTTGATTCAAACTTTATAAATGTCGATTCTCACCTTGACCCTAAATGCAATTAAGAAGTGCAACCGGGCAGGTGACTCATAAAACCCCTAAGCTAATGTACTGGAATAGTAGAAAAAGAGCCTATTGGAGACATTAAAATATACAGGTCCTTATAAATGATAGCGCTAAAAACCCTGACCGCATCAGCTAAATGGATTATAAATCTAGAGGATTTCCATAATGCATGCATTTTAAACACACACAAATGCATAAATCACAGCCATTTTCTAAACACAGGTTAACTGCACAACTTCAAACATTGTCTATTTTTTATGCAAAATAATCCACTTAGTGTTACTCTCGTGGCCGGCACTAATTTCAGACCATATGCGCTGCGTGGCCCCTTGAAACCTATCAATAACACTTGTGCCGGGAAGAGGCAGCAATAAGTATATGGAAAAAACTTGTAGCCTTATTTTTTCAATGCCACCAGCCTTATTTATGAGTGTTTATTGCCAGAAATTGTGCCAAAATGACTTGGGTTGGAAAGAATTCATTATTATGGCTGGGGGCCTTTTAATATAAGTGAGTGCAGTGGCAACGCAATTAAAGCAAATCCCGGCACCATCAGGTGGAATAAATGCCAGCGGTATTGCAGGTGCGTTCTGTTAGCTGCCAAATAAATTCCTTAATTTACAACATTATGAATCAATAAAATTATAATGCCTTTCAAACGCATCTTTATCAATCAGAGCAGCAACACTTTCACACCTCTGCAGAGAGGATGCTGTGCTGAGGGAGGATCAAAGTGATTACAAAGTGAGAAGAACTGCTGCTGATGAGGGCGGAGGTTTGGCGGTAATGAGACGGGGAGAATCTCTCACGGCTCGTACCCACAGCATGTAAAATAAGAGAAAGAGCGCTGACACGCACCGTGATCAAAATAACTCTAATCTTTAGGCCAAAGCCACAAATGCAAAGCAACCTCTGTGCATGTTTTCAATATGTGTAGCTTAAATCTTTCAGCTTGTCAGCAGGGTGGACAAGTGAGGAAGAGGGATGATGGCCGGCCTCTATTCTGATGCTCAATCCCATTTCAGTGAGTACCCTCAGACAAGCCACTCCCGCCTGTAATACATCACCTCCACAACAATGGCACGCCTCGGACATTAATTAAGAATATTAATCTCCTGTGTCCTTTGAGCTGCAATGTGCACCGCGCATGCTGCGGCAGCGGTGATGCAATTCCAATCCATATAAACGGCTCGCCTTTTATCCAGGCAATAACGGCACTAAACAAATATCAATACGCCTCTCAAATGGCCACTCAAACGTCCATTTTTATGGAGAAAGAGGAACTTAAGGTAGGGTTAATTGAAAGTCAAATTCAAATTAATTTCCCTCAGCCTAATTGCCTCGACCATTAGCTACAGAGAGCACAGTGCGATAGAGGCAGCAACTGTAGCAGCAGATTGATCGCTTCTCACTTTAACAGAACACAGAGAAGAAAAAGAAAGAAACAAGAAGAGGAGGAGCAGGAGTTACTCTGGAAAGTAGACCAGACCATCCAAGACTGTTTAAGAGAGAAGAGCCCTGGATGTTCCTGACTGTAAAACAGATCAAAATGCTATTACCACATGCTTTGAACGTTTATTTATGTCCTGTCTTTGTGAGGCTGCTGATTTAATGCCAGCCAAATGCAATCGCTACACAAACAAGAGGTAGGAATCATCCGCTAATGGAAGCCCTAATTGAGAGGCGACCGCTTGTCATGAGGTAATTCCTTTTCGTGTTGAGATGATAGCTCCCTCATGAGGAACGCATCTTGATAAACAATCACCGCCACATGCATTAGGGATGATTTAAAAACACTAGGCTCTAATAAACAGTTGCATCAGAAGAGGAAAGGAGCAGGCAAACAGTGCTGTTGTCTTATCACAGAGGTAAATTCAAGCTGCAACCACAAAACCTAATTTTATTTAAGAATTTAAGCAATGTGAGTTTTAGGAACAAATAAAGTTTAATTGTCTACAAAGACACAATAGCTTGTCAGTATATCTTTGCAAGGACACATCTGATAAAGAGATCCACCGATCAGAATTTTGTGAAGTCTATTTGTACAGCATATTTCAGCAACTAGGCAGTGCTTTACATTATTTATGGATATCTTCAACCTGCTAAGACTGATTTTACAAAAATTCAATATCTCTTTAAAAACTATAACATAAAAAAAATCATTTTTAAAGATTTTCTACCATGAGGAGTCATTTATTATTTCTAACAGGAATAGGTGACGTCACACTGTGTGTGAGAAAATACTTACCGTAAAACAAGATTTTACTACTTTAAAAACAAGACACAGAACAGCTTGGCATTATGAAAACTCACATATTTCCCAAAAAGTTGCCAATATTTCCAAATCCATAATAGAGCTCTTGGGATTAAACAGATTAACTTTGCTTTTGTTTGGCCTTAGTGTTACCTGCTGAAACTCTCATTCTCTCTTGCAGCTCAAATGAACCAGTTTCCTTTTAAATAGTTTCTTTCACCTCTGTGCTTCCTCTGACTTAATTATTACATTCTCACTTAAATAGATAACTTTGATCCTTCTTTACTCAGTAACAACCTCCACACTGAAGAGTGTTGTGGTTAGTGTGCCCTGGTAGCGGTCAATTATGGTGCATTCAATGGTCAGATTTTTGAATTTCCATCCGGCCACCTTTAATTTGACCCGTGTAAGGGCTCACCTTTCCAAGAATCCTGCCCAGGAAATAGTAGTGTCTCGTGAAGGAGTCGCCCACCAGCATCTCCGCAGCAGGATTTGGATACAACAAACCCTCATTGGTGGTCTTGAAGAAGCCCTGGTTGGGATTAAAGCCTGATTTGAGGAGCTCGTTGAGGAACTCGCGGAAGATGCCGCCTCCGTCTATGCCTGCCTCATCCAGACCATGGGCATTAAGAAGGTGGACTCGAATCCTCTTCTTAAGGTCCGGTTCTGATTGAGTAACAGGCCAAAAGGACAAATTGTTAATGAAATAGGAAGGAACAGAAATATTTTAAAAACTGCCCAATTATTTTATGATCACATCAACTTGATTTTTACTACACATTTTACCATCAGTCTTGAACCTCTTAAAACTTATTTTATTTTTTTCTTTATACGTTTCATAGGAATTTCTAGCAGTGATATTAGCAATCTGACTATTTACCTTCTCAGCTTTTCATGGCTATAAAGTTATTTTTCTTCTAAATAGGGATTCTGTATACCAAGTATCACCTCAGTACTTTTAAAGATTTTTTTAAGTACCACTGGCCACTGTCAGGTGTTTTAAACCCCAATAAATCAGGTTTTTGACTTTCTTAAATTTACTAAAAAAAAAAAAAAAAAAAAAAAAAAAAAAAAGATCCAGTAAAGAAGAAACATTTATCAGCTGATATGCATGTTTGGTTGGAGAATAAAGTTTAATTAAACTAAACTAAATGCTTCCTCAAGTTAAAATTACATATGGGAGTATGTGAGGTTTCTCCATTAACCCTGAACTCAAAACCTAATATGGATGCTGAGCATTTACTGATCGATGCAAAAAAAAAAAAAAAAAAAAGAATCATCAATAGTAACCTTTGACAATTTCCAACTCATTCAATTTTTTACACATTTACTTCAGTGGAGCCTTTAGTGATCAGGTTGCTGCAGTGTTTTAAATTACAAAACGTTTTCTTTTTTGCTGTTTGTGCTCTTTAGCGCTTCATCACAGCTAATTTGTTCATATTTAACGTATAAATAATTGATACCAATATTTCTTCTGAGCACTACTAAAAGCAGCCCAAGTACCGCAGGTGATAATACCTGTTCAAGTTTGAGAAGCAAAGGATTTTCATGTGTTAGAATGGTCCAGTCAAAGCCCAGATATAAATGAAAATCTGTGACAGGATTTTAAAATTGAAGTTCATAAAAGCTCTGCATCTTGTCTGACTGAGCTACAGCAATTTTGCAAAGGACAATGGGCAAATTATAACAACACTGCCCCAAAAAACTTGCCACAAGGAGGCTGAACACAAACTCACACCAAACGTTTTAGATTTTTTCTAATAAAAGTGTATAAAATCTTGAACCATTTTTCTTCTCCTTCACAATTAACCACTACGTTGGGTTGGTCTATCACTTCAACTCCATATAGAATACACTGAAATTCATGTGAAGACTTTTCCAAGGCACTGTAAATTTTTTGAACACATCACAACAAAAGTGTTGCATGAATGTTTCACCTGACTGCTAAAAGGGCTTTCTCCAAAACAAACATTATTTGCAAGACTTGCTCATCCTGACCTATAGAATATTCAGATCAATTCTGTACGAGGTTGTCTTTCAGAATAATAAATGTTGAGCGATAAATCAAAGCAGCTTTAACTTATAGATACACAAATGATATAGATCATGTCTTCAACCCAGGTCGCCTACTACTCTTTTTAATCAGAGTGCCCCCATCATCGAAGTACCCTTTCCAACTCAAACACAAAAGAGGTGACTTAAAATAATTGATTCGGCTTTTATGTGATCCATTATAATAATCAGAATCACAATTATGCTTTACTGAAATTCAATACTCTGCCCAAGGATGGAGGTAACCTTCATCTTGTATGCAAACTCTAACCCTTGTCCACAACATTGAGGCTTTATGGAGCAACAAGCGTTTCAGTGGCAGCCTGGGCATCTAGTAAACCATCTCTGTCTTATGGTGTTTGTCATCATGGAATACATGAAGAAAATTATTGAGAGGTTACAGAACGTTTTTCCAGACATGTGTACAGACTTCTTAAGTCCAACGCAACTCATAACACACACACACACACACACACAATCACATAACAGTGCTTTTACTGAAATTACAGCGATGCTCGTCTCACCATTTTCCGGGGAGAGTTTATCATAGGCGTCTTCGTAGATGTAGTTGCGTCTGATGGTGACATTAATGCCCTCGGGGAATGGCCCGTCGCCCTGCACATCCCGTTTGTCCACAGAGATCAACCTCTGGAAGATCTGGAGGGAGGATGTACATCCAGCGATGGAGTTGGTAACAAGTACTTTCAGCTGAGCTTAATGCAAGCTAAATACAGTTTTACCTTACACAGATCCAAAAACAATGAACATTGATAGCTGATCAGAAATTGATAGACGTGTATTCAACAATAAAGGCTTATTAACTTTAACCCACTTATACATCAAGAAACAATAGAAAAAAAGGATACTTGGAAGGTTTGTTTAATTTTTCTTTAACATAAAAGATACATATAAATGAAAATTTGATCTTTTTCTGAATTTAGCTTGAGTGTTTTCTAGGGCTGCAACTAACAATTATTTTAGTTATTGATTAATCTATCAAGTATTCTGACAATTAATTGGATATAAAAAAATGACACATTCTGCAGATTTGTCATTTAAATCTTTTTTATACAATATTAGAAGTACATTAAAGATGCAAATAAACAAATAATTCAATCCCTTTTTCTAAATAAGAAAATAAATATTTTATTGCCTAAATTGCAACAACATAGCATTGCTTTACTTTATGCTTGATCATTTGTAGCAAAGAATGCATCTGCAGCTAAAAAAAAAAAATTCTTCTAACATCAACATATGAAAAGCTCAGTCCTTTGAGTTAATATCAATACAATGCAGGGTTGATTATTTTTTGGATTAACTGATTATTTGGCTTAATTAATTGAAAAAGAAAGGAGATTTTTTTCATTTTTTATTTTTTGCAGAATTTGAACCAGGTGAAGCTAAAACTGCTACTTGAGGAGTTTTGGGTAAAACATATTTATAGACAAAAGGTTGGTTTTTTTTTTTTATCTTAAATGCAAACTGTGTACATATTTTGCACCATTTTGGCTTAATTATTGCTCTGAGTGTATTGTTTTTTTTCTTTTTTGAGTCTGTATACTCCAGTTAATGATTAATCGATTACTAAATTAGTTGACAATTATTTCAGTAATCAATTCAACACAATTAATCCGATTAATCGTTTCTGCCCTAGTGTTTTCATACCTAGTTATTTAACTTTGATGCAATATGTAGCACCACAATCAGTCTTAGGCTACGTTCACACCACAGGTCTTAATGCTCAACTCCGATTTTTTGTTAAATGCTATTTTTTTCGCGCGGTCGTTCATGTTTCCAAATATATGCGACTTGTATGTGATCTCCTGTGTGCATGTGCAGTAGAGGACACAATAACATCACACGCAGCGAGCGTGCTCAGTGTTTGCGGAAGTAAACATGGATGGTAATGGTGAAGCATATCTTGCGGTTTTAAAGTTGTTGTCCAACTGGAGCCAGCACATTAACAACTCTCTCCATTGACTGTTCTCTGCATTATCATCCGCCATAGTTGTTGTTTTTCTTCCTGTTTCTGCTTATCAGGACACAGAATAGTGACCCTTGTCGAGTATCAATGACGTACAGAATGCGACCCGGCTTTACAGACACAGATCACATTTGAAAACATCAGCTATGTATCGGATTTAGGACCACATAGCCATGTGGCCTGGGTCACATTTGTAAAAATCGTATCTGTGTTGTTCAGACTGTCATGAAAAAAAAAAAAATCAGATACAGGTCGTATAAGGGCAAAAAAAAAAAAAATCGGATTTGGTCACTTCAAGCTGCAGAGTGAGCGTAGCCTAACAAATAACCACTAAAAATCACCCCTCTGAGGCCAATTCTCATTTAACGTACTTTGACCTTAGTAATTAACACAGCAGAAAGACTGGAATAAGAAACGCCTAAACATGTGCCAGTTTGGGGTGCAGAACGCATGTAGATATGCAGAGAAAGCTGAATATCTTGGGATAAGCTAACTTCAAGAAGACTTTTTGCTTTCCCAAATAACCTAAAATACCCCTAATCCACAACAAGAACACAAATCATAGAGCAAATAAATCCCACAAACATATTTCCAAACTAACAAATAAATACAATAGAAGCATGTATTAAGAGCCATATGAATACAACTTGAGAGATAGTAATGAAACTCTGGGCTTTTTAAGGCCTAACACTTTTTAAGACATTGCAAAAACCCTTTGAAGAGGTAAATGCATGCCAGTTTGATGAAACCAAACCCGATAGATTCAAATATGTGATCATGATTCAACTCTTAGGCTTGTGTTGCAGTTACATGTAGCAGTGAGATACCTTGACTCGTTCCTCAAATGGAACAACAAAAGGCAGCTCTGTGAGGATGGCCAAGTGTCTCTCTTCAGACACAGAGAGCTGCGGAGGCTCCGAACCAACTGCAGGAAGAAACACACAAACAACTTCTTGAACAAGACTCCCTATAGAAAAGACCTTCTTCAGCTTTTTTTAGGTTTAAAGGAAGCTCCATTCTACAAAGCTGGTGAATAATTCAACTAAAACTCCTGGTTCATGTATTTTCTATACCTGTGTGCATGAACTAAATAAGGATTGCACTTTTGTCTCTCTTTCAATTTTGTAAACCCATCTAGGTTAATGTTTGCTTAAATTGAAGGTTTGGACTGATTCGCTCCAAGGAGGGGAAAAACAGCCCCAATCGCTAAACTGCTCTTTACCCTCGTCGTTTAAATGCAGCTCAGTTATTCAGCTCAATTATTCTGCCCAATTAGTCAACCTGATCTGCATTCTCCCATCAGGTTTCCATCTTTGAGGAGAAATATGGCCTCCGAGTGGTCAATATGTACGTCATTTATCAGCGCTAGGCCTGTCCATTTAAGGAAATGAGAAAAGGCCAGACAAACACATGGACCAGATGTGGCTGAGTTCATCAGGTACTTTCACGCTAATTGGATTTATCTCATACAGCCCCTGAGTGGCATTAGGGAGATCATACACACATTGTTATCTGCCTGTTTTCACACTATATGTCAGAGAAAAGCACTGTGGTTAAAAGTGAGCCTAATGAGCCCTGCAAGCATCTGTGCTGCCATCTGAGTGTGGTTAAATGAGAAGATGAGGTTGATTTGCTTTGGCAAACATAGAGGCAGTGATTTTAGAAAGAAATCACTGATTTCCTGGGTTGGCAAGCTGACCCTGACATCACTATAATTACAAACTACTTACGTAAAAAAATTACCAATTTGAGTGAGATTTTAACACATCAACTTTAAGCATGGAGTGACACAAACATATCAAAAGTTGATCTGCAAATTTCCGCTATTTCTACTATTAAGGACGACTCAAACATCTCTCTGTCCTAATTTCTAACCTTATGGCAAGACAAGGATTTAAAGAGGAGCGGCAAAAGCAATGAGGTGGATTAGCGGTTCTTGCCAACAACTGATTGTGTCATCCAGAACATGTTACTGTGGAATATCATCTCTGTTGCTCTGATATTGAGCGGCCAGCATGTTATGACAGTCATGAGACTGTAATACAGCAACAGTCTTCAGTCAGAGGCCTCTTCAGATTCACTGCAAGACAGACTGCTGCCGGAGAGCTTTCCTGCCCACAACAACTCTTTAAAGATACTTAATTTCCCTTTGAGATAAATAAAGTATTTTTGAATTCAGTACTGAACTTTTCTTAGCATATATCAAATTAAAGGCTTTGACTGTAGACTTCAATACCATCAAGAGTAGACTGAAGAGGCCCAATGCGCCCCATCCTTCGTGTTCGCCACACGTTTCTTGCTGAAGGGACATAAAGCTGGGTGACCTAGACAGAAATGAAGATGAAGATCACCTTTTCTTTAAGATGAAGGATAATAGTTGCTTTAAGATTTCAAGTTTTTCCAACATTTTTTTCCTTCACACTTTCAATTACAAAACTTTGCTAGACTGAAATTTTCAAACATCTGATTCAATTTTCAGACTGATTTCAGATACGAGTACAGACATTTAACAAGACCTGGTTTCTTCTGTGTTTCTCAAAACTAAAACTCTTCTCTTTTTCTTTTCTGGAAAAGTCTGAGTTTCAGAAAATTAAACTTGCAACAGAGAGAAGAGTGTAGAAAACTATTTATCAATACTCTGTTCAGTTTCTCTCAGATCTATCCAGACTTCCAAAATGCTGGAATCAAACTCCATACTTTGCACGACTGTGCAGAGAAGAAGACATCTGAGAAAACACCTAAAACATACTGTCAATTTTAACAAAATATATATTTTCAGGACTTAAACTGCAACTTTTTAAATACACTCAATTTTTTTTTATTTGTTAACATCTACAAGATATCCAAGATGGAACTCAGAGCTAAAATTAAAGTACTACGATGCAGGTTGAGCACCTTATCGGCCCGGATGTTGACCTCCTCAGACAGCCAGTGACCCACTGGACAGAAAGGTCGTCTGATGTCGCGAGCTTTCAGCATCTTCACCAAGTTAGTGATGACCTGTGTTGTAGATCAAACATCACATTAGCATCTTTAACTCCAACAAAAACATTCACAACAGTTGAAAATAAAGAGACCAGTAAAGCCTTTTTTTAATGTATTTACTCTTGAACAGGATGAGGTGCTTCATCTAAGAGGGGGGAGGAGGGAGGGGGAAGCAATTTGAGAATTCAGCCATTAGTGCACCATTTATGGGGAGTATAAAAGAAAAACGACCTGTGCCGTCCCTCAATGTCCAGCCTTGTTAATTACCAGCGAGGTCTGCTGACATCAGCCATCGGACAGAGAACGGCAAAGCTTTACAGCTCACTGTGCTTCGAGTACAAGAGTGGCCTTCTAACAGGACGTTAAAAAGAAGTTAGTTCACGTTGATGTAATGTTGATGGTTGGTATCAGGAGTTTCTATAAATTATATTGCTGCTTTAAAAAAGGAAAAAGGCTTTTCTATCCTTAAACACAAGCGAGGAAGAAGTTCTTATAGCTTTCCAAAAAAAAAAATCCCCAAGACATCCTCATCCAATTATAATCGGCTTCCTTGTTGCTATGGCGAAAAACACATCCAGACACCTTTGAATAATGTCACGTATGTCATTGATGCAATAACACTCACAGTCCATTTCCATATAATACCCCAGCTGGATTATCTCAATCGAAACCCTCCTCTCTAAGGCGTGTCATTTTCATAGAGCGACAATCAATCCCGGCCAATCATCAGGAGGCAACCGGAGTCCGCAATAAGGGCGAGTGCAAAATGCTGTAAAAGGTGTGTGGAGATGGGCTTGGAGTAGACCCACCCCCTGACTCTGGGAATGAATAAGCATTCCTTAATTAGCCCATCGGGTTAAGTGCAAACCTTAATGGGCCTTTCCCAAACTCCGGCGTGACATCGCTCTCCAAACATGGCCAAGAAGAAAGTTCCATTAGCAATATTAATACAAGCTTAGTTGATCATTTTCATTCAATTAACTTCTTTCAATTAAATAGATAGCTCGACAATGGGGGTGATAAAAAATGGAGAGGGACGGCTGATGACACGAACCAAACATTAACGTGTTAGGGGTCAGCGGCGTTAAACCAACTGTAAATCCCACTGTTCAATTTGGAAAATGCATTTTCCTGCTTCTCACTTCTTTAATGGGTCGTTTTAGCTGACAAGAGGCCTTTGAACTGATCTTTTATGAAAACTCCCCCAACGTGCTTTTGGAGTATTTGCCACCTCCTTCTAAATGCTGGTGTTCACTTCTAACAGCCAAGAACAAAAGTGACTTGAGCACCATTTTCATCCTGTTTTCAGCCTCATTTCCCCACAGTAAACAACCAGTGCTTGTTGTCTTTGCCCACTCAGGCATATTTTGTCAACTTCCACACACATTATCATTACAATCCTCTCCATCAATGCATCAATGCACATAGAGACTACACAACAATGTAATGATAACAATGAAGAGGTGATGTAGCACACTGTGCAGAAAAAGTGCCCTTAGTTCACTAGAAGGATAAAGCTAATTGTTAACCAATGCTATACACACTCAATCTGCATTAACGGCATTTCCACCTGAATCTTATCCATGATCATTGAGAACTTTTATTCACCATGAAATTAAAAGAACATAACAGAAATATTTGATTTATATTTTCATTTTGGATTCTTTTGTATGGTTGTTCAGAAATAACCCACAAACTAAGAAGGTTCAAGTCTGTCATGGACTGAAAACAGAGGGAACCACCACTGACACCGTCCACAGTGGAGCGAGTTTTATATCGCCATAGGATGAGAGGTTAAAGACCAAAAGCGTGAACCTGAACATTCAGCTCGAGTAAATAGCCCATGTGGACATACCAAATCTCCCTTCTGGACAAAGGTGTTCTGGTCAGACGATGACCTAAATGACAAGTATTCTGTTCGCATGAGTCAGGGTGTAGCTTTCAGAATAAGCATGGTAGTATAAAGTGGGCTAACATTAAACTTGCACACTGGACTTTCTAAAGACCTAACCTCAAACCAATTGAAAACTTGTGGACTCTGTTTAAAAACCAGGTCTGGGTGATGGGTGGCTCAGCCGGTAGAGTGTGTGCACTATGTGCAAAAACTGTAGCCCTCGACGGTTGTCCTGGGTTCCATCCCCAGTCTCGGGCCATTTGCTGCATGTCTTCCCCTCTCTCTCCTCCCTCCCTATTTCCTGTCCATTTACCATTAAATAAAAACAAAAAATCTTTAAAAACATTTAAAAAAAAAAAAAAAAAAAAAAAAAAAAAAACAGGTCTGCACCAGGAATCCAGACAACTTAAATTACCTCTGCAGATTCTGCCAAATCATATGACTGGAGGTACAACTTGGGGCATCTAACCAAATATTAGACAAAAAAATAATTCTTCAGAAGCACCAAGTTTATACTATTTATTAATTAAACAGTTATGTTAATGATGAATGCATGTAAACTTCTCACTTCAGGTATATTTTTGCAAAAAACCTGAAGTCAATGAGAAGCCTTTATTAAAAGTTATCAAAGGCACTATATTTATAAATATACACGAAAGGACGATGAAAAGACAATCACTTATAGAAACAGGAATTTATAGGACTGACTAAAAAGGCAAAGAAAATATCTTTCAAATATCTTTAGGTTCAATCAGAATCTAAAGGGATAAAGGATGCGCTCTCAGCTTCCATGAGCTAGCGCTAGTATATCATTTACCTTGAAGAGCTGCACCCAGCGCTTCTGCTCGGCCTGGATGCGCCGCTGGACCTCGGTGTTCGTCTTGACGCCCACGCTGCGGAAGGCAGCCATGTACTCCTCCCGGTGCTCTGCTTTAGTTTCAGGGTAGGCCAGCTTGATGATCCCCAGACATGCGTCTCTCAGACAGCGGGACAAAGTCACCAGCTCAGACAGAGTGAAGGGCATCATGGAGGACTGCATCTGACCTGTTCACAAGAAGAACGTGCTCAGAGTCTTCCAACAGGTTTTAAACTCTACAAGGTGCTCGAGCAGCTGAAGACAACAGCGAAGACCGATTTAGTCATAAGCACTAAATTAAAGATGACTGATGGAAGTTACATTACAATTACAAACTCCGGTGTATTTCATAGAGATTTTATGTCACTGATCTATGAGTATGAAATGGAAGATAAATGATATTACTCGATCTTCCACATTATTTTAATATAAAAGTGTATAAAAAGTGTGGTGTGCCTTTTTATTCAGCCTCCTTGAGTCAGTACTTTGGAGTACCACAGTTTGCACATCAAGAGTTTTTAGCCCACTTTTTTTTTTTTTTTTTTTTTGCAGAACAGTTAAAATGATAATAGGTCAGGACTTTGTCATTTTAACATATAAATATGGATTGTAGCTCTGGCTGCATGTTTTCCTGCTGGAAAGTGAACCTGTTCCCCAGTTTCAAGTCTTTTGCAGCACGCTATCAGATTTTCTTCCCCGACTGCCCCATATCGAGTTCCATCTATTTTCCCCATCAAGTCTGACCAGCTACAATAATTAAAAACATTCCCATACTATGATGCAGCCACCACCGTGTTTCTCCATGATGGTGTGTTCAGTGCTAGTTTTCAGATACAGTGTTTTGAATGTAAGACAAAAAGTTCAATCTTGGTCTACTTTTTTTGCTCTTAATGATGCCATTTGTTCTCAAATGTTCTCTAACAAACCTCTGAGGCCTTCCAGGAACATCTGTGTTTACACTGAAAAATTACAACAGGTTGACTTTCTCTACTAGGTAAGTGAGCTCTAAAAGTAACTTGTTGCACTGGATATTATTTACAGGTGTCAGAGTAAAGGGGGGGGTGAATGCATATGCACAGCAGATTTTTCAGCTTTTTATTTGTAAAAAAGAAAAAAAACTTTTTGTTTCCATTTCTCCATAATGTGCTACTTTGTGCTGGTCTATCACATTACATTCAATAAAATCCAACTATTTTGCTTGAAAATCTGGAAAATTTCTTGGGTAGAAGTACTTTTGCGAGGCACTATCATAAACATAACATCTAACATCTAACTGTTGACTTTGAGATGGATATTATTATATTTCTGCAATACTTAGTTTAACAGATTGATATGTCCAGTACCTTCCATTTCATGCCCAAAGAACTCGCTGTCATGCACAGAGATAAGAGAGTGACTGAAGAGAGAGCTGAAGAGGTAAAAGAGGGGAATGATCCGGTTTGAATCTTCGAATGACATGGGAGAACCTCGAGAGATCAGCTGGAGCAGCGGCACCATGGAGCTAAGGAGGAAAACAGAGAAAAAAAGAAATATGAGAAAGCACAAACATTATGACACCGCAGACATTACGTGGTCGCTAGAGAACAGACACCATCATAGTATCTTACCCAGTAATCATTTTAGTTGTCATGGAGGTTATCAGGTGCCAGAGATGCCTCAGGAAACGTGCATTGAAAGCTAAGCTGTACAGGAGTCTGCAGACAACAAATAAATTCATAATATAGCAGCCATAAACAAGATTCAAGACAAAAATGCATTAAAAGGTAGTTCAAATGACACAATCAGTGACATAAACAATAAAATTACTCAGCCGAACTCAGCCTTAGCACTGCAGTAACGGTCTGCAGCGCTAAGATTGTTAACTTTGTCTCGTTTAGCAGCGGCCACAGGGAAAGAAAAAAAAAAAAAGATTGTGACCAAACATTTCAGTTATAGAATTTTCTTGGCCTTTCCCTTCTTTTATACATTGCGAGGGGCCAAAAGGAGATTAAATGAGCCATTAAGCTTTATTTAGGCGAGGCACCTTCCATTAGTAAACTAGTTGCTGGCGAGGGTGCCCAGCTCGGGTCATAAACAGCCCCGCTGGCTTCCTACTAGAGCCCCCCCATTTAACTTAATGGCCAGGGAAGCAGGACAATGGAGGCTGTAGGAAGAGGAGGAGGGGCACCCTGGTCCTTGCTGTGACCCTTGAATACTAGCATGCTTCCACACTCAGGTTGAATTAGCTGAGAAACACAGAGAAGGAGCCACATACCTCCTTGTTGTTGGACTCACTGGGCTGTGGCAGTAAGGTGTAAAGGGGTTCTTTGTTCCACAGTGTATTTGTTTGCGTATACGCTGGAATTGGCCTGTTTTTCACACCGAGGGTAAGTAAAGGTGACAATAGAGTGGTAAGTAAGCTAAAAGGCAAAATCAAGTGTCCCTAAATATAATAGGCCCTTGTCTGAGAGGGAAAGCTGTAAAGATGCTATCCTTTAACACAATGAGGAAGAGAAAACATCCAAATCCTCAATATAAGCCTTTAATTTCCTACCCTTCCCTTTCAATATATCAAAGCTCATTCAGAAATCCTAAATTAGAAATGAACATTAGGGGGCAGACTGTCAGGCGAGCCCTCAATAAGGCATGAAAAATGGTCGGTGTCAAGCACAGACCATCTGTCAGTGCAACAAGGCTCAGAAGAGAAGCACCAAGCAGCGCTGGGGGCTCATAACAAGTCCGGCTGGTGTTTGATTGAAATGAGAAACAAAGCACTAAATGCCAGCTGACCTGCTGATTTACAGCCGCGGGGAACCCGAGCCCCTCCCCAATTTCAATCATGGAATGAAGCACTAATAAACAAAGTCAAGGCATCAAAAGGGGGTTGCGTGTACGTGCGTGTGAGAAGTGTCTTGATAAATAATGTCTGGATCATTTCACTTTGTTGTGATGAAAAGAAAACTGCGTCCGACGTAGGTTGGGGAAGAGCTGAAACCACGAAACCGAAGCGAGTTTCTGCCTCGATGCAAATTAGATCTTCACGATCAATGTCATTATTTCACAACAACACAAAAATCACAGTAACCATCTAAAAGTAAATGTGGATCGCTTCCATCAAAGGGAACCAGATAGCGGATTAGTGTTATGCTGGGACATTACGCCAAATATCTAACTTTAGCAATTAAAGAGAACTTGCAACAAACTCAGCAGGACAAACAGAGGCTCAACTTAAACAGCAAGTTGAGTTAAAAAGCAGTTCTCAAGTTGAAACCAGCAAGGAAAGAGAAATTTAATGAGACATTTTCTATATTTATTACAAAGGAATTGTGCCGGGCCTACTGCATGCAGCCTGTCTCTCCTTTTTTTGCTGTAAGAGCAGTAAATCAGGAGCGGGATGCAATTTGCTCCCCTTAGCCTCTTGTAAAGCTATCCCGTCCACTCCTGCAGTGATTAATCTTCCTCCGTGAGCTAATTATTTTGTTACAGATATCCAATAATGATGGAAGACGAAGGACAGGATTTATGATAAAAGTGGAGAAGAGAGGGACGTTAGACAGACAGGGACTGAAAGAGAAATACTTAAGAATTCTGCAAAAAAAACAATCACAAACTGCAAAGTAAATTTAGTATCTGAAGAGAAGCTTTTTTTTTTTTTTTTTTTTTTTTTTTTTGGCATTCATCATTACAAAACAGCTAAAACTGAGTCAGTCTGAATAGAGAGCCTATGTGAACATTAATTTGGAAGTCTTGCCACAGATTCTCAATCTGTACTTTGACTGGGCCACTCCAATTCCAGAACATGAATTGATCCTTTGTAGTTTCCAACAGGATTTCTTCCATGATTGCCCCGTTTTCAGCTTCACTCTTCCTATCAACTCTGACTGATTTCCCCATCCATGCTAAAGAAACGTATCCCCACAGCACGATGCTGCCACCACCATGTTTTACAATGGGGATGACATGCTGAGTCAGCTTTCCGCTACACACAGCATTTTGCACATAGGTCAAAAATATCACTCATGGTCTCATCTGACCAGAGGACTATCCTCCATGGCTAGTGGGAAGCTTCAAATGTGGCTTCTGGAGGCTTTCTTTCTATCTTTCTCTAATTACAAATTAGGTGACTGCTGAAGGCAACTGGTCGTGCTGGGTTTTGTTTAGAGGAATCAGAGTAAAGAGCACTGAAGTTTTACCATCATCTTCATAATTATGTACTACTTTGTGTTTGTGTGTCACTGAAAATCCTAATAAAACACTGATGTTCATGGTTATAATGTCTTAGGGGTATGAATACTGCCAGGGCACAGTACATTAATGTCTTTAGATAAGCCCTCTCCTCCAAAAAACATACAGTGAAATAAAATTGTTACTCCGATATTTATCTATTCATCCCCAACTCTCCCCATCACATATAATTCAATTGACAGGTAATGACTCCACTAATGATTAACTCCACTGGGTTTACCGTCCATAAAGGTGGGTCCAGCTGACTTCCTGTTAGCCGATGCCTTCCAGCCCACATCTTAAGCCATTGCTGACATCCATCCCAGCCCTAATGTAATTAATGAGAAAAAGAGCTAATTCCCCTCATCCAGAACGGACGGCTTCCCTGACATCTCTGCCGGTTGTAAATGCCAGTGGGTGCGGACCAACGATAACTGCCTGTCTAAAATCCCCATTAGCTACATTGCTGAATGCAGAACAACAATAAAGAAAACAGATCTCCTTTCAGTTGGGTGGGTTTATGTAAAAATGCTGGAATCCATGACAGACTGAGGAAATTGCTGAAATAAAACAGAAAGTTTTAATGCCTGCTTCAATAAAGTGTGTTTGCATTATGAAAGGTTCTGGTTGTCTATTTAGTACTTCATGAATTCAGTGGCGGAGACAGACAGATATGGCTGCTAATAGTGAAGTACGATACCCTGACAGCTTTCTAAGATCAAAAGTATGAGGCTTAATTGGCAGAAAACTCAGAAGTCATAGTCAAGTAGGGCCATCAGAACAACATAAGAGGAAAAACAGAGCAAAAATCACCAGACAGGGTGGTATGTCATCACTTTAAGTTAATCATTTTCGTGTTTTTTGATTTTTTTTTTACCTGACTTTTGGCACCATGAGTCGATGCTGCACCATGAGTGTGTGACAAATGGATGCCATCATGGTGAAGACCTCCTCGCTGGCCGAGTCCCTCCAAACCAGGTTCAGCAGGGCGTTTGTCTGCTGTTTTGTGTCCAGCTTGTGGACACATTCCTCCGTTATCAGCTGCACAGAAATCCGGCTGTTGTCCTAACAGAGACCCAAGCAGATGTTGTTCGTGAGACTGGGATGAGCAAACGGGTTAATAAATGAAAATTCATGTTTCAGTTTATCTCCAAAAATGAGCAAAATCTGAACAACGTGAACTGTTTAACTATAATTATTTACACAAACAAGTCATGTCTTATAGTTATTCTAACGATGCTGAAACTTGCAAAAATAGTGGTGCAAAGATTTCAATTTTAAATTTCTAACATAAACACCAAATATTAATAATAGTTCCCTTATCTTATCTATTACAAATTTTCATGCCTTTCCAGACTTTATTTTCTAGATTTTGGGGATTTAGAAACAAAGCATTATCCTCAAACCTGCTTGAATAGTAGTCATGTCTCATCTCCATGATCCACTAATATACAACAATGCTAAAATCAAAATCTATAAATCTCTGACCTGTTACATAAGTAATGAAGATATTTTTAAGCCAAATGCAGTTTTCAGCAATATAAAAATAAAACGCATCAGTTTAAGGGGTTTATTTTTGCACATTAGACCCAGTTTAATGACCACAGGCCCAGATCAACATATATATTTTTTTCACATACATATTTTTGTCACATTTCACGAAGAGACACTTTAGTTTCTTGGCCTGCATGAAAGCTTCATCCAAGTGTTTATATTATATTTAGTTGCATATATGCTTAAAAGTTTGATGACATCACATAAAATAATTCAACAGGATTAGTCTCATGACACCCTACGAGACCACACACCCAAACTTTGTTTTATTCCCTAAATGCTGTAGTTGTTTTTTTAGACTGTATGTACTAAAGTCTAAGTGGGCTGTACCTGCATGGGTATAGGGTGCATGTCACCATCATCATCATCCTCTGAATCACTGTTCACTTCTGGCCGGCTGGTGCTTTCTGACACTGGAAGCAGCGGCAGCAGAGCCTGCAGAGCTCGGAGGTAGAGCAGGTGTCCCTCCTCTGACAGCGAGCCTGCCAACATAAACAAATCATTACTACACTGTTTTTTTTTTTTTTGTTTTTTGTTTTTTGTTTTTTTTTTAAGTTTAAGTACTTGAATAACATACCAAGATGTATAAAGCATTAAATATGCACTAGGAAAATGGTGCAGCTGTAAGCATGAATCTTAACTGTGCAACTGTGCCTGTACCTAAACAGTTCTCTCCTGCAGAGAGGACAAAGTAGAAGAGCCATGGCGCCTGGCTTTGTGCTGCTGAGAAAGAGTCGATCGTGACCTGCAGGGAACTCAGGAAGGCCTCGAACGGGAATGAGAGACGACGGTCTGAGAGCGCCGGGATAAAAAAGTGAAAGATCTGCTCGGTGAACGGTGCTGAGATGAACTCCTCGGTAAACGCCGCAAATACAAACTGCCTGCAAGACAACAGCCAAAAATCTCTTTGAATACAATGTAGAAACAGCTTAGGTGTAGAAAAACAGCAGATCAAACTCACTTTGGGTATTGGGGCTATTTTAACACCATCCTGCTTTTTTTTGTTGACATTCTAGCCAAACAATATTGCCTCTCCAAATAGGGCTGCTTTGTGTAGCTTGGTCAATAACATCTGGTGGGCCCAAGTAGAGATAATTAACTGTTGGAATCACTGTGTACACAAGTTTCTCTCCATCCTGCCCTGCCTTTCTTCATAAAAGAAAAGAAGCTCCCCTGTCGTTGTTATTAGAAATGTCTTAAACTGAGTGTCAACAGTCTGATATTGAGCTCAAGACTCCAGGGGGACTTTTATGACTTACTGTAGGCGGGTCTTTGAAATAATTACTTCTATAATACTGATGAATAAGCACACAGACACACAAAAGGTTTATTTGTTAGGAAGAATCCACCAGAAACAATAAGCTTGGAACGTGCTTTTACACTCTTATTTCTTCTATTGTTTGCTGTAGATACTGGTCAAGCTGCAGACATGGCTACCTTTTGAGACAACCTCGATATTTCAGTAAAACACCACTTTCAATAGTTGTACTGTCACAAGTATTCACATTCATCTCCAGGAGCTGCTTTCCAACTGAGGTAGCTGGTTTACTGTTATAATCTCAAGAGCAATTCAGTGAGTGTACTGCATTTGATTGTTTTGTAAATCTATTTAAACATTTGTAGGACAGCAGAAAATTATACAAACTGGCATAAGTGTGTGGAGTGAACTTTAACACAGTTTCAGTCTGTTGTAATACTTCACAGGCAAATTTCATCATGTTTTAGAGCCAGAAAACCATTACATCTTAGGAGTATGAAACACAAAATCTAAATTTCATTGTTTTTTTTTTTTAAACCAGATAAACAGTTTTAAAATGCAATTAACGGTTGCACTGGGATCACCACAGACCAGTTCTAAATCCCTGGGTAGGATGCTGGTCAACTGGGTCTCCAAGGCTCTCCCTCACGGACTTTGCCAAATCAACTTTCAACATGAGTTTCTTTCCCATTTTCCAGTGATGCCCAGTTCAGTACACGGGGTCATCCCTCCCTGGCGACTTTTGGCTGCAAGCTTTTTGTCTTTTACACTTTTTCTTTTTCCACCGGACATGGAAACAAATATGAACTAAAAGCACAAATACAACTGAAACCGCTGTAAAAATGTAACATAAACATTTTTTTTTTCTGCGTACCTTGCGCCAGTTGTGCAGGAGGAGTAAGTAAAGTGCAAAGGTTTGAGAATGTGCTCCAACAGTGTGCTTGCCAGAGGAATAGAGGGAGAATCGCTGTACTCCAGACTGGGGGGAAGCCGGTAATTTACAAGGCTATACAGCGACTTGTAGTATCCTTACAAAAACAAAAAAATAGAAAAAAATTAGCTTGCATAAAAAATACACCAACTTACAAATTAACAAAAATTAGACGTGTAGGGTTCTTTTGAAGAACATGCGTTAAAAGTAGCTCAAGATATAAATCTCACATGTTCTGAAGGTAAAAGATTCATTTTTGATACTCAGAAAGCAGGGCCTTCCAGCTTTCCTGGCTAAAAACACTTTTAAAATATCTGAATTCTGTCCAACAACTGCTAAAAGCTAAACAGGATACTTTGCTTCCTCAAGCCTGAATAACTTTAACTCCTGTTCAAGTGAGTCCTTATTAAGAAAAAAAAAAAAAAAAGTATTATAGATGCAATAAGGATTAGAGAGAGAAGGATCTGTCATTGAACAGATAAAAACAATCAAACAATTCTCTCTTCATCCTTTTGTTTGTTAAGTTGCAGAAAGTTTTTTGTGCTGCAGTAAATTATGTAAGTTTTCTAAACAACTGACAAAAAAAACCTCAGTCGAACTGAAGTCTGAATAGTTTGAATGGCCTCAATCCATGTCAAAACAGTAAGGCCAAGGTTGATTTAGGAACATTTTAAATGTAAAACTTTATTTTATTTAATTGTATAAATCAATGTGGTTATAATGCACTGCTAGCTTACCTTTCTGTACCATATAGTGCAAAATCTGCTCAAGTAATGAAGCTACATTGTTAGCATCTGGAATAACAAGAAGATAGGTTCTCTCTGAAGAAAAGATTTCTAACATCCGCATGGGAACAGCAACATTTAAACTGTCGTCTGGGCAGTTTTGCAGGAGTCTGGGAGAAAAAGAATAAGTACGTAAGTCCGTAGCAAGCTCCAACTTCTTCACAACAATCAACCAGCATCTTGTGTTTATGTGACAATAACCAGTATCTAGAACCTTACCTGCAGCAAAAACCTAGAATTCTTTTGATCTGAAATACACATGTTTTCTTCTGGGGGCTGTTTAACAGCTTCATGAACTGACTGTTGTGTCTCACCAGGTTCTGGCATAACCATATCTTTACAGACAAACAGACAGGCAGATGTTAAACATAAGATGGTAGGTAAAGCACTGGCAAAAACAAAAGCACTGGTAATATTGCATTCTTACCAGTCTATGTGCATCCACACTCTGTCTGTAGAAAAATATAAGTTGTCTCGATAGGAGGCACAGAGCAGCACCATCCATGACGTGCTGCGTTCCCCCCACCTGTGACTGGCTGACAGACTCATCAAACTTCGCCCTCTGAAAGGCATACTGAAGGGAAGAAATACAGTAATAGAATGAAAATTATTGTTCAGTAAACCTAAACATACAGAAACAAACAGATCATAATTTAGGATTTTTACCAAAAACACCAAAACTAAATACTAAAAATAAAAGTTTTATTATTTCAAGTTCAAGTCACTTGAGAAATCAGAAATTCAGTCCTACATAAGCCTAAGAGCAGATCTACAGACTTTCCCCCATCCAGCCAACTTCTTCAGCTCTTCCAATATAAATACTAAAGCATTCCAAACTCAACCTGGTGATATTTACCACCAGGAGTTCAGATTCTGTTCTTCGCCTAATTCCAAATGGGAAGTATCCCAAAAGGCTCCCCAAAGAGAACAGATGGCATATTGATCAGAAGTTCCTTTTAATGGAGCAACACAGCTACTCTGAGCCTATTTAAGGTGAGCTGACCATCAACTGAATACGCACATGGCCCCTTAGTCTCAGCAGATCAATTAGTTTGATGCGTAAGGACAAAGTTATTTGTGTGAGCGTCTTTACTGTGCAACGATGATTTGAAATGGATTGCAGATAAACGGCTAATTCAGCTCAGTTCTCTGGACCAGCTGAACATTCATATCACAGTATATGTTAAGAAATCAATATTTTAAGCTCATGTTTCACTCTTTCACCACTCATGAATCAGACTCTAATGTTTCAGGCAGCAACTCACTCCCAGCTCAAAGTGGGCAGCCCACCACCAACACCTGCTAACACTAAGAAACATTAAAAATTTGCAACAACTGCCCCGGCGGAGTCAAGGGAATCAATGTAAATGTATTGCATTCATAAATTGAACAAAGAAAATCTGTCAATATAGAGAAGACAGACATACCTGCTGCTTTAGGTCTTGGTAGCCACGTATGTAGGACTGAATGATGATGGCATTTTTCAGCCTTTTTCTTTCTTCCTAAAGCAACAAAAAGCAAAGCTTAGAAACTAACAGAGGTATAATACAACTGATGACACTATTATTATAATACTTTTTTACTTTAACACATATAAAGAGGTCAGAACATGATAACATGAGAGAATCCATGATTAGCTAAGAAATTAGGAATTAAAGAGTTACCAACAAGAACTGTTTAAATGAGTAAAACATAATATTCACAAGTAAGGTAAAGCTAAAATGTAACCATAAGTGTCACAAAAAAGTGCCTGGTGTGACAAGCTCACCGACAACCGACATAACACTTTCCGGACCAATCACACACTGAAATTGTCAGAAATTTTCTGGAAGAATTCTCCAGGGTGACCACTGCTACACATCGTATCATCTTATTTTTCCAAACTTAAGAAGAATTTTCCCTGCTGCCTCTTTTTGTTTAATCCATTCCATACTTTTAAATGTCTAAATCCAACAATAGAAGTGTTAATGCAAGGAGTAACTTTCCATTTATTGTTTTTATTGTTGGATGTTTGCAACGCATTTCTGCTGTAGCAACACACTGCACTGTTTGGTGACACACGTTGAGCGATGACTTTATAATGTCAAGCTTACACATTGTGAGATCTATGTTTTAAAAAGTCTAAAAGTTATGCATTGTGAAAAGAAAAATCTCTCTACTTTGCTGCAAATAAACATTAGTGTTGGAATACTACCACACATTTATTTTTGTAACAGAGTGGGTACTCAATTAAAAAGATCTTAATGTTTTTTCTTCCATATAGTCACAAAAGACACGTGGTGAGATTACCTCTCTTTTCCGTCTTTCTTCTTGTGTGCGATGCAACAAGGAGGCTTTTTCTTCCTGAAAAACAACAAAGGCAAAGATAAGCTAAACATTAAGAAAAAGTTGTATGTTTTATTACTGGTCTATTCTTCTGCATTCAGCACAATGAAGTGTGCTTTATTTTTGAGCAACCTCTCTCTGCATTGATCTGGTCCTCACCTTTTTACTCGCTCCTCCCAATGACACCTTGGGTCTTGTTTTGAAATCTCCCTCGAAGCTGAACATTGTTAGATTTTTTTTTCCCCAATGACTGATTCAGACTTCTTGATGAATTTCTAAAAGAGAAAACGAAACCAGGTCTGACTGAAATACATCAAAACGACCCTGACAACCCTGGACTTGGGCTCTAACTTCGAAACGCCCTCGTTTAATAACATGTAAAGCTTTCCCACAGCCACCGTTTAAATTCATGTGGTCAGTTAAGAACTTTAGTTGTTAAAGAAATAGTTAGCGGCTTGACTTTAGCTAGTTTCTTAAAGTAACAGCCTCACTTTGGCAGCAACAATAGTTAGCTAACTTAGCTACTGTAGCTCATGACTCAGCAGCTGTCAGGGTTTTTTTAAGGGGGGTATGCCTTGCGACACGACGTAACAACCGAGACATTGCCAAATAAAATAAATAAATAATGATTAAAAGCATCAATATAAAATAATATCCATGTATTTAGCCTGATTTTGTTTGCGTTAGTGCTGAAGCTAACTAGCTACCGGCTAAGCAGTCACAGAGGCTAACTTTACGTGGTGATTATTTGTGTCCGCATGTTCTGTTTGACATAATTTCCCTTTCAAAATACACATTCAAAAACACTACATCTATAATCAATGACCTCCTTACCTTTGACTTGTAAAATAAGAAGTGAAACAGAAACACTGACACTGAGAAATTCAGTCAAGTCTTCTTTTCCTCCACTCTGGAAATCATCACAACACAGACACAGTTAACTACTTCCGGTTTCCGCAAAAACCCAAGCAGATGATTGGACAAAATCTACGTCAATTAAGCGCTAGCTCCGCCTTTCTAGTGGATTTGCTGAGAAGATTTTATGAACGCGTGTATGATTGTATGTATGAATGCTAAAGTTTTCATTGTAAAGAGGTCTTAGGTTGGGTTTGGGTTACATTTGTGGACATATTCAAATGTGATAGATGCACAGTTGTGTCTTGCCAACTGTTATGATGGTAGCTTTATAAAACAAACATACGAACGATCAGAGGTAGGTAGCAACTAGTTACATTTATAAGAGTAACTTTTGGGGAAAAAAATATACTTGTACTTTTTACTTTTACTTGAGTAATACTATTACGAAGCATCTCTTAACTTGTGAAAAATGTCTGGATTCTGGATCCTCACTACAAAAAGTTTGAAAAAACAAACAAATTTTAATCAATCAGACGCAGACATAAACCTTTAGTTTATGTTAAAGCAAGACTTCTTGTTTGTACACAAGCTTTATTGTTCTAATGCTATGTTCTATATGTGGAGTATGTTGTGCTATTTGGAGGTCAAGTGAATATAAGATAAACACCATACATTGTCATTGGATATATTTCACCCTATTCTAACATACATATAGATTACCTACTCTATTGGTTTCATACGTTTTATATGGATTTATATAAATTGATTTGGAAAAGTGTTTCTTATGCATAAAATCTGCTATTTTGTAATTATGTTATTTATTTGATTTTTTTTTATGTTAGTCTTTAAAATACCAGAATTTGCACATAGCTATATTTTTGTCTGTTTGGTGACATCATTGTAAATTATTAAATCAGACTTTATGGTCAGTTACTCAGTACTTAAGTGGCCTTTTTCCAAATACATGTTTACTCTTACTTGAGTAATTTCTTGGACATCTATTTTTTACCTTTACTTAAGCAAAAATATGTTGAAGTAATGCTACTCTGACTTGAATACAATTTTGCGTCCCTTTATAAACTAAATTACTATGTTTTGAAAGCCAGGTCTGTGTCAGGAAATTTAACAGTGTAGATGTACTCTACCAATTCTGCCTAAAGGAGTGGTGAACTATCCATCCAGAGTTGTGTAGTAAGTACTCTAAAAGAAATTTAACCAAACATTGGTGGGGATTAAAGGTGGGGGCAGGGGTAGGGGTTGGGACGTATATAAGTCTTTATGTTTAATTCTGATCTTGTGTTGAGTATAACTAATTAACAACAAATTACAATTGTGTAACCAGTTCTTAATTTTGAAGATCAGTTCCCATTAATTGTTGTATAACCAGACTGCGCTGATTAAAGAAAGCTCCAAATAAGTCACCGAAAGGAGAAAATTAACATGACGTCTTTGTATGAGACATATACAGCTCTGTGACTAAGAAGTCACCCCTTATTTCTTAGCTTTAAAAAACCACATGTTTCAATGTTTCAGACTGGTCTCAAGCAAATCTTCATGGGATTTGTGTTTCTGTTTTTGTTGTTCAACTCATCACTGAAAATTGATACAATGCTACTTGCTGTCCCTCTTGTGTACTTGGATTTGTGGTTCTGTGTACATTGCTGTGAATTAATCCTTAATATATATCTCAAAACCTGTTTTATTTTAGCAGTCTGTCTTCCACTTGTCCTTGCTTTGGTGTTGCATTTTAGTTCCTGTCTTGTCTGGTCATGTGCTATTATTATTATTATTGTTTTCCTGGGAAACTTATTATTTATTTTGTTCATTAGTTTCGCTTCGGTTTTCTCTTTAAGACCTTGCTCTCCCTCAGCTGTTCTCTAGCTGGTAAATAGTTCCACTGGCATCCATTCTAGTAATCAACCTCCCCAACATTAAAGCCTCTTAGTTCAATATTTGCCAGATCCTCTTGTTCTCGTCTGTGTTTCCTTTTGTTGCTAGTCCTGCACATGATATATGTGTTTTCCTGTGAGTTTCTTGATTTTCAAGTTTCCTGTTTCCTGCATCATTATAAGTTTGGACAGTGTTACTTTTCTAAAGGATTCCTGCATTTTTTGACTGTTGCCTGCTTCTCATTGCATTTGGGTCTGTATCACAACACAAATCATGACATTGTTAGGACAACTACTAATTGTGCTATTGACAAATCTGGTATTTATTAAAAACTGGCTAGGAAAGTGATACATTATCCTGAACAACACAACCACTCTGTTGGTGGTGACAGCATCATGGAGTTGGGATAATTTTCTTCAGCAGGGAATCCTGGAAGAAAACCTGTTAGAGGCTGCAAAAGATTTGAGACTGGGGTAAAGTTCACCTTCCATCAAGGCAAGAACCTTCGTCAAACAACCAGAGCTACAATGGAGTGCAGATGGAGGCATATTTGGAATACATATTTGGAAGATTTTCACATTTTAAAACCCTGTATTGTCATCTTCCACTTCAAATTAAGCATAGCTTTGTAGAGCTGGGGTATGCAATCTTTACAATTCAGCGAGCCATTTTTGCCCTCTATCCAGCTAAATAAAACTTGTTTAGAACCACAAATGTTACATGACCTTTTGAAAAATGACAACTTACATTTTTAAGAAATATCTACTATAGGAAATATGTTGTCATTTTTAAAGAACCATCATTTTATTTCTTTTTATAGGTTTTAAAATAAAGAAAAAACAAAACCTTAGCAAAAATAGGATGGATACGTTTGTTTCTATATTTTGATAATTGTGGAAAATGAAGTAAAATAACCTAATAACCACAACACATCCAGAAACATATTATTATGACAATACATCTAGAAACATATTATTGGTACTTTTAGTCTCATTTTGGTGTGGAAACTCAATTCAGTTCAATTCAATCCAGTTCAATTCAATAGTACTTAATTTATCCCTGAAGGGAAATTACAATTACAACTACAATTATTTCATAAAAAAAAAAAACTGAAAAGCTTGTTAAACCTGCATTTATTATTATATGTTTAAAAAATATTTTTTGCTTGTTTAATAATTTTAGCAAAAGTTTTTGGGCGAAATTGTGGAAGGTCCAACGAGCCACTTGCCACAAAATCACATAAAATCTAATGTTCCAAATGAATCAAAAGTAAGAATGAATAAATAAATAAATAAATAAATAAATAAATAAATAAATAAATAAATGTTTAATGCATCAAAATGTAAACGGTAGATATATGTGAATGTATTGTTTCCTTTGCCACCACATCTTTAAGCCTTGTTGGCTTCACCCTGTTATCGTTGGCCTTCGGCAACCTTCGGATCACATTCGGCTATTGAGTTTTAGTTAGTTAGGTAGTTAGTTAGTTAGTTAGTTAGTTAGTTAGTTAGTTAGTTAGTTATAATATCGTTGTTGTCGCCGTTGGTAGTTGTGGTCTTGACTGGGTGTTCCAATCAAGATAATATGGGAGAAATCAAAACTACAGGATTATTGGTTATAGTTGAACTGAGAATAGGCCTTTAGTTTTTCTCCTGAAACCAGAAAATAGCAGCCTAAGAGATCCTGTGCTAAAAAAGAGAGAGAAATTAAATGAGAATGATTATGAGCAGTTAATGTTTCCAAAAGCATTTTCCGACATTTCATAAATGTATCCATTTTGGGGCCAGTTGGGGCGAACATATTTATTGCATTAAAAGAGACAGAGCAGCTCCCACTTAATCCACCGCAGGTAATTAATATATAAACTCCTCCGATTTGTCACGTTGATTTGTATTTTAGTTAATTGTGGACGTAATTACGGGGCAAATTAACAGCTTTCAGGAAAGAAAAAGGCTTCTTCAGGTCCGGTTCCATCTTGGGCCGCCTTATTAATTTCTCTCTCGCTTAAAGATGTGATGAAAAGGAGCGATAAATCTGGGAGATCGGTCGGGGCCAATAGTAAATGGCCCCATATTTCACTGCTGCCTTAATAGAAATATTCATGTGTGGGGGCCCTTAATGAAATTAAACCCGTATGCCTTTGAAGACTCGGTCTGTTAAATGAGGCTGATAAAATGCGTTTAACTTAATTTTTGTTTAGTTTTTCAATGAAAACATCCAAAACTGCAGATTTAGCCCTAGAATAATTCCCAGTTCATTTAAAGGCTTCCAAAGTCCCCAAAACAGTATTTCAGAACAAAAATAAATACATTTGAATGTAACAGGTAAAAATACAATATTTGTAACATTTGTAATAAGGTAAATCTTTAAATTTGCACATCTTCAAGCAAGATACAGCTAAATTCAGGTTCTATCTCTCCCACCTCCCCTTTCAGCGTCTGTTCGTCCAGCTTTCCTTGCACGCCCGCATGATGACGTCCCAGCTCCCGCATCAATCTCCCAGTTATCATTCTGTAATTGGTCATGATCATCAGGGTCCGCAATTAAACGGCGATCCTTTACTAGAAAACTCCTCGCTGACTTGTTGATTTCCCCCGAGCAAATAAAGGTCCAGAGGAGCTCGCTTCGCTGATGAATCGACAAAAACCAATCAGCTTTATTGGGAGACAGGTTAAGGGCAACGGGGTGTCAATAATTTTCGTTTTCGACCTCCTCTTCCATTAGGTTTAAGTGGCTTATTCAGACCGAATCCGTCCGTCTGCTCATTGTGATTTGGACGTTTTACTATATTTATTTGATATAAACAAATTAGTTTAAAATTTAAAAAAGACTTTTTAAAGTTGTTATCTATCTATCTATCTATCTATCTATCTATCTATCTATCTATCTATCTATCTATCTATCTATCTATCTATCTATCTATCTATCTATCTATCTGTGTAGCATAGCATAAAATTATTCCACAGAAATTTCTTAAAAATGCCCAGCAAAAATCTGATTTTTTTTATTTTAATGTATGACATATTGTTTATAATATTTACAAATGCACAATTAAAAGTCAGCTGATAATGTTTGGATTTATTGCAGATCCTGTATGCCTGCCAGCTCTTGATTCTGGGAGTGACAGAAGGAGGGCTTTTACTTAAATTTCCCTGTTGGCCTCTCATGGAGACACATTGTTTCCTTTCTTCTTGTGTCTTGACGTTTTTCACATTATAGACATTAAAGAAGTCAGGTCTGACAACCTTAAACCTCAGCATTTATAGGTATCAAATTTCATGGGGAAAATGACTTACTTAAAGACTTTTAACAAAAGTTGAAATAATACAGAACAAAAAAAAAAAAAAAAAACGAATAAACAAAATAAAACACACAAACCCACACACACAACTAGTAGAAAATATACATAAAATGACTTCCTTACACACTGCTCCCTGATCCCTTTGTGGGGTTGTGCTGGATGTGTCACCATGATCCTGCTCTGAATTAGGGCAGATGACTAAGCATAGACAAAGCGAATCAAATCACAAAGCGAGGGCACCAGGCAAAGACCGGAGCAATAAGCCAGGGGGGACCCCAAATTATGATGAGAACAAAAATTGTTTCAAGGCTGTGAAAAGACAGGATTAATGAAAGCCACTGAATTTCAGCCTTCCATATCAATAACATGTCACCACTAACTTTTACGTTTTATATGTTCAAATTTTAACTCAAATAAGAATATCAGATCAATGTTTTCTTATTTATAATTGATTTATACCTAAAGTGGTCAAATTAAAGGCTGTACGTGCTTCCTTGAACATTTAAAGTAAAGAGTAAAGAGCTAGAATACTGAACTGCCTTTGACTTTGAACCCTCCCCTATTCCCCCTCCACCATCACCCTTTACCAATTTAATATGAAAAGAGAAAAAACCCACACATTTTATGATAAAATATCGAGTCGAAGTCAATGCTTTACGAGAGCTTGTTTAACTTTTTTTTTTTGTTTTTTTGTTTTTTTACAAAAACACTTGAATAGAACAAAACAACACTTGTTCTCTGAAAGCCTTTGAGTATGGGTGAGCGGGGGAGCAGTCTTCCATCTCAATAATCTGACATGCGTAGCCAGGAGAGAACCAAAGGACAGCACTGTATGCCGTGAAACGTGTTGCATTTTTTGTTTTTGTTTTTTTTGTTTTTCATTTTAAAGCAACATGTCTGGCCTATTTATTGTTTTGTTCTACTAAAACATTCCATTAGAAAATAGGTTCTATTGAACTCCATTGACCATAAGTAAATCTGTTTTAATTTGAATACAAATAATGTCAAATCAACATGTGATTTATTATTGTTTACCAAAGTGGGCATTTCGAACTCTATCTGACACAATAAAACAGCTCCACGGTTATTTGCAGCACTAACAAAACAAACAAACAAACAAACAAACAAACAAACAAAAAAGAAACCAAAACTGTTTGATTATATAAAAACACAAATTCAATGGGGGGAAAAGTCATAAACGAGTCTGTTTTAAAAAGTTTGCATTATTTTCGCTGCCATTAAAACAATCGTGGTGTAAATATTGCTGCCAGCATCTTGGTGCGCGGTGATTACAGGGCAGGAGGCGGTGTTGAGTCTCCGGAGTGCACGCGTTGGGCCCGCCCCCTGACTCACGCTGCACCAATCGCCTCCATCTGACTGGGATTAAGCGTCAACCAGAGCTCTTCTCTCACACTTCGGAGCACATCATCAACTTCTGAAAGGTGAGGAAAACAGCGCTGATTTCTGCTCCAGTTTAGCGGCCGCAGAGGCACCCAGGACGCGCACCGGCCGAACCAATGGAGAAATCAAAAAACTTTCGCATCGACGCGCTTCTGGCAGTTGATACACCCAAGGCGCAGACCTCTCCGCTGGCACTTGTGACTTCCCTGTCTTCCTCCTCCGCCTCCTCCTCCTCCATCCCGTCGTCTGGAAGCGGAGCTGCTCCGGAGCTCACAGCTGCCGCCGAGTCTTTACGCGCCGAGACGCCGTCTCCGCCGAGGATTTCCACCTGCGGGCTGATACCCAAACCGGGGTTCCTGAACAGCGCGCACGGCATGGTAGGACTACACCCGCAGAACAGCGCGGGGATCCCGGCGCAGGCTCTCTACGGCCACCCCATGTACACATACTCCGCCGCTGCGCTCACGGGCCAACACCCCGCGCTGTCCTACACCTATCCGCACGGCTCGCATCACCACCACACCAGTGATCCCATTAAACTGACAGCCAGCACCTTCCAGCTGGATCACTGGCTGCGAGTGTCCACAGCTGGGATGATGCTCCCAAAAATGTCCGATTTTAATGGTGAGTTGCAGAGCATCCTGATCATTTCTCTCTTATTACTTAGGACTAGGGTAAAGTTTTTATTTAAATTGCCAAGTTTAAAAACTAAATAAGAAAAAAAAAATGCGTTGGAAGAAAAACCTGCAATAATGAAGTTAAAGCAAAAATATCAAAATGCAAAATAAGTTTTCGAAGAATGTGCACATTGCTGTAGTAAATAATAGAGCATCTTTAGTGGAAAGTGGGGTATAGAAGTCCTCTAAAGGAACTGATTGCTGTATCTGTTTCATTCAATTTACAAAAATATAATAAAAAAATGGCACGAAGAAGCATAAAAATATGCTTAATACATCAGCCACCCAAACCCACCTGAACCCAAAGTTTAACATTTCATATTATGCTATTTAGATATATCAAGGCGCACATTTCCCACCAGATTGTGTCGCCTTGATGCGGAGGCTGTCATGCAGCTTTGGTTTTTCTGCAGAGGAACTAAAATGGACAGATAATGGACAGTGGGGAAAGTGGCAGAGGAATGTGAAAGCCACAGCCGACATGCGATTTGCTCAGCAGATACTGCCTTTTTGTTTTTGCTCACTTTAGCGGATTTGTTCAAAATTAAGAGGGCAGAAAGTTTGTCTGTGTATTCATACGTGTAAGTAACCTCTGACAGCATAAAATTTTATTTGAAGACTAGACACTAAATAGCTACAGCCTAAACATCTCTCAAAAACAGATTTCTTTCCAGGTAAACCTTTTTAATCATTAAAAAGGATTTTACACACACGCACGCACACACAAAACACCTTTTGTGCAAATCTCATCGTTTTGTCTTGCAGCTCAGACGCAGTCAAACCTGCTCGGAAAATGCAGAAGACCCAGGACTGCATTCACCAGTCAGCAGCTGCTGGAACTGGAGCATCAGTTCAAACTGAACAAGTATCTGTCGCGACCAAAGCGCTTCGAGGTGGCCACGTCGCTCATGCTCACCGAAACTCAGGTATAACTCAGTTCTGTACATTTTATTTAGCGATTGCAAGATGTATGACAAAGAAAAATTATTACAAGGAGACGAGGACCTGCTTTGCTTTAAAAAAAAAAAAAAAAAAAAAAAAAAAAAAAAAAAAAAAAATACGTGCAGCAATACTTGAAAACATACACTCCAATAATTTATCTTTTTTATATGTTTAAGCAATCTGTATTAAGCAGAAAGCAGAACTTTTTTCTACCCCATACACTGCTAAAACAGTTTAACATCTAATAATAACTTTGTTCAATTCGATCAGTTCCAAACAGTTTGCAACAGAATTCAACAATTTTCAATATCATTTTATTTAAATTAATTCATTTGATTTCTCAAATAAATTAGGTTCTAATGATTTGATTTCAAATTATCTTAGAACTGAAATACAACAGACATTATTATTTTGAATTTAGATTTCGTTAATCAAATAGAGAAACAACATTCACACAATCAACCATTCATAAAACACCAGGATAAAGGCATTTATGTCAAATTTCCAAATCCAGAATTGTCTTCCTTAAGATAAAAAAGCTACAAGTTCAGACTGATTATTACCAAATGCAATGGATTAGTTACTAAATATACATTTTCACAGCTGAAGTGCACACAAATTTTTTTTTATCATGTTTTTGTCATGTTAAACTTTTTCTCTGACAACCACACCTAAGACTTATCATTCATTGGCAACGACTGCCACAAGGTTACAAAGTTCAGCTTGCCTGTATGTTTAAGTTTAGCATTAAACTGAAAGCAATATGATCAACTCCTCTCACCCCCTATATGAGACTGTGGGGGCCTTAAGCAGCTCCTTCAGCAGCAGACTGATACACCCACAGTGTAGGAAGGAAAGATACCGCAGGTCATTCATACCAACTCCTGTCAGAGTGTATAACACCTACAACCGGTAATGTGGCACCAATAATTTATTGATATATTTGCACTACTTCCTGCCACTACTTCCTCTGTTCCCTCTCATCTATGCAATTATTATTTCATTGGGATTGTGCAGTAGCATAGTTTCTGATACATTATTTTTCTAGGTGCTACATTATTTTTCTAGGTGCAATATTACAGCTTTTTTTTTTAAATATATTTTTATACATTGTGCATAGCTTTTAGTTTATTTTACATAATGATTTGTTTATTATTTGTAATTTTGTTTTTTGCTGCTGTGACATGTGAATTTCCCCAGTGTGGGATTAATAAAGTGTATCTACTTCTTTAACTATTAGCACTGTTGCTATAAGGGGGATATAAACTTTTAAAATCTATTTTACCAAGGTAACGTGTTCAGCTTTCCCTTAGCAACCACAGCTAAAAAGTGCTGTTCATTTGCAATGACTGCCTCAAGGTGAATAAATTTAACTGGAAATTTTACTTTAGCTATAGTGCTGTTGCTAAGCTAGCTAAAGCTGGACAAAAACTTAAATTCTTGCTCCAACACAAAACTTTCTGAAATTTTGTGACAGTTGTTAACCTTCATTTAGTTGACATATTTAATCATAATACAATGCAAATAAACATATTAACTGTGCAATTCTCTGGCGGATGCACCACAAATGAAAATTACAGCTAACTAAATCAACACCTTCAGTTAAACTATAATGAAAATGTTTGAAATAGATTTGTTACCAAAGCAGCAGCTGATGTTTAGATGTCACAATTATTGAACATTATATTTACAAACCAATGTACTCAATTTAAAGTTAGCAACATAATTTTAATAGCTAATATTTATTACCCTTTAAAATCTTTTTTGTAGTGTAGTTCCACAATCAAAGCTAGTGTTTAGGCCTATTTCATCCATTTGATCAAACAAAGCCTTTTAACCATAACAGATATGATAGATGGCTTTATGTCAACATCTTTTCAGCTTTCAACAACATTTACAATTGGTTTATATGGTAATGTCATCTTTTTGACAAATTTTGCTTAGGGTTTTGTCAACTTTTACAATTTTAGCATTGTACAGCAACTATACTAAGAAAGACCCAGCTTATAATGGCTTTACTTAATGGCTAACGATTAAATCATAATTGTTAAAAACCCCAAAATAGAGTGAATGAGATTTTGGCATTCTTTTAGTGCTCTAAAAAATGAAGTGTTTGAATTTAATGAATGAAACTATCACACATTTTTAGTGTACAGTTTATTCAATATATTTAAGTAGACATTATGTAAATGTAACTGCTAAATATAATTAATTGAATTTATTTAAGTCTAACCACGATCATTTTGCTCATATGGTTTGTCCTCCAATATTAGAAAAAACAATAAATACACACCTGTTTATAACTTAGGTGTAAAGCATTAGTGAAGTAGCATTAAATCGTTTATATTAGTTTTTATAAGGTTAAGAAGCTTAACTTGCCAACAAGTTTGATATTACCATTAGCACTGTTGGTAAACTAGCTGAAGCTGGATACAGAAATTAACTATTGCTAAAAACATCTCCTTTCTCAACCAGAGGTTTTAACAATACTTAATCTTTTACTCTCATTATATATTCAAACCATAATTTATCAGCCTTACTCTTGATAAACGCAGCACACAAAAAAATCAGAATAACTGTTTACTGCAGTGATCAAAATGTTTAGGTAGAATTTGGTGCCAAAAAAAGAAAAAAAAAACCCTTAATGTTCTTAGAATTCAACTATTATTCAACATCACATTTACAAACTCAAATACTCAATTGAAAGTGAAATAATTGTGATGGCTTATATCCTTTAGGAGTAGTGCAGATACCAAAAGGAATATAGCCTGAACAAACGTCTTTTCAACTTTTCCTTTCCAATTTCACTTCTTTGGATAGATGGATGTGTTATTTTTTTTCTATGTCAATTCTATGAGATTTTGCTCAGATACAAGAAATTCTCCAAGTTTCTGTTTTGTCATATACAGCAACATTACTAAAAAGACTCCTAAGATCACCTCATTTTAAGGACTGCTGTGTTTAATGAAGAATTGACAGAGATGCCTCGAGAAAGCTCTGAAGGATGGCTCAATGGGGGCCATTTTTAATTTTGGGATGGCCCACCAAAAGCCATGAAGAAATTTCAAGAGTTTTGTTATGCTGTTGTAAATCCAGATTACTCAAGTTGGCAATTGCAGTTTTAAAACACTTTTCCAATGTTTATTTTATCTTATTTTAATTGTTTTACGTCATTTGTGAGATTACATTGGGTTTAGAAAAGTGCCCTACCAGCACCCCCTTGGTGGAATCTCATCTTACTGACTGTTTTATGATCATTTTTAAACCCCATATAGATTAAATATAATATAAACAGCAACAAAACTGAAAAAGGCCAGTTGGATCATCTCACTGCTGTCGTGATTTTACTTAATTTATTGCTTTATATACTTTATTATATTAAGTAGCCTGATGAAAAAGAAAAACATTTAGTCAGGTTTTTAATTTTTTTGTGACAACCCCCTTGACACTGAGCTCAGAAAATTCGGTGTCAGGTGGACTGGTGACTTTTACGCACATTTTACGCACCGTTATTATACGGGGTTTTTTTTTTTTTTTACGTTGTTTTGAGCATTTCAGGTTAAAAACAAGTGATAGCAGCATTGGTAAATGGAATTGTTAATGAAAAAAAATTAAGCAAAAAAAAATCTTTTTTTTTTTTTTTTTAAATAAAACGATATAAAATAAATAACACCTCAGACTGCAAACGCTCGGTGTCCATGTATATCACTTTTCTTTTTCAGCCCAGAAAATAAGTTAAAAATTTGATTTAGCTAAAATGTTCAGTCTATAAAAGTTAGGCTTGGTAGTCCGATAGTCAACTCTAATCACATTTGAACCATTTTGGACATCAATAGCTATCTTTTCAACCTAAGGGAGTACAAAAAAAGAAAAAGAAAAAAAAATCGCTTTTTAAAATCATTTTACAGCAGCTACTAAAAGGTTCAGCTGGATAAACTTGAGATGTGGTGGCATTGCTTAATAATTTCTGAATGTTACGAAATATTAGAGATTTTATAAAATAAAGAAGTCCATTAAATAAGTTTGGCAGTGTTTTTTTCTTTCAGCAATAAAAATATGAGCTGATTTTGCACACCTTTTTAGCCATTTTTATATTATTTTTGGAGACAATTTTGATAGTCTATACAAAGGAGTGGCATTTAAAAATAAGACCTGCTTTTGAAAAATGAAATTATTGTTGTGGTGGAGAATAAACGTAAAGAACTCTGTACCTTAAGATGCGTGCTTGATATTTCGATTTTTTGTTTTCACCTATAATCTCGCTACATGGATGTGGAAACCATGGTGACGTGCGGGAAAGAAAGTGGTCTGTATTAACCCTGCTTTAGCCAATTTTTTTTTTTTTTTTTTTTTCTCAATTTCATTCAATGGAGAAATGTAAGATTATTTTTCTTAGCGCTGAAAATGGCTAAAACACTATTACAAAGAGAAGTGACGTGAAATCAGGTGCAAATGGAAAACTGTCTGAAAAGATCCGAGAACAATGATGTCAAATAACCTCTTTGACGCTTCTGTCAGATGAACCATTGGCTCCTCCTCTCCTCAGGTGAAGATCTGGTTCCAGAACAGACGCATGAAATGGAAGAGGAGCAAAAAGGCCAAAGAGCAGGCCGCCCAGGAGGCCGAGAAGCAGAAAGGCACCGACAAGAGCGGCCAGGAGAAATCAGACGGACTTGAACAGTCGGATTATCACAGCAAGACGGACTCAAAAAACGGCAGAATAAGAGACTTCAGAGACAGCGACGACGACGAAGGCGACAGTTTCTTGTACAACTCGTCGGACTGCTCTTCGGACGAGGAGCGGAATCACAACAGCGACGCCAGTCCGCAGCCTTAACTGAGCTGATCTTTCATTTACTGACTCTGGGAAGTTTAACTGTTTAAAAAAAAAAAAAAAAAAAAAAAAAAAAAAAAAAATTGCAGCTGCATGTAATCCAAGAATTTTCCTATAAGAAATACGCAAAAAAATGACGCTGATTTTAAAAAGAAGCTATAAATCAGAAGACCTGCATTTTCTTTAGGCTATGCTCATTGCGCACCCACATAGACACTGCATGAAGCCTCGAGTGGGTCAGAATTGGCGAGATTCTGCGGTTATGTTTGGTTTGTCAAGGAAAAAAAAACATGATTAGAAGGGACCATAAAACAAAATTATCCAAAGCAATATGACAAATGAAACGGAAAATTATTTTTCTATAATGTATTTATACAATAAATTGCTCATAAATGCATGCTAAAATAATTGTTTAGCCTTCATCTTCCTGCAAATACTGTAAATTAGAATGTTCTTTTTAACTTAAAATTAAAATCAGTTAATGTTTTGGCGCATTCTTTTCTTTTTTTTTTCTTTACAGAAACACAGTGGCTCATTCATGATTTACAGGGAGTGTTTGAGCCTTGTGTTCCCTCTCTTTGCTCTGACAGCTCGGGTCATGGGAATCACTGTTAATAGCGCTGTCGGATCTGTGCAAACGGCCAGTGAGAGCAAACAGCGAGCAGGCAGTCAGACAGAGGAAACATTTCACACCACACCGACAATAGGCTCGTATTAATACACCCTTTAAAAGGAAGGAAAACATGGATGCTGCAGGAGATGGTTTCCTGTAGACTGGAGTGATTTTAAGGTAAGATCAGCAGCTATAGATCCTGTAACGTCTGTTCAAAAATCGTTTTGTCATTTTCTTTGAATATCTGAGGTTAGATGAACAAAAAGAATGTAAGAAAGTTAAAAAAAAAAACAAAACAACAGAAAACATCTGCTTGTCCAGTTTAAAGATATTATCCAGTGGTGTCATTTGTTGCTTACATTGGCATTAAAACACAGCTGGGTAACTAGGTATGAATTTCTACCACAGAGTTTCATGAAATATAAATATTTCTTAAAAAGAGAACAGAAGAGAGAGAGAGCTAATTTTGCTTGTGTGCATTCCGGTCAATGACATCACAGGAGGCACAAGAATCGCTGATCAGCCAATATCAGCAAAATCAATGGCACAGGAGTTACTTTTAACAGATTTTGCCACTGATTCTAAAGCATTTAAGTTGCACTTTACATGTTAGTGCTAGAGTTTGACTGTAATGACAACCAAACAATGATGGAGACTGGCCTAGACAGAAAAGCTGAAGCTAATGCTGACAATTGTCAGATAGAGGAAACAAGTAAACACATCTGAATGAGGAATTTGAGCTTGAACATGTGACTATAGCAGAGAAAAACACAAAAGGAATCACTGATAACAGCTCTGGTGAGACACCATGTGTGATGTCACCAGAGGCATGAAGGTTTGTTTTTGGAAGTGTGGATTTTAGCTTGATTTAATGTTGATTAACAACTAAACCGCGAAACAAAATAGATAAACTCACCATAACCTAAAGTGAGTTTGGTTGATTTTACAGAAAAGTCTAGCAAGTAGGTTCAAAACAGACATCTTTTACTGACACTGTCATGTTATTGTCTGAAAAAGTTCGTTTTTAACTTTTGTCTTCTTTTAACATGACTTTACAGCGAACCATTTTGGTACAATGTGGGACACTGAGAGGATTTTGTGTTTCTGCAGCGATCACTGTTGATACACAGCAACACCTGAGAGATTTCTGCACCATTTATACCAGGTTTACTGAGTAATCTGTTGGCTATCTTTAGCTGTTTGCTTTAGCAGGCTAACCTAAAGTTCAGCTGAGGGTCAGCAGGTAAAAATCAAGCTTTAGTTAGCTTACAGATCTATTTCTTAACAGCAGGTTTTGTTCTCCGTTGAGTCTTTTGGCTCTAATACAGCACACTACAAAAGTCATCGCACTAAAAATTGAGACACACACTACCACTCAAAAGTATTCACACCCCCTAAACTTGAATTTTGTCACAGTACAGCTTTGATTTATTTTATAGACAGACACAAAGCTTGTGATGATTGTGCAGTGGAAGTATATAACATTTTTTAATTTATATAAATATATGCATCTCAAGTTTTCTATAGCTCCTCTTGCTATTTAGTGTATTGTATTTAGTTCTAGTTTTCACTAACACTGACCAGCTTTGATTTCCACGCTGAAAAAAGCCCATCCCCACAACATGATGATGGTGCCACCACTGTGCTTCACAGTAGGAAAGGTGTGTTGAGGGTTATATACAGTGATAGTTATTTGCAACACACATTATTTTCTAATTTTGTGACTTCCATATTTATTTAATTTAGGGATTTCAGAGTAAATCGGGTCTGAAAACATAAGCATGGTTCACTTTGTGACAAATTTTGAAAATCATAAATTATTTTCCTTTCCAGTTAAAATTGGGCAAAATCACAATAAATGTTTCGATTGGTTGTAACATGACAAAATGTGAAGAGGTTCAAGGGGTGTAAATACTTTTGCTTTTAATCTATTTTTTTGAACACATCATTGCATGTTTGGCTTCAAATGGAAAAAGCTCCAACCTCCCATCAGCAGCAGCCTACTTTATGAACTACTGACAAACACTTGATCCGGTTGACCCGGCCAGTTCCTGACCCCCAGGCTGCCCGCTCCACGGCTTTAGAATAATACAGGCATCGACAGAGCTAATTTATAGGAGCAAGTATCAAATGTAACAGAATGACTCTGCTATGCAAACCATGTGGGAAATATACTGGTGTCAGCAGGCGAACAGGACAGGCCATATATTCAGTGTCCCCAGGTCATTTTATCAGGGCGTGTAAACACTGAACGAGCAACGCCACAGCCTCTCACTGTTCAGGTCAAGAAACACAGCCAAGTGGAAAAATCTACAAAGCATACAGTTAAAGATCAGTTGAGTTATAGATGTAAAAACGTATTTTTTGCTCGCAATAGAAAGAATACACACAATAAAGTCAAGCTCTGACTGCACATCGCTTCCAATACGGCAGTCATGTTAAAACATAAGAAAGAAAAAGAAGTCAATTGAACAACATTATCAGAAAAAGTTATGTGGAGAAAAGCTATTTTCCTTCTTTATAAACAAATGGACAAAGATAAACTCTGATAGTGTATGTTGCAGATGAAAACATAACAGGTTTGTTCTTACAAACAAATCAAAGAATGCAAAATGTTTTAGTTGGTTGTTGCAGATCTCCAGAGGTGGATCTCACCCCTGCATTTCAGCATCCCAGAGTCATTTTTACTCAATTTGAGTGTTTTTAGATCTTTCTTTGTGGATTTATTTCAGCCCAATAAGCTCTTAACACCACACTTTATGTCTGTTTTACAGTTTGAGCTTGGTATCTTTAGTTTCCATAGCTTTGGTGGCGACCTTAGCACGCTCCTGCAGGAGTGCGGCATGCCCGGCTGGTCCCTGAGACTGGGAGTTCTTCAGGAGGAAGTGACTGATGAAAAGCTTCAAGCCCTCTCGCAGCATCCCTAGCTTAGGGATTCCTGAAATCCTGGTGAGACGGAGAAGTGATATTTGTTATTAGATTTTCCAAAATGTCAAAGTGTAACAAACAATGATTTTACATGACCTTTCAGGTGGGGTCATTTACATTTTTGTATCACTTTAAAACAACATTTCAAAATCCTGGGAACTTTTCAACATTTGATCATGTTACAACCCAAACTTTCAAGAAATCTTAGTGGGATTTAATGTGATACACCAACACAAAATGTAGCATAGATATAAAGAGTAAAGAAAATGATCCATGGTTTTCAAAATTTCTAAAATAAAAGTCAAAATAAATAAATATATAAAAATCTTATACGTGTGTCATACTGCAAGTCTTGAAGTCTCTACCAGCTTTGCACATTTAGGCACGACCGTGTCTCCCCATTCTTTTTTGAAAAACAACTCAAGATCAGTCTGATTGAAAGGAGAGCCTCCTTTTAAAGTCTTGCTCCATATTCTCAGTTGGTTTTAGCTCTGGACTTTGACTAAGCCAGAATCACAAACAAATATATTGATCTAAAGCACCGTAGCCCTGACCGCATGTTTACAGTTGCTATCCTGCTGGAAGGTGAACCTCTTGCAGCCTCAATAAGTTTTCTTTCAGAATAGCCCTGCATTTAGTTCCATCCATCTTCCTATCAATTCTGATTAGCTTCCCTGTCCCTGCTGCAGATGATCATCACCACTGCATGATGCTGCCACCACCATGTTTTACAAAGTAGATGGTGTGTTCAGGATCATATTTTGTGTAATTTTCCAGGCCAAATTTCATGTGACCAGAGCACCTTCTTTCACATGTCTGCTGTGTCCTCTAGTGGGCTAGTGGGCTTTGTTCATTAATGTGCTCGAACAAATCTCTGAGGCCTTCAGAGAACAGATCCATTTATACTAACATTAGACACAGGTGGACATTGTTTCCTGAAGTGTGAAGGGGCTGAATATAAATGCAAGCCACACTTTTTGTGGTATTTTTTGTTATCTGCATTTGTGTTGATCTAATACATAAAATCCTAATAAAATCCATTAAGTTTTTAGTTGTAATGTGACACAGTTCAAGTTCAGGTAGAATGAATACATTTGAAAGGAGGTGTATGTGCGGATTCTAATCATGACCAACAGCAACAGCCTTGATAAATCTAGTGAATATGTGTCTTTAACCTGTAACAACATAAATGTTTACTTTATATCTGATATAAATCTGGAAAAAAACGAAGCTCACCTCCCAAATATGCTGGCTATCTCCTCCGGCTCCGTTTCTTTCAGCAGCTTCGTCAGCACCTGACGTAAGAAGCGCATTTTGGGCTTATCTAACTCCCCAAACTCTATCACCTACACAAAGAAAGAGAAATAAAAGTGAAAAAGGCATGCTTTACTCTATTTATGACAGAACATGGAAACAGAAAATGAATTACTTACTTTGAGGATGGAGAGTGAGAGGCATTTCTTGTGAAGGAAGTGAGTCACCAACTGGACCAGATTGGTAAATGCACCGCTGGGAAGGTTGGACAGCTCTTTGAACTTGTCCCATAAGCAGAACTGGAACGTCATCTAGGAAAGCAGAAACTGTTCTTTGGTATCATCACTTAGTAAACAGTGACCAACACAAGTGAGGGTTTCAATACATATGCGTGCACACATCCATGGACATAACTAAAATTTCAACAGGTGTGCCACACTCTTGTTTTGTTCAAGGACAATCCACTATCAAAGTGGGGATGCAGACTGCAGTTGGGACAAAGTCCTGTGCAAAAGTTTTGAGTTATCGCTTTATTACTTTACAGTTTGCTTCTTAAGAGCCAGACTTTCTTCATCCTTTGAAGTTATCATAATCAACATATTGAATGCTCTTTCAATCATTACTGCCCTGAATTTTTTCAGTCAAATGTCGGTTGCTAGTAAAACCACTAAGCAGGGGCAGCTTGAAGTATAAGCAAACTTTGCGACTGCTATGGGCCTCCTGAGGCCATGAGGGCTCCAAAAAGAGATTTAAACTCTCAAAGGACACAATGACAAAAACATCAGTCGTACACATAAAGAGGTGCAGCTCAATAAGGTAAAATATCAGTGAAAAATTTATTTATTTTAGTAATTTAATTTTAAAAGAATTGTAATTCCTATAGATGTATGCTAAGAGTTTCTGTTAATTATGATCAATACAGTTAATGAGCAACCACAGTTTCTTAGAAAAGAATATTAAATAAGACAAAAAAGCAAAACAAAAAAGGCTTCAACTCTTCCTGTTTCTCGTGTACCTAAGAGACACTTTTTCCTTTCACTCAACTGTCCAATTAATATGCTTGGATAACGGCATCTGTGGCCAGACAACTGCGATAGTGATTATTTTAACTTTGGTGGTTTTGGTTGTTTCATATCAACTTTTCTGGCTGTGAAAAAGAGTTGTATGCATGGGTTGGGCCTGACAAACTGGGGGGCGTTTCGTACCTGCTTGGACACCTGATAATTTAAAGTAAGTTTCTATAATATTTTCATACTTTACTGCATGCACCTTTTGGAGACTCAAGTAAATACTTTTCACCAGTTGCTCAGATATTTTCTGGTTTGGTCAGAGGGTGGTAATTTCTTAAACTTCATAAGATCTGACTGACCCAAACAATAATCAGGACCACAAGAAACTGAATTAGGTTGGAATTCAAAAACCTTGAAATTAATACACAATAAAATTGTTACAGGTGAGATTTTAGAGCTTTCATCATTACTTACCATCAAATTTCATTAAAATATTAGACCACCAGGATTAAATAAACTGATAGTGGGCAAGTACATGAGTAGGAAATGGTTTAAGGTCTTCAGAAATGTTAGTTAAAAAAAAAAAAAAAAAAAAACACATACACAAAGTCTTCATCTTGCATCCAAGAACATATCTTCCATAACTTATGCCGAATTTTCTTTTTTTGTGCCAAACTTTGAACAATTTCCTCCAGAACTGTGAGTTTAATTTCGACGTCAAAAGGTTAACTCTCAGAAGCAGTGAGTGACGACATCTCCATCCAGTTTCCATGTGAAGCGCAAACAGTCCCAGCAGCTTCATTTAAAGCTCTTTGATCAGGACAATGGCCACTGGTCTCTGATATGAGCTGCTGGCTACCGTGGCAGTAGTGTTGGGAGTGTGATCTCACAGCCGCATTGTTTGCACTCAAATCAGGAGCGAGAGGTGTTAGAGTCTCTCACACTGCAGAGGTGAACTGGAGGCCACAATCAGATTGCACACAAACACAGACTGGGTGGTCATTTAAATGTGTAAGTGATTATTTATATAGCACTTTTCATACATTCAAATGTACTGGCACTATAACTACAGTAAATGAGTCATTTTAAATCGAAAATATAATAAAATAATATAAGACTATTATTTTACAAATAAAATACAATTTTAACGTGAGTAAACAAGCATCTCTAATTTTATATAAAGTATATAAGGTAATTTCAGTTAATTATTATCTAACCAAAAAATTGTTTCCATTGTGTACACTACCTCATCTGATGCTGATTATAGCTTAAACTTTAAAAACTATGTTATAATGAGTAACTCTGCATCTAACATATGATATATTGCATGTTTTGCATTATCCGTACCTGGAAGCGTCGATCTTGGGAGCAGAATTTCTCTCCGAGAACGGCGTAAAATGCGTTGAAGGATTTCTCCTGCAGGCAGCAGTCCATCAGAACGTGGATGATCTCTCTCTCCTGCTTGTCCTTCAGGCCCATTCTTCACCAAGAAAAAACAAAAAGAGCTTCAGAAAAAAAGAAGAAGAAGAAAAAAAAAATCTAGCTTAAAGTGGATGAAACTACTGACACAAATAGGAAATCATAATTCTTTTGGAGAAATTAACCCCATGAAAGGACAGTCACATGAGCCGAAACGAACCTCAACAATTTCTCGAAAGCATCCAGGTAGTCCTCGCTGGTCATAAGGACACAGAAGATGTTTCTCCTGACCTCAGTGTTCATCCTCTGTTTCCTCGCCAGCTCTAACACTTTCTGGCTGAACTGAAGGAGATGGAAGACAGCAAAAGGAAAAAAATTAAGCATTGTATGTTCGGGTTTGGTTATTTGTTTCGGATCATAAAGTGGCATCCAGCTCAATGGTGTTTGGCACCGACCAGATTTCAAATGTTTGAACTTTCTCAAATCCAGATGTAACATTGTACTGAGTAACTTGTTATGCTTGTATGGGTCTGTCACAGAATACATTTAATTAGGATTTCCACCTCTGCCTGTTTCTTTCTTTTTACACAGTTGCAGGAGTGGGTGGGTTTATTGTTTTTTTTTTTTTTTTATACTCAGCAATATTTTTAATAATATTAAAATGTTTCTTAAATACAATGTAAAAAAAAGAAAAAGTGGCACTTCTTCCTCTGAAATTTTCCAACCCAAAACCTCATTATCTATCTATCTATCTATCTATCTATATATATATATATATATATATATATATATATATATATATATATATATATATATATATATATATATATATATATATATATATATGTGTGTGTGTGTTCCATTAATATTTTTTTATTTTAATAAATAGCTTTAAAAATACACCAAATAAGATATTACATGTTAAAAATCTTAACTACATCTAATTCTGTTCAATTACCTGATCAATATCATAAACACAAAGAAACAGAACAGAGCCTTATGATTATCAATAAACATTATTTGAGAACAATTGAGCTGTATCGGCATGCAGCTTTCAGATATTTTTCAGGACATAATGGTTCTGCAAGTTATCATGTAGAACATGATAACTTGAATTTGAGTTCACTATTAGGTTTAAACTGGTCTATTATGGGGACAATTAGGTTTAAATTGGTCTATTATGGGGACAATAGAACTGGTAGAAGAATGTCAGAACTGGCAGAATGACATCTGGTCATTTTTAACTGAAGGTAAAGTCATTGTATAGTCTTAGGTTGATTTTCTGGATTCATGCACTCATGGAGGACCTCATCATGCCATGCAAAAGTATTCACGCCTCTCGAACTGATCCACATTGTGTCACATAACCGAAAGCCTTAATGAATTTTATCAGGATTTTATGTGACAAACCAACACAAAGTGGTGCTTAACTGCATAAAATGAAAGGAGCAGGATACATAGTTTATTTTTTTAATAAATAAAAATCTGAAAAGTATGATGTGTATTTTTTTTTTTTTTTTTTAGCCCCTATTGAATCTGATACTCTTAAACAAAACCCAGTAAAACTAACTGCTTTCAGAAGTCGCCTAAATATTGAGCAGAATTTCTTTGTTAATTGAGTCCAACTGTGAGTGATTTAATCTCAATGTAAATACAGCTGTTCTGTAAAGGCCTCAGAAGTTTGTTAAAGCATTAGGAAGGTTAACGAACACATCATTCACATCACTGTTTGTGCACCAACATATAATGTGAAAAAGTCCAAAAGGTATAAATTCCTCAAAGCACAGGATGAATAATTTGTAAAAGACTAGCAGATTGGTTTTGTGGTATTGACTGAATGATTAAAAGGCAAGTGACAACAAGAATCTGGGACAAGACCCAGAGGGAGTAAGCAGAGGGCATCCGAAACTGAATGAAGGCATTAGAATACACTTTGGTTAAAATGTTCCTGTCATTCATATCATATTACACGGCTCTATTACTCTACCTGTCCTTCGGCAGCACTCTGCTTTGAGGTTGTGTCATCTTGCTTGCTGATCATGGGCGCTCCGCTCCACGACGAGCCAACGATCCACCAGCGGCCCACCTGCTCCGCTTTCAGGATGTTTTCCAGAGACACCCTCAGTTTCAGATCACTGCCTCCAGCACTGTTATGGATCTGGGTACCAAACATTAACCATTTACCAGCAATTAGTAACATTAAATTAATGTAAAAGGTTTAAAATAGAAAAACACTAAATGAGTGTAATTTGGTAAGAGTTTTAATCGTCTCTGACTACAACATCAGCACTGATGACAGGGGATAGGAAAGTGGGACTCTGGTGCCCCCTGTTGGTAACACAAAATACTGTGAATGGTAGCAATTAAAAAGAAGGATCCCTTCACACTGGTAAATGTTATACAGATCTAGATAAGTATAGAAACACAGAATATGGGAACATGTTTAGATTTCCAGACTTTGTTCCCTATGACTTTCTCTGAAAGCTGTATTTGTCCATCCAGCTATCTTGTACCAACATTCTCTGTGCTCATGCATAGTGCACTTTTGTTTTCATATTTAAAAACTGGCTAAAATTGACTGAAAACTCTGGAAACTGGAATCACAATGAAAAAAAAAATGTGTAGGAACCCTGCCAACCTGGCTGCAGTTTCATTAACGTGAACAGGTAAGGATAGGCGAGTCCAGTCTCATCATCACCCACCAGAGTCCTCTGCAGCTTCCTCAGTCTCTCCACAGGCTCCGGATCATAGCCTGGGATCTTCCTCATATCGTTGTTCTTTAAAGCCAACATGGTTTCCAGCATGAATCGCACCTGGAGAGAAGTTAACGAGTCTTTTAGCAGCCTCGTAGGCTCGCACGTAAAAATCAAGCAAATTTAAAAATGCAATAATCGACTGACGTTAACTTTGCATGGCCTACCCTGGTTTGATCTTTGAACTTTGCTCCAGTTTCGCTGGCCTTACGCTGCGCTTCGGAGATGAGCTCCTTGAGAGCGAGAGCATCGTCCTTCCTCAGGCCAAAGCCGACGTTCCTCAGCACAAACAGAACTAACTCGATGTCCTTCTCTGAGAACGTTCCCACCAGTAGCTTCAGAATGTCAAAAATGAGGACAGAATGCACCACCTGGAAGTTATAGAGGTGAGCGACGATGGCGATGAGGTTGTCGCACTCTTTGTCCTCGCTGGAGCTCTTGTAGACCTCGTCAAACCTGCGCACGACTGTCTCGAGAAAATGGGCCCCTACCTGGAATGGGAGACAATGTGATCAGCTTAAACCGACATGTAACACACCCTGGACCTGCAAGACCGTGCACGTCTGTAGTTATGCAGTATGTACACATTTTCCAGGCAAAAAAATACCATACAGTCAGAATTCAGGCCATTTTGGAGCTCAGATTTTAATTATGGAACCAATAAAACCCACAGGCCGTAAGGATGGATGGAGCGACTAATAGACGGTAGGATGGATGAAAGGACCAAAGGAAGGAAGGATGGGTGGAAGGAAGGAAGGACACATGGAGGGATGGATGGACAGTCAGACAGATGGCCAGACTGACAGATGAAGACAACACTTCTATGTGCATATTTTATTTTCAAAATATCAAAAAAATGCAGACTGGAAGGAAAAAATATTTTTAAAAGACTGAAATATCGATCATATTAACAACGGGACTGCGGAAAAAGTCTGGAAATATGAATTTACTGTTCATTCATAAATTCCATATTTACCTTAAGCTGGAAAGCCCTTAAATCAATTTCAACCTTTTACAGACTTTTTAAAACTTTGTAGGAACCCTGTGCGATAATCCCAAAGGGAAATTAAACTTTATTTAACAATGTGATCCTAGTGATTGATGAAAAAATACAAAAACTAAATCAAACCTGTAATAAATAACTGGAAGAAATACTCATTGCTTTTGAGTTATTCCAAAGATCTTTAACTCAGAAGTTAAAACATGTAAAGAAAGAAGATATTTTTGAACAAAGGGCCAAATCAGCAATGAAATACCCAAAGCTAATATGAAGAAAAGAAGTACCTTGTTCTCACAAACTGCTTAAGTCCTCTTAATGCAGCAAAGGTATATGTATGTATGCAAGACCAGAAAGACAATCAAACTCGCAAATCTGTATGACACACATTCCTGCTGTCAGTGTTGCCGTCTCTCATTTCAAATCTAAAGAACTTGAGGCGAAGAACTGCAGGTCCTCACCTCCAGCCCCACGGCATGGTGAAGGATGCTGACAAGCAGCACATGCTCCATCAGCAGCCTATCGGGCATCAGGGTTGGAGTGACGCAGGCTGCGAGCAGCACGTCCGTCAGGGTGTCGTTCATGTCCTTCCTGCTGCAGCTCATGAACAGCTCCTCCAGCTGACCGCAGATAAAGACCATGTTGGGCTCGCTCAGCCTGAAAATGTGACATTGATGACAATAAGGAGGATTCCCGAGAATGAAGATTTCAGTTTAGGAAACATGAGATGAGGATGGGATGCTGGTCTATTAGCAGATGTCTACTTTATCCATTCCCAAACCAGTTTTGATGGATGTTTGGAATCATTGTCATGTTATAACACTGAATTATAGCCAAGCTTCCACCATATGATGGAAATTGTCGTGGTTATTTGAAAGAAAATAGGTTAAGGAACGCATTTGTCTCTCTCCACAGTAAAAAAAACATTAACGTGTACTGCGAGGGTGCCAACCAAGACAAAAGCCACAGCAGTTTCTATATTTTAGATAAATGTTCAAGAATTTTAAGCAAGCAAAGTTAAAAAAAAAAAAAAAAAAATGAAGCCATCTTTACAACATTGTTAATGCTGTAAAAATTAAAAAAAATTTGATGTTAAAATGTTGATAAAACTGCCATGTAAGTGGTTAAATTCTCAAAATTCATGAATATTTGATGTGGTGAACACTGAAGTTATTGATTGGATTCCTAAGACATAACTGTAAAAAAAAAAAATAATAAAAATACATGTTAATATTAAAAAGATTATTTGTTTTTACCTGAAGGACCCAGGCTGAGTAAGTTATTTACAACTTAAAATTAAAATTTAATTTCAGTTCAATTTATTTGTATAGCGGCGATTCACAACTAATGTCGTCTTGAGGCACTTTACAAGAAAAAAAAAATCAATTTAATCAAACATACATTCCAATTGATCCTAGTTATCAAGCAGTACAGAAAGCTCAATTAATTATTCAAAGTAGTTCAAAAACTTTCTAAGGAAACCCAACAGATTGCATGGAGTTATTAATTAATCAGAACTAATGTTTCAAATTTCTGACACTCCTATGATTGGATAATAACCCAATTTATGCATATACAAGATGTGGAAAATATACTTTTTTGTGCTTTCAAGAGCATTTAAAGGTTTAAGAATTCAGAAATTAATCGTCTATGAACAATTTGCACATATAGGACGGGGTAAAAATAAACCACAACTTCTTCTAATTTTCCTACCCTAGCCTAGCATTTAAAGGGTTAGAAACTCAGACAAGTCTTTACTAATGTAATATATGTTGATGACTGAAGTAAATGATGGCATTTATTGAAAAAAACAAAAAATTAAAAAGATATGATGCAATATTTCAAGCACAACCTATAACAGAGCATTTTTGTGTCCAAGGAAGAAAGACTGAACTAAAAATGAGGGGAACCCAAAAGGTTAAATATTCCATGCCATGTATCACTGTCTGAATTATTTGTGCTGCTCCAGGAGTGTTACCTGTTCAGCAGGCCTTTCACTTTCCTTTTCAGCTTTTCCAGCTCAACTTTACGCTTGTCATCTCCGATATTTCGCAGCTGAGGTGGGACATACTTGCCAGTCCATGAGGTGCCCTTCAAAAAAATATATGGACATCATATGCAAGATGTTAACTTTGGAAAACTATAAAAAGCCATGTTGAGTCAACTTCATTTGTTAGCACATTCCAGCAATAAGGCAGTTTCAAAGTGATTTACATCATAAAACCACCAATTATGAAACAAGCAACAAAATTAAATGAGTTAAGAATCTAAACTCACAGCTTCTGATGTTGTGTCAGGACGGGAAGCTTCTTCCTCACTTTCCCCCTCACCGTCAACTGAAGCAGCATCAGAACCACTTTCATTCATATCACTCTCATCATCCATCTCCTCTTCCTCCTCTTTATCTTCTTCACTCCCTATCTCTTCTTCTTCAGCACCATCACTTTCCTCACTCGCCATGTCGTCCTCCGCTTCCCCATCTTCGTCCGACACAGGAGAGTCATCCTCATCCAGCTTTTCAAAGTTCTCTCTAGCAGTGTCCATATCCTCATCTTCATTAAACTCATCATCGTACATTCCTGCTCCTGATGAGCCAGAGTCCAGGACTCCAAGGATGTAATCCAGTCCATCGGTTACAAAGGACTGAGGGAGACTTTTCTTGTTTTTCCGTTTGTTTAATCCAAGGCATCGCTCTAGCTTTTTTATCTCCCTGTCCTCTTGCTCATTTGCCTCCAGCAGAGCCATTTTTCTGGATTCTTGAAGCTTGTTAATTTTCTTGCCTTTCTTGGAGAAGGCTTTGGATCCAGATGGCTCTAATTTCTCTGTAGGAACCTCAGCAGGGTTGCTTGAAAGAGTTTTTTTCACTTCCTTTTTTATTTGATCAGTTTTCTTCTTCTGAACCTGGTGCTGGCTTCCAGATTTGACTTTCAACTTTTCACCAACATTTGAGGCAAAACTGACGCTCTTTTTCCCTTCATAGTGACTTTTCATTTTGGCTTTTTTCAGTCTTCTCTTTTCTTTGCGTAGCTCCTTTCTGGTTTTGGTTTTCACGGATCGCAGCCTCTGGTCCCTGTCTGCTTCTTCCTGACCACTTTTATTTTTAACAAACTCGTCCACCGCACTCATGTACTTCTGTAGGACCGCATTTCCCTTCTTCTTCTTGCTGTTCTGCTTCCATTTGCCCCCTTTCATTTCAACAAACAGCCTGGACCTGAATAAAGTTAGCCTAACGAAGTTAACTCAGATCAGCAACACTAAAACGTAAAGCATGAATAGCTACAGTCAGTATAAATAATCAAATAACACTTTTCCTATTTTGATCAAATAAATACCCGAAGCTGCACATGCCTTTCCATGAGGGCAGGATCGTTGACATGACACGTGACTATTTACTTCCGGGTTGCGCTGCAGAAGTAAAAAATACGTTAAGGAGATACGTCAAAGCGTCCGCCATATTGGGAGGGGAAACGCTGGCCAGTAAACCAGTAATGTTAATAGATAAAGAGGGAATATCATCAAGGTGACGTTTAAACATTCTTCATCAAACTTGCTTGAAGGTGAGCTACAATGCCAGAAAATCCACAAAAACAGCATCTGTCCCAAAGTGGTGGTTTCCTAAGAAAACCAGTTAACACTGGAGTACTTTAAAATCCAAAAATTCTATGATTTTTTTTTTTTTAACTACTTTAAACATGCTAGTCTTTTAAATCTACATTTGCGTCAAATATTTATAGCATTTGGTAATTATGTTTTGATTTTTTTACTCTGACTTCCAGTAGATTTACTTAAATCTACAGTTTTGATGGAAAAAAGCCAACAAAAATACGAAAATAGTTCCCATAAATTACATTTCAAGGAGTATTTGTGCATTATTACTATTAGGCCAAGAGATGGCTCAGTGATTGGCAGCAACATTGCTAGCAATATTGCTTTTGATACATTATTTGTTTATTTATTTATTTATTTATCTGAATTGTCAGCAAACTCAAGTTCCATATGAAAAAAATGTCAGCTTCCCACACTCAATTTATGTATTGGTCGTTTTCCTCTTTATATGGGTCAGTCTTTAAAACAACTTCAGCCGAAAGAAATACTTATCAAACATTAGTTAGATTTTAATTCTCATTAAAGTACTTAATTTTGTGAAATTTTTACCCTTTAAAGGTCAGTATATTTATACAGAAATTATTTTAATTAAAAAAGAAAAAGAAAAAGAAAAACTAAAATACAAAAATAACAAATTTCCTAATTTTACATAAATCATTTTCCAACATTCATAATAACATTTATTTTAGGGGCAATGCAGCCTTGAGACATTGCCCTACATGCTTTGGATGGGAGAAAAGGTAGCACCATCTGCTGGACAAACAGATTAATAATTGATGGCTCGTCCAAATAAAATCTTGACAAAAGAATGTTATAGTTTAGGGGGTTTTGTGCAGATTAGTCATTGTAGACTAATTTGAAGAACTGAAATAGCAATTTTAGCATATTTTAAAGATAATTATACTTTGTAAACTTGAACTATACTTAATTATAAAACAAACAAACAAAAACAACAGTGGCCCAAATTGTTTATTCAGGGTTAAGTCATTGGACACAGTAAATAGATCCCGGGAACTGTTAAATTCACATTTTTCCTGATGTACCATTTCAGTATTAATTATGTATTTATTTCTCATTAGACATTATTGTTGTTTTATACATTTATACATTCAACATGGGTTTCTGCCCTGGGTAGTACACCATAAGGGACCCCAAAAATGGGGGTAAAAGTTACCAGTTGCATACTGAATAGTTTTTTTTTTTAATGCTTTTTGCATGTCTAGTCTGTGGGAATGGGTGACCTTCTTTGATTTGCACCATGTACTATATGAAATCATTGATCTAGACATCAATTGATGATGCTGAAATTTGTAACTAATCAGAGACGCCTTAAACACAAAAAAGTGTTGAAGAAGGAACATGCATTTGACACCACAGTGTCTCAGTATTTTCCACTGAGAACACTAAAAATCAAACCTCCTGGGGGGGAAACGTATAAATCATGTGTCTGTCTCAATATTAAAATCTTGCTTTTTATATACATAACTAAATGAAAATGTCCTGCTAATTTGTTTTAGATACAATAATTTCTAACTGGTTATTGTTACACTACTCTTTAAATACATTTGAGAATTAACTAACTAACTAACTAAATAAATATAAATAAATGTTGCTACATTCCCTTATCACAGAATAGCTACATTCATTGGTGCTTATTTGAAACTACCACTTTTATGTCAATAGAATATATTTCAGTGAAACTATGTAAAGGTTTGGACAGCCTTGCTAAAATGCTGAAGAGGTTCTATCAAAAAAGATTTCAACAAAACTTGTTTTTTTGTTTTATTTTTGAAGTTATTGATTCTATTTAGAAAAAGTTCTATTCATAAATGTAAGTGGTCTAATACCAAACCAAATTCACCTCAATTCAACTCTGAATTGAAAATCTACATGGAAATTTGAAAGGTTTAACAAATTGAAAGCCATGAGGAATTTAAACAATTTTAATGCTTTAAATATTTTGTTTGAAATACTTGACACCTCAAATACGTTCCACTATTTCTGTATTTTTTGTTGTTTGTTTTGTTTTTTTCTTATTACTGTTTTATTGCTAGTTTTCATAAGTATTCAGTTTGTATTCTTATGGTGTATACTTAATTGTATTTTATGTTAATACTGATAAATTTAAAATAAATAAATAAACAAAAAGTTTCCCTCTCCAATATGGCGGAAGTGATGACGTTCCAAAATGCCTGCAGTTTAAAAAGTCGACGCTTGGACATGACGCCCTTTATTTTGGGGCGTTTTTTTCTACTTAACACGGAGCAACCTGACTTAAACAGCCAAAACAGTTTGCACCCAGTGGAGAACCAGCTGGAGTTGTGTGGCTGTTGTTGCCAGTTAGGCAGGCTAGAATGTAGTGAACCTGTAGCCTATTTGTACTTGCAATATGAAGAATGGAAGAAGACGATGTTACCATCAGAGAGCAGAATTTTCACAGTCAAGTTCGAGAATACATCGTAAGTAACGGAGCTAGCTGGCTAACGTCCTCTATGAGCACATCAGTGGAGGCTAGCATTAGCTTTACTGGTCAGTCAGGTTGATTTTGGGGGGAATTATAAAGCGTGATGCTGCGTTTACACGTGCTCTCCAATGTTGTAAAAATGAAAATTAACACTTGCTAAATTAGTTTGAATTTAAACCGAATTGTGAGCATCGGTAAACCTCTTTAGCTTCATTTAACATTAGCCGCTGCTAGCTAGTTAGCGCATCAAAAGAAGTTCCTTCTTAGGACTATTTTCAGCACTTTTTAGATTTATAGCAATGTCTGTGGTTGGATAGAACCCAATTGACAACAAATCCTAAAGATAAAGAACGAAATATGCTGATGAGAAAACCCCGAAGGGCTTATAACGGCTTGTATTTTCATGCGTTGATATGTTCCAGTTTAAGTCATTAGTAATTTTAGTATTATTGACACAAACCATTGTAGATTGTGTCTGGGTCCACAGTTTGTCCGTCATTTTTGAAACATATTTTTGGAGAAAAGATGTTGTAGATATTTGACACATTTGTGTAGTTTTGGACAAGTAGGGGAAAAGTAAATTGATTGTTGTGTTATAATAAAAAAAAAAAACTACACCTTACTTTATCGTACATAGCAGTATTGGAAAGGGATGAAGATGGATAAAAAAAAAAAAAAAATGCTTATTTTATATTTATTTATAATGCCTGCTACCAGAGCTGCACTTTATATTGAATCACACTAGGAATTTCAGAGTTTCAATTTCTGCAATAATACAATTGCAAGGGAGTGCTTAGATGCAACAATTGGTGTATTGGAAGTGCCATGCATTCACGTTCTGCATGCCAGTGATGTATTAGGTCATTGGGAAGAATTATGCACTTCCCTTGATGCCCACACCTGATATTAATCTTACTGTGGAAGTAGTAATGCCAAAGTGATGCACGAAATAAAAATGTAACTGCATAATGATTATCAATAACATTATTCCATGTTTCCCTATTATCATGCTGTTCTACCTCCTCTTGCTCTAAGAGTGTATCGTTTTCAGGCACTTTAATGTTGTTACAGTGCAAGTAGTGCAAATTAAGAGAACTCAAGGGAATTTCCTGTATGGGCAAGTTCATAATTTCATATTTTCAAAGAAATAGTTTATACCCTATCAAATAGCTCTGCAGCAAGCAGACTCAACAGTTCAGCTTTGGCTTGTACATGTTGTCCTAAGCGTCTCTGCTTCTTAATATCCCATATCAACATGCCTAACCTTACACCAAGACTTGAAGTAAGTGTATCGTTTAGCAGTAGTGTTTCTGTGACTCAGTTTGTGGATGGGTTTACACAAGCATATTTGATGTTGCCTGTGCTAATTTTGCTCTCTGGAGTGCTTTTGGTTAGGCTTAAAATAGGTTAACATGGCTCTGTGACAAGAGGATATGCTTCTAATTGATGCATAGTCGGTGAACTTTCATGTAGAACCAGTTAAGTAATTCTTAAAAAAACAAAGCCAAACCTGTCCTTGCCAAGAGAACACAAAGTCAAGTTACTTTGAGAAATCTGGTTAAGGCAGAATTCTCTGTGTATACATTTTTTTTTAATTCAAAATGCTACTGTTTAAGAAAAATAAAATAAATAAAGTTCTGTTCCATATTATTTAAAGAACTTTATTCTCTTGCATGGCTGTACAAGCATTTGAAAATACCAGTAAATGTTTTTACAATGCCTCCATAGTGTATTTCTTACGTAGAGGTGTCTTTTCTAGGTTTTGCTTTATACTGTTTAGTCCTCCAAATTAGGGCTGCATAATTTGGAGGACGAAACAGTATAATGTATAATATAATACCATTAACATCAGTATTAGCTGTTGTTAGACAATTTTTAACCTATCGGTATCGATAAATGAAGCAAACGTTATGGATCAGTTATCGGCGTTAACAGTAATATAAATATGTGTGATATCAAAATTGGTCCAAATCTTCATATAATGTTGTGGAAGACTGCGATAATGATATCAGTTTTAACTGACCCACATTTTCTTCCCCAAGCCTTGAGCATTTTAGCTATTGAAATCTTTGTCCGGTGTGGACATCAAGCACATGAACACACCAGCTATACTCAAAATGCCCTGATGTTGCTTTTGTTTATTCTTAGTCTTCTGTGCATGTTTAATCGACTTAGTATTTTATTAGAACATTGAAACTATTCTATCCTTCCTTTCCTGTTTACCTTTCTATATTATAAAGGTGTGGAATATTATCAATAAGGTTAGAGGTTTTTGGAACAAAGAAGATACTGCATGCCATTTTCTTCAGCTTAGTGTGTAATTCTCTAAGTAGTAGACTGGGTGTAATCAAGATTTAAGTGTTGACTGATGTGTTTAGAATCGGCTGTTGTCATTTGTCATTCTCTGTCTTTCTGTTTCTGTTGTGAGCTGGTTTATCAGGACTCGGCACCTGATTCTGGGTAATTCTGGGTTTGTAGTATCGTAGATATCTCTTGACTTCAGCCAGTGTTTGTAAAAAGCGTGTAGCTTTAAATACGTAAATATTTTTCCACTGGCAAGGTGACAGCATGAGGTGGGGAAGCTGTTTTTTTCCAAAGCTTTCCGATTACACATGTCTGAAATGTATACAGTTGGGCAGAGTAATCACTGAATCGAGAATGATTTGTGCAGTGTTCACAGCATGCAAAGTGCTGAAAGCGAGAGCTTCTAATATTAGTTACATCCTGATTAGTGTCCCAGTTGGAAAAAGGAATGCAGTATATGATCGTTCTGTAAAACTATCCAGTTAGTTTTGAGCCTGATGTTATTTCATTTAGGCTATTGGACTATAAAAAAGACAACGGAGTATGAAATGACTCATCACAAATATCCTACAAGTGGATCACATTGAGTAATTCAACAGTATGGCAGTTTTATTGGTGATTAATTAGCTGAAACTCACTCACTTCTCCAAAGCTCAATAAAGTAATAATCTGTAAGTCTGTTTGATAAGTATTTTAAAGCAAAGCAGTTGTCAAAATGGAGCTGTGATGCCATTAAATTAGTGCACATGAGCAAGTCTAACAATAAACAGCTGTTTCATGCTGCAGTGCGTCAGGCCACACAGATAGTAATATGTGTTGCATGAGGCTGCGCGGTGGGCCAGTTGTTAGCACTGTAGCCTTGCATCAGCCCCCTGTGATCCGACAAGAATAAATGGGTGTAGCGAATGGCTGAGTAGCTTTGAAAAAAATACATTTTACCCACCCGGAGCAGCGGCACGATCCATAAAGTTGATCAGAGTTGTCAGAAGGTTGCATCTGTTCTTCTTATGAGACCCAAAAATTCGACATTTTACATTAAACTTTTGTTATCTGCAAAGCTTTTTTTTTTTTAACGTCTGCATTGGTTCAGAATAAAAATGTCTGCATGAATTCATTAGCTGCATCTTTAAAAAAAATTTTTTTTGTTGTTTTTAGATTTGCTTCCTCCTGTTTGCCGTCCTCTACATTGTGTCCTACTGCATTATAACCAGATACAAAAAGAAAAGTGGTAAGTCTATTTAAAGTGCGTTCTCTGCAACAACACATAAGACTGTACCTCAGAAAAACGTCTCTTTGTGCATCAACTGCAGGAACACTAAGGATCTTTAAGATATGGGAAAAGGCTCGTTTGCTCACAGACACAACCCTTCATTGTGTTCAGATTAAAACCAAGTCATTAGTATAAAAACTCCAGGAGTATGTAGATCAGACTACATCCGTTTCTATAGTGTCAACTGTCACCTTTAACTCGGTGTCAGCTTGAGCTGTATCCACCCTTAATTGTTTAGGGCTTTGGCTGCTTGTAATGTAAAGACATTTGTTCACAATAAAATACCTTCTTAATGCTGACAAACCCTTTTGTCATGATCAGTGAATACGGAGGAATAGTCTGAGTTTTAGTCTGAGAAGACGGTGAACAAAAAGTGGAGAAAATATGAGAAAGCTGTGAAATGACTGAAAATTTAATTTATTCAAAAATTATGAAAGGAAAAGATAGAAACTAGTCAGACAGGCTGGAAGAGACCAACAGCAACACTACAGGGATTTCTGTCAAGTCCTAGTTGTGTTGTACGTGACGACAATGCTGTATTCTCATAATGTCTCGAATAGGGAGTGGGATTACCACACATACGCCTGTTCCTCAAAATGTCTCATCAAGGCCTGTTAACATATCCCAAAATATTCTGGGGGATTTTATTCTACTCTGATGAAGCCAAACATTTGGGGCACAATTTTGTTTGGCACAAAAAACGAGACTGAAAAGAACACCATACCCACATTAAAACATGGTGGTGGAACCATCATCCTCTGGGGTTACTTTTCTTCAGAAAGAACTTTTGTTAAGATGGATGGAATTATGATGCCAAATACAAGACACTTTTGACCTAAAACCTTTGTCTGCTGAAAGAGAGGGATATCTGAAATGCCTATATTTAGTTATATTTCAGATATTTAAAATGAGAGATTATTATTTTTAGAAGCAATGTTGGCAGGATATCTGTGGGGTCACCTGAAGAGGGCTGAGAACAAGAGATTCACTATCAATCTAATATATTTATATTTATTAAATTATTTTAATAAAATTTGACATTTTAACAGAGATTTTTGCACAGTTTGTATCCTCTGTATTGTTGGCTCATAGAAGTACCTGGCATACAGCTGTTGCAAAGAGTCTGTCTGTAATATTCAAAACATTTTATGGGGGAAATCTGCTTTGGAACACATTAAATTTAATCTTAACCATCTTAATCCTTTGTTCTAAAACTCAGTCATTTGTTCTGGTGTTAAGTTTGCTTTCAAAATAAATCTATTTCTTTTTGAAAAATAGTGTGAGGTCCAACACTGTTGACATTCTGCTCTCTAATCTCTGACTCTGCGACTTAAGTGTTACTGTTTACTCTCCAGATGATCACGAGGATGAAGATGCTGTTGTCAACAGGATATCGTAAGTGTTGCTGGTTTTATCTTACTAGTCTATGAGAAATTACGCAGTTTATAATTTTTCACCAGTAACGTTCACAATTCCTTTATTCTGTTGGCCAACTATGTGTCAGAAATAGAAAATAGGTTCACAGAATTCCACTGTAAGAAAATAATGAGGAAAAAAATGTTAGGTTGCTGTAGGACTGGGCAATAAATCAATAACAATATATATCACGACAGACACAAGATCAGTAGCAACAGAAAATCTGTTCGATGGAATGTTCAATAATTTCACTGAACTCTGATCCAGAACTGCACAGCATTCTGGGGGATGTAGGCAGAGGAAAAGCTTTAGCCACTCAACCTCTCACAGCCAGCTAAGCAAGGTTGGTGGCATCAACGAAGTCATTCACTCATTGGTAAGCTCACAGCAACCTGCTGAGTAACTTGCACAGCAGCAGTTTCAGGTTTTGCCTCCATGCCTCATAACTACCTAAAACAAATAATGGCGTGGTGTGAAGGGAGAAAATTGTGAATAAAACAAGAAAGTTTGGCAGTATTTCAGATATTTAAAACAAAAAAACGAATCAATAATTATTAATATCGACTGATATGAAGCATTTATATCGTGATACGTTTTTCAGCCATATTGCCCAGCCCGAGGTTGCTGATGTATGTATGTGATTTTAAAAGATTAATATTAAATATTTCAACAGAGAATTAAAGGTTTGTAGTTTTCAGCTCTGAGAAACTAAGATTGTTTTCAAAAAAGTATCTTTATGTAAAATATGCAGTTTATACTTTAAGACAGCAAAAGGCTGAAAATAAACTTATTAGAAATACCAAAATACAGAAGAATTCTGTGTCCAGTTTGGAGTGATGCATCACATGGGTGGGAGGATCTCTGTAAACAAATTCATCTCTTCTCACTACAGCTTCTGTTCTATTGCTTGATTAGGTGTATCACCGTTTCCCATTAAATTTACATTCTGTCATACAACCAAAGCAATAAATTACAGCCTTGTCTTATTTATAAAGGTGTAAAAGATTTTTGTTTGGATTGTGGATGTTTTTAATGTAAATGGTTTTTGTGTTTGTCTTGGTTTCATTTACAGATTATATTTGTGCACCTTCACGCTGGCTGTGTCCGGCGGTGCCGTCTTCCTGCTGCCTTTCTCAATTATTAGCAACGAGATCCTCCTCTCCTTCCCCAGAAACTACTACATTCAGTGGCTCAATGGCTCCCTCATTCATGGTCAGTACTTTACACTGTTCATGGATCTGTTTTTTTTCACTGAAATTATTAGTTATTGCTTCTTGCCCTTTAAGTGATCACCTCAAATTAAAAAAAAAAAAAAAAAAAAAAAAAAAAAAAAAAAAAAAAAAAAAAATCTTCAAATAATTTCATGAATATAGTAAGGCTTTGCCATACCTACCCTTTGCTGTATTTGTGGAGGAAGTATATAAGTATATATATTTTAATCATCAAAGGGCTAATGAGTTGCAGTTTAAATGATTTGGGGGGGAAACGGTTAGTTGTTTTCTGTGTTTTTTATACTAGGTAAACAAAGAAATAGGCACAATACAAAAGATGTAAGATGTGCAGATAAAGAACTGCAGAGTCTGTCGTGCTGCGTATTTGCTTCATTAGCAATAAATAGGCTCTTTTTGGAAGGATTTATGTGTCATATATTCTTCCATTCTTCACATGCCAACAAATATGTTTTATTTATCACCTGGTTGATTAATATATTAATAAGCTAAATATTTGTATTAGAAATAACAGACATTTAAGTAATTAAAAAAAGTCACATCTGCATCCATCATAAACTGTTGCTTATTGATCAGACAACAGGTTTTCCCCTTTGATAAAAGCCAGTCTTAAAGTTAAACAATGGAATTTTAATTCCACTGTTTTCCAGGTCTGAATAACACAAGTAGGGTGTGTGTGAGGGGGAGGGGGTGTTGTGAAATAGTTTGCTTTGTTCCTTTACAGTGAATATCTAAAACTTCTTAATGGAGTTGGTCCAAACAAATTATGTCTCAGATGTTTACTTCCACCTTGGACATGTCGTCACCTGTTTCTTCTTCTGCCACATCGAGCCGCCAGTTTAACATTTGGTGGTGTACATTTAAATTTCACTTAATTGACCAAGAATTCTGGAAGCATAGAGCCTGGAAACAAAAATGTGTAGGAACTCTTGAAAGCTCCAATATTCCCAGGTTAAAATGCAGATTCGCCAGACTCCAGTGCTGGTTTTTAAAAAGACTGCTGGGTTACTTGAAATCCACTAGGTGGCAGCGGAGTCCATAATTTAAAAGCTGATGCTGTTTGATAAAACCTGTTTTATGGCAAACTCCTTTAGCAGGATGAGGGGAAACTAGCAAAAGTGGGTCACCTGGTATCTTTAAGAGTTAAGGTAGTAAAGTGGGAATTGCTCCTTTGCATTTACTGCTAATGGTTTGTGTTTGGTTCCTATAGGTCTGTGGAACCTGGTGTCGCTGTTCTCCAACCTTTGCCTCTTTGTCCTGATGCCATTTGCCTATTTCTTTTTGGAGTCTGAGGGATTTGCTGGATCAAAAAAGGTACAAATAATCCCCAGTTCACTATTCTGTATTTGTTGTACCCAAAGTTTGTTCTAGAAAACAGATGCCACACCTTATTTTTGAGAACTTCCCTGAACTTTATCATGTGAATCAAATTTAAACATCCTTGATTATTTTTCGACGATCTGAATTCTGTACATTCTTACTTTGTGTAATTGAACATGATTGTTTTTTTTTTTTGTTTGTTTTTTTTGTTTTTTTTTTCCCTGGGAAGGATTTTCTGTTCATTGGTTGATATTGAGTTATATGAACACGGTACTCCCCATGCAGGAAATTTTCTGTGAACAGCCAGCGGCAGCAGGTGCGTAGCCCCTGCCCTCTGCTTGACTCAGACAGGCCACTGTAACTGCTACAGCCAAAAAAAAAAAAAAAAAAAAGGCTCATTAACCATGAAAGTCTGAATCTGGTCTTCGCTCAGTGCCACATCCTGACAAACCCTTTCAATAAGGCCATAGGCTGCAAACGCTTCAACACTACTGCATCGGCCCCACTGATTTAAAGCCTGATTCCTTGTCACCCCTTCCCCAGCCCCCTGAAAATAAAACTTCAAAAGCACAGGCTAATAATCGAGTTGTAAGGCTCAGCGAACTTCCTCGTTTAATTGATTACCCAAACCCACCCCCACCCCCCAAACCGTACCCCAAGGATTAAAAAAAAAAAAAAAAAAAAAAAAAAGCTGGGTGCTCGTGTCCCAGAAGTCCATAAAGTGGCAGCAACATGACAGGACAATAGAGGCTTGCAGAAAGGAAAGGGAAAGATTTACCTTTGATATGCCTCTATCCTGTGTCACAGTTTGAAACCTCTCTGGTTTATGTCCCTTCTGGCCAAAGCACATAAAAATCAGTCCATACTGTAGTGTATAGGCAGGCTGCTAATTGTTTCAGTTGGATTTCTTATGTAGACAGCAGGTCCTGGTGTGTAGTAAGCAGGAAGTTTCTCCTTTTTGTTCTTTTAAATTTAAACAAGTTTCTATTTTTTTTAAGAGAGGGGACAAGTTGATATTTAGTTCATATTTCATTGTACCAGCTTTGTATTTTAGGGGAACGATTGGAACCCCAAATATAGCAATGAAGGGGTCCAATTATATTCAAGTCCCTAAAACATTAGATGTAAAGAAATTGCTTGAAAACCTAAGTAATCTAGAGCAAAAGAGGAAAAAAAAAAAACATATGGCTTAAATAAATTGCATGGTGAGGTATGGCATCTACCAGATTGGTCTAACATAGCAAAAAAAAAAAAAAAAAAAAAGTAATAATACCCCTTTGGTCACATAACAACCACACACTCTATGTATTTTATAGGGCTTTGATGTGATATATCAATATAAAGTAGTGCATAATTGTGAAGTGGAGGGAAGATGATGCAAAACCTTTTACAAATAAGTCAGAGGAAAGTGTGGAATGCATCTCAAATCAGCTGGCTTTATTCTCACACTCCTTAATAAAGTCCAGTCAACATCAGTGAGCAAATAGTGTCATGAAGAGTGAGGCACACAAACAACATGTCTGGGATAAAGTTGTGGAGATGTTCACAGCAGGGTGAGGTTATAAAACAATATTCAAAGCTATTAGCATCTCACAAAGCACTTCTTCTGGGAAGAGTATGGTAGAACTGCAAACCGACTTAGACATGGCTGTTCACCCGAACTGACAGGCAGAGCAGGATGAGGATTATTGAGAGAAGCAGCCAAGAGGTATCTCTGGTGCAGCTGCAGAGATCCACAGCTTCAGTGAGAGAACTATTAGTCATGCACATCACAAATCCAGCCTTTGTGGAAAAGTGGCATAAAGGAAAAAACGTTGGAAAAAACTGCAATAAGAAGTCATTTTTTGCTGTTTGCCACAAGTCATGTAGAGGACATTGGGGGAGAAAAAAGTGGAAGAAATTACTCTGGCCAGATGAGACCAAAACATGCAAAACGCTATATGGGTTGGAAAACTAATACCCTGAATGCACCATTCTCTGTATGAAACATGGTGGTGGCAGAATCAAGCTGTGGGGTTGCCTTTTTTCAGCAATGACTTGGAAGCTGGGTAAAGCTCACCTTCTAGCAGGAAAACGACCCTATGTGTTAGAATGGCCCAGTCAAAGTCCAGAGCCAAACTCCATTAAGAATCTAGCAATATTTAGAAATTTACTCTTTGCAGAAGCTATGCATCCAAACTTAGTGAGCTTGACCTATTTTGGAAGAATAACGGGTAAAATGTTTAGTTTAGTGCAAAGGCTGATAAAGACATACTCCAAAAGTTGATTGACACACATGCAGGCATCATTTTCCATCCACATCACAATTATTGCCCATTTGTATAGGTCATCAAAAAAAGAAAATCCTAGTAAAATAGATTGAAGCTTGTGGTTTAGAAAAAGTTTAAGGCACTGCATTATTATTATTTTTTTTTTGTGTAACAAACAAGACTTGAGCGAGATTTTTTCCTGCAGCATAGCTTTCATAAATCTGTTCTGAGGAAGCACTGTTCAGTGTTGAGCTTCACTTTTAGATATATATTGTGTTTGGCGAGGGAGAGGGGCTGACACTCGAGTCCCCCCCCCAAAAAAACTGAGCCGCCTGTAAAGGAAATAGTGTCTCCGACAGCAAGAAGAACGTAAAACACAGATCTCCGTTTTTATAATGTGATATTATCCTTTCATCCAATAACAGCATTAGACCAAGATGTAATAAGGTTTTATGTGGCATTTTAACCTCCTGGGCTTATGTTGTAGCCCCGCAAGGTCTCTTTGCCTGCGGAAATGAAGCGAATGATGAATTTCACCGCTAACACTATAAGTCAGCCTTTTCATGTGGCTGTGTTTACTTTTGACGATGCACTAAAAGACGCCAACGGAATAAGGATGGAAATGTGGATGTTTTTTCTTTCTTAATGTGTGTTTTTTTTTTTTTAATGCGCAACTCTTTAGTGGCTCTGTCACCCCGAATGATTAACAGTTTAACAAATTGTCCAAATTGTGGATGAATCAGGGGGACTAAGGGTTGTGATGTCAGAAGTTATGATCTAGCTTTAGTTGCTGCTGTAAAATGTCTCCCACTTTACTGCCGTGTTCTCAGATTTTTGCTGAAGACCTGTATTACTTTGGGCGCCGAGGGTTGTTGTGGTGTTAGCTGTTAGTATTACTTATTAGAGTTTATGTAGCTCAACTTACAGATTTTAATTGTCGTCCTCTCAGTATTCTTAGATGACATTGTAGCGATAACAACCTACTGAATTAATCTGCATGTCCTCCCAAAGACTGTAAACGTGTCTTCCTCAGCTGTCTTCAGTGGCTTCAATCAACTAAAGGGAACCGGTGGTAGTTTGAAGTTATTTTTATGTTAAAAAAACATTTTGATAAACACTACCTTAATCTATTTTTAGTATAGAAGCATAAAGAGTTTCTATTTTTTTCCCCTCGGTTTCAGCTGCTAATTATTATTATTTTAAAGTTAGAATGATAAAAACAACTGCAAACACGCTGTGTGTTGAATAGTCTTTTAGTCCTGACCAGTATTGAAATCTTTTTGATCCTGGAACGAGTTGGAACGAGTTTGACCCCATGAGTGACCCAGCGAAGGGCCAACAGGTTTCATCTGGTAGTTAAAGAAACTCCTCATCAATCTCATCCTAAGCCCTAACCCGCCGATGATGAGAAGTGTGTTTATTGTGGAGGAGGGGGAGGCATAGAGGGTGTGTGGGGGGGTGAAAACGTCTCGCCAAGCAAACCCTGTTTGGTGTTACTAAGATACTCCTCTTTGTTGGAGCTCCACAATGGGGGCCTGGATATTTATTTCAAATCTCCTGCACATGCAGACATTTTTCCCAGGCCTTCTTTCTAGGCAGGCCCAGCCGGAGAATATAGTGGTGTTTACATACCTTCCTTTAAGGTCACAGTGTCTCCCTAAAGCTGCCCGTTACAATGTTGGTTACCACAGCAACATATTAGCTTGAGCGAGGGAATTTTAAAAAGGACAAACAAGATTTTCCTGTCCTTTCATGACTCAGTTTTTCTAAACTGAAGTGAAACGTTGTGACTGAAACTTAACTGATTCTTGACCAAACTAAGCTCTAAGCTATTTTTGCTCAGTGAAAGATATCAATCATTCGGGCAGAGTTGGAAAAGTAGATTATGGCTTGAGTTTCTGGGTGTAAGAAACGAAAATAATAGAGGAAGCACTTATTCATTTCTAACTGAGAAACGCACTTTTATGAATATAAAGAACGGATGCTGCAAATAGTTCAGATTTTGGGCTAATGTCAAATGAAATAAATCTATATTTTGTCTTCAGTATTGCTCTTTGTCCAGTTTCAGATGTCATTGGTGCTTCGTTAAGAAGTCTAAGCAGTCTTTAGGCGTGCACTGAGCAGGTTTACAGGGGAATGTCCTTCTTTTCTGCTTTCTGTCTTTGACACGGTCATTGCACTGCTGCCGACTGGTTGAAGGATACACTAATAAGGTCCCAGAGCATCTGGCACGTCTTTACCAAAGAGAACAGGGTTTTTGCTGAGACGTTAAAAGGGCCCTCCCCCCTCCTTTACTTTTTACACTCTTGGCCCTTGTTGTACACTTACCTGACAGTCAGCAGAGAGATGGTGCGCAGGATGATCTCTGCCACCACCTGCTGACCTGCACAAGATTGATGGCAGCAGCAAGGAAGGTCCTGTTGAACCCTCTTCCTTTTCTCACTTTTCTCTCTAATTTTTTTTTCTTCATTAGTGCAACTTTGCAAATATCTTTAAACATACAGAAACACAAAGCATTCAGCCCACCTTTTGCTGATATCACTGCTGCAAGTCTTTTTGGGGTGTGTCTCAAGCAACTTTGCTAGTCTGAAGACCAAAATTTTTGCCTATTTTCGTTGCAAAACGGCTCAGTTTCAGTCACATTGGCCTTTTCTAACAATAATTTTGAAGTCTTGGCACAGCTTCTCAAAGGGAATTGGGTGTGGCCTTTTACTCTGGCTGTATGTTTAGGGTTATTGTCAGAGGGTTAGTTTTCCCTCACACATAGTGTTTTACACGTCGGCCAAGAGGGCGACATTGCAGCCACAAAGAGGCCTTATTATGGCCTTCATTTTGAAGTGGCTTTCACCACTGACAGTTGTGTAGTCCACATGAGCCATGAACCTCCTTGCTTCTTCTCTGATTAGGACTCTGATAGCTGCCATGACAGTTTAGATGGACAGCCATGCCTTGGTAGGTTTGCAGTTGTGGGATATTGTTTTCACTTCATGATCCTCTTTGTCCACAAATCTTCTCCAACAATCCTCCAGGACTAAATCCCCATTTACTGATTTGATAACTTCTGCACAGAGTTAGTTGCTCTGCACTATATTTAGGAGGATCAAATTATTAGGTTCTGAATATAAAAGCATGACACATTTTTCAGTTTATTTTTTATTTATTTATTTATTATTTTTTCAGAAGATTAGTTGTTTTACATTTATAGTTTTTCTTACACTTCACAATTACTTGCTAGTTTGTTTTGGGTTATGATATAAACTTCCAATCAAATGAATGCATTAGGGTTTGAGGTTGTAATGTCACAAAGTGTGGAAAAGTTTAAGGGTCATGAATACTTTTGCTGGGCACTTTAAATATGTAGGATGTATCTGATGATGCTTTGAGTCTTCGCTCTGACCACCACACACTTTTCTTGGAAATCTCTCCAGCCTTGTATAAGCAGATCTCCAGCAGGCAACCAGCCCCTTGCTGAATGTCGGTGTGAGGATCAGGGGATGCTGAATATTTTAGAACTGCTATATTTAGAGGTAGTTACACATTTAGAATAGCAAGAATAGAAACTTTCAGCGGGTACTCTGGATGCCAAGGCACAGATCTTTTTCTTTTTTCCCAGCCTTCACCATTTGACGATTAAATCTTTGATCATTAATGACGACTCTTTTGGACGGCTTCTATTTATAAACCATACTTTCATTCTTATGTCTTTTGTGATTCAAAACAAAGCCCATTTTTCCTGTCCAATAATAAGTGTTGAGTGAAATTATGTTGCAAATGGTAGATTGTAGATAACAGTGAAATGAAATGGGCTCTGCCTTTGCCCTAAATGATGTGAATATGGAATGATTTGAGCCTTATAAATGATTGAGAGATATCTAAAGGGAATATACCTTCAGTGTGGCATGGGCAGCTTGTTAAGGTGGACTGGTGTGCTTGACTGGACACATGTTCTGCCTGTGGGTTCTACGTGTTCTGACGCATCCTTAAGAGTTGCACATGTGGGACATGGTTGAAGTCCCTGAAAGCATTCCTCTCTCACCTCTCTGAACTCTGGGGAATGAGATTTGCTCAGACATTGACTCCAGTCTCCCTATGTTGTTCCCTGTCATTATTTCTCTTTATTCTCATTGGTCTCTTTTCTTCTACTCCTCTTGTGTTGAGTGTATTTGAATGCAGCTGTGAGATGCAAGATTAACATGTCCATCTAATGTACAAAGGATGCAAGAGTTTAATGAACAAGACCGTGAGTAAAATTAGTGTTAGTCAAATCTGTGGATGCATAGAGTCACCGGTTATTTGACATTTTTGCACAATAAAAATATGCAAACATTGTTCATATGTTTAAATGGTTCTTTTATGTGCCTACCCAGTTACCTGCAAAGTAGCTGCAGTGTTTGTTTTAGCCACAATGGGGCACTCTGGTCTCTGCCCATTATCTTCCTGGTTGTGCTAGAAAATTCTACCCTCACTGAGGCTTTTCCAGGAAGAAGAGGAGGTGATTGGCATGTAATTGCTCAATAATAGCAAAGGGGTACTGTAGGGGATTTACATCAATGTGAATAAGTCTGCTTTTTTTTTTTTTTTTTTTTTTTTACTGTTACGGTTGTTAATACAAACTCAATAGATGAGTGGTTATGTGTTGATATTTTATCAGATATAGTTATTTGCAAACTTATGCATATCCCTTGAACTTTTTCAGATTTCAACATATTTTATTGGGGATTTATGTGAAAGACCAAAACAAAATGGAGGAGGATTGGGAAGTTGAAGGAAAATAATAAATTGGTTTTAACTTTTTTCTTTTCATAAATTAAAAATACAAAGTGTAGCTTTGATTTGTATTTCACTCACTTTACCCTGATATCCTTACATATAATCAGGTGCAATCAGTTCCCTTTAGAAGTCACCTAATTCGTGATCAGAATCCAGATGTGTGTACATTAATTCGTGGGCAAACAGCATCCCGAGGACTAAGGAACACAGCAAGATGGGTTGGGGATGTGGTTGTGGAGACGTTTAAGGAAGAGTTGGGTTGTAAAGGAATATTCCAAGCTTCCAACATTTGACAAGGCATCTGAAAACAGAGAGATTATGACACAGCTTACCAAGATATGGCCATTCATTTAAGCCAACGGTCCAGACAAAGTCGAGCATGAATCAAAGAAGCAGTTAAGAGGCCCTCGGTAACTCTGGGGGAGCTGCAGAGATCCAAGCCACGGGTGGTTGCATTTTTCAACAAGACTACTACTATTGATTAACCCAAATCTGTCCTTTTTATGGAGTGTCAAGAAAAAAATAACATTGTTGAAAAATATTAGAAGTCCTTCTTGTAGTTTAAAAGCCATCCGAGGGACACACCAAAGTTGTGGAAGAAGGTGCTTTATGAAACATTAAAAAAAAAAAAAAAAAATGTATGGCAAAAAATTAAGACTCTCTGATGGATTAATAGCAAAATGGATGTTTTGCAAAGAACAATGGGTAAAGCTACTACTGATGTATTCCAAAAGACTTGCAGCTTAACGTAATTCTCCAAAGTGTTGGCTCAGAGGGGGTTAAGGACAAATTCATGCCACACACTAAAGATTTTTCTTTGTATAAAATAAAAATAAATAAACAAAAAAGGAGTTTGAAAACCATGTATCATTTACCTTTCAGTTCAAAATTATGCCCTACTTTTGTTCTACCATATAAAATCTCAATAAAATATGAAATTTGTGGTTGTAATGTGACAAAATTAGAACTGCTTTTGCAACCTACTGTACCACTGTGTATGTGTATACATAAAACGGTGTGGTGTTTAGCAATTTAAAAGTAAATTACAAATTTGTTCTACTATGGGGGAAAAGAAGCTTTTATACAGTGGTCGAACTGTATAATAAAGCAGACCCCAAAGGACAGGTGTACTTGGAAGGGTGCTCAGAAATGAAGAACACTATGATTTACTTCCACAAACCGCAGCCGGTTCCACTCTATAAAGTGGCCTCATGATTAAGAGGGGAAGCATTCAAAGAGGGTCCTCCTTAATGTACTTGTTGGCAAATACTGAACAGCAACCACACAGCCATTATGTTAGTTGGTAACAAATTGCTCACATGTCCTTAATTTAAACGGCACTCCCCAAAAAGGCAGCGAACGCTTGTTATCCCATGTCTGCTTTCGTACCTTACGTGTATGAGAGCATCTATCTATCTTTCTGCTCTAGACAGCTCGTGTCTCCACCAGAGGAGGGAGGTTTTAGAAACTGTGAGAACAGATAGGAAGGGGCTTTATTAACCACTCAGCAGTTTGTGACCCGGAAAACCCAAATTACCCCAAAACTCTCTCGTCTACAAAACATGGGACTTGGCCGCGGTGCTCAGGGAGTTGCTAATCGGCCCCATATGGGAGGTCTGCTCTTGATCGCAGACAGTAGCTGCGCCCCTCAGAGCACCCCGGCTCCCCTCCTCTTTTTAATTTCGCCTCCGCCACTGTCAGCCTCTGTTAGGCCTATTTTATAGACTACAATAAGCGTGTATAAAAGAGCTGTTTTACACAGAGATCCATGGGAGCCTTTATGTGATGTTTGTGTAGTGTTAGTGGAAGTCATGCTGTTATTAGGTGAGGCAGTTTAAAAAGGAGTGATTTGGTGTTGGGGGAATTTTGCTTCCTGTTGGAAATGTTAATGTCAGATGTTGGAAATGGCATCCAGTAAGTATTTTATGTACGGATAGCTTAAGAGGAAATAAATGGTAAGCAAGAAGGTCACTTCATTCAGTATATAAAGTTTTCAAAGTTTCAAGTTTTCTGTATCGGGTGTAAATGTTTACCCTTTGGCTACTGTGTGTTTTTATTTTCTTCCAGGTATTGTCTGTGTGTGTGTGGGATTTTTTTTTTTTTTTTTTTTTTTTCCTATAGTTTTGTGTGGTTCTGAATTAATCCAAGTTGGTACATGCATGGATCTATTTTTCTGTATCTGCCTTGTTGATCTGTCTAGGGCAGGGGTCTGCGACCTGTGGCACCAGTGGCTCTATGGATCTTCCACAATGGATCCAAATAACTTCAGCTAAAAAAGACAAAAAAATTGAAAAATGTCTTTATATATAGATATAATAGGAAATCAAGGTTTTAGCAGTTTTCCAGATTTTTCGTGGAATAATTGCATTGAATTTCCACAACAGAATGACAAAGTACCAGTAATGTTTTTTACATAATTTTCTATAATTATCAACATCCCATAGAAGAAACTGTATCCATCCTCTTTTTGTAAAAGTTTTATTTTTTGTAATTTAAAACTTAACTATAGAAATAAAAATGGTGGTTCTTCAAAAATGAAAAGTTTTCATATAGAAATGTATCAAAAATTATAAGCTGTCTTTTTTTTTTCCAAAAAGGTCATGTAACATTTGTAGCTCTAAACGAGTTTTATTTAGCTGGACTTAGGGAGGATTGTCTCTTTGGATTGTGAAGGTTGCAGACCCCTCGTCTAGGGGGACTGCTAGACAGATCCTGTGAAAAACAAGGTGATAGAAAATGAATCTGTCAGATAAAAGCACATACAGTTAGAATAGTACTGTGAAATTGTAGCAATGGCTTGCTTACTTAGGGGTGGGCAGTATAGTGACATTAGAATGTGCTAATGATCTGCCAAAGCAGAGAGATTGTGGTATCTAAGACAAACTGTCTATTGCCATTCAGTGCTCTTGTAAAAACTCGGTTTTGTTTTTCATGCATTTTCTTTACTTTCATGCGATTACCTGACTGCTGCTGTTGTTTACCTTTTAAGTTGTGATTCACTTTTTGAGTGTACTTCAGGTCTAAAGTATGAAATGGCAGTAAGGATTTTTGTAAAACTAAAAGTTAAAAATCAAAAGTACCAGGAAAAATCCTCGATGCCATTTCTCTATTAAAGAAAATAGTTTTTTTTCTTTTCTTTTTTTTTTTTTTTTTAAAGGCATATGTTACTTTTTAATAAAGTTCAAAGAAATAAAATGAGTCAGCTTGTGGAAAAAATGTTGACTATTGTATCGTATACAGAAGGTTCTGGTTATTCAGCAGCAGCCCTGTTCATTTCAGTGTTTCTGGTCATTTTGCACTACATTTCCTTTGGTGTTGAGCTAGAGTTGACAGTGTAGGCTGCCCAGGGGTTCTGGGTGGTTTCTGGTCAACTTCAGTCTCAGTTTTTAAAGAGGTAAAAAAAAAAAAAAAAAAAATAATAATAATAATAAAGTATCATATCTGTTCTAAGACACACAATATTGAATTTATTGAAATATTTGTAAATATTAAATGTTTCATGCATACTGTGTGCTGTAGCTAAATTTACTACTGAACAGAGGATCGGTAAGTGTACTGCAGCTCATGAATATAGGTCATTGATTTTCCATACAAAAGATATTCCCAAAACGCAAATTGACATGCAAGAAGCAACAGAGTTCCAGGAACCAAATTAATTTTAAAGCTTGAATATTTGACCACTATGTATTAAATCTGGACTACATCTTATACAGTTCTTTCATGGTTAATTTAAAGCCATTCTGATTTAATCCTGCTTCTCCAACTATATTATTTCAAAATGAATGAACGAATGAAGTACAGAAACAAAAACGGAATATCAGTTTGATGAAGCATTATGTCTTTTGTGATCATAGTTTAAATTGTAGCATTGGTGTTGGAATACTCCTAAACATTAACCAATAATTGTTTTTTTTTTTTTTTTTTTTTTTTGGTTTTTTTTCCCCTGTCAGGGCATAAAGGCACGCATTCTGGAAACATTTGTGATGCTCTTCCTGCTGGCTTTGCTCATTCTTGGCATTGTGTGGGTGGCATCAGCCCTGATTGACAATGATGCAGCCAGTATGGAATCACTCTATGGTATGTGGTTTGAGAGATTTTTTTTTCTTCAAGTCAACTGTTAATGTCACGCATTTTCAAATTGAACTGATTTTTGTTTTAAGTTGCATACAGATTTTCTGGAAATAAGCCATAGAAACATCTAAACAACATGCAATTGTGATGTCCATTGGTGTCTAAATGTTGTCGGTACATTATTGGGCATGGGTTAACCAAACCTGACCATCATCTTTTGTCCAGGCACTTTTTCAACATTTTCTTCTGGGTTGAATAAGGATCATAACTGGATAACTTCAAACAGCCTTCAAAATATGTTCATGGACAGCTGGTGTTTGTAGGGTGCTTTGAGGTTTAAAAAATGGCTTGCAAGAGTGAACCATTCACTATTTGTGAAGCTCCTCACCTTGTCCCTATTGTAATTATAAAATTTAACCTGTAAGAGGGTCAGAGAGGGTTACAGTTTAATTGCGACTAAGATATATCCTTATTAAAAAGTGAAAGCTCCTACATATCTATTTTATGATCCAGTATTGATCACTCCATTAAAAAGTAAAAAATAAAAAAATTATTTTGTGTGTAATGGCACTCAGGAGGAATTTAAAAGGAAACCAATTTTATTTTGGAAACCTTTACAAAGTTTTATCAGCTGATCTGGATATGTTTTTCAGATGTGATATATATATATTTTTTAAATTCTATTGTCTAGAAAAATAAAATAACAATTTTTATTTATATTTGAATTAATGTGCTTTTTTTTTTTTTTTTTTTTCTTCCCCCCCTAAATATAGCTTTCATTTTTATTGAACTCATTGACCTGGTATTGAATGACTGACAAGCCACAGATTAATGCACGTGTTAAAACGTAATTTAATTATTTTTGTCTTTCAATCATGTCAGATTTGAGTGTTAACCTGGACCTGTTTATTTTAAACAGGGTCTGTACAGATTTAAATTATACTGTCATTATTTTTTTCTTTTTTCACAAACATGAGAACAATCAAAGTTCACACATTGTGCTAAAGAATCTGTATTTAGTTGGGGATTAATCAGTCCAAATTCAACAAGTTATGTTAAAATTGAGCTGATCGATGTTGGTCCAGATGCCTTCCCCCCCCCCAAAAAAAAAAAAAAAAGTGCAGAATGTTGAAATTTAATTTTGTTGAGCTTTGAACTAAAACGTCAACTAAAAAAACTTTGAAATAATTTCTTCCAGATCTTTGGGAATTCTACCTGCCATACCTCTATTCTTGTATATCCCTGATGGGAGGACTGCTTTTGCTCAGTAAGTTGTTTGATTCAATTTAATACGCACTGAAAACAACATATAAATGGCCCTTATTTGGATTTCCCTTTTGCACCTAAACAGAAGTGATAATTATAGTGTTTTCTGTTTTTAATGAAGTGTGCACTCCCGTGGGAATGTCCAGGATGTTTACTGTCGTGGGCCAGTTATTAGTGAAACCGACGGTAGGTAACTGTTCAGGTTAAATATTTATATGGTTATGGTAGAAATGTTTTCTTCTATTTTTTTTTTTTTTTTTTTTTTTTTTTTTAAAAGAATCATTGTCAGATCTAAGACGGTGTGCTGTGCTGTTCCTAAAACTCTAACATTTAGCCATTAAAAGCATGACAGGACTACAAATAAATCACCTACTCATCCTCCCATCTGCCATCGCTTCAGTCCCACTTTGGACCTAATTATAACCCATTTCATCTTTCCTTTCTCTGCTCCCCTCCCCTTTAGATCCTGGAGGACCTGGATGAGCAGATTTACTGCATCCATTTGCAGGAGGAAGCCCTTCAGAGGAGATTAAACGGTATGTCTGTGGGAGACGTGTTGGCACGTTATAGGCAGGGGTAGAGGTTGACTGCACTATTGGGTGTGATAAAGGCTGGCCTCACTGGAATCAATTAGCATTGAGAATTCAGCTGGGCAAAAGAAATTCACACACACTTGACACAGGCTTTTCCACACACGGCTTCACTCTTCTAACTTTCTGCTAAAGGTCAAAGTAGCCACCTTAACTGTGGACGATATTTTATGGTTGGGAAGTTTTTCTGCAGAGCCTCTGTCACCACTGGTGAAGTGATTGCCTCATTTAATGTCCGGACTAGAATGGTATCCTGGTTAATAGGGAGGAAATTAAAGCTTTTGAGGAATTTGCGGCTTGCTGCTGCGGACATTAAAGACCTGCTTTTTATTGATGTCTGAAAAAGCAACCCAAGTCCTCAGCTTTTCTTAGGAATTGTACACAAAGGGAAAGTTTAAAGAGTTCAAAGATGGTAAAAATGTTATTTTTTAGCCTGCATTTCCCTCCCATGTCCAGCCTTCGGTGTTCTACAAAATCACTGTTTGACGTTGAATTATCTCTAAAAGCAGGAAGTTAAGTTCCAAAACCTACTTTAGTATTAACTCAAGCACGCAACCAAGTGTACAGATGTGAGTAAATGAAGAGGACAAGCATCCTTTCAAACCAGGAAGGTAAGCGAAAGATCACTCCCTGATAGCGTGTGTGTTTTTGAATGCACCGCCTGCCTCGTCCATAGACTGCCACCAATGCGTACGGTTTCTTCGGGGCTCATTCCACACTGCCTTGCTTTGAACTAACTGATAGAATAATTGTAATCTGTTCTTTATCATCTCCCGAACTGCTTGATCTTTTCAAGTCCTTGTGAGGAGAAAAAAAAAAAAAAAACTGTGGTCAACACATGTCTGAGGGTGGACTGAGGCCAAACTGCAGTTCATTCTGCATGTTAAAGAGGCAGGAGTTAGAGGTGAGTGAGGATTTTCTTCAGTGGAGGATAACACTTTCCTTATCAGACAAGTGTTTTTATGCACATGCAAATACTTGTTTTTCATGTTCCTGTGTAGGTGAAACCAAAGGCTCGGGTGGCGTTTCTTTGATCTAGGAGAATTAAAAAGAATTCGGTTCAGGAACAGTTCACAGGACACACTCCAGAGACGTCAATGTGTTCTTGCTTCACCTTTGTCTACTTTCTGATAGATTATCCCCTTCGTCAGTTTGTGTTTTCTAGAAGCAAACTGTTGAGCCTCATCAGTCGATGCATTCATGTTTGTTTACGTGTCAGGCTCTTTGTTGTGGTCCCTCGATGTGTAATTGCCCATTTTAAAGGGACATCTCTTTGGTTTAAATTGTGTGGATCAGTACATCTTGCCCTTGTCTTGTTAGTCATGTCTACTTTCTTTGAAGTAAAAAAACAAGAGAGTTTGCATAACATGAATATACTACATAATGATAAACTGTTGCAGCCCATTTACAGCGTTGAACACTTTGTTGTTTTAAAATCTAATTACAAAAAAACCAGTCAGAACAGGTTATTCTTTACACAAGCAGTAAAGAAACTGCCAATAATTTGATAGGGTTAGAATTAGAAATTAGAAAAGTTGTTCTAAATATTGCATCTCTTTACATAAAACAGATTAAAAGTTGCTAAAATAAATCCAAATTGATGTTGCAATGGTAATTGCAACATCAAAATCAACATTTCTAATCATTAGTCAGATTCAGTGTGTTATTTTTCAATAGGCTAATATATTTCTGGTACCATGCATTCCAAATTTACAGGCTAATAACATATTTAACAAGCTGGATGGACTCTTACTGCCCTTGATACCAATACCTGATAAAATGATTATGGTGATGATGCTAAAGCTTACTAAAAACAAAAGGGAACGTCCAGATGATGGAATAAGTGAGGGAAATGTCCTGTTAATCACAAATGATATGACCTTTGCAATATTAAACATTGATATCACAGTTACATATAAATCTAAGATAGTTTAAAGAAAAAAAACCAGTATACTTCAGATTCATAAATCTTAATTACTTTAGTTGCCAGTTGCTTGACTCCACATTCTGACTCTGGTTCTGCTGGAAGTTTCTTTCCTTTCCACCGTCACTGCATACTTGCTCAGGATATTTGTCTGCTGCAGAATCAGTGATTTGGTGCATTTAGGTGGGCTTTAAACTGATGTCAGTACTTTGTAATGTATTATAATTATTATGGAATTGTATTATATGTAATTGGATCTTAATCTGACTGTATAATTAAAATTTGTACCAGTTTGGTTTTTGTAAAACTGCTAATTAATTGCAGCTGTTTGTAAAATATCCTGAAAGGACATTTGCTGTAACTTGGTGCTAAATGAACAGAACTGATGGTTAAAAAGCAAAAAAAGTCATTGATTTTGATGAAAGAGAAAGCACAATTTCATATTCTCTTTAAAGAAAATGTTGACCAACTTTTAGATTATTACATTTAAATTACTTTCCAGTTAATATCTGTCGGGTGTATGTAGAATGTGTTATACGTTTATAGCTACTGTGTCAGAAATTTGACTCCAGTACAAAAGTGATTGTTTTAAGTCAGCATCAAACATCCTCATTAGGAGTTTCGGGGATGTTTATTTTTGCTCAAACCACATTATGTTCCTAAACAGGGTTTCTGCAAATGTTGGAAAATACTTAACTATTTAACTCATCTGATGACTTAAGCAAGTTGATGGTAACTTGAATTGTTGTTCTTTGGCATGTGACTCAAGTGCATTTTGCATCTAGGTTACCAAACTCCATTGCTGTGCTGTGAGCATCATGGGGGTCGTGATTTTGTTAAAATGTTAAGACAGCTGTAAAAATTACTGGATGAATAAATGCTGCCAGTGCATTAAAAAAATTATAAAATTAGGGAAAAAGCAACAGATGAACAAATTTAAGACTCAAGTAAATATAATTTAAGACGAAGCATTGAACTTTTTTACAAGCCTGAAATTAAGATGATTAAATTTTAAGGCTTTTTATGACTTGCAGAACTCACGAAAACTCTGCTAAAGTCAAGCACTCGTTGACGTGAATGCAACAAATATACTTTCAGTACTGTGTGCGCTCAGGTTTGTCTTCAGTGTGGCCACATTTTATTTGGATCTGTGCAGATTTCGGATCCCTTCAGCATCTCACCAAACAGTAAACACTTGCAATAACTAATGACTTAGTTTTCAGCTTTATAACAACCCCTTGATTTGTGAACATCTGTCCAGAATTGAATTTGTAAACATAGGTATCATACCAAAAACAAGATACAGATAAATGCCCAACTGTAAATTCTTGAATGATGTTTCCAGTAGTTTATACAAAATAAGATAGATATATATTTTTTTGTCCCTACAACTTAAATATATGTGTTGTCTAGATTTTGGGCTATATAACTGTTATACTGCAATGTGATGCACATTTTTAGATCCTGGTGTTCTGAAAACAAAGCAACATGGTGCTCGTCCAGATGCTATGCGGCACAATGACCTTGCCGCTGCCTCTCTTTTCTCAGCATGGTGTTTAGCATATTTGGGGATGACGTAATTTTTTTGAGCGCCGGAGAAGGTTGGAGAGGATATGTTGAATTAACTCTGAGCCCTCCTGGCTGCCAGAGCACTCACTCAGCATCTCTGCCTCGCTGTAACTCAGTCTGTTACTTGACGGTGCCAGCAGAGGGAGAGGAAGGATATATGTAACTTCAGTATGGAATGATGTCATTGAAGATACTGCAGCTGAGTTCCTCATCATTTCCCCTTTTTGCTTGAACAACTGATAAGTCCTTTGTTTTTAAATGTAATCTATTAGTTTTGTAGCTGTAATGATTTAATTTAGATCTACTTCTGACATCTAAAATCATGTTTGGAGATATATTGTGTGAAAAAGTGATAAAATAGTTAAGTTGACTGCGTAGATTTAAGTACCCTAAAGCTCATTTTAGTTTGTGCTTGGAGGGGAAAATAACCTAACTGAACTGTTGATGACATTTTCTGTTGTGGTGCTACTTTTTTCTCTTTGATTTTGCTCTGAGGGTTCAAACTTTCCCCGTTTCAGATCCCAGGACAGGTACTGCTATCTCTAAAGGCTTAGACATAAACTTTTACCTTGCTCTCTTCCAAGCTCACCTTTGTAACCTACTTAAACTCAGCCAGACAGGGCGTGTCATAATGACAGTGGAAAGAAAGAGGTTTGATCAAAGTGATCAGTCCCTTACTCCTGTAACAAAGATGAAAGATGGTATTTTTATTGCACAGTAGTAACGGTGTAACACTGAACTAATTGGTCTCGATCTGCCAGTCACCCTGGGGGATGCAAATGGATACTTTTCCTCTTTGGCTTCACCGGCCTTCAATGCTTGTATGTCAAGCTGGAAGGAAGACAGAGTAAAACAGATAAATTAGCCCTAAATGAGCTGGCCTTGTGGTTTTCCTGGAGAATCCCTTGCTGTCTTACTGAGCCCACTCAACCAGTTGTGGCATGTGCTAGACAGCTCCTGACGCAAGATTATTTTTAGTTTGAAATCACATTGTTGAAATTTAAAAACATTGTCGTGCTCTAAGCAGGATTACATGCGTGGGTGGAATTTCCTTATGAAGAAAAGTTAAATAACGTGTTTTGGTGGCAAGACATAAAATGTGTACTCCTTAAATCTAAACAACATGCTACACTATATCTATTTACAAAAGCTAAACCAAACTGTAGAAGTAGTTTGTGAGATATAAAGTATAACATATGGTAAAATAACTTTTATATCTTCCATAAATTAAATAACTGTCTTCTATGACATTTCTAAGGGTTTTAACCCTTCTGTTGTAAATTTGCTTGTGTGCTTAAGATTATTGTACTGTTGCTTTGTACTTTCAGTATTGTTTCCCCGACTGCGAGCTGATCAAGCCACATGTTTCATTTGCTAGGAGATTGAGAGGTTGTCAGTTGTGTTTTTTAGAGGTTTTCACGCTTGCTGAGGATCACTTATTCAGCTGCATTTGCTTAGAAACACCTGGATGCTACTTGATCTTTTAATTCCTAAGGAAACTGTAAGGATACATGTTGTTTTTCTAATATTGTGCTTCTGTGTGTTGGTTTTGTTAAAGAAGTGACACAATGTGATCCTGCAAGTGTTGTTGTTTATTCAGTGTCTTATTCATTCAATTTTAAGATGAGTGGCAGAGGATTTTTTTTTTTTTTTTTTTTTTTTTTTCTCTACTGCCTTCTCATAAATGAAAAATTGGAGTTGAAATGTAATTTAACAGATACAGTATTAGATGGCATAGAAATATTTTAACTATTTAGTCAAACGAAAGACAAACAGCTTTCAACTGATAATCTTGAAATGTATCACAATAATAACAACGTTAGGTTTAAGCTGTTCCCTGAACAGTATTGAATGATGGCACAAGTTTCATTTCTTTTTTTTTTTTTTTTTTGTTCTTCCTCAGGATCATCTTCACACACCTACATCCGAGGGAGCTTTACTTATCAACTCACCAAAGACCTGGACAATATTAGAAATCAGAAGAATAAACTGGGTAAGCGTTTGTATTCTACGACAAGACTGATGTATTTTCTTTTAAGACCTTGAATTACCATAGAAATGTACGCCAAATATGTTAACTTTTTACATACTGCTGACGGGCAGCTGCTCCCTCTTCATCTGCCTTAATTTCTTAATTTGGACTTGGATCAGAACTGCCTGATAATTTTCCATCCATTTTAGGATATTATAAATGAAGCCAGAGCCTTTTGGGGTGCAGTGTTGCGGGGAAAGGAGAGCACAAAGGCACTTAGGATATTGGACAAGATGCAAACTTTATATTGTAGCAAGCCTTTTAGTGATGTCATTAATTTAGAAGGATGGTGCATATAAAATGCACTTGGCAAACTTCTCGGGCAAGCAGACTGAATACACTTTGAGAATACAGAGGACTGACTGTTGGTTGGGAATAGACAAAGACAATCAATATGTCAGAGATATAAAGGCAGTCACATACACAATGTAAGAGAACCGTGGATGCTACAGCGACAGAGTGCATGAGGTTTACAAGCTGTCAGTCGCGTCTACAAACATGACTGATCAGCTGCTGAAATACGGCTTAGGTATAAAATTGAAATGTTTCATCTGGCTTGGAAGAAAGTGGCATTGGTTTGCCCACCACACTCTTAGATGTTGAAACCAAAATATAAATCACAAAATTAATTTTGCTGCGTTTCATTTCATCTTGAGATTTATTATTGTTTCTGCTAATTAAGGCGATGATGAGTGTGGCTGATTAAAGAGGAAGAGCATCGTTTTTGATGGTTATGAGATGTGTATTACCTGGAGGTGCTGTGGTTTCAGTCACAGGTGAGATGTGTTTGGTGCACATTACTTACAATATGAAAATACCAAAACAAACAGTGCAAACCTTCTCAATAAAGTCAGAATTCATGAGTGTCAGATGAACATATTAAAGTGATGGAGAAGTTCAGCTTTTCACTGGTTAATCTAAAAGGTCCATCGAGGTTGTTTCAAATGATCTTAGTGAAAGCGGTTTAATGTGTGTGGAAGGTCAGATTTGAGGTGATCTGTTCACATTACTCTTTATAATAACAAATCTATTTCATCCTCATAGGCGTAATTACAGGAGATTAATAGCCACAGATTGGTAATTTGACAAGATCACTCTCATGCTCTGTCCAGCTGGTCAGCAATTAATAACCTCTGCCCAGATTCATACAGCAGCTTTTTAAGTGCAACAACCATTTTTCTGAGAAATCCTGAGCTCAGTCACATTTCAGAAGCAATTTCCTTTTCATTCTCCTTCCCCCTATCAATAAGCAAGCAAGCCTCCCATAATATTAAGGTTGCTGCAATAATGCAACTTTGCAGAACTTTTCATATGTCTCTGTGGTGTGGCTCTCTAATCTCCAGAGTACATCAATGAATACAATTTGCTGATCAAACATAACTCGCATTATCACCTGAAATCACTGGGAAATAAACATTTTTCACTAGTATGGACTAATAATTCTGTGACGTAGCTTGACTTCCTCTGGCTAACACCGATATAAACTTGTGTACATGACATGGCGTGCGATTAGAGTGTATCTCATGGTCATGTCCAAATTAATGCATCCCGAAATGAGTGTGAAAATGATTGTATACGTATTTTTGCACCTCCCATGTTTGATAAATTGGGGCCCGCGACTTTATGATAGTTAACTTTACACTTTGCTGTTTGTTAGAGAGAAGAAAGAAAGCATCAGGATGGGAGAAGAACTTGTTGTATCCCATAGTGATGCTGATCCTGCTCGCAGGAACGGTAAGTGCTAAGGCTGACCTGTCATTAAGCTCTGTTTGCTCATGGTGTATGCAGCCTGGCTGGTGGCCACTGGGACTAACACAGTCACCTCCAAACTCATCTTTTCCCACAGAGTCTGGGTGGGGAAACTACTTTTATCTAATAGTTGTTTTAAACAGTGCTGATTAGCCACCTGCAATAACTGGGATTTTCTATAAATTACAGTGTGAAAGATACTGTTTATGTCATCTAATACCACCAGAAAAGCAGAAGGGTGAAGCATGCCACATGCGTCACAGTCCTGCCTACTTCTTATCATTTAGTTTTTTTTTTTTTTTTGTTGGTTTTTTTTTTTTTTTTTAATTTTTTTTTTTTTTTTTTTTATTACAATGACAGAATAGTTGTTATACCTTAACATTCCTGCAAATCAGCAAGTTAAATATATCATAATAGCAAACTCTGAGAGAAATACAACAATTACCTTACATTTGCACTAAATGTAAACAAATCTATGTCTTCCTTTGTGTTTGCAGACGATCTCTGTTATTATGGTGGCGCTGAACATCCTCTACCTTCTGGTGGATGAGACGGCCATGCCCAAGGGATCTACAGTAAGCCCTCTAACTGCAGTACAGTTTTAGCTCTCTCTCACACACACTATCACACACCCAGAATGTAAACTGCAGAGGAGCTCGCCTATCAGACCTGCCATGTCCTCAGCGTAGACATAAATCAAATTCCGGATATGCTCAGGTGCACCTTGGAAGAAAGAGCTCAACAAGATTGTAATCTTGCTCAAACCATGTGTTGCTGGTTTTGTTTTGGAAGTTCATTCAGAGTCATTTCACAGCAGCCTGCAGAGTCAATGAGCTTGTTACGGGTCTCATGTCCACAGTGATTGAATAAAGCTGCTTTTCCTCCTTGCCGCAAAGGCAAACACGGCCAAGTGGAGGGTTCTTAGTGTGAGGCTGAGAGAGTGGAATGACTCTTAGAGATTTTCATCTTCACCTAACAAGAAACCTGTTTAAATATTTCTGTATCTCATCTCTTCGGCACTCGCAGAGGTGCATGCATATGCGCACTTGCGTGTACGTGCGTGCGTTTGTGGTTGCATTCTTGTCTGGAAAGGGGCAACATTATGTATCCTATTTCTCCCACATTATGATTTTGCGTCTGGCAGGCAACTGACAGGGCTGCCCTCGACATTCCAATTATTTTATTGAGAAGATGGTTGCTTTGACTTGACACATCTGTGAAAATCCCCCCAAAATTACGCTCGTCATGTAGGTTGAAACTGTCCTCCCAGATAGTTCAGCCCAATTAAAACAAGTTATGTGTCTGTTCAACTGGATGGATGCCACACCTCTGATCTAATCTCATAGGACCAGAAGAAGGGGGTGTCATGTCCTCTTAAACAATCAATACAGGTATGAAATTCATCTGTTTACCTATGTAACCTACACATTAATTCAATCTCCCCCTCTGGCACAAAAATTCCCTTTGCCCAAAGTTTGATAGTAGGATATAGTAAAGAAGGTTGAAAAACATCTGGTTTGACATCTGGACGTGCCACGACCCGAGCTGAGACTCAGACTGTGGGAAAGTCAAATGAGCCCCTGATATGCTAATTGTTATACGGAGAGCACACAATGAAAGTGCCCTGTCAACGTTTGTCTTCCTTTCTAACTCGGCGTCCTGCTGCAGTCTTCAGAATACTGAGTAGTGTCCCGCTCAGCTTTACAGAGCAGGAGAGTAAAGAGAGAGAGAGAACCGGTGAACATGTAAAGCTGCTGCTGCTTCCATTAAAGCAAGCAGCGTTTAATGGCTTTATGAACAAATGCTGAGAGGGACTAATAAAGATGCTACTGCAGGTCCTTGCCTTTGGTAGCTATTGCAAAACATAGTATTCTAGTAAAATGGACAATTAACCTGCAGGTTTAAGGCAAGTAGATTTGGCCTTTACTTAAAAAGAATGTTTAATGTTATGTTTAAAAAATGAATAACTAGCTGCTCAATTAATTTCTCATGGGTGTTTTTTTTCTTTCTTTGTGACAATCTAAAATCCAAACAAACCCCCAGATCTGCCCATTTTGCTTCAAGAGCAGGCTTTTTGCAGCACATTTTTTTAATATTAGTGTATAAATTCATTAATAAATAAAGGTGCAGCTCCCAAGCATAAATGTGTTCTGGTGGGTTTCAGCCTGCACACACCATGTGGATTATAATACAGGCCATAAAGGCTTACTGTGCATTGTGTTGCTTCTACCCTTCAAGCCAGGATTCAGATTGTTTGAGTTGTATCAGAAGTCAAGTCAGTTGCTGAAACTGGGAATGACGTCACACAAGTTCAGAGTTTTAGCAATTCAAGCCAATAATGTACAGTGCCTACTTAAAGTATTCACCCGCTTGAATGTCTTACCTTTTTTACTGCTTTTACAAATAAGTCAGTAAGGTTTTCTCTGATTTGTTTGGGCTGTGTTTTTGAATTCATGCTGTAATAGTAGTCAGGAATAATGATTAACCAGTGTATTTTTCTCCTTTTTATGCATTCAAAAACAAAAGTAATGTGTTGACAAGTAGATATTTTGTAATAGTATATGTGCCACTAATTTATTAAGGTACAAACTGTAAGTGCTTAGTTCATAGTTTATTCTGTATACACACAGCCATGTTGGAGTGTATTAGAGGCTTTAGGGGGCGTTCTTGTTGTATTTCTGTAAGAAATGCTTGCTCCATCTTTTTTTCATTGTTGCCAATAAGACGTTACACAGCCATTCAACATGTTGCTGTTGGTGTCTTAATTTTTTTCTAGATGGAAAAAAAAAATAAATAAAATAAATTTTTTTTTTTTTACTCACAAAATATCGTCACATTTGCAGTTCTAGAAGGCGAGTCATCATCCATAAAGGGTAGTGCATTTCGTTTTTAGCGAGGCTCTTTTGGTGATGTAAAAGTGAATTATATATATATATATATATATATATATATATATATATATATATATATATATATATATATATATATATATATATATATATATATAACACACACACACTTGCTTTACAAACAATAAAAAAAAGCTGATTATTTCTTCATGTTTAATGTTTTTTTTTTTTGGCTCTTCAATATACTTGACCTAATTCTAATTGACGAATTGACGAGGTTTAGGTTCCTAAATCACAAACACTAGACCTACTGACGTCCTGTGTGTTGCTGATCTGACATTTGACTGTGTGATAATGGCTATAATTTTATTATATGGTATGATTATTGTGATCCTTATTGAGAAATCCCAGGTGTGAACCTGGGTAATTATTGCTGTCCAGTTGTGATCATGTCACCAAGTCTATGTGGAGCCTCAAGCCATTTAAGCAATTTTTGCAGTATTGCAGTGTGCAACACTTTTAGACACTATTCTGTTGTGCAGAGATGGTAAGACTAAACAATTGATTTATTTCACCTGCCAATGATTTCATTGCAGTGGTCATACATTCTTCTTTAAATTGTTTTGTAAGAGTTGGTCAAAGATAAATGTCTCTCCTCCTACAACCAGGCTTAGTAGTCATAAGACCTGGCAGTTCTTCTAAAATAAAACTAGCTTCTGTAAGTTTTAATATTCATGTATATTGAGAGCACACATAACCAAATGCATGCTCACCATTCCTGCAATAATAAATGACATCAGCTCTACTAAATTATCTGTGTAATAGAGTAACAACTCTGCAGCATGGCTTTGCAGTAAGCTCCCAAAGATGACAGTTGCATTAAGAGGCATGAAACAACGTGCCAAGCTGGGCTTTTCTTTTTCTTTTTTCTTCGTGCAGACTCGTTCAGAAAACAGGTCAGATTAAGACAACTTAAAATGAGAGAATTGTTACTATGATGAAGATTCATTATCAGCAAAAGACATGACTCATTTGGAATAAATTGCATTCTTAACAATATTGCTCATGGTAAGATTTGTAAAAAAAAAAAAAAAAAAAAAAAAAAAATTCCATATAACGCTGTATGAACAGGAATAAATGGATATGAAATGTTTTACTACATGTTTGCCTTTTTTTTATTCTAGGTGCTTTAATTTCAAATTTGCAGAGATTGGATCGGTGTGACTCTGAGTTTTAAACAGTTTAGTTCAATAAAGTAATCTTAATCTTATAATAAGGTACTCCATATAATTCACTTTGAAAGATCAGTTCTTGTGCCAAGTCTAACAAAAGCAAATATTAATCATATAAGAAAACACCTGCTTGGAATGTTCAGAGAATGTAGATGTTTGTCTACGTCTTGCTCCGATTTCCAAAGATCTTTGGGGGGCATGTAGTGCGTTTGCTTAAGTATTTGTTTTGTTGTTTTTTTATGTTTTTGGCATGCATTCAGCCTGTCTACGCTTCTTACCGTAAGCAATGTGGTGTTTTTTGTTTGAACACCTGTTCACATATTATATGATCTACAGCGATTTGGAAGGAGCCTCTTTCATCTTCTTCCATTCATTATTTGGCAAGTTTGATTCTGATCCTACAGAAAAACTCATTGAGCAATGCGTCCTGAGTTTGCAACGTTTCTGTAAATTTCTTCCAGTAACTACTGTTGTCACGAACCTTTTGTTTAATTTGGGATGCGTTTTATTTTTAAAGGTTCTCTATGTGTTGAGCGCTAACGGTGCCTTTTTTCTTTGTTTCTCTGTCGTCCAGGACCGAGGCATTGGGAACACGTCTTTGTCCACATTTGGCGTGATTCAGGCAGTGGTGGAGATCATTCTCATGTTGTATCCTTAAAGTGACCTCCCCTTTGTCTGTCGTATGCTCCATGACCAAGAGCAACACTGCCAAGGCAGCCTTGTTTACTTAGGACATAGCTCAGCCAAACACCTTCCGGGAACATGTTGTGTTGTTTCATCACCTTTTATGATAGTTGAAAAGGAGCAATCCAGACACGCATATAAAAGACTCAATAAAGCTTCTTTGCAGCAAAGTGTTTTCGGTCCTTGATTGATTTGCTGAACAGCTACTTGATGGTGTCTTCCGTCGTTGGATTCTACAGCCTGCGTGTCTTTGAGGGATTCACTCCCAGGAAGGATGACACAACCATGACAACGGTAAAGATGGGCTGAAGTGGGGGCAAAAGTGTTGAAATTACTCCAGAGGTGCTGATGTGTTGGGGACTCCTGGTGTTTCATCTGTTCATTTTTTTTTTTCTCTTGCTCTCTCTCTCCATTTTCCTCTACCTCCTTCCTTCCTTTCTCCCTGAATCCCTACGGCTACCCAGTGTTTTCTTCAAAGCTACACAACGGCTTTCGTCGATCTGTCCAGTATTTGTTTGTGGGTTGCGTAAACACTGACAAAGTGCAAGCTCCTTTCTTATACATCAGGAGGAAAGTGGGGTTTTAGGGGGTTGAGGATGTGTGCTCTGTTCAGCCTATAGTGGCACCTTTTCACTTGGTAATGAGTTTGGGAGTGGTGCAGCTTGTTAACTAGCCATGACGCATTAGTGAAAGGGCTTGAAAGGACAATGGAGGGAACCTAGTAATGAGCAACTTCAGAGGTACTAATTGTGTAATATGTGGAACCAATTTAACATCAAGTGGTGTGTATGTGTGTGGGCACATCAGCACTGGTACTATCAGGTGCTTTTTCTTTCTCTCTTTTTACCTCCACATATAAAGTGTACATTATGTGCTTGAGCGACCTGAAAACTAAAATGGGACCATTTTATTTTATTTTTAGATCATCGGCTGCTGTGTGTCCATCTTGGTCCTGAGCTCAGCTCTACCAGTGATGTCCAGAACTCTGGGTGAGTTTATTGTGTGAGCCTGTTATTGTGCCTGCTTGCGTTAGAAACATTTTGTAAATCCGAAGCTGCATTGACTTTTCAATCAGAAGTTACACAAAACAAAGTCTGATAAGATCGACTCCACTCGTTTGGGTTATTGCTTATTTTAGACATGATTTAACCTAGGTAAAAGCCACCGAGAAGAACCATATATTAACTTTTAATCTTTTCCTCTGAAGAAATTAAACAAAATACAAGTTAATCAGTAAATTTTCCTGCTGCTGGTGTGTAGATTTGAATTCTTAAAAGTAAATGTAAGTTTTTATTGGGATTTTATTTGTTAGAGCAACACAAAATGGCATATAAATGGACAATGGAAGGAAAAGAGTGCTTGATTTTCACAACTTTGAGTCGGTACTTTGTCCTCTCAGAGATTCTCAGTTGGATTTAGTTCTGGACATCAACTAGACAATTATAAAACAAAAATATGCTTTGAGCTAAACCATTCCATTATGACTCTGGCTGTAGGTTTCGTCTCATTGTCCTCCTGGAAGGTAGACACCCTCCACCCACCATGCAGCCTCTAACAGGTTTTCGAATAGGACTGCATCCCCAAAGCATGATGCTGGCACTATTCTCTTTCCTTCCTCTCCCCAATAAAATACATTAAAGTTTGTGACATAACAAATATGAAAAAGTTTAAGTGTTGTGATTACTTTTTTTAAGGCACTGTAAGTACAAGTAAATATGGCTCCTATACAAACATTTGCAGATTAACCATCAACATGAGGTCATTTAGGCTGAATTTACTTAAACTTTCTGACATTAGAACAGAGTGCTGTTTAAAAAGGGTAAAGATGCCAGGAGTGGCACCGCCATAATGGCAGTAATAATCACGCAGAGCCCAGCTGTTTAAATAGCCCTATTCTGTGTGTGTTGTGTGACCGGCTGGAGAATGGGATGGAGCAAGCATACAGTGAGTCACTGGGAGCTTTACAAAATATCAACAGGTTCTGCTTTGTGACGCTGAATAAATGAAAGGAATAGATGCATGAGACAGAGCTGAAAAGGAAAAAGGCCTCCCACTGAAAGATAAAAAACTCATTGAGAGTTGAGTGTGATGAAGTGAGATGTTAAGAGAGAAGAAAAAAAGTTTTGTGTGTTTATGAGGTGTTTTTTATGTACTTTCCAGTGGGGGAAAACAAGTGTACCACAGCACAAAGCTTTGCAGAATATATGTCATCTTTATTGGGGAGTGACAGATGTGTTGCATCAGATGCATATTATAACCAGTTCCCAGGATACAGAGTGGTTGGCTTATGAACCTTATTGAACTTTTAAGGTTGACTCTCAGACTCTGTGTATCTTATTCTGTAGTCAGGGTTTTTATGGAGATTTGAGAAGTCCTAAAACAAGGTACACCAATATAAGCATTTTCTAACTTGGTTTAAGAAAACAAGATAATCTACCACCCTAAATCTAGAATTTAACCCTTATTATATAACTTAACATAATAACTTAATAACTCTTAACATAATAACTCAGCAGAGTTATTATGTTTAGGTTTGTTTTACTAACCATACTGGCAGACAGACACTCAAACATTTCTAGGTGCCTCAGATGGATGTTGCTAAGGTGAGAGAAGTGAGTATGGGTAGGTTACCGGTAGAAAGGTTTCAAAACGTCTCCAGGTATCTGCCAGACTGTTCCTACAGATTCAAATCCTTTCAGTGAGAAGCCAGAGAAAGTGCTGGAGTGATTTTTCTCTGAGTTTTTCACCACTTGCTGATCACTGCCAGTCAACTGGCTGTTTTACAAGCCAAGCCTCATTAAAGATAAATGTTTCCATGATGAAGGTTGTAGTAGATAAAGTAACATGAACGTTTAGATTCTATTTAACTAAGCATACAGTAAGTCAGTTTTTGGGTGCAGAACTCTGTTGCAGGTTCACAGGGAAGGGGAAGGATAAAATCCTGTGGACTGAGTGGTTTACTGCTTTGCATCATGGGGTTTGTAGATTTTGCGTAACGACGTTCAAATTTCTAAACTAGAACTGGTAATTAGATCAAATGAATGCCACTTGTTCATTTCTCCAAAAAATGAGCCAATGAATGAAGCAAAAAGAGGATAAACACATTTTAAATAAACCTCAACATAATTTAAGACCAAGTAAGGAAAATTGGGTGTGTTTTAAACATTTTAAGGCCTAATTTGAGATTATTAAATGTAGTACTTTATAGGGCCTCGCAGAAACCCTGTTTTACTATAACTAGGAATCAATATATTGTTTTAATAGCCAATAGAATCATTGCTTTTCTTTCAAAAGCAGTTAGATTGTTTTACATTTTGTTTTACATCTTTGTGTAATAACTGCGATACAGTGCTACGAGATATTATCTGGCACAGGGTCCATATTTGTTAACATATAAAAGCAGTTGATTATTCCTGAACTGTTTCAGTAAAGACTTAAATAATCTAAAACTGACCCTGATCAAACAGATGTATTCCTCTTGGATGTGCAACCAGCAGCATATAGATGTCTGCAATTCTCTCCTCCAGATACGCTCTAGACATTTTAAAAATCAATTTTTTAAAACTCTAATTAGATTTTTTCAAATTACCAAACCAGGATCAGAACCTTTGATATTAGAAACAAATTTGGCCAGACCACAGTGGCTAGCTGCATCGACTGAGGTCTCCATCATTTTTCTCCCTGCCTCTTCATGGGCAATTTTGTTAAGGGTTTGTGATGCCTGCCAAGCTGCTTACTGCGGCTGCAAATACATCTCTGCAGACACCGAATCGATAGCTCAATCTAATTGACGGCAGAGATTGTGAAGATGTTACAGGAGAACTAGTGCCCAGAGACTGGGGCTTCTTCAGTCCGACACATCAGAATATGACTCCTGCATACAAATTATAGACGGGATCAGTTATGAAATTGTTATGAAACACGGGCTTGAACTGGTGGTTTGGTTGATCAATTTATTATAATAAATTGTATTTTATCATCCTATTGACAGCTTAAGTGTCTTTTCAGATATGTTGTTAATTCTACTTGACAAGGTTTTGTTATTCAACTGTACAAAAACACGAGTCGGCAACATAAAGATTAACAGGGTAGAGAAAGAAGCAAGCATGGACACAGTGGAAATTTGACATGATCAGCTCAGCCAGAAGATTTACCATTAATGTGGCAGTGTGACGCTAATAGGGACCTACAAGACTAACTCTACATTTATTTGTCGAGGACAATTTGATCTGCAAACCACCTTTAATTCTTTGCACAGTATTTCCTACTTGCCCAAATGCCTGGATAAGATTTAAAATATTTGCTCATCTATATTTGACTGGTGCTAAATGTGCATTTCCATGCTAAACATGGGACCATGAATACAATACAATGAAAAATAGGTTTACCACAGTATAACTGTATTTAGAAAAATTTAAAAACATGATTGAACTGCTTGTATTTGAAACAAAAAGGACAATCATTCCAACTGCTGCTAAAATAAGTTTCCAATTCATTTTGATTTTGATACATGGACTTAAAAAATAAACCTACGAAGTTTTATTGTAGTTTTCAATTGTAAATGATCCAGTTTTGCATTTTACAGTTACGTTGCTTGTACATAGGAAACAGTGGGCACTTTGCACCAGTAAACCAATACTGTGTCGTGTTGCTTTACAGCAAAACAAACCTGCAGAGCGCAGCGCATCATCAAATATGATGCTTTGCATGATGCACCCAAGTTAAGATGATTCTAAAAATGGTTACAATTATAGCGGGCCTCACTGTTTACATATGTGGATAAAACGCAAATTTCAGAGAAGTACTTTGAGGTAATATTTGGTGGCCTATACTATTTGTATTTTAAATCTACAGCTTAATTGTCTTAAAGGTGCTTAATAAAAAAAATGAAGTTGCATACATTTTAAATTTATTAAAGTTTTACCTTTTTTTCAGTTTACAAACAATTTGAGTGGTTTAAAAATGTTCTTTTTTTTACAGACATAAAACCTAACTATACACAAGATTGTAGACAAAAACAGTTTTTGTATGTGATTCTGTCTTTCAGAATGAGTGTTTTCACTTGTTGAAAGAGATAAGCTCTTGTAGAAAGATCCGTAGAACTGCAGGCAGAAAAGACATGGCAGCATTTTCCAGTAGCCTATGTACTTTTTCACTAAGAAGGAAAAAATCTTGCTTATGAACACAGAACCTCACTTTTGGAAACTTGCATTGACAAAATAAGTTGTGTGTGTGTGTTCCCTTTGTGGATTTTGTCTTATGAACACTGTGGAAAAAAACTATTTGACAGTTGTTTGTCCTTCACAGGTATCACCAGGTTTGATCTCTTGGGGGACTTTGGGAGATTTAATTGGCTGGGAAACTTCTACATCGTCCTCTCGTACAACTTGCTTTTTGCTGTTGTGACAACTCTTTGTCTTGTGCGAAAATTCACCTCGGCTGTGCGGGAAGAACTCCTAAAGGCCTTAGGTAAATGTCTCTTAAGCCTGATTCTAAGCTAATCTTGTTTTGTTCTGAAACATTGACAACTTACATGTGCATTATAGTAGATGAGAGTAACTCTGAAAAGTTCATTTATTTCAGTAATTCAACTCAAAAATGTTAAACTCGTATTTAATATAGATTCCTTACACCAACAGAAGGATATATTTCAAGGGTTAGTTTCTGTTCATTTTTTAGGATTATGGCTTATAGTTTATCAAAACCCAACATTCAGTTTCTCAGAATATTACATAATAAATCAAGCTAATTTTTTTTTTTTTTTTTTTTTTTTTTTTTTTTTTTTTTTTACACAAAATGTTATGGTCCACATGATTATGGGGCAGACTGCTGGCTTGGCAGTTGTCCATCTGATAGTTTGACATCCTCCACACAGGAGATAAGACACAAATAGTCACTTCTAAAGAAGCTGGCTGTTCAGAGTGCGATGTCCAAGCATGTTAATGGGACATTAAGTGGAAGGAAGAACGTGTGGTAGAAAAATTGGCACAAGCAATGGATATAGTCGCAGTCTTCAGAGGATTGTGATTCAGGGAAACCTTAAGACATGCAGGAAATCAGCCATTGAGGACTGACTGAGCAACAAACAGATTTCCGTCATACCGCGCTGCATTGATGCTGTAATTAATGCAAAGGAGCCACAACCAGCTATGGAATATATGTAGTGTACAGCACATGTGCATACTTTTCAGCAGGGTGATGTTTCTGTATTAAAAATTTGTTTACTGGCCTTATGTATTTTCTAATTTTCTGAGAATCTTTTTTTTTTAATTCCATTAGTGGAAAGCTAAAAGTTTCACTTCTTGAATGAAATTGCTGAAATACATTAACTTGTAAGAGATTTTCTAATTTAATGATATAAAATTTTTATGATTTTTTTTTTTTTTTTTTTTTTTTTTTAATGTATTTTTCTGATCGAATGACCTAGAGAGAGACAAAATAAAAAAAAAAATAAAAAAAATAGCTGTGAGCTCCACAGTGCTCTGTAACAAACATTGGCTGCTTTTAAAGAGTTGGTGTGACTACCCTGAATGTTTGATACACAGGATGGAATAGGGTTAGAAAATGTCAGATAGAGGCACCGAGGAGAGAAAAGAACATCAATACCTCTGCCTAAATGAAAGTCTAAGGCTTTTTAATGAGATTTCTCTGCCTTATCTCCCACCGCCCAGGTCTGGATAAATTGCAACTGTCAAACAGCCCCGCAGACCCTGAATCTGGGAAGCTCTCTGCCAATGGGCATCAGAAAACTCTGTGAAAGGGACGATGGAGCAGCACACAGACACACACACACACACACACACACACACACACACACACACACACACACTAGCAGAGCCACGGGGAGATTTCAACAGCACTGCCTGAGTGCTGAAAGGTGAAAAGGATAGGAAAGAACTTAATAAACCCAGGCAGTGTCTGACTGTTGCTGCAAATGGAGGCTGAGAGCAATTTAGCTTCGTGACATTCCATCCTCTGCGTCTCTGATGGAAGCTGGGACAGAGCCAGGGCGGAGACAGAGGAGTGAAAAAGACTGGCATCAATGCACCGACCTTGATGCTACCCTCGACTGTGACTTTAAACTACCCGTCTCTTGCTTCTGGGGCATTCTTGCACCCGTCGTCGTCACCTTATTTCCTTCTGCAACTTCTACCTTTGCACTAGATAAAAGCAGTTTCTGCTTGGTTCCGTTTTTTTTGGGTTTTTTTGTATCAAAGTCTTAAATCAGTCGTTGCATTCAGTTGCTGAATTAGAACCCAACAGCTCAATTAGAATTGTATTTAAGTTCATTTTTACTTATTAATGTTGATGAGAAACTCAGAATAAATGTTTTTTTTAATTGTTTTGTGAAGGGATGTAAGCATGAGAGGATCTCAATTTGTCTTTTTCTTCTTGAAGCTCAAAATAAGAAAAAAAAAATAATGAAAAATGCTTTTTGAAACATAGCAACTTGTTTTACCACTCAACAGAGCCAGTGCAGAATGCTGCCCGTATTGTGGGTTGCAATATATGCACTGCACCTGTCAGGTCTGAACGTCTTATATTGTTGTAATTCTGCTGTCGTATGTGTTTTTATCTGGCTTTATGCAAGTGGGCTTTAACTTTTTGATGATGTCAGTTTATGTGAAGGATACTGTTTTTTTTAAGGTTCTTCTTCAGATTTGATTTAAGCCAATCAGCAATTGGCAAACATTTTTAACTAAGCCAAATCTCACTGATTGGAATAATGCAGTGCATCTGAAGGGACTCTGTAGTTTCATCTTCATTTTAATTTTCGTATTACATCTTGGATCATTTTTTCTCATTCAAAAAAAATAAAGGCACAAAAAGCTGTTTTGTAAATGTTGTATTTACATGTAGATATTTTGTTTCAGATTTTATTTCAATGTTTGGATATAAATAATCAGTTTTCACTGAGGCCACTGAAAGCCTGACAGATGGCATCTTTGATATTATTTTAATATGTGTTGCCATATAATTCGGACACGGAAGGCTTGGGATATTGCTGCACAGAGTTATCCATCTGCATTGATCTCGCCTCTGCAGAGTCAAGGGTAGTAGATATTCAACGAACATGGATGGACTACTTGCATCTTGTCCACTTAAAAGATGGTGGAAGTGGATGTTTCGGTTTATTTACCAGTAATTGAGAGGGGCTGTCAACAATTTGGAGTGAAATAGAATTGAAATACAACAAAGAAATGAAAGTAAAAACAGGTTTTGCTTCAGGACCAACATTGACTTAATCAGTAGACCACACACACACTTTGTGCTATGAATTCACGGAGCACCACAAGCCAGCCAGCTTTGTAGCCAAGAGAGAGACTTGGTAACTCAGGCATCCCGCTACATTTTGTTGCATTGCTGCGTAATCTTCTAAACTGTGATTTTCTTTGTCTTCACAATCACCTCGAATGCCTTATGACAAACATCTTGCAGGCTTAATGTGATGGTAATTGGTCCCTTTGCACAGCCGCACTGTGATCCTATCTACCGCCGAGTTTCTGCTTCAAAGCCAGCTATAAGTTACATTTCTTTTCACAATGAATGTTCAGAAAGCAGCTTCATTTTTGAGCACTTTCTGGCATTGGTTGGAATGATTCTATTTGGATGAAGAGTGACATTTTTTTTTTTTCTTTGTCATGACAAATAAATCTGAAGTTTATATATGCATTCAAGACTTGAACAAAGGAAAATGTACAGTGTTTGTTTTTTTTTTTTTTTTTTAATATATATATATATAAACACTGGCAACATTGGGCAGTACATGAGAATATTACACAAAGGGCATCGAGTAATATTTCTAAATAATAAAAAATTAATAACTTTCTGTACTACCAAATATATTTTTTTGTGTTTTATTGGCTTTAGGATGATACAAAAATGTGAATACTGAGGATGAAAAGTGATATTGTAAATTCATTAAGAATTGAACAGTTTTCCTTGAAAGATATGCAGTTGAATGAGTCTCAATCATGATTTTCTCTTTTCGTATGCGTAAGCTGTAGTTTAACAAAGCATTATAGTAACATAACAGCTCAATTAGCTAAAAAAGGTGGACTTTTTGGTAATTAGTGGAGAAAATAAAACATTACATCTAAATATTGGACCATTTTAATATTAAAGGTTTTTTTCTGTTTTTGCAGTCCATGTCTTGTGTGTGTATACGAATGAGGGTGCCAGGATTTGGAAGTTTGTGCTGCAGGTGTAGCTTTTATTTCTGTCCATCTGTCTGTCAGTGTCTGCATGTAATTTTTGGTACATGTTTTGTGAATGTATTTTTTACGATTTCTCAGTTTGATAAATGGTATTTTTGTTGTTTGTGAGTTTGCAAATAAAAGTAAAATGTTTACCTGCTTTCATTTTTGTCTGGGTGTTATTAGATAAGAGCTAACAAAATGTTGGAGCTGGGGTGCTTAGTATAGACACCAGCTCAAAATCAATGCTAAGCTGAAAGGCTTGAGGCTCCCAGTCAATTTGCTGCTGAAACGGCAATATTGCTGAATATTGCGATGTAATTGTAATTAAGACAATTTTTGTAGACTCTTCTTCATCATCATGATGTCACCACCACTCATTCTGGAACTCTAGCATCTTGGTAACTAAGATCTATATCAGTCCATAAAGTTATTTTAAAACCTGTCTAACAGCTAATTAATTGAGGACATAATGGACTAAAAGTCTGTCCAAATGGCCAAATCAATGATCTGCAAGCAGAGTTTAAATCGTTAGCATCTTAGATATTACTCTGTTGTCAAAGCGGGTACAAAACCTCTCCAAGGTTGGTACATGGCTCCCATTTGTACCCCAAAAAAGTTGGGTACATAATGGCTAAAACTGCAAAAGTATGAAATGACCTGCCCCCTTAAGTCCAGTTGCTTGTCCTTCACTCTTACAGCATCGACAGCAGATAATACAAATGTTCACTTTTTTTTATTTTTATTTTTTTTTTTATGTTAACACCAAAGATACCCACACTTGGGCACGATGTTTGCAATTTTTCATCTTTACAATATTTAAAATGCATGACGACCCAAAACACTACCTGGCTAGATGACTTGCTTGTGGTATGCAGATCTGCAGAGTGGACATGTAGGTCTGCAATCTGCTATAAAGGCCTCGAAGGCCTCTAAACAAGGTTGATGGAACAGGTGGGAGCATGACAAGAGCACGGTGTGTCTAGCCTGTTGACTTCTGGATCTGGCAGGTTCAGTTGTCAGCTCAGGCTCACACACTGCAGTCAGACAGATAGGGCAGTCCCAGGTACCTCTCTGGATAACCTGTTCAAATTACAAGAGAAGTAAATTCTTAGGCTCCTATTCAATTAATTAGCTGTTCGACAGGTTTTAAAAGAATCCTAAGTCTTATCAGGTATGTCTTTCACAGCTTTGCACATCTAGACCAGACCAGAATGTTTTTTTTTTCAATTCTTATTTACTAAAAATCTCCAGCTAACTCAGATTGGATGGAGAGCACCTGTCAACAGCTATTTAGAAGTCTTACCACAGATTCTTTATTGGATTTAGGTGTGAACATTGAGTGTGCCATTCTAACACATGAACATGCTTTGATTTAAACCATTCCATTGTGTCTCTAGTTGTATAAAGTGGAGTTGTCGTCCTGCTGAAAGATAAACCCCCTCCCCAGTCTCAAATCCTCTGCAGCCTCCAACTTCCAACTTCCCATCAGCTCTGACCAGGTTCCCTGTCCATGCTGAAGAAAAGCAGCCCCACAGCATGATGCTGCCACAACTGTAGTATCAAGTGTGAATGGTGTGTTCAGATTGATGACTGGCAAACATGCTGTTTTGTATGAAGTCACAAAGTTTAAGTTTGAGCCCCATCGCCTATATATTTCCTGTTCCTCATACAACCTTGTGATAAACTTTGTCGACTAATTTTCTCTAAAAACCCTCTGTGGTCTTTGCAAAAAAGCTCAGCATTTATACGACTGGTATTAAATTACACACAGGTGTACTCTAGTTTCTCAGTAGGTGCCTTTTGAAAGCCATCGGTTAAACTGGATTTTATTCAGAGGTATCAGAGTGAAAAAGCCCAAATACAAATGCATGCTACACATCTTTTTTATTTGTAAAAAATATTTTCCTTCCACCTCCAAATTCTGCTCTACATTGTGTTAGTCTATCATAAAAATCCCAAGTAAACATAGTAGTTTGTGTCTGTAACATGACAAAATCTATAAAGGACACTTTTGCAAGCCACTCGTAAACAAGCATAGGCCCACCAATGATTAACCAGTGGCAGTTTCTTGTATTTAGATGCCAGTGTGTCCTGCTGTTAAGTGTTTCATAGCTAGCTGCACTCCACTTTATAGAGTTTGCACCCATGTAAAAGGGTGCAAGGTAAGTGTTGAAAGCACATTCACCATTTGAGGCTTCATGTCAAGGTTGAGCCACTCCTGCCTCGTGCTCAACCTTTTCACACCAGATAAAGAAAAATAAAGACATCTATTTTTTTGCACACACCCAAGTCCCCTGAATGGAAAACCGGCACTGTTGGTAAAGAAAGCCAACAATGAAGCCTTAAGGAACAGCAAATCTTAATGTCTTTTCAGCTCCCCAGTGGCAGTCCAGGCTATGAATAAAAAGTCTGCTGTGCATTATCAGACTCGCTTCTGTTTTTAGTAAACAAAAGATTACTACTCCCACATATCTACATTCACATTGTAAAGTGAATGATCACATCTGTAGAGATCTGTACTCTTTATGCAGCAGCTTTGAAGCTCTTGTCCCATTGCAAGCGTTAACATGTTAGGAGGAAGGCAAGGCTGAAAGAAGAATCAAACCAGGATTAGACAATTTTATGGGCCTTGTTTGATGACCAACTGTGTCTTGTTTCCGACCTGGCTCTTCAGTCGCTCCCACTCTTTCTCCTGAGGTTCTGAGATGCCTTTTCTCTCCAGCTGTTCGAAGACTCGTCTGCTTGATGACAGTGAACGGTCGATATCACTCAGAAAAGCCTCCATGTCGGTGTGACAGTATCGGACAAAGCTGTCATTCAGTTCCTGCAACTAATTAGAAAAACCATTTTAGTGGCACAAAAGATGTGAATGTTTCATTCAGATACACAATGGAGCTGTGTTTTCAGCCATGGTTGATTGTGACTTTATTGTAATGGCTGAGGCACGCTGACAGGTTGTAGTTGTTAAACAGCCAGATCAATACTGTCATGTCTCTGACTAACATGGAGAATTAATGGAAACCAGTAAAAAAATAAGATATAGTGCTGCTAAACATTTAAACAGACTTCACCGAGGGTATTGCCTGTTCAGTCTTTTTTCAGCATTGTACACACGCATACAGTGCTTTATGCTTTCAACATTTTGTCACAGTCCAAACGCAAATGTGACAGATTCTCACCAGGTAGCACATAATTGTGACGTCGAGGCAAAAAAAACACATGGTTCTCAAAATGTTTTACAAATAAAAATCTGAAAAGGGACACGGTGGATTTGTATGTATGTATGTTTGTGCTTTTGAGGGTGTTTCTTGTTTTTGCAGCTAAAGTCAATTCCTTTTCATTTTTTCTTAACTTGGCTATATGTTGCTTTCCAAATGGATAGGAAGGACTAATTTACGGAAGTTTACATCTAATGTATCACATCATATATAGCAATATACAATATAATAAGATTCATTTTCCAACTATTATGCTATCCTTACAAATAAAGATTTTAACCATAGCTTTTATATAATTTCATTTTGGAGGCTTTGTTTGACATAGCATCTGTTTTTAAAGGTGTGTCTACTCCTGATATACATCTATCTTCTTTTATATACAGTAACTGTTATCAGACAATATCAAAAACAACAAAAATGCTCAGTGTTTTCATGTACTATATGAACACATGGATATTTAACACAAGTATTGGAATATTAGTTATTACTTTCAATCGCAACTTCACAACTAGAAAACGTTACTTGTTTTCCAGTGACACACTCAGAAATGCACTCCCTTAAGCCTTAAGTCACAGACACATCAGAACCGCTTTACAGCTGGGCTTTTATCACTAATTAAACAACTTTTAACCATTCAAATGGAGGGTTTTATGTCTCTGGCTGACTTTTTGACAGTCAGGGCAAACAGCACAGCCTGAGGTGAACTTTGCCTTGTTCCACTTTAAATGTGGATGAGAGAGAGCACAGAAATGGGGAAGCAGGGGTGGGCCCAGAGGTGTTATCTCACTGCAATCCATCTATATGCCATTACTGTCTCGCTTAATGTGTTGACTCAGGTTCCGCAAAATTTGAAAGGTCTGCATTGGAATAAGTTGATAAGAATACTGAAGGTGGCCTTATATGAACGTGTTTTTCCCCTCTTCTCCCAGGGAACACCTGCGGCTTTATGATACAAAGATGCTTTATTGCCCTCTGCTATCACAAGGAAAACTGAAAGAATAGGTTTCCCCGTCTCACACAGGTCCCAGCTTAGCACTGACATGCCTGTTTGCATTACAGTCAGCTAAGCAAATAAGTCTTTCCACTGAAAAATCACGTCAATCACACCTGTCGGCACCGTGTTGCGCTGCTCTTGAAGATCATCCTCCGTGTGACAAAAGATACGAGACTATCTACTGACCACCCACTACTCAGCAACCACTGAATCACCCAAATAGAGTGCAGAAATGCCTCTGTAGTTAAAACCAACCTTTAGTTTGCACTTTTCATCTCCAGATCTTTTGGCTCTCCTGCCCACTTAGCTAAGCAGCTGAAATATTTTATCTAGAAAAACTGAACTCTTTGTTTAAACAAAATAAAAAGTGTATTTCTAAAACCTACTGACCTAGTACCTCAAAAAATGTATGATTATCTGACATGTCAAACTGTTGTATTGTTCTGGTTATATGACAGCCATCTGCAACAGCACAAAGAAGGTTACCCATTTGACAAGGACATTTCCAACCAATAATTAATGATCATATGGTTCAATACTGAGTATCCATTTAGTCAAAATCCTTAATGTTCAAGTGAATAGAACAGTATAGCAATTTCATATTGATATTCAGGTGTAACAGCAGCAAGTGAAATGTAATTGTTAGCATGTAAATTCACAGAAAAGTATATATATATATATATATATATATATATATATATATATAGATATATATATATATATATATATATATATATAAATTATTTTAAAAAAAAATTTATTATTAAAAAAATTATCTGTATATATATATATATATATATATATATATATATATATATATATATATATATATATATATATATATATATATATATAAACACTTGTGTTATCTGGCAGTGATAGTTATAAAGTCTAACAGCTACTGGGAGGAAGGATCTGCGATAATGTTCCTATGTCCACCTAGGATGCAGTAGTCTGTCACTTACTTATCTGCTTTTGTTAAGAGGGATATTTATTTTAAAAACACACTAAATGCACAAAACAATGCTTAGCAGACGATTTGGTTTAGTTAAAATACAATATTGTACCTCTGTGAACTCATAAAAGAAGAGCTCACGCCTCATTGGCTACATGACAACACATACCTCTCACGTTACCTAAAAACCTGCTCCTGGATGGCCCCTCAACAACCCACGGGTGAAATTAACATGGAAAAGTTTGTCAAGTGTTGTAGTCAAGGCCACCTAAACTGAGCCAGACACAAGAAAAAGACTCTGAGGGAGATGTATAATTCTAAGACTAAGAGCAATTCAATGAGCGACGATTTTCAAGAGCACTGCTGTAATTATACTGACTTAGCATTAGCTGCAGGCAGTGTTTATTCTTTCAGTGTGTTGTACAGACAGAAAAACATCTGCATATGGTATTTGCTCTGGTAAATGTTTCTTTTTGTTTTCTCATCCTCAGCCTATAAGGGGATAGATGGCAGTGTGGAAGTTTCCAAAGCAAAAATATTCATGATTGCAGTTTAATGCAGCCAGGTGTTGCAGTAAAACATAAACTATATGCTTTGGTCTCCACTGCTGTTCAGATAAATACCCAGTCCCCAGCTCTTCTGAAATCGAGACCAGGCCAAGACTTGGAATTTACTTCCAAAACTAGTCCTAATACCTAGACCAATACTGGTCTGAAGCGCCACAACGACTGTGAGACTGCAGCTCGAGACAAACCGTCCATGAATGCAATAAACAAAGACCGACTAAGTCAACAGGACATGACTTGTCCTTGGAGCTGCTGTGAGGATAAATGTTTGTTTTGCATCATACGCTGAAGTAATTCATGCCTTCTTTTGCATGAATTACTGCATCAGTACGGCATGTAGGCGATCAGCCTGTGGTTCTGCTGAGATGAAGTGGAAGCCCAGGTTGCTTTAATAGAAGCCTTCAGCATTGTAGCTCTTGGTATCTTTGGCAGTGTGGTCAGGTGCCAAATCCTGCTGAAAAATTAAATCAGCATCTCCAAACAGCTTGTCAGCAGTAGGAAGCATGAAGTGCTCTAGAATTTCCTGGTAGACGGCTGCGTTGACTCTGGATTTCAGAAAACCCAGTGGACCAGAACCAGCAGAAGACATAGCACCCCAAATCATCCCTATCTGTGGAAACTTTACACTGGACCTCAAGCAATGTGGATTCTGTGCCTCTCCACTCTTCCTCCAGACTCTGGGGCCTTGATTTCCAAAGGAAATGCAAACGTTACTTTCAGCTAAAAAGACAACTTTGGACCACTAAGTGACAATCCAGTTCTTTTTCTCCTTAGCCCAGGAAAGACGCTTCTGATGTTGTCTCTGGTAAAGGAGTGGCTTGACATGAGGATTGTGACATTTGTAGTAAAAGCGTAGGATTCGTCTGTGCGTAATGGCTCTTGATGCGCTGACTACAGCCTCAGTCCACTCCTTGTAAAGCTCCCTCAAATTTTTGAATGGATTTCAATTGACAGGACTGCACCCAAGGTGCACCCATTGCCAGTGCACCTTTTCCTACTACACTTTTTCCTTCCACTCAACCTTCTATGAAGTTGCTTGAATACAGGCCTCTGTGAATAATCAGTGTCTTTAACAATGGCCTTTTTTTGGCTTTCCCTCCTTGTGGGCATCTATCAAGTTAACAGTCTTCCCTATGATTGCATAGCCTGCTGACCCAGACTGAGTCCATTAAGAGGCTCAGGAAACCTTTGGAGGTGTTTTGAGTCGATTAGCTCATTGGGTTTTGACACCATGAGTTTCTAATATTTAAAGTTTCCACATTATTATAATTTTGTGAGACACTAAATTTTGGGTGTTCACTATCTGTAAGCCCTAATTATCAACATTAAAAGAAATAAAGGCTTGGAATACTTCCCTACATGAGACAAAAGGGACATTTCATTTTCTGAAACGGGTGACTAAAAACCAACTTTTGCAAATTTTTTAAAGCTGTACTTGTTTTGACGCCCCCTCCCCACAAGGCTGGTCACAATTATAGTCGGCAGGTCTGACCTCAAAGAAAACCTTTATTTTGGTATAGCAATGGAACGCATGTCCGGTGGATCTCTATTCGACTATTAAGGGGCTAACAACAGTGAATGACTCCTTCCTGAGGATGTGAACCTGTACATAGCCGTATGTGTTAGGTCAGAGCTACTTGGCTCAGTAAATGTTTATGAGACACGTGAGGGAACGGTTTCTGGGTGAGATGTTGGAAACTGACAGGGGAGAGGGGGTAGGACACTCTGACCCCTACAACATATTGCAAGTCTGGACCTCATGCATATGTCGATTTCTTTAATCAACCTCTTTGAAGCAAAGCACTCTGTGTGATTGCAACACTCCACACAGAATGAACTACCACCTGCTCTTCACTTGACATTGAACATCCATCTGTTGGAGCTTCGTCTGTCATAAAGAGGTGTGAGTGAGTGAATTTTCAGAAGAAATTATTCCCCCTCTATAGAGAGCAGATAAGTGGTTGAGAGCAATGTTGACCGCTGTAATCGCTGTTTATTAAAGATCTCAGCTTGGCCAGGTTCACTAGGTGGCAATGTTCCCTTTTCATATGGGCTATCCTGAAGCCTGAGAATCAAATTATTAAAGCCAGTGGTCAAAGATTTGTCAGTATTACTCCATCATGTCCTTTCTTTCCAATATGAGAAACTTAAATGCATAAAGTATACAAACATTTGACGCTTTCTTCACCTCTTTAATGTCTTTCACCTTCAGAATGTGCACACACCCAACATGCTTCGATGAATGAAGGTAAAAATCAATCCAAACATGCACAGCAGAAAGGATCCTGTTGTGTTAACTGAAATGACCAGGCTGCTTCAACTAAAACACAAAACTCTGTCCACATTGGTGAACAAAGTATATCATTTACAAAGCATCAAAAGGTGCTTCAGAGGTGAAAGCAGATGAGTGTGTGCATTCAGAGGTTAGCAAGTTCCTAAAAACCTCCACCTCTGCTATAGAGATACAAAATCTGCAACAGGTATTATTCAAATAACTAACAGTGATGATGGTCATCAATGTAAAAAGTACAGATATTAAAGATGACTGTTAAAATGTGAGCTGATGTAGAGCGTCATTGAAAAGTTTACATCCCTTCACAATAGGTAGGAATGTCACATTAATTTTGGGCCCCTGATTGTGCAATTGAACAGTTCTTCTTAAGTCGGAATGATTATACGATAGAGAACTTGGATTTTAAAAATAAGAATTGGGAGCACGATTTGGTTTTGATGTGGATTTTTTGTGGCTAAAATTTCACATACAGACAGGAATATATACCCTTCAAATATTTGATCAATTGTCCCAATACGTTGCTGAGAAACACACTTCTGGTTGCTATCAACAAGCTTCTGCAACAAAAAAATGTCCAGCTTCTGGCTGGACATTTCATACCTTTTCCTTTCAAAAATGGTGCAGCTCACTTAAACTAGCTTGTTTCCTGGCATACACCTCGCTTTTAATCACCATTTGCAAATTTTAAATAAGGTTGAAGTCAGGATCATCCAAAAAACATGATATCCACCTGACTTATCCATTCCAAAAGTAGTTTTGATGCAAGTTTGCCATCATTCTGTGGAGCACCCATTTATGTCTAAGTATCTACCAACTAGCCTGTTAATTCGATGGGAAGTTTAAAAAATCTGGAGGTAGTGTTTATTCTTCATTACTTTATATTTTGTCCAGTATACCAGGACCACGAGTGGTTCAACTGACCCTCACCAAGACGCTAAAACCACCATGCTTGAAAGCTGATATAATGTTTGTCACGTTCACTTTTAACAGTGACGGTTCTTGCATGAATGCCGCCCATGGGAAACCTGTCTCTGCCACCAGCTTTTCAGTCGTGATCTTGTTCAAGAATCATCTAACAGATATGATGTTTTTATCTGGTCCTTGTGTGCCTTCATTTCTAATTCCCCCCTGGGGAACTGCCCATATAGCCTAAAAACAACCACTGCTGCTAAACATGCTTTTTCTCACTGAGGCCAAATTTCTGACATTAAAAAATTTCTGAATGGGCAGCTGCAACATTTAAATGGGCTTAAATTTATTGATTTTGGAGCAACGGGGTCTGTCAGGTGCTCTCTCCTTCAATGTTGATTTTTTAGCTCGCTTCAGACAGGCACACTTCTGTTCCAGCAGTTACTATTTTATGAGAATCCTAACCATTTTTATCCGTAGCTGATCATTTGATGTCGATGGCTGAGACTTTAACTGAATTTGGTTTTCAGACAAGACAAACACACATCAAAATTGGATCTGAAAGAGATAAATCAGGCATCTGGAATGGTCAACGAACTCTACCAATTCCTTCTAAGAGTGGTCAAACACCCAAGAGTGTCTGTAAACTTTACAATCACTGTATGATTTGAAAAAATGGTTCCTTTAGTTTAATACCAAACTTACCCTCTCCTCAAGAAATTGGCGTCTCAGCTTTTTGTCTTTGGGGAACTTGAGTTTTTGGACATTTTTGTACCTTTTACGAACAACGTAGCTTCGCCAGTATGCTTGAATCCTTAGCAGAAAAAAGCAGTCAAAAAAATTAAAAAGAAATAAAGAACATCAACATTTAACATGTTTAAATATGTATGCTTACTGTCCTTCCTATAAATGTTGGAGTACAGGTGTATCTCAATAAATTAGAATATCATTGAAAAGTTCATTTATTTCAGTAACTCAATCACAAAGTGAAACACATTGCAGAGATTAATTACACACAGACTAATGTTTTCAACCCTTTATTTTTGTTAACCAGGAGGATTTTCCTCCTACAGCTAATGAAAACACATTTAATTTCTTAGAAGATTAGAATATTACATCAGACCAATAAAGAAACATTTTAATACAGAAATGTGAGTATAATGAAACATACTTTTAATTTGACAAACAAACCCAATGGGAACACATATTCTAATTTACTGAGATGTACCAGTACTCTTTTTTTTTTTAAATCCTTTTTATATTCATTTACACACGTAGACAAAATTGCTTGTAAAATTCTGTTAATGACTGAAAAGCCCACAATGGTCACTGAAATAACTTGAAACTTGCTTTTGACTTGTGATTCAACAGCGTCATTTAAAAAAAATAAACTACTGAAACAGACCTGGACAAAAATGATGGTACCCCTAGAAAAGTTTGAAAATAATTTGACCATAGAGACATATTAAACTAAGGTGTGTCCACTAATTAGCATTGCATGTGTCTTGATGCTTGTAAAAAGTCAGTCAGCCTATTCAAAGGGTGACAAGTAGTCACTGTGCTGTTTGATGACATGGTGAGTAACTCACTGAACACGGGCTAAAGGAAGTGAAAGACAGAGATGTCCCATGAGACTAGAAAGACAATTATAGACAAGCAAAGGTAAAGGCTATAAGACCATCTCCAAGCAGTTTGATGCTCCTGTGACTACAGTTGCACATATTCAGAGGTTTAAGGTCCATGGGACTGTAGCCGAACTCCCTGGCTGTGGCTGCAAGAGAAAGATTGGTGACAAATTGAAGAGAAGGAGCTTCGTCTTAGATGTAGGTCATGGGTCTTCCAACAGGATAATGACCCAAAACACACAGCTAAAAACACTCAATAATCACTGGGAGCAAAACACTGGACTATTCTGAACTAGCCCTCTATGAGCCCTGATCTAAAATCTGTTGAATATCTGTGGAAGGAGATGAAACATGTAATCTGGAGAAGGCAGCCTTCAAACCTGAGACAACTGGAGCAGTTTGCCCACCAGTAGTAGGACAAAACACCTGTAGACAGGTGCAGAAATCTCATTGACAGTTACAGAAATAATTTAATTGCAGTGATCGCCTCAAAAAGTTGTGAAACAAAGTATTAGGTTACAGGTACCAACATTTTTGTCCAGGCCTGTTTCATTTTTTCATTTTCTAAAATGATTCTGTTGAACCACAATTCAAAAGCAATGTCTGATTTAAACTGGATAATTTTTACTTATTACCTTTTTTCAGTTTCAAGTTATTTCAGCAACCATTGTGGGGTTTTTGGTCATTAACAGAGGGGTACCAACAATTTTGTCTAACGGTGTATGCCTTTGTTCTATGTATGGATCAATGCAGGGTACAAGGTTCAGACAGAAAACAACTAGAAAAGCAGTCAAAGTCTTAAAGTACCTTCAAAAATCCCTGAACAACTGCTGATCAAAACCATTTTAAGATGTTAAAATAAAGAACAGCTCTGAAATTCCAAGGAGTTTAAACTTTATCTTAATTTTGTATGTTTTGTAGGATTTGCAAATAACTGTTTTCCTTTTTTAAAATACATTTTACATACCAACACTACATTTCAAAAATAGAATTGTTAACCACTTGTTCAAGTTAATTGGGCTTTTCGTTTTGAAGCAAATTTGTAAAAATAGCTTATTTCAGTAGCACAACAAACCTACCTCTGTGATATGTGAAAATCTAATTTGCTAATCATTAGTACACCTAAGTATTGAAACTGTGCAAATACTGATATAAATGTTTACAGGGCCCTGCAAACATAGACCTGGAACATGTCCATATTTGGTCAAGTTACAACACAAATCTAAATGTTTATTGGGATTCTATGTGATAAGCCAGCACAGAATGGTGCATAATTGTGATGTGGAAGGAAAAAGCTACATGGTTTCCAAAGTTTTGGTATCATTTTTATACATTCGGTCAGGAATGCTACAGTCCAGAGAGGTACTATCCTGCTACTTTTAGACCTGTCCCTTCTCCAACACACCTGAACCAAATGGGTGAGTTCCCTCATCAGCATATCATTCAGCTCTGCAGAGACTTGGAAACAAGCCATTCATTTTGTTCAGGTGTGTTGGAGAAAATATGCACCTAAAAGTTGCAGGACGGTAGCTCTCGAGGACTGGAGTCAGGCTCCCCTACTGCAGGTTACCTTCACCCCATCTGAAATATTTTATAGCTTCTAACTCAGAGGTGGGCAACTTCAGTCCTGTAGGGTCTGTGTCCTGGAAATTTTCGATGTGTCCTTGGTCAAACACACCTAAATAAACCTGCTGAATAATCTCAGTATGCAGTCAGGTTCTCCAGAGTCCTGCTAATCATATAATTATTTGATTCAGGTGTGTTGGAGCAGAGACACATGTCTAAAAGTTGCAGAACACCAGCCATCGAGGACTGGAGTTGCCCAACTCTACTCTAACTTGTTTTCTTCCAGGATTTGCCCTGTTAAAGAAAAGCATCCACCCCACAGCATAATGCTACCACCACCATGTTTTAATTTGTCAAATTTCTTGACAAAATATATAATTTTCCTTAAACTTCACAATCATGAGCTACTGTCTAATTTGTAGATCATATAAGCTTCTAATAAAATACAATTGTAATGTGAAAAAAGGGAATAAGACAGGTATGAGTACTGTGAGTCCTATTCCTATGTATCATGTGTTTACCTGGTAGCACAGTGATGTCTGTAAAGTCGAGCAGCATCATGAATTACACGTGTTTCATAATTCTCCCTTCTGCACATTGGGCAGCACTTCCTACCAGAATACCTCTCAAAGGCCTGCAGACATTTTCTGTGGAAAACATGGGAGCAAGACAGCAACACCTAACAAAGAAAAGAGAAAGGGCATGTGAAGTAAAAAAAGAAGAAGAAGAAGCAGTGAAGCTGCTCCTGAATTTAAGTTTATTTAACTGACAAGAGAAGGCTCATTTAGTCTTCAGGATTTCTGCTAAGACACCACTCAGTATAACACACACACACAAACCCTTGTACATCAGTACATGAGGATGTCTGTTTCTAGCTTTCAGTGCTATTGTCCAATAAGACTGAAGGAATCAGCATGACCCCCCAGTGGGCTATATAGGACCTGGACTATTGCCTCCTCATACTTTGAGAGAGCCTTTTACCATCTGAAAGGAGACAACCAAAGCTATGAACCTTGGTACACAAACCAGTTTACTCAGACCTCTTGAGTGCAAGGGGGAGGCATATTGATTTCCCATTGTTTTTGGCCTGACCAACACACTCCATCACCAGTGAAAGGGCTCCCCGTAGTGTACAATTTCCAAGACCCTTTGACAACCCATTAATTTACAGAAAAATGTTGAGTCTCTTGCTATAAAAAGAAGTTTAAACTCAGATGATATAACAACAAATAATTGCAAAAATACCCTTTAATGTTAATCTAATATCCTTATTCCAAAAACTATGGTTTAATTATGGGTTAAAATAAACAACGTTAATAAATTAGCGAATATCCCAGTCAGTACCACTGATTCATAACAACTGCTGTTGTAAGCAGTTTTAACAATCACATCAGTGTGGTACAAGACTGTACCACAATTGCATCGTCACAGTTTGAAGGCTTGCAGGAAAATGCCAACTCAACAAAGATTCTCTTTTGTCACTTTCTCTTGTTAGCAGGCTCTAATTAACTTTCTTTTGCCCTGAGTTAAACTAATATTTACACGTGCATCTATGGCAACTATGCTTTGTGAGGCTGGCTATTCTAGTCTCACATTCTTGAGGAGATTGGCATCTTAAAAGGGGATCAGAAAGGTGTAAAAGACAGAATGACCCTCACAGTAACACACTGATTGCTACATCATCACGTCACAGTTGAGTTCCAAGGCAGTATGAGTAAATTTGTACAGTTGTCCACACAGATTAGAACATACAAGAACAGTGGGGGAGAGGGTGACTAAGGAAAATTCTTTGTGTGTGTTGCTGTCCATGTGTGCAAAGAAACACAGCTTATTCTAAAAACAGACACAGAAAACAAAGGGGGAAAAAAGATTTATAAGCAGCTACTATGTTAGGGAATACCTGAGCCTGAAGGTGAAAGTCCTCCTTGCATATTGCACATGGCTTAGCTGATTCCTCTTGCAGAATAGACCTCATCTTTACTTGGATCCATTCATCCTCTGTCAATCTCTCAGCAGGTGAGGCCACTAAACCCAATTTCTGAGCTACAAACAATTAGAAAATGTCCAATTATACATTCATTAATTCCAGTTGTAGCTTCTCATCATGGGCACCCTATTAAGTACAGAAAAAAAATATATGTTGAGTACATTCAGTGCCATGAAAAAGTAATCCCAACCTTTAAATTTTTCCACATTTTGTGAAACCCCAATGAAATACATTTAAGTGTGTTGTGATGTAAAGAAGTTAAAGAGATGTGAAGATCTTTGGAATTAACTATATAGAGCTTTAAATGTTGAAATTCAAGCTAATATATAAAGCACATAGTTCAATATTTTTACTTTAAACACTGGGCTTAAAACTTTCATTTTTGATTAAAGTTATTCTTGGAGTAGCCATAATATCTATAGCTGATGTGCAACAGACTCAAACATTTTTCTCTCCTCTCTATGAATGTGTTATTTGCAGTTGCTGCAAATACCAGCACTTATGCTGACATTAATTTATGTTATCCGTTTGGCTTCGAAGTTTGCAAATGGTCACCTATTTCCGCTAAGGAAATGGTTCTCAAACCCTGGTAAAAGTACCACTGGTGGTATCTGGGCTTTTTCTACTGGTACCCTAGAAGAAATCTTCGTATGAATAATTTAAAAGGTGAAATAATCTCTGTGAGTAGAAGTGTAATGCAAAGCTAAAGCAGAGGTAGCAAAGAAGATGCAAACGCACTTTACAATTTGGGTCCAAATGGATGAAAGGATAAATGGCTTCTCAGCAGCTTAATTTGGGGCCATTTGGTTCAAAACCATATGACAGAGTACAGATCTTGTCAGTTTGCTCACCGATGCGTAAGCTTGTACGATCATATTTAAAGTTTGACACTATGATGGTTTTTGGGTTTTTTTTGCGTGGCTGTTCATACTACTAATTAAATGAGACTGCAATCAGACTTTTGTGTGAATGATTTACAACCCCAAAACAACCAACATGCTCAGAAGAACACTGAAGTCACACAGCAGTGCACTGTTTATGGAAGTATTAATGGATGGAGCCGTCTATGGACTGATTTTCAGGTTTTTCAAAAATGGGAGCTGACAGTATCGTCACAAGATCATAACAACATGAAGGAAGCTAATAAACAGAAACCACAATTAATTGCAACAGCCTTTTGTGGAGCATTGACTGCAACTTCTGTAGAGAGTAGTCAGAGCCAGGAGTGGTGGGATTGTGATATGATGTGCTTCACTGACATACTTCTTTCATAAGTTCATAATTATAATTTTCGGCCATTGTTTCCATCCAGATTTATTGCATCTGGCTTCTGCTGGTGCATAATTATGACACGTCTCACATCAATGACATAAAAGTCAGATAAAATGCAACATGACCGTTCTGACTGCAAATGCTTTGAAAACAATTGAATATGTATCTGATTTAGTACCAAATATGGACGTGGCAATGATCAGATTTTTTCTGGGTAAAAAGATCGGAATTAATAAGGGTATAGGCGAAAAAAAGCAGATTTGGGTTACATGTGCCTGCTGTCTGAACGTAGCCAAAGGGATTTCTAGGTTGTACATGCTATAAAAGGTTTGAAAGCTGCTGAGCTAAAGGTATTTTGCTGTTAAAAGGTCATAATTTCTCTCCACTGTCACTCTGTGCTTGGTCAGGATGAGGGGCTGCATCAAAGTAAAGTTACTATAAAAAGTACATAAAATCTTGTTTCCTTAGGCAAACTTTTTTTTTTTTTTTTTTTTTTTTTTTTTTTTTTACCATTTGCCATTTTTTAATCAGCTCAATAAGACCACCGTATGTAATTGCATGCTATTAAACTGCTTGTAATTGAAAATTTAAATGTTGGATTGCACTGAATTTAATACATTTGGACTGTAGGGTATATATCTGAAAGGATTTTGGGCCTGTTTGTTCTATAAAGTCTCTTGATATAATAGTTCCTTGTCAATTAGTGCTACATTGAACTGATGCTGAATTGCACAAAAAATGCCAACAAATGTTATACCCAATGTTAAAACGGGGGGGCCAGGATCAAGTACATATTCCCTCTCTTCTTTATCCCATCTTTGCTGAACTACCAGTCTTCCTCTCTCTCCGGAACCCCTGAATGCTTTTGTCATGCACCTAGACAAAGGGTCAGACATCAAGCAATCTGCATTCAGGAGGCTCTGTATGATGTGGTCTTGTAAGGCAGCTGAGGCGATCACCGTGTCGTTCCTTCCTCTTGACGTCAGTTTCTGTGAAATCTGTTTACCATTGAAGAGAGTGTAATATTAAAGTGTGCTTCAGGACTTACTTTAATATAACTTGACCAAAAATGCGAGTGGAAAAATGTTTGTCAGGTAGTTATCACAAAAAGAAAATATGAAGAAACTGCTCTACTTGTCAAAGAAAATCCTGAAAGCAGTCGTGGGTCAAAAACACCCCGTTTCAGTACTGACATGAAGAGCAGTCTGTCTTTCTATAATGTTGGAAGATCTAAACTCATTTCACACAGAGCTAAGACAAACTGACACTTAGAAACTGTTTTATTATTAACATTTCGATATTTTTCACGGAGAACTGTGAAGCGTTAACAGGTGTTTTCTATCTAACCAATTAAGCGCACTGAAAACACTGCAGTCCACAGTTAGAAGCGTCTGACAAAGAACTCAAAGTAATAACAGTTATTTAGAGAAAACTTGCTTCTGTGGAGAGCTAATTAAAAGTATAGATAAAAGTAGCCCCAAACCTTCTGCATCGCCATGTTGTCAACAGTGTTTCAGTGGTTGCTAAGTTACCGCCACGAGTCGCGGTAGTACTCCTTCTGATTGGCTTTGCTGAAACTTGAGGGTGACGTATTTCAAAATAAAAACGTCAAGTGATATTTTTAGTGTTTTCCATAAAAAGCCACACCTTAAATCGTAATTTCATTTTATCATATGCTTGCCTAGTGTTTTCAGAGCTAGAAAATATTTTGAAAAAAAAAAAATCAGTTCTGTTTTTAAACAGTATATGTTTACTCTGAGTTTTTAAATAATTAACTAATTAATACTTCTAACGGAACTTGGGATCCGTGATTACCCCTGCTTCTGATTAGCTGAGCTGAAATGTCTGAGTTATGTTTTTTATAGTAATTACATCTTGTGAAATGACAACAACAGTAATAATAATGATACATTAAAATCCTAATTATCTGTCTTTTAACAAACAACAGCAAAACAGAAATGATAACTTTTGATGTTATTATTTCTATTTTCCCGCTGAAAATAATAATTTTAGAGACATTTTCTACTTTGTAGAACTTGCTTTTGCAGTTTGTCACTGCTTAGTAACTGATTAGATTGCTATAAATAAATAAGACTAAAAGTGAACATTTCAGTTTTACTGCTTTATGATAGAATGGCTGTGTAACACATTCATGCTTGAGGGTAATTAGGTGAATAAATTTGTTGCAGAATGAAAACAATGAATTATGCTAGGTTTTGGAATTTCAATGTAGACACCGAAATTTCAACATTTTAAAAGTACATTGTAGTTTTATTTAATGCTTAAATCAAAGTATATATTCTGTGCACATATTTGTGTTGGTGCTCTTTTCAAACAACATTCTGCCCTCTGAAAAGAAAGGGTCTCATTTTCACTAATGATTATTTTATTGTCAAGGAGTTGTCAGTAATCGGCTGGAACCTGTCTAAAAGGGGGTTTGTTTGTGTGTCCAGGTGACTCACTGAGCTGTCGTCAGAGTATGGGCTGAACAAAGCAAAGGTGCTCATACCTGTGCAGTGAGCTAAGAGATCCCTCTCAGGTTGCCCTTAGATGGAAAACCATACAGATAAGCATGTGATACAAAATTTCTGTGCCTGATGACAAGTTAACTTTATTTCTCACATTCAGCTTGGATGTATGTGTGACTTTTAAAATGCTCTGCAGCCTTGACTGATTTTGATGGAATTTGTCATCAGCGCAAACAGATAGCCAAGGAGAGGGCTAACAGCAAGGGCTGTCAATCCAAGAAGTCCTCTAAGAAAACAAAGGGAAGACCTAGCTCTGGGAGGGTAGGAAACTCCTGAGCTTCTCAAGAGGCTGTTGCATTCTTGAGATTAGGGCTAAAAAAATGCAGACCACTGCTGTTAATGCCCCAAACAAAAGACTAGAGCAATTTATTAGCTAAGAATTGAAGCTCAGGGCTCAATAAAAGGCCTATGATCCACATTGCCATTGGTTTGTTGTTTTAAAGTAAATAATCACGCTTAAAAGATATGGCAAAGATAGGTCTCAAGTCCACCAGAAAGCCCACATTCTTCCAACTGTCATCAGAATGGATTTGAGGGACATTGTTTGTCATTTTGTCTGGGAGTAATGTTTTTAAAGAGCTTTTTATTTAACTTTCTTCCCCCCACACTTCTTTATGTTTTCAGTGGTATTTTTGAAAAGACAACTAACTTTAACATACAAAAAAAAAAAAAAAAAAAAAAAAAAAAAAAAAAAAAATAGTTTAACAGAGCAAGAAAATTGAAAATTGAAAGTATTCAATTGTGCACCACGCTTTTCAGGTTCTTCTTTGTTAAAAATGTATAAAAAATATGTCTCATTTTTTTTCCCACATCAAAAATACAGGCAATACTTTGTGTTGGTCTATGGCCTAAAATCCCAATACTGAAGTTTGTGGTTGCAACATGAAAAACTGTGAACTAGTTCAATGGATTGGGGTAGGGTATGCTTTTGCGAGGTACTGTTAATAACTTGTCATGGAAATATCAAAACCATTGTAACTCTTAAAAGACTTATCACAAATTTACAGTAGCAAGTCAAGTCACACTGCAGAAAACTACTCTGTGTCCAGACATTGTACATTTTCTGTACATTGCATTGTTGTCAAATGAATGTGCGATATAGATGAGAAAGGGCAGCCCATAATGGTTAATTAACAATTATGTCAGCCAGTGAGATGACCAGGAGACCAATCACTTTGATAGAAGACAGTGGAGGAGGAACAGAAATCAAATTATTTTATGACTTGAGCGATAATGCTTCCCTAACATGACTTTAATCACTCCATGGTGCACAGGAGTCCCCCATGGCCATCTGGGAGCAGACCAGTTAGGGAAGAATAGCAAGGCTTTACTATCCTGCTGTCATGTCCTGCATCATTGCTGAGTAAGTAAGCTATAAAAGAACACAGCCATCATTACAGTCGTTTGGTTGCTTCTTGGAGAGATGGAGCTTCTAATGATTAGACATGTCCTTTGTAAATGAAATACAAATCACCGCAGGCTTTTGGTTTTACTTCATTTACTAAGTGCTACATTACCTCATACTTTGGACCTAACAATGGATTTCCTATAAATCTCCGGGTGGTTGAAATGATAAAGGGGCTCACATATCACTAGATGTGCCAGTGCTTATTAGCACTTGAGAAGTTATTGATCGAAGATTTTGATTAATGTCCGCTTGTGGCATTCAGTGGCCCATTGAGGCTCCCCCTGTTCAACTGGCTGCTCAATTACCTGCAGTTTGTGCTGACTGCCAGCCTGAGCTCTGGCAATGCTACAGACACTGCAGTGCCCCGATGCCCGGAATAACAACAATTCTTTCCGCTTCCAGACTCTTCTGTATTATTTAGGCATAAATATGTCTAAAGCAGAGAAAAAAAGAAAATAAGTATAATGTTTCTGGTGTGGCTCAAGACCAAATTGTACAAAACATGTTGGCTAATTATAAGTTCATAAGTTGGGAAATTTTCTTGATGTAGTACAACCCCTGGCAAAAATGTGGTGTTACTACATTTTATTTAATAGATTACCAATCTGCTTCCTGCAATCTTAGCGTAGCAACTGGTAGAGTTAGATTACCTCAGCAAAGTTGGACAATCTGGCACCCCTAAGGAGTACCACTGGTCCAGCTTGTGGTTTGATGAAGTAATACAAAACCTTATCAGATTTTTGTACTGCTTTGGTCTGGAGACTGAGATAACTGGGAGAGAAAGTTGATTTTGTGTCTGGTGGTGTACAGTTGTTTCTGACCTCCTGGATGAGTTATTAATGCATTCTTAGAGTATTTTTGATAGGCTGACCACTCCAGGGAAGGTTTTCATTTGTGGATAAAGGCTTTCCTTGTGGTTAAATGGAGTTCCAAACCCTTAGAAATGGCTTTGTAACCCTTTCTAGACTGATAGATATCAATGAATTTATTTCTGTTATTACATTGTTTTAGATAATGGCAGGATGGGTTGCTTTTTTGAAATATTTCAGCCTACTTCATGTGGTCAGACAGGTCCACTTTATTTCTTGATTCTATTGATCTCAAAGTAATCAGGCCTGGGTTTAGCTAGTGAAATTTCACCCAAAAAATTTAATTAATTACAGTTAATTCAAGGTTCAATTAGAACTTTTCACACAGAGCTTGGTTTGGATGTCTGTATGATAAAAGAAATCATTTGAAAAAAGCTTTTTTATGTTTAGAGGTTATCTATGTCTGATATAAAAAATTTTATGTGATTAACAAATAGACAAAAAAGAGAAAAGACAAAATCTTCAAGGGGCAAACATTTTTTACAACACTGTATTTTATTAGTAAGTAATACTTTTGAACATTTTCCTAAAGAAAGTGCGATGTCCTTCTTTTTGAAAATACTTTAAAGTCAAACATTATGCACACATTTGTGAGCACAACCGACATCACAAAAGGCAATGAGAGATAGAAGTGTTACTATAATGATCAGGGATTGAAGACAAAGAAAGAGTTGAGAATCACTTTCTTAGTCAGCCTGAAAACAAAAGAATATAATTTTGCTTCAGTTTTGGCTTAGCTCAACAAGCAGAGATGATTTTAGTGTAATGTGCTGCTGCAGGAATCAGTAATTTCTGGCATGGCTGCGCTGCCATCTTTCTCCATAATGGACAATAATTGAGCAGAATCCATCACTATAGCTGGAAATAGACCACCACAATGGCCATAAATTGTGGCTTGTGAGGGCACTGAAAATCCAATCACCCCTGTTGTGCCTGAGAGCCATTGCAACATCTCTGCATTCCCTTTTTGTCCTTACATTTTGACACCATGCTGATTACATACAATGCACACACAGTTGAGTCAAATCATACCCTTTAAGCTCACAGGGCAATCAGTTGACCTTTATGGAGCGTTAGAGGTGCAACGCATGCCTGTAATTCTGAAGGCAAAAGGTTATTTGTGAAAAACTTGGCATTTGCCTGATATAATGTCGTTGTCCATTAATGATTTTTGATAATATTCCTAACATCTACACATTAAAGTGTGTACTACTTGAACCAGAAACACAGAACAGCTTTCTTAGCAGCTCCCAGCTGTGGAAAATTTGAGAACCATTCATCAACCTCTTTGTCAAAGAGTAGCAACTATAAACATAATTAACTTATTTCATTTTCTTTTTTTTTAAGGAGCACCTGAATTAAATAAGCAGGGCCGCTGGAGACTTTTATTTATTTATTTTTTCAAAAACTCTACCATAAATCACAAGCAGCAGCTATTTCATCTGATTGAGCTGGTGCTCAGACCTTGAAGTTTGCCTCTGCTGCTGTGGGGAATGTGTTTGTGGTGAGTCTCATAAATGCCAAGTTCTTTTGGGCAATAAGACTAAATATCACAACCTCTCTCTAGATTTACCACATAATTGAGGACTTTCCCTTCTGTCTCCTCACTGCTACCTTACACGCACTAAAATGGATTCATATCAAGATGAAGAAGGGTACAGAAAACTTGATTTAGCTAATATATTTTCAGATATGTATGTATATATATATTTATTTTTTCATTTATTTCAAGATGACTAGTCTTTGGTTTATAAAGCCACTTTACTCTGACCTATATATCAGTCAGACATACAAGGTTTCTAAAGTCAATGTCATTTGTGGCACTATTGGCCTTTATTCACAGTGTTTCAGACAAAAAATGAGCAGAGAGAGAAGGAAAGAAGACATCCAGCAAAAATCCTGAGGTTAGGAATCAGACCCTGGATTGACCTCATATGGGATTCCCACTATTTCATGTTTTTTAGCGCCAACATGGCAGTTCCCAAAATGCTTTAAGCTGAAATATCGACATTCAAAATGTCCCAGGTTCTGTGTATGATCTTTGCTTACTTTTTTTTGCTGTTTTTTTTTTTTTTTTTTTTTTTTTTTTTTTTCAAAGACATGACTTTCTGGTACAGTTTATCTGCTGGAGAGAAATTTTTAGACCCTGGAATTCAGTCTTTTTATTTCACATGTCCACATTCATCAGTTTTGTAACTGTGGAACAACATCACAAAGAAGGAGAAGTATCACTGATTTTAATTTAAACATGTTCACCACCACCAAATCCAAGACCATATAGTCTTGAGCAGTAAAAGGGCAGAGTGCTTCTCTGGATTGGGGACCATGTCCTGCCCTAAGTGAAGGAGTGTAATTGTCTTGGGGTCTTGTTCATGAATGAGAGGAAATGGAGCAGGAGATCAATGGGGGATCAGTTCGGCATCTGCAGTACAAACATTGTGCTGCTCCTCCACATCAAGAGGAATCAATGGATTTGGCTTGGGCATCTATATTGGAAGCCTCCTATGCTACTCCTGGACGCCTCTCTGATGAGATGTTCCAGGCACATCTCAAAGGGAGGAGAGCCAGAGGAAGACCCAGGACACGCTGGAGACACTGTGTTTCTCGGCTGGCCTGGGAACCCCTTGATATTTCTTTCGGAGCTGGCGCAAGTGGCTGGGAGAGGGAAGTCTGGGCTTCTCTTCTTAGGCTGCTGCTCCTGTGACACAATTCTGGATTAAGCGGAAGATAATGAATGGTTGGTGTTTAGCAAAATACAAAACGTCTGGTGACGGTATAGCTTGTTTGAAATTTTTAATGCTTCTTTAAAGGAGTCTTTAATTCTAATATGTTTTGTAGTGTGTTTCTCGAGCAAACAGTGCATTGCAACAGTGTTCATACCCCTAGAATTGTTGCAATTCAATTAAAGTCAGTTTATTTTGTGTATAAAGCAACAATTCACAACAAATGTCATCTTGAGGCACTTTACAAAAAGAAAATCATCCACTGACTTGCAGCAATCCCTCATACTGAGTATGCATGTATCGACAAAGAAAACTACCCTTTAACAAGAAGAAACCTCCAGGAAATCCTAGCTTAGTATAAACAACCATGTTCTGTGACTGACTGGGGGTCTGAGAAGACATACTTTCCATGTGAAAGATAAAGTAAAGAGTTAATGGAAGCAGTAGCACCTCCTGTGGCATCATTTAGGAGAGCACCACAACTATATAAATAAGCTCTGGGCCAGCGATAAAATCCACAGGACGAGAAATAAAACACACAATAGCAGCAATAGCTCCTTCAGTTGCTTCATCAAGGCGAGAGAGTGGTTTAAACACAGAGGACATATTGTATTCTCTACATAAAGAGAACATGAAGTCACTGGCAGCAAAAGCAGATGACCCATATAAAAACAAAGAAAGAGTGTTAATATTTTTGCAAGGTACAGTGTTGTTACTCTACATCATACTGATTCATAAACAGAGTGCAGAAGCAAACCATTAATTTTGAATCAGCTGGGGGACAGAGGCATAATTAGTTTTCTGCCGAATGAAAGCCCCCCCACCCCCTTCCCCCTCACTTATACCTGCCAGTTCAGCTCTGTGACTGCCTTTGTTGCAGGCTAAGAGCAACATCACTGTGATCTATCCCTATTTTGCTTCTTGATATATAAAACTAAAACACCATAATAAATTAAAACACAATAAATTAATAATGCAGTGAGAGACCATGTTTTTTTTTAAAAAAAGACAGTTTTGCTTTTGAAATGCATAAAGGAAAAAGTGTTAAAAGAGATTCAGCTGGTTTTAATGAAAGAATTGTTAATATAAGCATAATACTTCTCAGTTAATTTGTTAGTCCTTGATCACGCCAAACAAGTGAATGAAAAAAAAAAACCCTGAAAGCAAAGGAAGACAATCATTTAGGACATAGGTGCAAAAGGTTGATTAGAAGATGTAAAATATTGTTATACTGTACCTTTGTCCAAACACACACACAAAAGACAATTAATACTTACCTGGTAATACACAAGTGAAACATTGAGTCAGTTTCTGTTGAGTGTTGAGTGGTTAGGGCTGGGGAATTTATCACCCTAAACACAATATCTTCACAATATCTTCACCAGGAAACATGGTGGTGGTAGCATCATGCTGTAGGGATGTTATTCTTCAAAAGGGACAGTATAGCTAGTTAGAGTTATGGAAATATGAATGAAGCTGTATACAGGAAAATCCTGGAGAACCGACTGACCCACACAGAGCTATAAAGGAATTGTTTAGATCAGTAAACTAGAAACCTTGTGGTTGTATCATGTAAATATTTTACAGAATTTATGAATATTTATGCAGGGCACTCTATTGTGTGTGAGTGTTGGACAGATATTTTCTAGGTGACTCATTAGGTGATCCTCCTTGAAAGCAAACTTGGTGCAATTTATCTATCAAAGGTGTTTTTAAATGCCCCCTATATGCTAAACTAATAGAGTACTTTTGTTGGTTTTGCTTTTTTAAAAGAAATGTTTCTTAACATATGAAGACATGTCGATCTAATACTTACTAACTGAAATATCTTAACTTCCAGACATTTTAAAATATTCAGCAGAGGTACAGCCCCCGCTATCTAAATAGAAATATTGATGTTTAAATTCTAATTTCCAAGTAATATTTAACATTAACTCTCACTTATTCCTATAAAATAACACCAGATGTTTTGAGTGTTGAAATGATCCTCAACTGGTAAAAAAAAAAGCCAAGTTTCTGCAGACATATTGCTTTACCATTCATTCACCACAGTATCACTCACAAACCTGAAGCTTGTTCAGAGCCTGCCAGACGAGAGTGTTAATCTTTGTGCTCGATGAAAGCTGAAGCATGAACACATGATTTGCAAGTTACTCTGTGTGCCAAAAGTAGGTGCCGCCACAGATGTTTTTGTTTCTACTATCTGTTTGATCATGTGTATCTCTCTGATAATCTGATTAATGTTTATTTATGGGCGCTCTGCTTTATTGGCTATATTTGAAAGTATCAAATGGCTCAGTACTGACAACTCAAACCTGTTATCAAAAGGAACTTATCCCCCTAACTTATCATTTACTTATTTTCATGATCCCATCTGGTGATTAGAAGTTCCTGTGCCAGCCTTGCAACTTGTGATGCAAATGTGATGTTTGATGGCCTCAATTTAGCTGCAATTACTCAGGTGTACAAAGGTGTGCACAGGCATGGCCAGCACAAAGCATAAACATGCTGAGCAGCAGCTTAGTGCTCCACAGATCAGCAAGAGACCCTCTCCAAGAATGATGGAAGGATTCAGAAGTCAGTTTAATAAAGTGCCTTGGAAATGCCTTTTGGGGTTTTTTTTTTTTGTTTTTTTTTTTTTTTTTTCAAATTTTGTAACATTCCAATCACAACTTAAATCTATTTTATTGTTGGGGTTTTTGTGATAAACTAGAACAAAATAAAGCATAATTGGAAAGTTGAAGGAAAATGATTCATAATTTCATAATATTTTTTGCAGTTAAAAATCTGAAAGGTATGGAGTGCACTTGCATTCACCCTCCTCATACGTCACATTATTATAACTAACTACCTCTGACTGCAATTGCAGCTAAAAGTCTCTTGGAGTATATTACTACCAGCCTCACACATCTAATTACTGATATTTCAGCTCAATCTTCTTTACAAATTAGTTCAAGCTCAGTCAGATTAGACAGAGAAAATCTGTAAAGATAAAATCTTGTCAAGTCTTGCTACATATTCCTAATTGTACAGCTTCCATTGTAGCTCTGACTGTATGTTTAGGGTTGTTGTTCTGCATGACAGTAAACCTTTTCTTTTAGTCTCACATATTTTTTGGCTTCGAAAGGCCTTTCTGTTCTCTGTCAGTTTTCCCCAGTATTTGGCTCCACCCATCTTCCCTCCAACTCTGACCATCTTCAACGTACCTGCTGAAGAAAATTATCCCCACAACATGATACTGCCACCACCATGTTTCACTGTGGGGATGGTCTAATCAGGGTTATGTGCATTGATAGTTTTTTGTTTTTTTTTTTAATCTCACAAACAGTTTGAAAATGTTTTATTTTGATCTCATCTGACCAGTACAACTGTCTCCACATGTTTGGTGTGTTCCCTACATGGCTTATGGCAAACCCCAAACAAGACTTTTTTTTTAAACAACTTTCTTCTTGCCACTCTTCCATAAAGGCCAGATTTATGAAGAGCACGGCCAATAGATTTGCTGTTAACAAAGTCTTCCCCCTGACCTGTAGATCTCTGCAGCTCCTCCAGAGATACAATTGACTTCCAGGCTGATTCTCTTACTGAATTAGGTTTGCAGTGATCTCTTTGCCCCCAGCCTGTCAGTTTAAATGGAAAGGCATGTTCAATTAGCAGACTGTTGAAGATAATTGTTTACACTGGAATTCATACAGGAGTATCAGAGTAAAGAGGACTGAATACAAATACATGGCACACTTTTTTCTTTGTAAAAACTTTTAAAAACCATGTATTATCTTTCTCCCACTTTTTTGTACAACATTGTCTTGGCCTATCACATAAAATCATTATAAAAAGGATAGAGCTTTACAGTTGTAATGTGACAAAGTTCAAAAAAGTTTGCATGAATACTTTTGTGAGGCACTGTATAAAACAATAATGAAGTTTCACCTCTTAATGTCTGTTATTCTACATGACTGTAATTATCATGGTGCATTACTAACATCTCGGTCCTTATTGCCAAACTAAACAAGACAACTTCTCATCTTTTCTCACCTAGATTGGCTCCTGAGAGCACAGAATCAAGACTTAGCATATCAGACTCTATGGACAATGGCCTGGCCTACTTGTAAGGTAGCAGAGGTGTTCTGATAGCACTTTGCCTCAAAGGCAAAGGTTGATTTTACTTGGGACAGAAAAGAAGATGTACCAGAACAGACTGTGCTGGTTTTTAGATTTTTTTTCTTTAAAGGTAAAATAAGTAAGAATATATCTTGCTGAAAGATAGTCAGAAGATCAAGGCTGCTGAGGAGCAGTGCTGACTTGTTTAGATTCCTATATGATGTCCCGCTCAGAATACTTCATTTGACCCCACAAGTAAATTTCAGGACAGATGAAGTGGTAAAGAAAAAAAACGTTTTTCTGATGCATATTTCATTTCGCTTAACCTTTTGGTTCTCTTCAACAGCACTTCGCCAATCACAACAAGACGGCTCTTTGTTTTGTTTTCACCACCGACACCTGTCGCATACTTTCGGTGAGGGGACAGGACAAAAAAGGGCCTCCACAGCTGCCTGCAGGGAACCCAAGATGTCCCACTAAGTAGCACAATACCTAGCCATCAAAAACTGCCAACCTTTGAACTGTCAGTGCTCAAAATGACAACATCCACAGAGGCTAAACAAGACATGTCAGGCTAAATGAGCTGGCGTGTAAGCAGACGTTTCAGGTCATGCAACACGGGAACCACAGACGGATTCCTTGTAGAGCGGCCCCCCTGACCATACAGAGATTTACTCACCTACTGTACACACACACCCTGCAGTGTACACTCACATGCAGCAACTTCAAAAGGAACAAGGAGATAAAATGAATTGCAGACACATCAAGCCTCCCCCATGCCCTTTAAAGCTTAATTATACCTGTTGGGGTGATGAGAGACACATCACAGAACCTAGTGATTAATAAACAAACGGTGCATCCCATAAAGAGTCTGACAAGTCCCTGCTTATCGCCCTTTTACACTCACAGTCTGCAGTGCTTATATCAAAGTATATCAAACAGGAAAGACATTAGCCTTGGCCTTGGCTTAACCTCCCCCCATCCTCCTGTTTTCCCTGTCCCAAACTCCTAGTTGTCTTCTCCGTCCTTTCCTTCCACCTGTCTGTCTGAGCATCTCCCAGAGCTCCAGTCTTGGTGTGAGCTTTCATCTTTCACTGCCAGGTTCATGTCACTCGGCTGGGGCTTTGTACTGGCCGACAGGCTAAGTGTCACATTTGTTGTGGTTTTGTAAACAGCGCACACCTTTTGAGAAAAATGATGAAAACGAGCTGAAGTTACAATCTACCGTGGTTCTGTGAGTGTTGCTGAGGGAAAGAGGCGGAGGGCGTCCACTTGAGAAGGGATATGTGTCGAGTGAGGCTCAAAGTTGCAGCAAATATGTTCTGTAAAGGGTTTTGTCAAAACCTTTAATAATGTAAGCAGGATTTTACCTGCTTAGTCCACCCATTTGAGGAAATCATCTTTTTCACCTTTTGTTATGTTACTACCTTAAACCTAAGAATTTTGGGGGGATTTTTATTTGATCAATCAAAAAGTACATTAAAAAGGATATATAGTTTTCAAAAGTTTTAGCAAATAAAAATCTAAAATGTGCTGTGTGCATTTGTTTTCAGGTGCCATGTATCAATATTTTTTAGAACCACCTTTTTCTACAATTACAGCAGCAAGTCTTCATTGTATGCCTATAACACTTGGGTTTCAGATTCAAGCAATCCAGAGCTGATGTTGTGCAACTTTTAGATTCATTTCTACTCGAGCAAACCCAAATCAAATCATTTTATATTAGCAGGACTCTGTAGAATTTAGTTGCATCTGAAAGTTTCAGGACACCGGCCCTTGATGACTGGAGTTTGAGATCCCTACTCTACCACATTTGCACATCTACAGAATAATCTTTTTGCCCATTATTCTTTGTATAAAATGCTCAGCTTCAGTTAGCCTTGTGCATGTAGGCCAAAAAGTTTAATTTTGGTCTTGTTTGACCAGAGCATCCTTTTCCCTATTTGGGAAGGTTCTGGGAGTTTAAGTGCTGTTATTAAACTTACCATTTTTTGCAGCATGGTCCTGCTCAAGTGTCCAAACATGGCATTGCATGGCTAATGGTAGACTGCAAACCTCAATGGCTTTCTTTTTGCCACTTTTTGTGCACAACTAAAAGTTGTCCTATTGATGATTCTCCACCATAGCTCAGGATCTCTGCAGCTCCTCCGGAGCTTCCATGGGCTTCTTGGCTGATTCTGCAATTAATGCTCTCCTTGTTCATCCTATCAGTTCAGGACGGCAATGAGTGCCTGTCTCCAGTAGTCATTGGCCGAGAGGTGGGGTATTCCTTGGACAGGTCACCAGTTTATCACAGCGCAACACAGAGGACAACACAGGACAAATAACCATGCAAGCACACACTCATAATTAAAGGCAACTTAGACTATGCAATTAACCTAAAAGTCATATTATTGGACTGTGAAGGCAGCCAGAGTACCAAGGGAGAGCCCAGGCATGGATGGGGAGAACATGCAAACTATATGCAGAGAGACCCCAGGCCGAGATTTGAACCCTAGACTATTGCTTTAAGGCAGTGCTACCAACTGCTCCACTGTGCAGCCACATTTACTAACAGTCTAAAGTAAAATGTACTGTTTTTAGTAACCTAATGACAAAATGTGTGCATTTGACCTAACTCTTTGGTACTTGTAAGACTTTCTTCTATTTGTAAATCTCCTTTCCCGTCTCTGTTATGACGCAACTTGCACAACATTCTTCGTGCTTTAAGCTCCTTTAATCAACCAAATAAGATTATACTTAAGCGTTTCACTCAAACAAGCCAGTATTGTTTAGAATGCGTTTTCTTTTTTTTCTACTGGCAGTTTGCACTTAAAGAAAATGTCACCCCAAAATAGGAAATAGCACAGTGGAGTTTAACCTGCTTTAAGGTGTCATCTTGAATTTAATGTTCAGCCCAAGCAAGCAAAGCAAGACTGGAATTCTGGACAGGTTTATGGGAACAACTTAAAGTTCCACCAAACAATATTTGTTTGATAACAATGGCTTAACTGACTCATGTGACGTGAAAGGTGTAAGAATGGGAGCCAAGAAAACCACAAATGGCAATTATCCTGAGAATCTGGCTTTCCTAAGCAATTTGGCCTCATTTGGGTCATCATTCCGATTTTATGACCAGCGATATTACTGTTTATGTTTTGTAATAAAACTTTCAGAGATTACATTTTGAACCGCAAAAGGCCCTTATTTTCCACAAAGAAACATATGATATATCTACTTTAAGAGGTCCGACTATAACATCTTGGCTCTTAGGAAGGAAAATCTCAGCCAAAACCAATGGGTGCCAACAACTGAACATGAAACCTTACTTTTAAAACTGTTCAAGGAGCAAGTTATTATCCCTTAACTCATTTGTGCCTTATTGGGAGAATATTTAGCTGAAGAGCAAGGTTTAATTAAAAAACGGTTGGAAGTTTGATCATTTCAAGCTATAAAACCAGACTCATCAGATGCAACTGAGTTTGGTGCAACAAGCTTGAAAAAATAACACATTTGCTGTATCTTGTTTTTTTATATTAACGACCAAGCACAGCAAAAATGTGCACAGAGGTATATAGTTTAGAACAGCATAGGCAAAGAGTCACTGATTTTTTTTTATTTTTTACCTTATTTAAAAAATATTCACTCATCTCTTTATACTTGACAGTAAAAATTAATAAATTTTTCCATTCGAGGGACAGTTAATTTCTGAAATTTGGATGTGCGTAGCTGTTATTAGCAGGCAGAATATATGCTATATAGCACTCTGAAGTACTCCAATTTAAAGAAACAAGTTCATGTCTCACAGGAGAATCAAATTAACCAGCCAGAGTGGAGCCAGTTTCAGTTTTGAATCCTGCCATGGTAGTATTTTTGTATGAGTTTTCCCTAAGGTCATGTGAAACCCTATCAAAAAACAGAAAGTGTAACTGCTGAGAAAGTAATGCAGTGTAAAAATGAATGTACTAAATAAAAAAATATATATATGTTTTTTGTTTTTTGTTTTTTTTTTTTATTTTAGACAGCATTACTTGTGCAGGTGGGTTCTTTGTCTGGGAGCACATAATATTACTGACCAAGTTGGTCTTTAAACAGTGACATTTTTGTGTGTAATAAGTCATCCCATGCAAATGCTAAGTTTACAGTGGTCCATAAACTTCTGTGATCCCATGCTTATGAAGAATTGTCCAAGAGAGGACACCACAAGACAGGTGATCTTTACAGAAAAGGTGTGACCCAAACTATTTGTTGTAAAAAAAATAACCACTGAAATAAAAATGTTAAACTTTTGGCATTTCTCTGGTTTTGAAGTTTAAGTTTTTAAACCCCAGGTAGGTATAATCATGAATTTAATTAAACAGAGTTTAAGATGCTGGCATTGCAAACTCATCTAAAAGAAGTGAACAAAATCAGTTCCCTTCTTCAGTGGTTTTCTGAGGGTCCAGATGACCCACTGTTGGTCATGAAAACCAAGTGTGGAGTTTTGAGCTTATTTCCAGAAATAAATTGAGCAAAACATATTTTTTAAGATCACATTTTTCCATTTTTGTGACGAGAGATGAAATCAGCAGTCTTTGCTGTTCTACAACTGTGGTGTTATTTAACTTCAACTAGCAAAAGTTGAGGATCGTCTCATTGTGTCATCTGTGTATCAAACAGATATATATTGGGAAAAAAAGCACAAAGTCAAACTAGAAATAAACAAAGAGATGATAGTGATTTTCTTTTTGGTATTTGGCATATTCACTCCATTGAAAGAGTAAGTAAAGCCTGGATGCTCCTCCTCTGTGAGATGCTGTCAAATCATAGAAACTTTTATCATTTTGCTGACTTAAGTTTATTCTGCAAGTTTAACACAAGTATAGGAGGAATTATTGTGTAACTGTCTACACTGTACACTTCTAAAATTAAAGCATTTATAAAAAAATCATAAGTATTAACAACTAAAATGTTTACAGAACTACTGATTTCCAGCAGACCTTCAGAGGTATGTTGTTCTCTAAATGCTGCAAGGTGTCACATTACAGGTTCTCAGGTCATAACTACTGCCTATTAGGAGAACCTGTGTTGTAGTGCAGGTGACTGGTGATTGACTTGGACCAAATGAAAGGGTTGACAGAAACTGAAGAAGTGCGGTGTACTATAAATGATCATGCCTTACTATTGATTTAACTAATGATGAGTGCTCTCAGTGCAACAATAGTAATTTTGTCATAAAGCTGTCAACAGTTAATCAATCTGCTGAGGGGTTTCCTCCTTCATTGTAAGATTTATTAAATGTTCATTGAGGCTTGTTTAGGCCTGCACGTGCCTGTCTACACAAAGCAAGTCTAAATCTTTCACGAGAACTTTGATGTTCCCATTTGTCACAAACCATTATTATTTCATGCTTACTGAACAGCATAAAATCAAAGTGACATATTTGTGCTTCTTTTCCCTGCATGTCATCCTCATGAGACAATTCCTGGTCCGTCTCTCATCTAGAGTACATGATGACTTATTTTGTATACTTGGTTTGAATATTTTGGCTGAGCTCTTCAGGCTGTGTCTCGTAAAGCTGGGACTTGTAGAACAGATGCCTGAAGGAGTTTTAAGGCCTGATGGTGAATCTGCCAACAATAGGAATTTCCCCAGTTTACACAACTTCAGCACAGAGAGAAATTATCACAGAAGATTTATGCTCATTTGTTTCCTTTTCTTTGGAAGGTTCGTGCATCTTAAGTGTTTGATTACCTCAAAATCTTTCATCTAAGCCGACTTAATCTTTATCAATTACTATAATTATGATTGCTCAAAGGGCTGTTTTGTAATAATATAATTTCTTCAAATTAAAAAGTCATACGGTAGTCTTGTCTTGTGGTTCCATTAACATTTCAGAAAATTAAAAAGGGTAAATATGCAAATTTTTCCTAAATAATGTTAAAACTAGCACGAATACCATGAATACTTTTCTTTCTAGTAACATATACCAAACAAAAAATAAAACAGCACGTTAGCTTTAGATCCTCAGATGTGTTAATAATACTTTGTAATTGTTGCTCTGTGATGGATTGGTATTGTCTAATGCCAGGAAGCAAAGGGACCATCTGTCCAAGACGCATCTATTTTTTGTATATTATGAAAACAGTATTATTGCATTTACCTGAAATGAAAGCAAAAATAACCGCAGATAAACAAAAAAAGTACAGTGGATATGTAGGGGTTAGGGACTACAACTGCTGAAATGTGTAAATACTTGAGACCCCTCTAAAAATACTCGATATCTATTTTAATAATTCAAATACCAAGTATACTTTAATATGCATTAATACACACAGTGAAAACGGTCTTAGCACTACTGCAGAAGCTAACATCTACAGTCTTCCCTTTAGTCTTAGGGGTACAGCCAATCAGTGGGAAGGGGAAAAAATGCACTTCTGAAATGGCTCCTTTGCACACACCAGCCAATAGCATGTCAAGTAGCATTGTGCCTATGTATCCCAGCTTCCCAAGCTGCATTTTCTTTCAGATACTTTAGACATGCTCCATGAAAACATCTGCAAGTCTGCTAAATTTCTGTGAATAATGTGGAATCACGTTCCACAGAAAAATCTACAAATCTGTGAATACTGAACCGCAAATAGGTGGGAGTCCACTGTAAACTGAATTAGTTAATATTAAGCTATAAAATTAATGGATGAGCTTTGTAATGGACAGAACTGTTTTGCCAAAGTCAAACAGTTAGTTGGGCAGAAAATATTATATTGTTATAAGACGAAGTAAGACAGACTGACTTATTCAATTCAATTCAGTTCATTTATATAGCACCAATTCACAACATGTCATTCCATGGCACTTTACAAAAAAAGGCAATTCAGTCCAGTCATACAGACAGATTCCAAGTCTACTACATACATTCAAAATTTATCGTTATCAAGCAATGTAATATGTCATATCTAAGTGTTACATTCCAAACATTTATTTATTTCTAATATTTAAAAGTGTCAAGGCATTCACCTAATGCATTCGTCTTCCAGTGTTCTTACCATATGAGGTCAGTGTGTAAAAATCACTTCTAAAATGAGTTTAAATCCTAACTAATATTTATAATTATGTGTGAAATTATTGTTTTTGCTCCTGGTGCTTTTACCCTTCCACTTTGAAGTCAGATATTAAAGTAGTGTTTAATGTGGTCATGGGCTTCATATATTGCCTTACAACTACAGTCAGCTCCTCTTAAACACATAGCCAAGGCTGTAATTTTTACAAGTTAAGGCAAAATGCAGTCTAAATACAGTATCATGGTTTCACCTGAGTGAGGAAACCATCTAATTTTGCATACATCAACATTTGATATTCCCTGAGCCATCCTTTTCTCTCATCGAGTGGAGTGGTGTTATTAAAACACATAATCATAGATTTTGTGAATGAAACGATTCAGTGAAGTGGCAGGTATGAAACTTTTAGTTAGAGTATTTTACTGCTGGCAATCCTCCAGATGGAAGTGTGTCATTTTGAAAGAATGAATTCATACAAGCATAGATTTACTTTCATCTAAAGGAAAGTATAGAGCATACACAAAAACGCATAATGGTCAAGTCGTTGAGTTGGCTCTAAATTAAATATTAAGTCAGCTATTTCTACATAAGAAACACTTTCTTCTTGGCATATTCTTTAATATTTATAGATGGCTAATCAATATGTATTTCTCTATCTTGTGAGTTTGCAAAGCAGCTTGCTTGAGGATTGATTTTTATGCGTGAATTTGATTCATTTCAATGAAAGTGTTTTCAAAATAACCTTTATTGGGGTGCATTTTTTTATACTTTCATCTATAAGAACCAAAAATGTTGCTGGTTACCAGGATCAAGGATTCCAAAGTCGAAAAAGACAGTTTCAAAACTCGTTTTCCATCATGCAGTGTTCCCCCTCCCCTACATGTTGCTGTACACTTCAGCTGGCTGAAAGAAGGCTACTGCTCTTTTCCTTTGCTGGGAGTAAAGACAGTCTGTTTGGAAATACTTTTCAAATAATGAGTACAGTCATGTTGAGCAAATAAAAGGAGCTCCAACCTCTACTCACATTAATGCATAGGTAAGCCCAAAATTTTTCATATCCCTGGTGGATGTAGTTTTGAAGTAATCTTTTCATTTTATCGACATATTGCTGGAAGTAATAAACATTTCTGATTGACCCAGCCAGATTCCTAACTTGAATCTCTTGGGGTGATGGTAAGGGGCCCTCCAACTTCACGATCATAAGAAAGAGATGATCAATTTAATGTTAATAAAGATGTCTGCAATGAATATTCAGAAGGCTATAATGATTTTCAACATGCAGTTGTTAAATAAATAAAAAACTGATACTCTTTTTTTTTTTTTTTTTTTTACAATGTTTTATTATCTCTTGGGACATTCCAGTCTCATCTCATATCAGGAAAAAAAAAACTTTTTGGTTGGGAGAAAATAATTTTTTATCAAAATTTGCCAGGTGTAGGAATAATTTTGGGCCTATCTGGAATTGTTTAAAACTTTATCTGGCAAGCTATGAACTGCTGGTCAAACAAACAGGCAACTGCAGGCTCTACCTGAGCAGATGGCCTACCTAATTAAACAGCAAATATCAACTACATCTTATAATTTTGTTTTACATTTTTAAGAAAATACAGTGATACCATAAAATCAACATATTTTAACCAAGGTTATCATACCGTGAGAATCTCATACTGGCTCATGCAGCATCAAGCTTAAAAGCAGCTTGAGTCTATTGCTTATTATTAGTCAAGCAGATGATGAATAGGATGAGGAATGCTGCTCTTCGTTGTGCACAGACCACCACAAGCTTCCCTCTGTGGATTCTTCAGCTACATGAAGCACTGTGGTGTTATGAGAACAGGATAGCTCTTGAGACGCCTGCCTTTCACTCCTGAGATGGTGCGTAAACAGAGCAGGGGCCGACAGATGGGTCTCAGCAAACTGGTCCCATTGACCTTTAAACCCCACTGTCCAGCCCTCCTCTCATCCATATAAGAAAATGCAGAGGAATTCCAAGGAGATTATCATCCTTTAAGTTCCTTGGTTTGCCATCCACTGCAGGTGGCGGATATACAGAATACACAAGCAAAATGCAAATCACATTCCCAGGATCCTGAAGGAAAGACAACACTATGTTCTGCTAATAGAGCCTGAATAAACGGAAGCCACAAGCATGAAAATGTAACTCTGAACTAAATTTCCCTTTTGCAACTCTAGTTTGAAAAAGTACAACTTGTTTTGTACTGCTGCATTTTCAAAGTAATGATTCACAAGCATTTCATAATAAAACAGTAAAAAAAAAACAAAAAACAAAACAAAAAAAACACTTTTTGATATTATGGTACTTAGTTTCAAAGAAATTTCAGCTGACCTCAGAACAACTACTGTTTAACCTGTTCACATGATGTGCATGAAGAAAGCAGTAATGAGAGAGTTGACTGTCTAAATGAGATGTGAGCTTGCATACTGAGACAGAGGAAAGAGGAGACTTGCAATTTTGAAAATTATCTCCTGAGATTGCCCAAAGCTATATTTTGTTTAGTTTTGATATAATTGTTTTACTTAATTTAAAGATAAGCTGAACCTGCTTAAGGTTTGAAAGCATTAGTAATTGCATTTAACAGAATTTTCCATGAATATTATGATTTATGTGTAAAGCTGCTACACTGGTTCCTGTTTAGCCATGTGTGTTGGTGTAGTAAAAGACAAGTGTTATCGAGGTCTAAGCATGTGGAAATGAAACCCATTTTGTGAAATAAAACCATGTCATCTCTATGAACTTCATGTGTTACTTTTTGATGTGTTCTTGTTGTGTATTGGGATGAAATGTGTACAATTTACAGTGTTTAAATTAAAAGTCAGGATGGAATAACTTTTGCTCTGAAATCAGCGTCTCATTTTATTTATTTTTTTATATTAAGGAATCAATTGACCATCTGGGGATGAAAATTCAATGCTCTATGAATATTAGCTCAGTTAATCAGAAAATAGGTGAGCTGTCATCAGTTGGATCCACTGCAGGTGTTGAGCATGACAAAGCGAGTAAATCTTCTTTAGGGAAGACAAAGCGTATGCACTGCATAGCACGTGACTGAATAATGTTATTTTTGGGTCATTGCTGCAACAAATCTGCTCATGGAAATTTTCAACATGTGCAAAAAATCTATTGCAGCCTGGTTTAGCTGGTGATCAAATTACGCAAACTGCACAAATTACCCAGGAGTAGCAGTAACTGGTGAAAAGTGATCTCTCATCACTAAAATTTAGGGTCAACAGTGTGATGGTGCTATTTTTTTTCCACACATGATGTGCATATTTTTAAATTTAATTTATTTACATGTTTATTTAACAAAGAATTACACTTATATGAATATGCCTAGGCCTAGTTTGGTAGCACCTACAATAGTTGTAACACCAACATGCACAAGATATTTAAATGTTAGATTGCAATAAACACACAAAGCCATTAAAACAAAAAACACTAAGTTGTTAATACTATAACAAATATATACTGTATTTCATCGAGGAGAGTTTTAACTAATATTTTTCGATGTCATTTTTGCAGCTTAAGAACATGTTGTAAACTTTCATTAAAAACAAACATAGTTCAAGATGCTTGACAGGAAATCTCCTTCTCAAAAGATCCCCTTACCCTTTTTGCACAAATTACCTCAAATGGCCAAACATCACCCACATTTGCATCCATTATTAGGTTGACTGTTGACAAATATTTGAGACTGAACTCCTCCTAAGAAACCAGATCAGCATGTTGATGCATTCTAATGTTTGCACCCTTTAATTGTTTAAGTGAATAAGTCAAATAAAGTCTTAGTTGTCTGGTAACCAAGAAAGTTTCAAAAAAAGAGTTTTGGAACAAATTTATAAGATTTGAGAAATTGTTTTAACCCATCATTGAGCATTTCTTACTCATAGCCAAGGAGTTTTGAGGCCTTAGGCCCAATAAGAACCCAAAACTGAGGAAAAATTATGGTAAAACGTATGATCCTGCACAGAGGATAAATAGAAATATTGATCTCATTGTAAACAATTGTGTTTTACCTCTAAAAACATCACTACCTGCCAATAAAATAGTTGTTCTGAATGTTCTGAAAACAGTTCTACAGTACCATCCAGAATGAAGAGCTACTGGCCCAAACCTCCCCATATCTACATTCAGATCAATGACTAAAACTTTTTAAACAACTGGACCTGACAAACAAGGCTGGACAGTTGGGTACCAGTGGATCTTGCATGGAAGATGCCCTGGGCAAGCCCCTTTTTCTGTTGCCCCCTTGTTCATGGCACAATTGAAAGATAAGTTACATTTTATTATCTGGTGTGCCCCTTTCTTATGGCCCAGTGCAAATGCCCATACGGCCCAAATGAAAAACACACACTATCACAAGGCAACATTGAGACACACGACAGACAACTATGAACACACACTCACACCAAAGGGCAATCTGAAGGATTAAATCAGCCCAACATGCATAGCTTTGAACTGTGGGAGAAAGATGGAGTACCTGGAGAGAACTCACACATGCACAGAGAGAACAGATAAGTGTGATGGAGAAAGATCCTGGTGAGAAATGTAACTCAGCTCCTTCTCACTGCAAGGCAACAGCGGAGCTACCATCTGTGAGATCACACAGCCCATTGAACAAAATAATTTGTTTCTCAGAAAAAAAAAATCTGTAAATTGTAAACCCAGCAACTCTGCTCTATTAGAAATTTGAAGGCATTTATTTGCCACAGTATGTAGAATACCTACTAAAATCAGTAAACACTGAGCCTGGTTTCCTCTACTCTTATGGTGGCACACAATACTATTAAAATAGTATTAGGAATTTCATTTAAATGATGTCACTTTAAAAGAAACCATAAATATTCTTGTGAATTTTTGCGTTGTGAAACAAACATTTGTGCGGTGCAGTTTAAACTGTCGCTGATCCGTATGCCGAGGCATTTTTTGCATTCCTTATTGAGTTTTAATCTTCTTTGCTTTTCTTTTCAAACAAGCAAAGGGGGAAATAATTCGGCGTAAGCTGGTCAGGTCAGCACTGTGGTTTGTTTTCCGTGACAACTGCATTTAACCGCTGTGAGAAATAACTAGTTTATTGTTTTACACCTTATATGCTGTGTTTTTTTTTTTTTTTTTGTTTGCAACACACCACAAAACTAAGAGGCTAAATGATGGACCTAGCACACAGATGTTTTACCTGTGAGTTTTGTTGCATCCCAAAATTGAGTTCATAAATGCTATTTAATCAATAATTTCTGTTGAGAAGCTCAGGATGAGCATTCATGTAGTTTTGAAGGAAAGCACACTCACTTGATATAACAATGCTGATTAACAGAACATTTCCCTTTTGTACACAATCACAAAGAGCAACTCTTAGTGCCTCTGTGGCTGAGTCACCACACAGCCTGGGCCCCATTCATGTTTTTCCCATGTTGCAATTTACTCACTGAATTAGGTTTTGGCCAGAAAAAAAGTGTTTCAGTCCCAATTATCATCTGGCAAGAAGGAGAGGCGAGGCGGTCTGACGGGGGTTGGGGTGTGGGGGTGAGATACTTAAGCCTTTTCACCAGCGCTGCCTTGTTTCCCCTGTTCCTCCCCTTGAGAGAGTAATGTGTTTCCACGCACAAAAGGAGGATCTTCAGAGATATGCCAAGAGTCTGGAGAGTGTGTTTGCTGGACCTGTGAAGAGACCTCTTTGGGAGGCTTTGGGGACAATGGAGCATGGGCACCGGCACTGGTTTACTTTGTCCACGGCAAGCATTTCACACGCACCCGGGGCAACAGCCGGTCTGAGCAAAGGCACAACATTAGTCCGAGTTATTGAAAAGCCTTTTTTCATCTTTGTCACCCAATCAGTGTAGTGATTCCTCTGAGAGAGCTAGGCTTGACCAGCAGTTAGGTGTGGGACTCTTCACTTTCTTGGCCGACAAAGTATTCCTAGATGTATAAATTTAAATGTTATGTTTTTATCTTTTATACACTCAAAATCAGGACGTTGTCAGTATGATTTTATAATATTCTACCTGAGAAAGATGTGTTTTCTCTGTCATGCTTTAGATACAGAACAGCAATCAAGCAAAGTGTGCAATACTAACAGTAAACAATAAAATTTCTATTCTTAGCTGCATTAAGTAATTTTGTAACTTTTCATAAATTTACATCTGTCCCGAGAGAGACTGCAAAAAAGACAAATTTATATTTAGTTGTTTTTAATTATTTAGACTGTCTATTTAATTTAAAATCTAAATGATTAAATTTCTTACATTTAATATTTATGGTTATAACAAAATTAAATCTTAATATGCTCTATTTGGAGGCCATAAGAGGTGGAGTTTCAGCAATTTACAGCTAAATCATCCATCCAGTATTGTGCTTTGCAAAAGTATTCCTATTATTCATTGTGTATTTTATTGGGATACAGATATGAGGATGAATAAAAATGATCCAAAAATCTGAAAAGTAAAAAGTGCTCTTTACTGGGATACCACTACATAAAATACAGTGAAAGTGATTGTCTTTAGAAGACACCGTCTTCACAGTATTATATGGTGGTGGCAGCGTCATGCTGTGGGGATGCTTTTCTTCTGTAAGGAAAGGGAATCTGGTTGGAGCTGATCAGAAGATGGGTGGAGCTAAATGCAGGACAATACTGGGAGAAAGCTTGTTAGAGGCGAGCAAAATACTGGGGACTGGGATGAAGATTCACCTTTGAAGAACAACACTGAACATATGGCCAGCGCTACAATGAAATAATATAGATCAAACATTATTAGAATGACACTGTCAAAATCGAGACCTGATTCCAACTGGGAATGTGTGGCCAAACTTGAAAACTGGTGTCAACTGTTAAAAAGAACTGGCAAAGATTTGAGCCTTTAGCCGTGCAAAGCTCGTGGAGACATACCCCAAAGTACTGGAACTACAGCAAAAGATGGTTCTACAAATATTGGTTCATGAAGGCTGAATACAAATGGACACTGTGCTTTTCAGATTTTTATTTGCAAAGAATTTTGAACATCATATATGATTGTTCTTCCTCTTAACTATGGATTATTTTGTGTTGGTATTTTATATAAAATTGTAATACAATACTTTAGTGTTTAAAGTTGTAATTTGAACAATTGGTATGAAACTTTAGAAAGCAGAGATCCTTCATTAAACCTTAAGTTTGACATCTGTGGACTCACTAGCAGCATGCTCCATTAGCTCCAGCACATTGTTCATATATCATTGGCTAGAGTGCTGTTGCTTAGCAATGTGTGGATCTGAAGAGGACCCAGATTGCACAGTAAATGGTACCATTTCAATGATTTTTTTTTATTTTTTATTCTGTCTCTGCAGCATAATGTGTCAAATAGACACAGGTCACACAGGTGACAGAGACTTATCTGCATATGGGGTTGAAATGGATAAGTGATTGAGAATCTAGCTAATTATGTCATAACATGTCAACAATTAAGCTGCCACAAAACTAATCCAATGATTTGTAGTTCTCGATTTAAGCATTAGAAGTAAATTAATCTACGAGCAATTTGCACATTAAGGTCAAGACCCCACAATAACACTGAAATATTTCACCTCTGAGCACTACACCCACCTGTGGAGAAGTCATTTGAGACGAGGCGTAAACATTTTGTTATGGAAGAGAGCCTGATAACAGTGACAGGTGAGCTCTTATGAAAACACATCCATTTAAACCACAAACTCAAAGCAGCATTTTTGACCTAATGTTGTGTTAAATATTAATCTCACACACTCTGAGAGCAGCATTCCTGTGAGATCACAGTTGAGGCAACTCATGGAATGCAACATTAAACCACTTCCTGGCTACAAACAGAGGCACGCCGGGACGGCCTACAGATTCTTTTTACCACCCGTCTCTCAACAGGTGGCTCTCCCGTCCTGATCCCTAAATTACCGCTCTTCTATCAGACCCTCCAAGAGGGATGGGTTTGACAAATATGATTGCCCTTGTTGTATTCTAACCTTGGTTTAAGTCAACAAAACCACCATGACAGCTTGCACTGACATTTGGACTTTGGCTTTGAAGACCATTAGGTTCATGACGCAAAGGTGAGACTGTATCCCATACTCAAACTAATAATAGCCTAATGGATCACATGGTATGGGCTTTCAAAAAGCATGTGCAGGCAGATTTGCTGCAGTCCTTCAGAAATTTCTTGATATAAGGCTCACTTGCCAGGCCACAAAATTAGCATTTGACCAACATTTCTCACCACCCTTCTGTGCATGTAAGCTACAGGTCAGTTTCAGTGGAAGAGGGGTTTAGCTACTTAGTGAAATCATTAGTTTTGTTAGTTTGCCAAACCAAAATGTAAATTCATTTTTGCAGGCAACAGCTGTTTATGATGCAGCTGCTTTGAAGCCAGCTAAAAGAGTGTTTTTGTGTATGACTCATTCTATTGTACATGCTAAAAGATAACTTCCTAAGACTGAAAATCCTCTTTTGATGATGTGATGATGTGGGTGGACAGGTCTTTGAATGGTGTTCTTCTGAATTTAGATTAGCTTCTGCTGGAGTATCTATATAAATATCTTCCTTCTAATACTGTGCAAACCAAATGCCAGAATGTAAATGAACCAGAATCTATCAGGGGAAAAAAAAAAAAAAAACACAATTTAATCTAAATTATACCATGAAATATCATAAAGTGAACACATAGCAGCAGACATACTCTGAAGTTATGCCCCATAATATAAACTATCTTGACCATGAGATGGTGATACTACGAAAGTGTAGAGCTGCCCCTGAGGTGAAAGATTAATAGAGCTATATGATGTTAAAACGTGAAAACTTTATTGATGTATGGATTTATGGCCTTTCTGAAGGTGAAATGTTTTATGTTCTGATAATAAAGTATTGTTCTAACAATATCTTTTTGACATTTTCAAAATAAGCTATCATATTCTTACAATATCAGTATTATTTTGTAAGAACCTGAAGAGATTTATGTTATAGCATAAATACTATGTGCATTTTAAGGAGATATATTGTTCAAATATGAAAAGAAAATTGTAATAACATGATTTTAAATTGTGCAAACATTAAAAATATATTGTTTGAACAGTAAAGTTTTCACAATATAAAGTCAAATAAATCTTTCTTATTTTGCTAGGGTGACAGCTCTATTCTTCCACACAAAACAGAAGAAAATATGTTTGTAAAATGAAATGGCACCTTTGTGTTCTTTACTGTCCAACATTAAATCTGATAAAACCATTTCTGTTTTTTGGTCATTTAGGACTACCAAAATTATCTCTATTTGTTAAATGCCAGACTAATAAGAATAATTATTTTTTTTCACAATTTTTCTTTCATCAAATTCATTAGTTTACATGGATTGAATTAGTTTTTAGTAGAATTTCCTTTTAAACTGTATGTCTTGAGACAAACATTTTGGGTGTCCTTCCACAAGCTTCTCACAATCGCTTACTGGAATTTTGACCCATTCCTTCTGACAGAACTGTTGTACCCAAGTCAGATTTGAAGGCCACCTGTAAGTGTGTTCACACCAGGGGATGGAAAACGCATGAAAGTGAAACCATAATTTTAAAACAAAAGAACTCTATTTGGGGCAAAACACTATGTTTTTTCAACAAACAAAACTACTATGTGTATGTTGTTATTAACAAAATTAAAAAAATAAATAAATAAATAAAAATCAGTCAGTAAAAATTTATTGAATTATAAAAACCAAAACAAAAAATTAGGGAACAAAAAAAAAAAACTACCTCCAAAGCAATACTGGCCAATTACATCAAGAAGAGAAATTAATATTTTTTAGGTTGTTTTCAGATGTCAAAAAGCTGAGGTTTGGTTCTTACCACTGTTACTTTAGGTTCAAATCCTGGCCTGGGGTCTTTTCTGTGTGGTGTTTTTCCTGTACGTCTGTGTTGCCTATGATGGACTGGTGACTCAAGCAAGGGTGTGGCCACCACTCGCCCAATGACCACTGGAGACTACCCCAGTCCCCCTGTGATGCTAAAAAAATAAGCAAGTACAGACTATGGATGGATGGATGGATGGAGGTTATTAATGACATAACTTGATACAGCACTGTAACACATTCTCATCAACAGTATGACACTTGTAGTTTTAAAGGTAATAATAATAGTAATTTGATGGTGATCATTACTATTATATCATATGTTACCCAAAATCACTACAATATAATGTTGCATAGACTCAGACAATAATGATAAAAATACACCAGAAATTTACATATTTTACAAAATGACTTAGCATAATATTTTTATCAAGCTTTCATAAAAAATAAGAAAAAATTTTACAGTTCTGTATACAAATGCTAGTAAGGAAAAAGGGGTTTTATGTACAACTATCTATACTAATCTTGTTTTTCTAAATAGTAGATATGTCAAAGGTACACATAATTAAAGGCAAAAGGTTCATAAAATGGAAAAGAAATTGTTTAGAAAACCCAAGTTGCATTTATTAATCTATTCTTAAGCAGTTACTAAAGTGTGTCTTAGGTTGTAATTTATAACTCATACTTGTGTATTCTGAGATATTTAAAAATATTCAACCTAAATGCTTTCATTTTCTTTAACTTTCAGATTTAGGTGAAACTCCAAGTAACTCAGCACCAGAACGACCAGGAGTGAAACAAAGACCCAATTTGTTGCACTTGGATGATAATTAAGAAGTCCATGAGGACGCTTGACAATTCACCACGGAGTAGCCTCTTCTTCTGTGCCCCACAGTTCTATTTTACAGGCGAACACTGATAGTTTGTGTAATCCCAGTCAGGGTGTTCTGGTGAAAGAAGATGTAGGCCTTACAGCAGATTAATGCCATGACGATGCGTTCCGCTGCTGCTGAGAGCCAGGTCGAACACATCCTTTAAGAAAGCTGGAAATGTTGGGATTCCCTGCGCTTTAGGGGTGTGAGGTCACACGATGACATCCATTGCAGAAACTTCTGCACATTTTTTTTAATCTTTCCAATCTAAACAATAGGACAAAGAAAAAACAAAGTAATTCAGGTCTTTTTTGTGTAAAGTCCTCCCAAGCACAGCTCCTCAGTCTGTGATTTCATTATCAGTCTAACTAATCCTTTCTAAGAGCGAGCTGGCCCTTGTTAGATGTCTATACATTGGTATCAACAGTAGAATTGTGTATGTTGTCAGACGAGCGTATAGGTGCGTTAGTGTGTGTGCACAAGTGGTTGAATGTGGGATGTATGAAGTTCCTCCCTAGGGCGCTCCAGACTGTTTTGATTTCCCACTTCATGCAGGACGTGAGAGTAATCCCCTCAGGATTCCCCCTCTAGAGGTCTTTAGCTGCCATAAGCCACCATTCAACAGGCAAAAACCCCAGTGCAGCCTACTGGTATTACCGCATGATTGGGGAGGGGGAGACTGCTTAATCTGCCCTTGTGGCTAACCTGTTGTTGAAAAGAAACCCGTGGGGAAGCGAGCCAGGAGATGGAGTTTAGGGACAAAGTATATTGTTCAACCTCTGGCTACACTGAAGAAAACTTGGAAAGGAATTGTAAACTTACGAATGAATGATAAGAAACTCAGTTTGAGTCTTATCAATCTCCCCTAATAGTCTTTGAGCTTCTAATAAAGTAAGCAAACTTTGTAAAAATAAATTAAAGGCAAGTATGCAAATAAGTGGTTCTTAAATGTTTCTATCAGCAAGTTTACTATTACAGCTGAAATGTTAGCATCTTTAGACTTGTTTACACTTATTTCACTAGGTTTTCTTGTAATTGTATTTCTAACATTTATTAGGCTAATATTGGGTGTTTAGGCCAGTCTTTGTCATATATTTTAACATTTCTTACATATTGTGGCAGTAACATGATTTACAGTGCCTTGCAAAAGTATTTACACATCAAATTTGACAATTTGTAAATAATTGACCAATTTTAAGTGAAACTGACCAATTTTAAGTGACAGACCAAAAATGTAAAATTATTTATATCCTTCTTAATAAATAATTATTCTTCTTCTAATTGCTGACTAGCTATTTTCATGTTCCACTGGTAATTTTGACAATCTTGGGTGATGAGCTACTCAGTGGTGCAATTGATAGCAGTCTTCCTCTGCAGCAAGAAGGTTTTGGGTTTGAATTCCAACTTGGGTTTTTTTTCTGCATGGAGTTTGCATGTTTTCTCTGTGCAAGCGTGGGTTCTCTCCAGGTACTCCCACTTCCAGCAGGACAACAACTCTCAACATACAGCCAGAGCTGCAATGAAAGGGTTTGGGTCAGAGGTGCCATTGGAATTCCCCTCTGCTGTTTGCCATAAGATGTGTAGAAGACACAAGAAACATGTAGCACAGGGGTCTCCGACTCCAGTCCTCTAGAGCTACTGTCCGGCATGTTTTAGAGACATCCCTTCTCAAACACACCTTAATCAAATAGCTGAATTTCCTCATCAGCATGTTATTCATCTCTGCAGCGGCCCGGTAATGAGTAATTCATTTTGATTCAGGTGTGTTAGAAAAGGAATGTATTTAAAAGTTGTAGGATAGTAGAGTTTGAGGACTGGTCTTGGGCACCCCTGCATTACATTAAGAGCTAAAGATGAGATACTCAAAGTTTGAACAGTCTGCATCACAACGTAAAGCTAAGAAGAAAGAGGGAAAAAAAATCCCTGTCACACTGTCTCACCTCAGTCAGTCTTACTCTCAAGGTCTTTCCTCGTCTGAATGGCTTTGTGTGACAGCTGTAGCTACTGAGGGCTGATTGCAGTCAAGCAACATGGTGTTTCCATGGAAATGGCACTCAGGTTACTCCTTTGGTGCAATGCTTTGTAGGAGTCTGTAGCATTCTCATCTGCAGTAAACATATTCCTTCAGGGCTGCAGGTCTGACTCAAAATGTAACTCATGTTGGCAGTGTATACTGTAAAGAGGCAATTTATTCACATACTGAAGAGCATATAATCTCAATCACTCTCTGGGCTTTCAAGAACCAGTCCTACTGATCCTGAGAGCATTTCAGTCATAGTGAAGCTTTTTCTGTGTAAAGAGTAAAGATTATATATATATATATATATATATATATATATATATATATATATATATATATATATATATATATATATATAAACCTCTTTTGGCTAACATATGTAAAACAGCAACATGGTTGGTATACATTATGTTAATTCATGCAGTAAGATGGTCAGTGGACTACAGGAGATGTTTTGTGTAACCACTGAGGCACTTGCAGTCGCCTCAATGTTTATCCTCCTGACTCCCCTAAGGAAATCTGTTCTAACCTTGGCATTAACTTTGTTCCTCTTCCCTCAACTTTGGTTATTCCCTTCCCTAAAATCCAATATTTTAATTTTTAAACCATCCTGGGGCAAAAGTGTTTCTGGTGGGTTTTCCAAAATCTGGACTCTTCAAATATTTACCTAATAACTTCCACAGAGCTCACTGAATTCCTATTTGAATTTTCACTTGAGGTAAGTGCAAAATCAAGTTGAAAACCACAAAAATACCACAAATATGTCATCACTGAACACCATAGTGGTCATCACCACAGCTCTCAATGTGATCTTGTATCGCCAAACGCTCCATTTGAAGTTGTCTATGGGAGAAAGAAGGCTGAGGGGACAATTATCTTGTATGTCCTCAAGAGGTCTGGCATTGTGAAGGAAAAGGCTGAGTAAAAGAGATCAGAGAAGGAAGGTTCACACAGAAGTACATCTGAAGGCTTTCTAGATCCCAGGTATTACCAACTGTCTGAATTAACAGGATACACATACTTCACTAGACAGTCAACATGTCATGTCTTAACAGCATTTGGCTTCATCTAAGAGCCAAAATTCTTACATGAAGCCCCATGAGCTCCGTGCTGTTTCGCAAGCTTAGATGAAGTCTTAAGCCTCCACAGAAGATGAATGCCGAGTGCTAAATTAATTTGAGGCATTTTCTTTTGTGTGCTGACAAAAGCAACCAGGTTGGAGCTGGTTTCCATAGCTGATGACAGATCATCGGGTTGCAGTGTTTGCCCAGGTGTCGGGCCTCCCCACTGCAGACAGCAGAGGGCTTGTCCAGGTCTCCGAATTTCACATTGCTGAAGCTGCTGTGTCTTGATTATTGCATGGCTTCATTCAGACCAGATATGAAAGAAACACTAAATAATAATTGCAACCAAAAAAAAAAAAAAAAAACTGTTGTTGGAACATGTCCTGCATTCAATACTAGAAAAGACTTTTAGAAAGTGCTTTTTAAAGTCGTGTTGATAAATGTATGATCACCAAAAAGCTGAACTTCATAGTCGCACGAATTTGCATGCGTTTAATATCCAGCTTTGTGTTTTTGCGTGCCGTCCTGCACGCTCACTTTCCACAGACAAAATGAATCAGGAATGTGTGGTAATTACTCTGCATGTGAGACTACTGGAATACGGTCTGTAATTGCACAACATAAAATATTCACTCCGTGATGTGTTTGGTGTGGTCAGCAGGTATTGAAGGTATAAGCATTACCAGTGCTTGATCTGTGTGTCATTGAAGTCTGCAGTGTTTGGTTAAGGTTCAGCTTTTGGAGGCCATTCCAAAAATGTCAGTCCAATCACTCAGAGACGTCTGTGTGTGTGTTTCACTGGGCGGAGTGATGTCGACACAACAGGCAGGTAAAATGCCTCTAGAGTAAAAAATTCTCATATCCTGCAGTGCACAGCGTTACTCACCTTCAGCCAAGACCTCCTGAACAGAGCAGCCAAAGCTAAAGCTCCTAACTGGGTGCTTCCTGGTCACAGGAAAAATGTTCTAAACATGAATTGCCATGTTTTCACATGTTGTCAAGTTTCAAACAACAAGCTCAATATATTTTATTGGGATTTTCTTTTGATAGTACAACACAAAGTAGAGAATAATTGTGAAGTAGAAGGAAAATGGTGCATGATTTTCAAAAAGAATGCATTTATTTTCAGTCCCCTATGTGTTTACTTTGTACAACCAGTTTTTGCTGCAGTGTTTTGGAGTATGTCTCTACCAGCTGTGCACATTAAGAGATTAAAGTTTTTCATTCTTATTTGCTCTAGATTTACCTACATCCATCTTCCTATCAGCTCTGAGGAAAAGCATCCGCACATCATAATGCCGCTACCGCTGTAGTACACTGTGAGGATGGTGTTTTTTAAAGGCAATCACTTGCACTGTTAGGGGTATCAAAGCAAAAGCTTATTTTAAAGATTCTTCCAGAGTATGAAACTGCCAAAACATATTATCTCCATCAGAATGGTGTATCCAATAGCGGTGGGAATCAGTTTTTTATCTTTTGATTCCAATTTTTGGGGCCACAATTTGATTCAAAATCAATTTTCGAGTCAAGACAATTATTTAGAATGATTTCTGCTTTAATCTATTGGTGTGCGAGGGATCCTCATGATCTATTCCAGTCTGCTTTGCAAGGTAGGATGACAAATAGAGCATTAAAGTGTCACATTTATTGAATTTTAAATATTAATCCATGCTTAGGTGGAATTACTCCCTCCCTGAATCCTTTGTTTTATTTTTACAAAGCGGTCTTGGAGACTGTGCCACACCCTTCTGCCAAAAACCTCTGTCATGGACAAGGGTGTTGCAATTTCCATTCTGAAGTTTTCAGCCATTTGACAGTCTTCATGGTTATTTAGTGAAGATTCCTCACCACATCAGATAAATGTTCCATATTCATGTTGCCTGTGGATACAAAAACCAGCTAGTGGAAGCGAAGTAGTTTTAACGAAACATCTACATTGTTGTCCAGGCACATTTCTGCAAAAAACATGGCCACAAATTTCTGACCAATCACACAAAACACTGCACAGAGCTCTGTACCTTGGCTCTTCTGTAGCTTGGCTCTACACATTTGTGGTGTTGCCGAAGTGCTCAATCTTTATTTTGCAAACCTTGCACACCATGAAGCTCATGTCAAGCTTCTTCCCGAGCATTCAGTGAAAAACATCATGAGTCCAAATGTTTGAATCAGTCTCTCTTTCATTTTTGCAGTTTCCTTTTTATTGTGGTGCTTTCTGCGCATGCGTACTTTCCAGTACCGTTTGCGTGGTGACGTTAGAATGTCCTATGTAGTTACAAAATAGAGGCCGACTGACAGTGGATCTGTTATTTTTTAAAATCGATTTTGGGCCTTTGAAATTGATCCTGAATCATGGGAAATGAGAATCAGGACTCTTATGTGAATCAATTTTTTTGGCACTTCCCTAGTATTCAGGATACAAAATTAATGTTCTGGTTTGAATAGCTTTTTGCGATTGCACGGTGACACTGTTTGTAGCAATGTTTCCTTGGAGCAAGAAAGTCCTCGGTTCAGATCCCAGCCTGGGGTCTCTCTGCATGGAGTTAGCATGTTCTCTCAGTGCACACGTAGGTTCTCACCAGCTACTTTTGCTTTCTACCACAGTCCAAAAGCATGACTGAGATCAACCGGCTATTATACATTTATTTCCCTTAGGTATAAGTGTGTACATGCATTGGTGTCTATATTATGTGTCTCTGTGTTGCCCTGTGATGAATTGGTAATCTGTCCAGAGCTTCCCCCCACCTCTCTCCCAATGACCGGTAGAGATAGGCACCAGCCTCCTGTGACCCTTCATGGACAAGTGGGTATAGACGTACAGTCATATTCAATAAATTAGCATATGTATTCAGATGAGGCATGTTTGTCAGATTAAAAGTACCTTTTGAACATAACTTTAAAGCAGGTATTAAAAATACTTTTACATTAAGTCCACATTTATGAATGTGTGTAATTAATTTATATAATGTATTTCACTGAAATACTTATTGAATGGATCTGTAGAGGATAAATAAAACTTTCTACACGTAGACCAGACCGATCTAGTTTGTTTTGTGTGAACTACATGACATGGACAAACTTCAAACTGCATGACTCTTTATGGTTTTCTTTCAACAATCCTGCTTCCACAAAAAGTCAGATTTGTTTACCACTAACAGTTGTCATGTCAACAGGTTTTCTGGCCTGAGCTGTGGATCTCTGCAGCTCCTCTAGAATTACCATGGACCTCTTGACCTCTTCTCTGATTAAGGCTCGGCTTGCTCGGCCCATCAATTTCAGTGGACCAACATATCTTGGAAGGTTTGTGGTTGTGCTATACTTTTGTCATTTTCAGATATTGAATTGTGCTCTATGAAATGTCCAAAGCTTGGGTTATTGTTTTATAATCTAACTTACTCCAGAATGATGGTCTACATTGTATTGCTCTGCCACAATATTAGAAATATTAGAGTTGTTTTTGTTTTGATGTAGTGAAACTACAGGTGATCAGATTTAATCTGCCTAGTTTGAAGGGATTGTCATCAGCACTCCTTAAGTTAGTTTTTTTTAAGAAGAGATCATGTTTTTGAAAAACACTATCCCTGAACCATATCGTGTGCTCACATGCTCTTCTTGCATGTTTATATTTGTCTCTCTTTTCACTTTTACGAGTTCATATAAGAGAACGAAGAAGAGGTAGAAAATAGTAGAATTACATGACAGAGCTTAAAAGGAGCACAAGTTTCTCTACATTTCTACGGCTTATCGGACAAAAGAGCAAGGGGATTCGTTTTTTCCACGGGGTGAGCGGAGAAGAATTGGAAGACTCTGCCACTTAATTTGGCGGCTGAGACTTACCCTGCAAAGTTTTGTTTTTCTAAGCCTCCAACATAACAGAGTGTGCCTTGCCGTCAGCACCTTAAGCAAGTAAAAGCGCTCCCTTTATGAGCTAAACCCGCCAGATATTTGCTTTGTGAATCCCAGCGAAAAGAAAAGAGGAGGGTTTGCTGTGAATAACTTTTAAAACACTGTGTACGAAACGAAAAAAGCTGCAGAAGACATGAAAGAGCAGGAGAAATGAATTGAATGTTGTTTTTTCCCCCTAAGTCTATGAAAAAAAAGAGAGACGGCGATGGGATCTAAATGCTTCTTTTCCAAAAGCCTTAGCCAGGTGATTCATCACAGCACTCTGTCAAAAGAGCTTTCCACAACATGAGGTGAACAATGACACTGTGATTGCAAGGACAGGAGAGCTCATGATTGAAAGATATCAGCTATATGTTCAGCAGAAAGCAGGGGGCCAAATGGAAGAGCCATGTGGAGAAGGGAGGGAGGGTCGGAGCTCACTGATGAAAATAAAAAAAATTTAAAAAAAATCCTAACCCTTCAACATGGGTGTCAGGAGAGCTTCACAGGGAGCCATGCGTAATGAGAACCTTCAGATTTAAATTTACCAAAACAATTTAACAGATGCTTTACTGTGAAGAGAGGAGCTGCCAGGCACATTGATTTGGAAACGTAGCAAAAAGAGAGTAAGTTTCAGGAACCTCTCCGGTAGCACAAAGCTGAGCTGATCGGATTACTGTCAGATTCTAAGATTACACATCAATCTGAACTCTGTTTCCACCACTGGGTTTATAACATGTTGCTGAAAAAAACTCAAGAATTAATTTGTCTATTAAGTTTCACATGATACAGTTACAGAAATCTAAACATGAATCTAAAGTACATTCAAATGATTAGGAGTTTAGGAAAATGAAATAAAGCTAAATGAATAAAAATCATTATCAATCATATTTTATTCATAAAGAAAAAATATTTTAAAGATATGCACAGATTTATCCAGTATAATTTTGTCTCATGAAATTCTGACAACTTGGATTTACTTTTTAATATCCATCTTTAAATTTTAGACAGTTTGCATTTCAATGATTGACAATTCTATATATAGAGGAAAAATGAGACATCAAAAGAAAAAAATGTTTGTGATATATTTAAAATAAGTGCTATAAAGGCTAAAATTAAATCATATCAGTATATTATAAACACAGTTTTTTTTTCCATCAGACCACAGGAAATGTCTCCAGCAATTAAGGTCTGTGATCCTGAGGGCATTTGCAAATCATAATATGACTTTTTATATTGCTTTTGACTTTTTCCTCACTGAATGGCTTCCTACTCCATGTTCCTATGACTTGTTTCACTGTGGATAATGAGACTCCTATCACCTTCAGTTTTGTTCATGGGTTACCAAAATAGATCCACCTCTAAAACACAGAACCTATCTCCTTCCTGAGCAGTATGGTGGCTCTTACATTCCTATAGTACTTATGCAGTATGTAACTGTTTGGCCAGATGAATGTGGCACCTTCAGGCATCTAGAAATCATACCCAAGTATGAATCAGACTTGTGGAAGTCCATAATTCTCTTCTTGATATCTTGGCTTCAGGTTTTTTCTAAAATCATCCATAGCTGTATTAAACAATCAAGAACTTAAAAATCTATCACATCATCATCTGGGCTTCCTCAAATTGTTTAGGGCAAGGTATTAGTGATTTCTTTCAGTCAGAAACATTGCTGCAAAAAACAGCATGAACACATAGCATAGAAATTTGATAACCAACAGCTTCTCTGATCATTGTATACTATTTAAAGTCACTTTGACATTGTCAACCTTATCTTATTTGCACTTTGCAAAAGTTTAATCAATCATACTGTAAATTCTATAGAAATAGGTTTTTCTAAGGGCTTTTGTTTGGGTATGAATTACAGGCATGCCAGTTTAACAGCCAGACTCATATTGCAGAGTGAAGTTAAATACTTTCTAAAGTAAACAAGACAATTCCTGAGAAAAGTGTTGTCGATATGACAGCATATGTTGTTCTAGAATCTTTAAAATCCTTTTATTTCTAGTGATAGTTGTCAGAAAGAAATTTCCAATTTATCTCAGTTTTTTTCTTCATATGACTTCCAGCACAAGTCAGACTCCTGTCATCTACAGAAATACTGAGATGACTGCAGTCGTCAGGTGTATCAGAGATGGACAAGAAGCTGAGTACAGAGAGCTGGCGGAACGCTTTGTGGCATGGAGTGGGAACAATCATCTTATCTTAAATGTGAACAAAACAAAGGAGATAATTAGAAATTTCGAAAGAAACAAGGTTAGGTCAAACCCTATTTACATCATGTGAGAAGTGAAGGTGGTGGGGAAGCATAAATACTAATAAGTTTAACGTGTTAATTTCAATTCTTTGATTACATAGATTTTAACATGTTAAAAATTTTAATTCAATTAATCTTTTTTTCTTTTTTTTTTTTTTTTTTTTTACCTACAAAACACCTGAGCTGGAACCTTTGTATTATGTTTCTGGTACACCCTTAAATCTGAAGCACGAGTGACATCCGCAAACAACAGTGTTGGACAACAAAGGCACGTTTTTTGGCCTACTGGGGGTTAATTTTTACTAATTATCTGATGGGATGCTGGAAAAGACTATTTTTGTGTGCATGTTGTGCAAAAAAGAATGGCCAATTATCTAAGCTATTCAAGCCTAAAATACCATCTCAATACAAAATATGTTGTGCCAAGCATAGACATCCCCAATGCCAATATCAGCATCTACAGTCCACATTTCTAAAGTAGTATTTTTTTGAAGAAATTACATGAATGATCAGGGGTTCCTGAAACACTTGAAAGCTAATGAGTGTGTCACTTTGCACCAGTCTGATGGTTGAATAACCTAAATAACACATTTAAAGCAACAAATATCTTTGTTTTTGTGCTCATACTTCTATTTATTCAGTAAAAGGGGTTTTGAATTGAAAACGTTGCTTATTTTGTTGATTTGTAGTTTTTGATTAAAATGTGATAAACTGCAGTTAATTAATTACAGACCCTGCAATAAACTTGATTAAAAATTTTAAATGAGTCCAACCACCAATAAATATCTCAGGGTTCACCTGGACAATAGACTGAACTGGAGATGCAACAGCGAAGTCATCTACAAGAAGGGACAGAGTAGACTATACTTTTTGTGGAAGCTTAGGTTCTTCAGTGTTTGCTGCAAGATGCTGCATATCTTCTATAAGTCTGTTGTGGAAAGTGTAATCTCTTCTGCTGTCATCTGTTGGACTAGCAGCAGACTCGGCTCCAGAGGAATTTGGCCAGTAGGATACTGTGGCTTATTTTGGAGGGGCCCAGTAAACAGACTTTTTATTTATTATAAATTCATAAATAAACGCTTACATAACCTTTCAAATGAAATAACCATGTTATTTATTAATACAAAATAAACAACAATGATGTAAGCAGTAATGTAATTGTGTACGAGTCACCAGAAAATGCTGAGTAATTATGCTTAGATTTGCATAAACTTTACCTTCATACATTGCAGAAATCTAAAAAACTGATATTTACAATCTCTGAAGTATTTCTTTAAATGCAAAATCATACAATGATGTGTGAGAAATAAACTGTCTGCAAGGGAAATAGTATGCTGCTTATTATAGCTATACAAACAAAAGATATTTTGGAGTGTGAATGAGAACAATTAAGATATGTATAAACACTCTCTATGGCAGGCTATTTCGACATAAAATTGGTTTCCTCTGACTGTCTGAAATTACATTGTAGATATCTAAAAATGAGTTTTGACTAGACACAGCTACATTTAGAGTATCCTGAATGATGATTTAAGACATCTGCATTTACATTCCCAAGCATCTTCAAAAATCTTTTCATTTTTTTTCCAGGTTTCATATTTTCATTCAAATTTCAAAAATCTAATGTAAATCTGGAACATTTTGACTGGATACGATAATTGCTCAATATATCAGTAATGTCATTCTGACTAGACAGTATGTCAATAAGATATCTGAAATAGAAAGCCATCAATGTTCAAGATATCTAATTCATTTGGAGATATCTTAAAAGGAATTTTGACTAGTCAAAATAACAATAAAAAGTAAAAGTATGAGTATAAAGTATTTGGTAAAAAGGCTACTGAAGTAGAGTAACTGATCATAAAATCTGATTTATATTTAAAAATGATGTCATTAAACAGACAAAATATAAAGTTATGAGCAAATTCTGGCATTTTAAAGACTAAAATAAAAAAAAAAAATACTAAAAATAAATTTAAAAAAAACGCATTCAGAGAAACACATTTTCAAATTTTTTTTCAGTATTAAACTTTACATAAAATTAATATTTACAGTAGTTAACGTGTGTATGCTTGAACAGGGTCATGTACTTCCAGTGACAAAATACAGCGTTTAGTGTGTCTTATTGACCTCCAAATGGCCCAACAGGCTCAGCAGATAGAAAATAACATGAGAACAACAAAGCTGGTGTACTGACAAGAAGTCTCACTTTAACATAAACTGGAGCTGTGTGTCTGTATTTCATACGTTTTTAGTTAAAATATGTTTGTTTGTTTGTTTTTTTTATTGAAGTTACTTTTATTGGATAGAGTATCCAGAAATTTTACTCAAGTAAAAGTAGCAATAGATCATAATATTACTCGAATAAAAGTAAAAAGCACAGGGCAGTAAAACTACTCCTAAAAGTACAATTTTTCCAAAAAATTACTCAATTAAATGCAACTGAGTAAATATATCTGGTTACTACCTATCTCTGAACAAAGGTAACAACAACATTAGTATTCTTGTTAACAAGCTTAATGTGCTATATTAGCACTGATTAACTAGTCATCTTTTAGCTACTATTATCTGCATCCAACACAATTACTCACCTTACTCTGTTTGTTTGGATAACACTGTGCAAAGATTTTTGCTTTTTTGCTGGCTGAGGCCGGTTTGCTGCTAAGATTCTAACACACACCAGCATGCAGCACTGCTCAGCAGCACATCTCCCCTTGCTGACCCACAGGTGTAAAATTGATGTTAGCATGTGTGCACTCAGTGCGTTTAAAGACAACTCAGAAAACACAAAACATGTTGTGGCATGTTAACAACGGATTAAACAGTTGCTCCAGCTGAAAAAAATACAGGGGACAGAGAGCACAGATGCGAGAGGTGTGGGGAACGTGTCTCCCATTGGTGCCAGGGCTGAGAGCCAGGGACTTAAAAAGGCTCAACAACCTGATACAGAAGGATGGTTCTGTTCTGGGGACTTCTGTGCTTCTGTGGAACCACGAAAGATGATGGTATCCAAAAGCATTCTTCATAAAATCAAGAAAATCATGGACAACCCTTAGCATCCTCTTCATGAGACTGTTATACAACAACAGTGTGTCTTCAGTTGGAGGCTTCTTCAGAGCCACTGTAGTACTGATCACTACAGGAGATCCTTTCTGCTCTCAACCATTAGCATCTACAACTCTCTGAAGAAAATTACATGAATTACAGCAACATTTAATTTCCCTTTTCGATCAATAAAGTATTTTTGAATTGAAATATTCTACCTCTAACAAAACAGCACTTCAAGCGCGTTAAACAATTCTTGTGGGGGGGAAAAAAATGAAAGTTTTGAATCTAGTAAATAAAACCCAATAAAATTTATTTTATTACAGTGAAACAAATTGAGGTCTGAAGATTTTTTTTTATTTTTATTTTTATTTTTATTTTTTTTGCGTACAAGATTTGCAACATCCATTGGTTAATGCAGAGCTAAGTCTTCACTCTAAAAGCAATATGGAAGCAAAAATAGGTTTGGCCTGTACTTGTATAGAACTTTATAAGTCCAGAGAACTCCAAAGCGCTTTACAGTACATTCAGGTCATTTACACAGACATTCACAGACTGACGGTGGTGAGCTACATTGTAGCCACAGTTGCCCTAGGGTAGTCTGACAGAAGTGAGGCTGCCATGCACCAGCGCCACCAGGCCCAGGGACCACCACCATCAGGCAAGGTGGGTGAAGTGACTTGCCCAAGGACACAACAGTTGAGGAAGACAGAGTGGGGGTTCACACTGGCAACCCACCAGTTACAGGACAAAATCCTACCAACTCAACCACCATCGCCCTTAGACCAAAATGAACAAAAAGACTCCAAGAATGTTTTGTTGTTTTTTTTTTTTTTTTTGATGGATGAGACAAAAGTGTAGATGTTTGGCCACAATGCACTCCACCAAACATTGCCAATTAGCGCCAATGCCCCTTACCAGCTGTCAAGCATAGTGGTGGAGGGGTTATTGATTTAGGCTTGTTTTGCAGCCCCAGAACTGAGACATCTGGCTGTGGGTCAACCACAAACTGCCAAAAATTATTCTAAAATCAATTATAAAGATCCCTGTCCTAAGTCCAAAGGGTTAAGCTTGGCTGACAAAAGGTTGTGAACAGGACTATGGTTCCAAGAATGCCACCAAATCAACAATAGAGATACTAAGAAAGAAGTATATCAAGGTGCTGCAATGATCCAGTCAAAGTCCAGACCTCAGCCTCATTCAAATGTGGTGTTGGACAAAACATAGCTGTGCAGAAACAGATGTTCCTCAAAGGTCAATGAACTAAAGCAATAATGTAAAGAAAAGATGGTCAAACTTCCTTCACAACAATTATGCACATGAGGATGACAACAAAACAGATAACTATGAGATATGGCTGATTAAGATGGTTTTTACAACCTATTCAGTCATGATGTGTTCTTTATTTTCCTGTGATTGTGCTGAACGTCAAAGAAACTTTTTTCCCTGTGACTATATAAAATTTACATGCAAATAATTCACAAGCAAGGTCTCAGTCGACATGTGATTTGCTTTTTATGTTGTAATTTACAACATATCTTTTACATGTTTACAATTTAGACTTTCCAAACAACCTTTCAAATCCTATAGCTTAAACAAAGGTGGAGATGAGCAGCCTAACAAGTAAAACATCTGGGTACTTGCAGTTTGAATATTGGCATATATGTCCCTTCTTTCCCTGCTTCTTCTTATGTCTAGTAACTGTCAAGTGGGACCACTAGAGCAACAACATCTAGAGAGAACAATTTGTCAGAGTTTTAAATTTTTAACATTATTAATTGTTGAAAAGATTAATGTGCCACAGAGGAAAAAACAACTGTATTCACCTGCCACTGAATGCATTAGGGTAACTTGGGAAACAAAAAGAAAAGAAGTATTTTGTTTTGTTTACCTGTTTTGAACTTCAAAATGCAAAGAAAAATGGCAAATGTCAAAAAAGTAAAGAAAAAAGCCTAAATAAAGAAGTCAAAATACCAAGAAAAAAAGTTGAAGTGACAAGAAAAAAATAATAATTTTGATTTTTTAAAAATGAAGTAAAATATACAAAAGAATGAAATTTAAATGTTGAGGAAAAACTCAAAATACTTTGACAAAAAATTTCAAAATCACAAGTAGAATGTTGTGAAAACTGTATCAATGAAATATGAGAATAAAGTTGAAATGTCACAGAAAAAGTAAAAACTTTAAAGTTGAAAGTTGAAATCACAAGAAAAAATGTTTAAAAGAAGTAAAAAATAACAAAATTATGTCAAGAATAATGAAATGTTAAGAACAATATCAAATTTCCAAAGAATACATCATACACAGAAAAGAGGAAAAATAAAAATAAAGTCTATCAAAATAAAATACAGCAGTTTATCCATACATACACAAGCCTTGATAGAGTACAGCAATTTTAATTTTTTTCCTTTAAGATATTGTTAATTTATTCTGGAAATCATCCTGTTCATTCCCTCTGACATTACATGATTTTAATAATGTCAGAAGTTTTCTTAGAAATTCGACCTGTCTCATTGTTTTTTTGAAATAAAATTTGTCTTTAACATCATCTTAAAAAAATCTCCCCTAAGAATCTTTTTTCTTCCGTTGACCCTAATAGTCTGTTGTATTAATGCACATCTTCCTTGACAACTGGTATCCAAAAAAAATGTCAAAGAAACCCTATTATGTTTATCTTGGCTATTTGGTTGAACCCAATAACCCCTGTTTTCCTGTTGGATCTGAGTGGGAAATCTGCAAGAAATACATAGCTAACCAGTGCAGGTTATAAAATTCATTTTTACATATAAATAAAATGAAAGGTTCTCTAATTAACAATCAAAGCTGCATAATGAAGGTTTTGATGTGTAATGTTCAAAATGCAACAAACCTTGTGCTTGTTATCCAAAGTACAGCCATTCAAGTAAGGTCTCTCACGGTTTTTCTCTTCCGTATTTCCCCCCATGTGATAAAAGCGTAATCACCTTAGACACTATTTACACTCAGGGCTGAGCTCTACTATTACCCTTCCATCAATATCAGCACTTAAAGTTCATAAATCTGTGAGACAGAACTCCAGCCTGTAATTTTCACAGTCCCTAATTTACAGAGAGAAGGAATAATATTACAGGGTATTCCACTAAATAGTGATGATACTCACACATAATTGTGAGAGACATCAGGAACTCTGACTGCTTACAAAAGTCTCAATACGTTAAGGTATTTGTTACATATGGAAGTGCATGCGTCATAACACAATTATGAAATGTGGGAAATGAAAGGTTTTTCTATAGAGACACTGCTTCATCAGAAACATCTTCCTGTTTATACAAACATCTTGGTTTTGCAGACATCGAGTCAGCTTTTCTGCCAGGATAAACATGTGATTTAGGCAACTTTTGACAAGATATTGTTGATTCCAGGCGCGTCAGCTTCAACAGTTGTCTGATTTTTAAGTACCGATGGCTTGAAGTGGTCAAGTTCAAGTCAATAAAATATTACACCAAAAGAAGGTCTTTGCATTAACCACTAGCAAAAGAACAATGTTGCAGAGATGTGCTGAAGTTTGTGTTATTAACCTGAGCTCTTCTGGTCTCAACAAGGGTAAGTTACAGGAAGACTTAATGATGAGACTTTTGTCTTGCAGCAAGAAGGTCCTGGATTTGAATCCCAACCTGGGGTCTTTCTGCATTGAGTTTGCATGTTCTCCCCATGCGTGGGTTCTCTCCAGGTACTCCAGCTTCCTCGTAGTCCCAGTCTAAAAACATGACTGTCAGGTTAACTGGTCTCTGTAAATTGTGCTTAGGTATGAGCCTGTGTGTGTGTACGGTCAGTTGTTCTCTGTGTGTCTCTGTTGCCCTGCCAGACCTGTACAACCTGTCCAGGATGTACCATGCCTTTTGTCCAATGACCACTGGAGATAGGCAACCCCCACCCCATGCAACCTTGCCAGGATGAGCAGGTATAGACAATGGATGGATTGACTTAATGATGGGATGCTATAACCATCCATAAACACTTAAAATGTTGCTGAATTACTTTTTTGAAGTGTTCAAAAACATTCCTTGATATGGAGTAATTCAGCAGCATTTGTTTTTATGTTTATGCTGGTATTTCTGGATACACAATAATAAAATAATATCAGTACAAATGATTAAAAATCAAATTCAAACTGCAGATCTGAAGAATACTGCAAAAACAAAACATATAACATCCTCATGGTGGTGTCATGAGATATCATCAGGATCATTTTCTTGGAAGTTATAGAGAGTAATTGTACTTTGGCAGGTATTTTATCTTGGAGAGGTAAATATTTGCTGTCCTGGACACTGGTATCTGGAGATCCGTCCTTATCACTTGTGTAACTAAACTACATATGGCCATGCTGAGGTGCCTCATTTCCAGAAAAGATAAGAATGCAGGCATAAGAGATATGGATTACACAAAGAAAAGCAGCTGATGTAATTTTTGTATGATTTGAGAACTGAAAATATAAAGTGTAGAATCAAAAACCAGTATTTTCAGTTTGTTTAGTTTAACTAATAGTTTCTTGGATTTTGCAATATTTTGACTGTCTTAACATTTGTTCAGCTGCTAAATCTCATTCTCAGTGAACAAGCAATTTGGGAAATCTAAATCAGCAATTTACTTGTTTTGATAATCAGGATTGTGCAATCCATGTAAAGATATTAAATTCCACAAAAAAGTAATGGTCAATAATTTCATTGGGTAATTTCTAAAATAGACCATTAATAACTTAGATTTAATTTAGAGAAACTAATGCCCTCTCCAAACCCCCTATCCTTTCCTCTAGACAGATGTCAATATGCCGGATAGACAAAATGGATGTTGCACTATAAAACTGTCAAACAACTCTTCAGGGGATGTAATTAGTTCTTCCTGCACTCTGGTCTTGTTATTCCCACCATGAGTGGAGACACATTGAAAGCTTCCTTATCCCCCCTCCCAAAATCCACCAATTTACCAAACTCCCCTAGACTATCCTGAAATCCTCGTTTTCCTCCCACAGCATCACATGAGATTGAAAAGCATCTGCTAAATGATAAAAAGCGCCATCGTTGCCAAATTAGCGCCACATTCAAAGGCTCTGAAAGGCTGCAACAATGAAGCCTGAGCAGCAAAAAGCTTAATTATCCAAGATGTGTGTGTATGAGAGAGAGAGAGAGAGAGAGAGAGAGAGAGAGAGAGAGAGAGAGAGAGAGAGAGAGAGAGAGAGAGAGAGAGAGAGAGAGAGAGAGAGATTTGTGCCCTCCTCCCAGGTTTAGTACCAATGATGTAATATAAAATTTCTGTATTTGTCACTGGAAGAACATTACGTCACTGATTTTGGGTGGCAGTTAGGATGAAGATACTTTGACAACATCAGCACTGGAGGCATGAGTTTTTGCAGAGCAAAGAATTATTTTGAAATATCATTTTCATACACTTTCCTAATGATGTTAATGCTCTCTAAATAATTGCATTAAACTTGGAACATTTATATTTGGTCTTCTCTTTTTAACGGCATATTCATTTGGTGTCAGAATTACACAAAAAAAAAAAAAAAAAAAAGGAAAAAAAAATTGTCTCAGACGTGAAAGATTTTTGCACATCATGGAAAAACAGTTTTAATAATGTATTTGTTAACATCCAAACTCATCGGTTCGGGGTCCTCGCCAATGCTCTCTTCACATCATCTCCCCCCAAAGTATTTCTAAAGAATTGTATTCTTGGGACTGAGAAGATCATAACACCATAACATAAGTTTTATTATGTGTGTGGTGAATCAATTCTGTGTTGATATGTTCTTCTGAAAAACCCAGTGATGACCCATCTCAGTTTACTCATAGTACCCACCAGATTACATCTCCATATAGGGCCTGATCTTCTAAAAGTGTGCGTGTACAAAAACAGGTGCAAACTTGATAGCACATGTAAACCTGATCTACAAACAACACATAAACAAGATTGCGTCAGCAACATGAAGAGACTAGCAGGAGCAAAGCCTTCAAATGACGAATCCGGTGACGTCATTTGAGACATCTTGAAAGGAATTCTGAACTGTCAAAATGTAAATGAAGATATCTTGAATTGTTCTTAACTAGTCAGAATGTAATGCAGATGACTTAAATTATCATTCAGGATTGTCAAAATGCAGTTGTTTGTTGTCAGTGCTCATTTTTAGATATCTGGAATGTAATTACAGATAGTCAGATGAAACAAATTTTATGTTAATACGGCCTTCCATACAATCTAATATTTTTGTAGCGACGTAGTGACCCAAGGATCTCACTGTTTGCTGCATTTTGGGGAACCCTGAACAGGTTACCAGTTAAGTTGAGATAAACAAGTAAAACAACCACACACACACACACACACACACTCATACCAAAGAGCAATGGAGAGAGACCACTTACAGCTTCAGTAGGTAACTTTTATAAAAATATGTGTTTTTTACACATTTGTTAAAACTGTCACTATGTCTTGACAGTATGAGACAGATAATTGTGAAAAAAATTAGCTCCCCTGCCTCCACCCTGTGACCCTACTGCCATCTGCAGAAATACACAGCTACCGGTCAGAAACAACTAATCAGAGCCAAGAGGAATGTCTAGGCACTATCAGTCATGCTTGTGTACAATCTGCTCACCCCCCACACAGCGCATGTAAGTTCAAGATTGTAGGTTTGCTGTAGCTGTGCTAATAGCAGAGCAACAACCCAACGTTGCAGGAAGACTGTTCCTGCAACGCCATCATCAGTGGCAATGCTTACTAGCCTGCACATTCACGGCAGCTGTAGTGCCTACTGAAGAGAGACATTTGTGAAAAGATCGCGTGTAAGGAGATTCTTTGTAAACCCAATTGTAGAGCTAATTGCTCAAGGTCAACAAGGAAACATTAGATCTGTGTGCAGATAAGAGATCACTTAGACCGTTTCAAAGAAACAGCGGAAAAATACGATTTTTAAAAAAAATTTATTTCACCTTAATTTAACCAGGATAAAATCCAATTGAAATTAAAAACCTCTTTTTCAAGGAAGTGCTGGCCAAGAGGCAGCAACAAATAAAACACAAGTTACACAGTAAAAAGAAATGACAAATTAATTATATGTTTTTGCATAAACTTAGCTTTAAACTGAAACATACCTTAGCACACATCTAATATAAAATACTGATAGATATTTTCCTATTCCAAATGATGAAATTAATGAACTGAGAGAAACATCTTTAAACACTGATTATTTATAGATGATTGTGGATGTATTTCAGTGATATTTTTGAGCTACATTTGTGGATGTCTCATTGTTAGCAAGTCAGGAGGGTGTTGCTTGATGGCTTTCCAACAGTTTGGGTCACCAGGATGTTCATTCATCTTGAATATGCTGTTACTGTCAGTGTGAGAGACTGCAATGTTTACAGCCATCAAAGTATCTCAGTCTGTTACACACTTAATGGCTCATACTTTTCTTGCTTGCTTTATAGCTCACAGAGCCAGGGGTGTAATGAATTGATGCTTACTGTCATTCTGTTTACTTTATCCTCTTTCACATTTATTACTTTTAATCAAAGTGCTTTAGTGAAGAGCTCAACCTCTCATTAACACAGATGGAAAGACAATGGCTGAGCTAAAAGGAAACCAAATTTGACATTGAGATACCCCCACAAATTTAAATAAATGCAAGAAGGCAAATTATGTGCATAAATATAAAAATATTCATTGCTTAAATATACTAACAAAGAACTAAATATACAGTTTTAAGTAATTAATATGAATTGTATTCTTCTACTTCCAAGAATATCATTAACAGAAAGTCTATTTTAGATTGTGATCACTGTTGTACACAATTTTCAGCTAAAGTAAATTTTCAGCTAACAAAATAAATGGAAAATTTAATTTTAAAAGTTTTTAATTTAAAATCTGTTTTATTGTTTTTTTTATTATTTTTATTTTAAGCTTAACATGGGTTTTGCTAGTCATATTCTCTAACAGTGTTTTAAAACCACATGTAAAGATGAAGAGCTTCCTTGATAAGCTGCTCCCATAACATCCCCTCCCAACATTATAATGTGTCTTTATTGACAGACCAAAGAAATGTTGAAAAGACCCGAGTTTTCTCTGGGTCTTAGGAGCTTTTACTCAGCTGTTCCTGTGCACTGACTGGCAGCTGGCTGAAATGAAGGCGCCGACACTTATCCCTGGTGTTTAAAAACAGACTATTTTGGCAGTTGGGAAGTATTTTTGTTAATTAAAACAAGAACAGTCATGGTGTAGAAACTATGTTACTCTTATGTCAGTAGTTTTGATTGCAGGGCTCTAAGGATAATCAGGTACATAAGATGGCAACAACTACGATGTGACACAGCGATAAACTGGTGTCATATCTGAAGGTTCGGCCACAACTTAACTTGCCAATATTTGCTGTTTGTACTCAGTGTTAGAACAGCAAAAACACACTTTTCTGTGCAACAGGCTTGTTTACGCTAACCACTGACACATTTTATGGGTATTTTTGATTTATAGTTGAAACCAGATACACTGTGTAAAAAGACTTTTTTCTAACAGTCCAACATTAAATAAGAATAAACGTTTTTTTTTTTTTGGTTGGTCAAGATTAACAAAACGATCTTTATTTGCTAAATTCCATGATAATGAAAGATACATTTATTTATTACTTTCAAATTCAGGAGTTTACAGAAACTAAGACTGCTATACCTTTAAACAATTTGGGTAATCCCATATGACGATCTCTTGGCTTTATAAGATTCTGATGAGCTAACTGGAAGTACACCTGTGGAGTTTTTTTTTTTTAAAGCACACCTCAAACTCACTGGCTGCTTGTGTGGAGTTTTCCTTCATGGAAAAATTTTAAGATCAGGATTTCCAGTTATCCTTGGGTACAATTTCCAGATGCCTGAATGTGCCATGTCCATCCATTAAAAGAAATATACACAAGTATATATGGAAATGTCCAGCCATCATACAGTCCAGGAACAACAAAGGTGCCATGTTACAGAAATAAATGTGTTTTGGTGGGAAATGGATCAACTCCAAAACAAAAGATCTTGTGAAGATGCCATCTAAGGCTAAAAAGATAGTCTCATTATTTAGTCCTGTACAGACATGAGCTGAAAAGCCACTCAGAGAGGAAGAAATTATTACTCTAAAGGTAACATAAAAACTAGATTACAATTTGCAAATGCATTCAGGTTCAATAACCTTAATTTTTTAAGAGATTGCTTCAATTCCCAAAATAAAAGGCCTAATAAGGAAAGACAGTTGTGAAGGACTATTGAAGCACCATCTCATGACATCAGCCTGGAAGTTAAAGGTTAATCCCAAATGGGTCTTCCAAATGGACAATTACTCTAAACAAACTACCAAAGTAGTCACACAATGGCTGATGATGGTTATGCCCCTGCAAACACTGAAAAAACTGTGGGAGAAACAGAGCTGCTTAATAAAATGAAAGGACTTTCAGGCAAAATGCAGCAAAACCTGGTCATAGAACTCAGGTAGCTAATGGACAGAGTAACAAAAGAATCTAGCTAAGAGCCACAAAAAAATCAGAAATTTAAATACAGAGAAGAGGCAAAGGTGAAAAATGACAATGGAACCAGCTGAACTAATCAGGGGAAATGTGGTACAGCTGTGGCTGGAAGAAAGCACCTGAACTGAGGGAGGAAGACTAACAAAGAGGGAGCTAAATGAAAACTCAAATGATCTTCAAACCCAAAAGGGAAAGGCCTGCCAATAATCTGAGGAAATAAGTTCAAATGTAAAATGAACAGAACACAAGAATAAACTAAGACACTAACGAGATAGGAAAGAACTAATATGGAATATGGCGACGCTGTTCTAACAGTAGTGAAAACAAAGAATTGAACAGAATATGGCAAGACCTGTTGAACATGAATAAACCACAAGGAAACAATCAAAACACAAACAGATAAAAAAACAAAAACACCCCATGACTGTGACAAATTTAAATGAGAAAAAAAGGTTAAATGTCTTCATAATCAAAATAACTATAATGTTGTGGATAACATATTAGAACTATAACAGACATTATGTCAAATAATTTAAGGCGCAGTACAAACAATTGTTTTCATGTTTTAAATTAAAGAAGTTGGATAAGATGATACAAATTTGTTTTAAATATTTATGTAAATATTCATTATTTAATAAATGTAGTTTCCAATTCACACGTCTGAGAAAAGGAGACTGGTGATGTCTGCAGTTATTTTTGGACTGGTACTTAAAAATGTTTTGTACACTCATGGATTTCATTGAAAGTCCTGACATCACTGTTCACAAACTGAATCAGACATTTTTCAAAATTTATTCTCACGCAGGACATCAACTGAGCTCCACATACTTATGGAGAACATTCATAGTTTTTGTGGATTAAGTGAAATGAAATTAACTGTGCTGTGTTTGACTGGCAAAACAAAATATGTTTGTGCTCACCTAAAATACAACAATGTTTCTTTAAGGTAAATATCACACTCATTTAAGGACATCTGTCGTTTCAACAAGAGTTAGCATATACTGCTTGGACACCGAATATGGTAATATTGCTGATATTAGACAATATGCTTCCTTTATTTTTTATACCCAAGACTTTTGTTTTGTTTTATGTTGGCATAATCCTGACATTCTGTTTCTCCTATATTGTTTGACTCTTTACTTTTGCTTCCTCTTTGGCTCTCTTTTGCCATTTTTTGCCATTCAGTAACTCGCAGTGTGTTGCCCAGCTGCTGAGAAACAGTGCAGATGTGCAGAACAGCCAGGTTTTGTACTTCTTAAGGCAAAACATGTTGAACTGACAATAAATATCTGTGTATACAACTAATTTTAAACATACTTTAATACATAATAGTTAAGTTAAGGACACCGCAATAAATTATTAGGGACGCATAAATGTAATGTCCCTTCATGTTTTATATAAAGCCAACAGCACAAATGATTTTTCAGGATCTAAAAAACATTAAGATAATGCTCAGCTGAGATCAAACTGGATAAACAGTGTTTCCCAATTTAACATTTAGTCTAAAGATGCACATTTAACACATCACTGAGTGCAGTCCATAAAGGATCCATGTTAGCACACTTAGAGATGGAAACAAATGACTCTTCTTTGGTTAAACTCTTCTGCTTCACATGTCTAACAGAGAAATAAAAGACAAATTGAACCATGTTGTAATAAACTGCTCTTACAAACATCCATCCATCCATCTATCCATTATCAAAACTCACATGTCCTTGCAGGGTCGGGGGGGGGGGGTGGTGGGGGGAGGGGCTGTTGCCTATCTACATTATTACAAAAAGAAAAAAAAACATATCCCGGCTGTTCTGGGCAAAAGATAACCAGATTAAATGTAAAATGCGGTTTCAAATGTTGTTTTCATTTATTAAAGGGCCAGTGCTTTGTATTTTCAGGTACATAGTGCCATTTTATAGCACAGTCAAGTAATTATATTACCTTCAGTTGTTATAAAAATGATGGCTATATCAAACATAACTTAAAAGAAATTTAACTTTGCACTCTGACACCATGAAATTGACTGTTTCTTTTAGAAGCTCCTGCTCTTTCCAACACTCCACCTTCAGCATGTTATTATAACAATGCTCTGCCATTATGCAGTTTACAGCCGTTCTTAGAAGCGTTGGACTGAGAAGTAGTTCATATGATAAGCTCAGCAGATGCACAGTTCCACCAGGTGTTTGCTAATTGCCGCCATTGCTAGTCTGGTGGACCTGTGTGGGGAAAGCGTGGGGGAGGCGGAAGCTCAACTGAAGGAGCTTTGTGGAAATAGGCAGCACTTTGTGAAAGCAAGTCCATTGGCAACCCCAAATGGCTGCCATGGAAGATTCAAGGATTTCTCAAACATGCATGAAAGAATCAGAGCAACACTTCAGATATGTTTTTGATGACTGAATAACATTATAACATGATGAAGCTCAAAAAACCCAAACCAACTTGGATCTGTGTAAGAGAGTCATAGTCCCTTAAACCTAAAATCTTGTGCCACCCTTGGCAGTAACTGTCATAAAGTGTTTGTGATAACTGACTTCTGCATCACTCTGCTGGAATCTGCATGAGCACCACAGCCTCTCAGTGGGATTTAAGTCCAATGTGGGTATGCAGTATTTGTGGATAATGACTCTCATTGTGGTTTACTGAAGTCTCAAAGCCTTACTCTTATCTCAGAGCCATGTGTAAGGTCTGCCCTGAACACCAAGGTTCTGCTTTAGAGTTACTTCATAATCTTTTGAAAAAATAAACAGAAATCCCTCCATTTCACAAATGTCACCCACTTTTTGTGTTCCTAGTAAGCAGCTACAAAGCCCATTGTTAAGAAACCACTGGCCGTATGGTAGTAGAAATTATAGTATTAAGCAAAACTGCCTCCATTGTCTCTCACTGTCAGAAAAATGCTTTTTTCAGTAATTATTTGCTTTGAAACAAGAGCACGCAGTGATTTAATTATTTTAGTACAATCAAAACCTGGAGGTGTTCTGGCGCCAAAATATGAAGAAATATAGCCCTTATGTGACAAGATGAAGTGGCACCAAAAAGTTTCTAAAATATTAAATATACTATCCTCTTTGGAAACAAAGAGCAAGCATGGGTTTCAAGAAAGCCATTTAAAGGTAATGAGTATTATGAGGTTTTAAGAACTTGGCTTGAATCAAGCTTAATTAGATGATTTTATTGCACAATTTAAATAATAACTGTATGCTATTCTGAAACACATTTAGAATAATGCAGTTGGGAATCTAATATTACACCGTATTGATTTTTCATTCTCATTGTTTGGGAACTTTCCATCAAATCTTTTGACAGAGTATGGCTTAAAATGGCCATACACTGAGTTAACTGCATGCATACTGTGTTTAAAAGGTTTGGAGCAGAGAACATAATAAAAATCATCCCTGATCATTTATGCAAAACTTTACTGAGGCCCTTCATCTTTAACAACAACCAGTTTTATTCAGTGAACCACAAGAAAGTGCAGCTGATACTCTGCAGAAGCCCGTATGTGATTTTTACTTACTGATACCTGTCCATTAAACCTCTTTCTCCTCTGTGGGACAACACTTTATAAGCAGATTAATTTCAAAACTAACAACAAGATGAGTCTGTAGATTATAGTACATATTATATATAAGTTGTTACTGGAAATTTGAAACGAACTAAAATGTTACACACCCCTTGAACTTTTCAATATTTTTGTCAATTTACAACCACAAACTTGAGGATTATATGTGACAGATCAACACAAACAAGCACATTGTCACGAAGTGAAAAGAAAATCAGAATCAGCTTTATTGGCCAAGAATGTGTCCACAGAAAATGAATTTTGGTTTTCAAGCACTCAGAGCTTAGAAATATAAATTAAAATATTAAACTTTAAGGGAAACATAATAAGAATAAAGGAAAAATATGTACATGTATTTGCAGCCAATTTGGCATTTTTTTAATAAAGAAAAAAAGAAAATGAGAAGGACTGCTATAATAGTACAAATATGCTTTCATTTCACAGCAAAGTAGATGACTTTCAGAATCAGAATACCTTTATTAGTCCCCCATGGGAGAAATTGCATTTCAATGCAGCCCGTCCAAGAGAACAAAAAACAAACAAACAACATAAGACATGGGTAGACAGGTGTCTGAGGCTGCAGCCATCATGGGAGGTGCTGCCCTTTCATTAGATGAGAAACAAAGAACACTAGGAAAGGAAGGGAAAAAATCATATCTTACCCTGTGTCCTGTTAGGACAGCACAGGAGCACAGGCTGCCCAGGTGAGTGATGCAGCCACCTGGCGCATTGCATCTGACCTAGGTTGCAGTAGCAGGGGGGCAAGACAAGGTGGGCCAGTTGAAGCGGTGAGTTTAGGGGGGGTGACTGTTTATAGCTATGTGCATGTGTGTGTTTGTAAGTAAGTCTGTAAACACCATCCCAGATAGCCCCTCCCACCCATGGTCCTTGATAAGTGATGGAGCGTTTATCAGCCGGCTTGGTAGAGTTCTGATTCAGGTCCAGAGATGTCATGGGGGAAGGGAGTGCATAGTGGGAGCAGAGCATCTTGTTCACATAATATCCAGGAGAAATTGAGATAGCCAGCCTTCCAAGGCCAACACAGGGGAGCCAGTTTAGATAACAAAATTATTTTGGGGTCAGAGCAACTCTGTTAATTTTCGTCAGCCTTAAAGTTTCAAAAGTTTCAAAGTACATCTCAGTGGTGACTCCACACAGCCAAATTGTGGTCAATTCCACCAATCCTGCTAATGACTTCAGGAACCGCAACTAGCCCGTGTTAATAGCACAGCATATTCCATCACACATGCTGGGCAGCTTCACAATGGCCAGAACAGCTGCCGACATTTTCCAAATTTCTCGATATCCCACGTAGCAGCCAACTCCAAAAAGTAGAAATCCTGTTATCAAAATCCTATTATGTACACACCTTTAACATGCTCGACTGACAATATGGACAGACACACGAGCCTCCACTTCTGCCAGGAGTCCATCATGTATCCGGCTGCAAATGTCCGGTCAGGGCAAGAGGGCTCTCCTTTGCCCAGCTGTTTCGTCAAGAAAATATGATTGCATTGAGAGACAAGCTGACCAAATCCATGATTTGCAATTCGGAAGATATGCAAAGAGAGGCTCCAAAAGATTTACAAGACAGCACAGGACAGAGCGCAAAGCAGGGCAGATACGGGAGGGAGTGGGAAAAGAAAAAGCGTCCACCTTCACCTCGAGCAAGAAGAGAAAAATGCACTCTCTAAGGTGTCATTGTGTTTATTAAAAAGACAGCCTGGGGGAAGAAACTTTCTTTGGATTTTCCACCTGAACCTAAACTTTAAACAGTTTGTGCCCAGGATGTGTAGGTCTGCACCAGGGGTCACGTAATTGAAAAGTTTTTTTCAGGTGTTTTAAATGGTGATGGAAAAATCTGAATGTCATCCATCATTTTGACAGATTACAGTTCACACACCTGACCGCTTGGTGCAGACATTTTCAGCTTTACGCACAAAGTACATTGTGGAGGTAATTAATCTATCAAAAAGAAAAATTCCCATCTGAGGATCATCTCTGACCTGAATTCAATGCGTCTCGCTACCTGGGAGCTGACAGCATGTTCATGAGTTATGGACAGGAGGATTAGGAGAATGTCTGGTGCATCTGAACCTCAGCTGTGGGATTCATCCCACTGCAGCAAGGGATCAGGGATCAGGAAACCCCCTCGTTCAGAGTCTTGCCAATTTCTGATCACTTCAATCGGAGAAGAAATGTTCCCTGATTTCAAAACTTGGCTGAAGTCTACAGCGTGGCAGCAGAGCGTAGATTCAACCTCCGGATCAACATCAAAGCCCTGAGAAATTGAATTATGCACAAGCAGGTGCACAAGCAGGCCACAGCAGGTGGAATTGCTCATAATTTAAGTGCAATTGTTTAATTTAATTGTTTATATATAGTTAATAGGGCCACAGTCAGTGATTTTTGTCACTGTGGAGAAAAAGTTACATGTATTCATCTGCTTGATGTGTGATGGCACGATGTAGATTATCTGTTCAGTTTCAATATTAATTAAACTGAAAGAAAACAAATGCAATTGAATATGTCACTATTATTTTTTAAAATATTGACGTGTCATAATAGATTATGACAGGTTTTTTATGACACCCTCAGTCAAAATGACAGAGAATGATAAATTCTAGTCCAACCTCATGTCGCAGAGATATTAGCTACCCTTTTCCTGACCTTAACCGGTACAAGTCCTGATGGAGGAAGGTCAGCCCGATGATCCTGTCAGCAGACACAATTGTTTATTACAGTCTGGTCCTATCCTGTCCTGAATTAATATGTTTGCTACTCTGATTATTTTGGGGGGTATTGTTCTTCTAGAAGGTGATCCTCTGCCTGCTTCTCCAGTCTTTTGCATCCTCTGACAGGATTTTTCCCTCCCATTTGCCCCTGTGTTTAGTTTTTGAGCATTGGCATTCTTTCTTGCCACTCTTCCATAAAGACAAGAGTAGTTTTCATATCAATAGTGTATCCCACCTGAACTGTGGATCTCTGCAGCTCTTCCACAGTTACCATGGGCCTCTTGTCTACCTCTCTTGAAAATGTTTGTCTTGTCTGATTGGTCAATTAAGGTAGACAGCCATGCCTTGGTAGGTTAGTAGTTGTGCTGTACTTCCCAGTCTCAAGGCTTTGGAAGCCTCTAACAGATTTTCTTAGAAGATTGACCCAGCTATAGCTCTTGCAGCTTCCCTATTCTAAAGGAAAAAAAACCCTATAGCATTATAATACCATCCTTATGTTTCTGTAGGGATTATGTGTTCACTTTCCAACTCACATAGCATTTTGCATTTAGGTTGAAAGTCAATTTCCAGTGTCATTTGACCAGAGCATCTTCTTCTACAGACTGCTGGAGATAGGAATCAGCCCCCTCATGACCCTGCAAGGATAAGCGAGATGGATAATGGATGGATTGATGGATGAATCTTCTTCTACATGTTTTCAGAGTCCCCTACACATCTTATGGCAACTGCAGATGGAATAATAATATATTTTTAACAAGCTTCTAAAACTTTTTGTCACTAATTAGATCAGTTCTTATTTAATTGTGGCAGAGTAAAGGTGGATGAATGCAAATGCATGTAACACTTGTGAGTGGTTTCATTGGAAAAGAAAAACTTTATGCATTTTTATTTTTTGGTCCTTCACCTAAAATCCAAGTACAAGACACTGAAGTTTATGTTTGCTGAGAGAGAAGAGTGAAAAAGTTCAAAGGGTATGAGTACATTTCCAAGGCGTGTAAAATTACCGCTGAAAATGTTTCCCCCTCAGTTATGCAGGTTGCATGAATGCAGCAGTGTGGACGACCAAGTCATATCAAGTGACCCTGTTATTAAAATGTAAATAAGCGCCAGCCAATATAGGCTACAGAGATGCTGTTTGTCTCCTGTGTCAGCCTTTAAATCTGTTAGATCACAAAGAAGAAACAGGAATTGGGCTCAGAAACCCACATGTTTGTGTAGCCAGGTAAATTGATCACAGTCAAAAAAGCTTGTGTCATCCCCTTCTTGAAGGCACAGACAGCGTTATTGTTGTATTGTGAATATATGAATGCAAATGCATGGCTTTCTCAAGAGTTTGCCTCAGACCCTGGATGCATCAGCGCCGACCATAAACGTGCTCGGTCTAGCATCTGAACCCGAATGCACAGGACTCACTAAGGGTCAAATTCAAAATGCGGTGCCATGCCGATACCCCGAGACACCATTGAACCACACAGGCATAATTAATGCTTTATTCCTCCTCAGCTGCCTTCACAAGCTGCAGATGCAGGGAAGATGACCTGAGACAGGGTAACCACATGTGAAGAAGCAGCATGGAAGTAAGGTATCATGTTTACTTTTATAAATATGGCAAACCCCTCAATCCCCCCCTCTACCCTTCTTATAGCTGTTTTTACCTAGCAATTAAATCCAGTTAGAGATTACTCTCAGCTGCATCTCTGTCTTCACAGGAGTCTCAGCCTCCAGCTTGGACTGATAATAACTATGGTCGGGCTCTGTTTCAGCCATTCATTTGATAAAGTGCTTTTCACCTTGCAGCTTTCATTATCCACACACCAGACAGCACGTGCGTGTGGATGAGTAAGTTTATTTGCTTGGCTCTGTGCGGGCTGATTAAACAAGTGTCATGTCATTATTCTTTAATCAATTTTTCAATTATGATTAAGGAGCTATAATGCTGTAATGGAAGGTGAACTCTATAACAGAGCAGCAAAGTGATTAGATACCACTGGAATTGGTCCAGTGACGGGAGGGGAAAAAAGAGAAAAGGCAGACAGCCTGATTTTCCTGAGTGAGATTGATCTTGTTGACGGAAATGGCCTTGGTTCATAACAGACCATGTCTGCTAGCAACAGCTTAGCTGGTCCAATGGAGTGTCTGTCTGCACATCTTTTGAGAGGTTCTTTAAGGAAGATGAGTAAAGAAGTCACTGTTAGAAAAGAGGGAGAAAAAGATGCGTATTGTGATGACCCACCCTGACACCGCAAGGCAGCTTTCATGGCGCATAACATGCTACTCCAAGGGTAGACTTTCAGGTAGCCTCCAGGCAGACATGTCAAGGAACTAATTTACTATACTTTAATATTAAATTCGTATGTTCCTTTTTCCTGCAATTACAAATTATGTACTACAAAAATGTTATTTTGCAATTTTTTTGGAGTATTTTCATATAAGTATTAGTTCTTGATTCTAAAGGTGAAAAACAACTAAAGCAAGGACATACCAATCATTATGTTTTTTGGCCCCAATGCCAATCAGAGTCCTTAAAGAACAGTTACTTCCCTGTATGTCCAGGCCTAATAACTTATAATGGCATATTAGTATGTAATTGAGTCATCTCTCCCCAATAACATTTTAGATGTCTCAATAGAGCCTAATATTTTCTCCTGAATGTAACGAATGTTTTGTCCCAGCTGAAGATTCTGCAAAATGACTCAACAGGCCTGATCTACAAAGATTCCAAATAAGGAGCGTGAAATTACATGAGCAAAATAAAAAAAAAAAAAAAAAGAAAGAAAGTGGAGTAAGTGGGCATGTTGTGGGCAATCCACAAAGATTCCAAGTGCAATTGTGGTTCAAAAGTGATGCAGACCGCCCTATTTAAATGAGGACTTTGCATGTGCTACTGGCTTTCATCATGGAGTGTCAGAAAGGAGACTGGCCAAAAAATAAAGATGAAGTAGAAAGTCATTATTGCGCCTGCTATTCTTCTTATTTTGCTGACACAATCCTGATTGCATGTTGTTTGAAGATAAGGTTTGCACCTGTTTTTGTACCCACAAATCTTTAAAAGATCATGCCCAATTTTTAAGAAAATGTGCAGTCAAAGTGTGACCTAAAATACAGAGGCTTTATCATTTATTATTTATTTCTAAAGACATATTTGACTCTACACACAAAGTCACAGTCTTGAATAAACCCATTTCTTGTTCCTGCAAAAAGAAATTTTCCTCGGGAGCAGTTTCCTGGAATGTTAGGCTAACATTAGCATGTTTCCTCTCTGTTTGGATATGACTCGTTGATATTTTGGCCTGTAATATATTCTAGTGTGATTCCAGATTGTTTAATGACAAAACTTACAGAAAAAGTTCTTCCTAAACTTTGAACACTATTACATTTATTGATTAGTGTTTCAGCTGCAGCTCTGCAGCTGCCAATGCAGTCTCTTTTCTGCAATGCACGTCATTGTAATGGGTGAAAAACATTTTGACTGGACATCTTCAGAGAACTGCAAACCCAAGACTGCAAACAGAGACGCGTTTGTGTATTTTGCTTGGATTAGAGCAAAAGCAAAAAAAACAACAAAACAAAACAAAAACAAAACCTGGGTATTGAAAGAATTTAAATTCAAAATAATTTCAGCGATGCTATTTGCTATTCAGGAAACAAACACTTAAAACATACATTTTCAAGTCAATGCAGGTACCAGATTGATGATAAGTATTCATAATAACTTAAATAAACATATTTAACCACAAAGTAGATTAGTTACAGTTAGTTTTTATAACTGGTTGGTTCACAGCTGCAGGCAGATGTCTGCACAGTGAAATACCTTGTTGCACATTATTTGAAACACTATTATCCTCCCACAGACACACACACACACACCCACACACACACAGACACACACACACACACACACACACACACACACACACACACACACACACACACACACACACATATATTTCACCTCAAATGTACTTTAACCTGCTCCTCCTCAGAATTATTGCTCACTGTGCTGGCATGAGTTAGCAAATAACTGCTAGTCAGGGGAGGAGGTAGCTTATAATATGCATTGGGAATTTTAATCTTGACTTTTAATAAGCCTTTGACCTTCTTGCGTCTGTAGCCTATAATTAGAAATTCTGGCTGGGCCAGATTGACAGAATACTGTGTTTTAGGGCGGGTAAAACCTTGTGTGACTGTGGTCAGAGGGCCTTCTAAATCATGCAGCGGCATGAGAAATGTTTAATCTAACAAATTGGTTTCTGTTTCCCCTCTTTTATTCATTCTTTCATGCAGTTGGTATTCTGAATATGGGGGTGATGTCATCATCTCATCCTTTTAAGAGTGACTGTGGACCATATATTGTGAGGGAGAGGCAAAGAATCAGGACCTAAAGGTCTCTCCTCCTGCAGCTAATTTTGTCCTTATCTTTTCCAAGTTTAGCTGCCCCATTGAGCTTTGTGGACTTTAAATGTTGACTTTCCTCAGTCGGTGTGTTTTTGCATATGTGAAGTCATATATCAACCTGAGCTGTAGCTACACATGTGCCTGCTACTAACAGCATGCAGGTCACCCAGTCTGAACTGACTAAAACATTAGGCTTTCCAATATTCTATGTGAATTTAAAATGATGAAGCATCTCTTCTTTGGGCCTTTGTGTTTGTCAGGCTCCACTAAATTTAGTATTTATTTACCTCATGTCCTTGCTGGGGTGTCCTTGCTAAATGAAGTCGAACAGGACTGCAACCATGCAGCGGACAGCACTTCCCACCTCCTCTGGATTTGATGAATAACGTAGAGATATGTGTGCATGAACAGGAGAAAACGAGAAAATCTTGTGCCATACACAAACAGTGCCTTGCAAAAACTGCTTGAACCATTAGTTCAATCTATCTTTCCATCAACTCTGGCAAACCTTTCTCTCCTCGCTATTAAAAAGCACCCCCACGGCATGATGCTAAACCACCATATTTCACTGTGAGGCTAGTGTGTTGAAGGTGACGTGTCAGTTTTACACCCCACATACTAGTAGTGCTTTGCCTGTATGCCAGGAGGTATAAATTTGATCTCATCTGAACAAAGCACTTTCTTCCCTGCTTGTCTTATGGTAAACTGCAAACATGACTTCCTTTGACTTTCCATCAGTTATGCTTTGTTGTTTTCTCACTTTTTAAAAGTGAGAAAACAACATGTTAATATTTCATTGTACAAAGTTCAGGGGTATAAATACTTTTGCAGGCCACTGTAACGTGCAGTAATCTACTCTGATCTTTCAGTACAGGGAATCTGGGTGCACAAACAGGCCTGCTGTGCATCCAGTCATACAGGTATTTTAGTTTGCAGGTATTTAGGCCTCTATATGGCATAGTGGTATTTGCACCTTTGCTGTTTTAGTGTGTCAGTGTTGAGCGCTGCACAGTCCTATGGATCAGTGCCTCTGTATGAGTCTCTTGGAACAGCCTCTTGTTCCTTTAACATTCCAGGTACATCCACACCAGCTTCTTCCTGTCGCTCCCCTTGTGTGGCGCTGATTGACAAGCGTCCGCTTCTCTCCAGGCGCATAATCAATCTGCTAATTGGTGTCGGAGGGTCGGCTGCTGTTGAAAGCGTCCCCTGCTCTTTCTTTGGCTAATTTATCTTTGTCACCATAAGCTTCACAAGGTACATTAGTTGAGAAAGTTCAGCCTCTGCGGAGCCTTGTCTCCCTCTTGCTCTTCCACACAGTGCGCTTCTGTGCTTTGTTCATTTTTTTTAAACTGCAATGCATCACACAAAAGAGTAAATGTTAGTCTCGCACCGTTTCCATTGGTAACCACAGCTCAGTAGGTAGAAAGGGGGAGCAGGTCAGTCTCTCCGTGGAGGATAATTGGTGAAAACAATGTGCTTTATCATAATTCTCCACAGCAAATAACTCACAGAAGCAGAGAGACTTAGAGAATAATTAGAGCGAAAGCCTCTTAAAGTTGTTGATTACGTTGAATGCAATCCGATAATAAGCAGATATTCTTAGAAAAGGTTTAAACCAGGCATATACATGGAAAAGCGAACAAGCATTAAATGCATGGGAATATCCACAGAGAACACAAACAGGATTGCATATGCTTGCAGAGATGTGGCTGAGCCCTTGAAAATGCACTTCACATCTGATTGATTCACAGGTCGGTTCTACCCAGGGTGCCAATCAAGTCCTGATTAGACATCACTGACTCACTGATGACGGTTCAGATGAGAGCAGTCATGTCCGCGGGCCCGTTGAGCACACAAGATTGATTGCTTCTTTGAAGCACATTCATATCTTAAAATGAGATAAGAGAAATGAAGATTCTATCTGACTCAATGGGCTGCTATAAAGTTGGTTCAGGGAGGTATTAGCAGAAGTGAAAGCAAATTCTCTTCCATGTTCCCTTGAATTGAGGATTAGGCCCCCAGTGCCCCCTGTTGGCCCCCACATCATCTGTTGATCCTCTCACACACTGATCCTGCACATTCATGAGGAAAAACACATGAAAAACCATAATGTCTAACTCATGACTTCATATAAAAAATTTTAATAAGATCACCTGAAAGAATAAAAGGCTGTCATAGTTTAATTTTGTCCCTGTTTTTTTGGTGTTTATCCTGCTTACTTGCTCTTTCTTTTTTCCTTTTCAAAAATAAGTGGTGATGCATTGGATCTACATTGAGGTGGGTAAAACAGTAAAGAACAGAGGATATATTTATATTTCCATCCTGCAAGTCTTTCTTAAGCAGTGTCTTACAAAAGTACTGATACCTTCAGAACTTTTCCACATTTCAACCAAAAGCTTTATTTTATTTTACTTTTCCAGTTTTCCTTGTATTAGCTCTGTCCTCTTTAGTGCTCATCTTTGTGATATTTTTGTGCTAGGAAAACTTTTTGTTTGTGCCACCTATAATTTTTAAAGATTTCAAAGCTTAAATGTGTGTAAAAAGAATGAGCAATAAATCATAAATCTGAAGGAAATTAGGGCCAAAAAACGGAAACACAGGGCTGTACAAATTAAAGCTTAGCAGTACAAGCCAGCACAAACTTAGCAAAAAACGGATTTGAAGAATCTGAATCACACAAATTTTAAGAATTTGTGTGATTCACACAAATTTGAAGAATTTGTGTGATTGTGTTCGTGTTTTGGTTGTCAGCCAGCAAATTTAATTTTCATTTTATTTGACCAGGACATCTTCTTCCATGTTTGCTGTATCCTCTACATGACCTTTGGTTAATTTCAGACTTTCAGCATTAGCTTTCTTCTTGGTAGTTTTGCATAAAGGTCAGATGGATGACAGACAATGTGACAGACTCTGCATGTGAATATATTTAAGAGATATGAATACTGTTGCAAAAGCACTGTACAATAAAAGCGGTAAAGCAGTGCACAAATGAAACTCCTATTAAGGTAGTATACTGTCTGATTTTCACTGTTTTATTTTTATAGCCTTTCCAAAGCTTCAAATGCTGGAGCCAAGACCTCTGTAAACATCTAAAATCCACAACTTTAACAATGGTGAGAGAATAAGGAGACCCTTTATTATTCTTCCAACATCCATTACCTCATCTTTGAAATTTACTTGCCCCTTTAGTAAAGTAATATTGTTTCTTCCTGGACAGATTTTATGTGTTTTTGGGGAATCTTTATTATCTAGCTTCCAGTATATGTACTAGGTTTCCTTTTTATTATTTCCTGCCGTTGTCAAGGCTGCGAGCAAGGTAAATTTGCATCTAACAGATTATAGAGGCATTTTTCAATCCTTCATAAACAAAATATGTCTAAGTGTATGATGTGCGAAACTACTTCCACAGATATTGATTATTAATTATTAATGTGAAATATACAGATTAATGCTTTAAAAAATTAATTAATGTGTGTTTTCAGTCTTCAGGATACTGTAGTCTCCAGAAGTAAGTGAATCTATCGGCCTGATAAATACTCAACCCTTACTGTCTGGTCAGTAATGGTTGAGTATTTTGCTTATCTTTAAAATGTCAATTTCTTTACATGTCAATAAGTAAGCTACCTTAGAAACTGCTTCTGATTTTGTGTGCTTGTCCAGGGGTTACTGAAACCCTCATAAAAACATACACACCTGGAAGTGAACTTTGACCTTTAAGAGTCTCTTTTTGCAAGTTACCTTGAATGGTATCGGTAGGATCATAGATTCAGTCAAAGCAAACTGTTATCCACTCTTTTGCTGAAGTGTCAAATTTGGTGTTGATTTTAAATAAATTCTGATTCCTTCTTTAGACTGATTTTTAAAAAGAAACTGACCAGACAAAGATTGAAAATCAACTAAACTTTCGAAACATAAAGTCAGTCTCTTTGAAACAAAATGCCACAGTCTATTTTTAATTTTTTTTTGTTATTTTGTTGTAAATTCTGATTTAACTTGATAAAAATCCCCCCTCACAACAAACAGATTTCTGCATTGCATGCATATGCACCTCATAGTAAGTGTTAGTCTTCACAACAGAGGATTTCATTGCATGGCCACTGTGCTCAAAATACAACTTTTTATGCTTTTATCTCACGTTTGTTCTGCAGGTGGGTTTACTTTGTATACCCTAATTTGGCAACGAAAAATGCACTGAGGTGGAACATGAAGAGGACCTGAGTGGATCAGAATAGGTAGACTTCACGAACGAACTGTCCTGCATATCCTTCTCTACCAATGGCTACAGAACTGCTGCATTCATCAAAAAAAAAAAAAAAAAAAAAGTGCTGCATCATCCGCCACAACTATCAACAATGATCTCCAAGCTGACAGAGTGATGAGTTTGGTTGGACCATGCTAGCATCCATCATGACAGAATCGTACTTTGGCTCAAGCATTTAAGGCTGAACTTCCCTGATCGCACTCCCTCTTGTGTGAGTTGTGTTCTTCAAGGAAAAAAGATGCCTCACAGTCCATTTTTGAATCTGTTTGAAGTTGCTTATCTTGCATGGTGTTTATTACGTTTATAGCAGACCTGCTTCTGTAAAAACAGCCGACCACACACCAGTACTGTGTCGAGAGGACTCCGTCCGAGGTTGGACCAGATGACCTTCAACAGTGCATTCAGGGACAGGTTGTACTTGGATTGTTTATATATCAAGATAACGCTGAAGTATTCTTTTGACAAACTGCTAAACAACGTCATTCATTTTTGGTTAGCTTAATTGTTGTACAATGATTTTATTTACTGACAAAATCAAACCAAATCTCCAGGCAGTTCTTTTTAAACTGCTTGAACACACTGAAAAAATTAAAAAATTCTGAAACTAAAAACTGAAAACCAGAGTGACTTATAAAACTCAATTTTCTTGTGAGAAATGCTCTTTCATTCATAATTTCAAATATCTATTGCTTTTATAATCATGTATATTTGTACTTGTGTGAATTAATTTAAGAACATGTTAAAAGTGGTTTTAAAAGTGGTTTTAAGAATTTTATTTCAGTTCAGTAAACTTTTAGATTGTATAGTTTATTTTAACTCACTATAATGCTCAGAGAGGTACTTCTATCTGCTTCACCTGAGAACAGAAAAAACTGTGACAAAATTTCCTAAATTATTTATGGAAAGTATCATCCAAGGTGTGTGTACTTTGTGTGTTCTCATGTGTGTGTGCCCCACCCTCCACCCCCCCAACAATCCAAAAACATACCTGCAAGCCTAAATGGCAACTACATGTTGGCATTTAGATATGATGGTGTGTGTGCATGATTTCTTGCATCTTCAAATGTCTCAGTGTTGGTCCTGTCCAGGAGGTTCCACACGCCTTTGCCATTGACACCATCTCATTTGTGAGCCTGGATAAGATAAAGTTCATATAGAAAATTGGTTGATTATTAAATAGATATTTAACAAATTAAAATGTTCATAGCATAAACAGAAAATGGTAAATTTGCTATATTTTTTCTACACTGTTTGACAATTTGTCAAGTAGCAAACTTTTCCAAAGTAGACAAAAAAAATCATAATTTTCAAAAGTTACAAATAAAAATGTGAAAACTTTGGCATGCATTTTTAATCACCCTTCACTCACCCCTAAATACAATCCAGTACAGCTAGAAATACATTTTCGAAACAAAACTGTTGAATAATAATTTAATTTTCACATGAAAGGATATGAAGCTCCATAAGCACCTTCATCAGCCCCCAAAGTACCTTGGATGAGTCTGCCTGCAGCTTTGCTTTCTGCGTTGGCCTGCTGTGCGTCACACTGCACATTTGTTTCAACTCTGACCCAGACAGGCAGACAGACAAACAGCCTGATATGGGCAAGAACAGCTGACACTCCTTGTATGAGTTTGTTTTTGCACCTTTTTATGCATTATGTTCTTTCCCGTGCAGAATTCCAAAATAATTTAGACTAAATCTTAGATTTGCTGAGCTTTTGCTCTGATAAAACTTTTAACACCTCTTTGACTCTCCACATCTGCCTGTTTAGACAGTAACAACTCACTCTGTTCCTCTGTATTTAAGGAAAATACTTTGAGGATTGTACGTTTGATACATTTTTGAGTGCTGAGCTCCAGTCTGGTTGGCAGACTGGACAATGTAGCGAGTGGGTGAGTTTTTGCACACTGTCCTGTCAGTTTTCAGGGAGCTCCGCAAGTGGAGAATGTGGCCTCACAGTAACCCTAACCTTCCATAAAAGGTGGAAAATGTTTGGAAAGATGCAAAACCAACAATGAAACTTTTAAACTACAGTTCACATTGTTTTTGAAGTAATGTGAGGCAAGGTTACATGAGAAACTAAAAAAAAGGATCTAAAGTGGGGGAAACACCTTTCCTGCAAAAACATAAACATCAATTTAAGGCTCCCTAAACAATCATCAATTTGCGCAACTATTAAATAATACAGGCCCTGAGCAGGATAATCTGCAAACTGGGCTACAGTGCAATATGCTGCCACCATCTCCAGTGTGAGCAAGTCCGTTTCCTGTGCTTTTGATCTGCAGACAGAAACACGTCCTCACAAAGCTGAAACATAACGTACGATTTGAGATTATGTTCAAATATACAGGGCACTAAAAGAGCCTTCAGTTCACTGTTCAAACACCTGCGCTGTCTGCTCTGTGATCCCCTCACCTGTGATCTAAGCCTTTTATAAACCTTCCCAACGTGCAGCAGCACAGTGGAAAGAAAGGTTAAACTCCTCCCTCTGAGCCTGATGGGGCAGACGTTTTTCTGAGGCAGTAAAGATAAAGGATGAGGAGTTTCCCACCTGTTGACAGGAAGTGGGTTTGAGTTCATTTAAAACCAGGGCAGGCAAACTTAAGTACTTCTTAGACATTGCACAGTTCAATTTATGATAGGAACCAAATCCTGAAAAGCAACCAAAAAGGTCTGACCTTCTGTTATAACACAAAGAAATATGTTGTTGGAACCTGCTCAGACATGCCCTGGCAGCCCACCTTCTTCTTCATACATCCCACCTAAAGTAATGCTCCAGTTCCTCGTTTGTACTTCTGAAATGTATTTAGGGCTTGGGGTTTTATTTGCGGTGGCAGGACAGGATTAGCCCGGGCTTACCGAGCTGTGCACAGACGGAGCAAGAAGGAGAGGCAGCCTTTAGACTTTGTGAACTTTGGTGGAGTGTGAAGAATGTGCCTCGCCTCAGCTTGTGAATCAACAACTGTGCTGAAAAACATGTGTATTATCTATCATTTCAAATATATAATGCTTGTCAAAAGAGAGCTTGTAGACTGCGGCTACATTGCTTTGTAAAAATATTCACACCCCTCGTACTTAAACGACAAACTTCATTGTATTTTACTGTGATTTTAGATCAACACAAACAGTGTGACTAAAGAGAAATAATATGACTCTGACCAACTTCCCAAACCATGATGCTACCACCACCATGTTCCATTCTGGGGATGTTTCCAGAGTGAAGTGCAGTGTAAGTTTTCTGCCACACCTAGTGTTTTGCATAAAGGTCAAAAAGTTCCATTTCTAACAAGAGCACCTTTTTCCATTCATTTGCTTTTTCCCACACATAAACATTTTTTTGGCCTCTATGGACTATTTGGCTTTCTTATAGCAACTTTTCCATAATAACACATTTGTGAAATCGTAGGACTAAAGGTCTATACATGCTCCGCAAGAACAGCTTGTTCTTGACACATTTTTGAACCAAAACGTTTTTCATTTGTGGTTATTGTATGCAAATGTTGCAGTAGCATGGACCTATGATGACTTTACAAAAGTCTGATTAAGTTTCTTGTGAAGTATAATTTTTTTTGGTTAGAAAAAAAATTGTTCTTGGAGCCTCAACATTAAACATCATGACAATAGAAAAATATAAGTATGGGTTATTTAGGAGTGTTGTCAGGAGGAAACATATTTTTTTCTAAAGAGAATATCACAACATAACTTTGATTTGCAAAGCTGCTTTCAAATGAAACAGTCACTGAGTTTATCATGAATGTCTCTATTTCCCAAAGCATTCTAAAGTCATATTTGATATCATTTGTCCAACATCTGAAGCCAGGCTGAAATCAGCTTTAGCAGAACATTAAATCTACAACGCAATAGGGAAAAAGAAAAGAACCAAAGTGTTGGAGCTGACTATTTTAAGTGCTGATCTCAGACTGATTGAACTAATACATCATCATGGTGAGAGAGCTAAATAATTGGTTATGAAAGTCAGAAAACTGAATATTATAAAGAGTGGGTGTGACGTGGCAGACTGAAGAAGTTATTCTCAATTACTTCAGTTTTTTGCTGAAGAATGGACTTTCTTAAATATTTAGATTGAGTTGAAAACTTTTGCAGGGCAGTTAACTGTAGGTGAATTCAACCCGTTTTTGGGATTCATTTTGTGCTTGAATCCTGTCATTTAGCCACATTAGAGTAACTTTTTATCTGGGTACAGTCTCTGTGAATCTACAGATTAGGGTGCCAACTATCATTCGATCCCTGACTTTCAGTGTTTTACCAACATTCCAGGGTGTACGCCACATCACTTTCACGACTGACCGCTTACAGATTTCTCCTATATTTACTTTTTTGTCACACTTAAATGTTTCAGATTATGAAACCAATTCTAATATTAAATAGAAATAATATAAAAGGTACAACCTGCAGCCTTCAAATGATGATTATTTTATTAAGGGAAAAACAGTTAGCTTAATTTTTCATTTTTACCTTGGAAAGGAAGTGTGAATATTGGCATTTTATATGTGTGACATCAAGATTTTACAGCTTAAACAAAAAAATTGTAAATAAAAATGATAAAAACTGATTTACAGTGTGGCCTGAGTGGAAACCTATGATCATTTTTTAAAAAATGAACTGTAATTATGGCCAGGATTGGTTCACTTTTGAATACATAATGTTTTTGTTTATCTAAATAAACTGATGTTACATCTTCTTTATCTTGACTTTGATTAAAATGAATTTCCCGGCAAATGAACCTTTGGTGTTGGAGTTAATTTAAACTGCATGTCTGTTTGTGGTCTTTGCTTTCCTCTCAGTTAAATCGATCCATCGCTTTCCGTACATCAAAGGAGTTTTAATGCAGGTCAGTTCAATATAGCCTCTTTTAAGTGTCACAAACAGAAGCCGCTGCCATTTAAAACAATTAGCCCCCAAGCTCATGCGAACAAGCTGGCTAAACAAATCATAAAAATAGATATGAGAGCCTTGCTCTTTTATGAAGCTGCCATCAATGGATTTTGTCGTTTTTATGAATCTTTCCTCAGACATGCCCTGCTTGTAAAAGAAAATGACTGAAAACATCTCAGGCTGGATCTTGGTATTGAGGGTGTCAGGGTAAAAGCCAAGGTAGAGCTGAGAGGTGTATGGTAGTCGGAGTGCAAATCAAATTCATCCTTCTCTGCAGCATTTCACATTTACTACCAGTGTTGCTCACATGGTCTTCTTTGGATTCTCAGCTTAAAATCAGCTTTTTCTAAATCCTGCTGGAACAGGGAAGCTTTTCTTTAAGTCCCAAATAATAATAGTGTATATCAAATACATGCAGTAAATGATGCTGAGATGCATTTTGACATGTTTTCCCCCTTTGATGTTTCTCTCTGATGAGATCATTTGATTTGTACTAGGGCAGAAAGAGTTAAATGAAGTTTTTGCTTCTTTCTTTGGATTAGCATTTAAAAATTAGCAAGGTGGGCCATCAATAGTTACAATGCCTTGAAAAAGCAGTTACAGTCATTGAACCTTTCCACATTACCATGTTACAACCAGAGTTGGATTTTATGTGATGGACCAACAAAGTCTATCACATGAATAAAAATAGGAAGAACAACAATACATGCTTTTTAAAGATTTTTTTTACAAATAAAATAAAATTCTGTGCACCAAACCCCTTTAGAAGTCACCAGGAGTCAACCGTTGTGTAATTTAATCTCAATATCAATCCAGCTGTTCTGTGATGACTGTTCAGTGAACAAACAGTATCATGAAGACCAAAGATCAAAGCAGACAGATCATTGAGAAAGCTGTAGAGAAGTTGAAAGCTGGGTTAGGTTATAAAACAACATTGCAACCTCTGAACTTGTCATATAGCGCTGTTTAGTCCATCATCTCAAGATGGAAATACCATGACACCACTATAGATTTACCAAGACTGTAAACCTATCAGCCTCTCAGTTTACAACAGGGCTGTCCAACTAAATTGAGAGGCTGGGGAAGGAAGGAAGGTATTAATCAGAGAAGAACCCAAGACTCTCATAGTGTCTCTGGTGGAGCTGCAGAACTTCACAGCTCGGGTGGGAAAACCTGTCAGAACAATCCATCAGTTTTGCACTCTACAAATCAAGACGAAAGCCACCGTTGAAAGAAAACAACAAGTCAAATTTGCAGTTTGCCACAAACTATGTATGAAACGTGGCAAACGTGGAAGAGGTGAGATCAAAACAAGTTGATGCAAAGCACTCAGGTTGGAGGAAAGCTAACACTGCACACTCCATTGAGCACACCCTCCCCATAATGAAACAAAGTGGTGGCAGCATCATGATGTAGAGATTGATTGTTTCAGTAGGGACAGAGGGGCTTGAGCATTGAGAATCTTTGGCAAGGCTTGAAATTTGATTTTCATAGATGCTCTCCATTCAGTTTGACTGACTGAATTACTTTGCAAAGAGGCTAAACTTTCTTTCTCTACATACAGAGAGATAATAGAGAAGTGCTCCAGAAGCCTTGCATTATTAATTGCAGGAAGAAGTTGTTCTACAAAGTGATAACTCAGGTGGAGTGAAAACAAATGCACCAAGCAGATTTTAGATTTTCATTTGTAAAAATGTTCAAAAACCACAGATCACTTCCTCTCGACTTTAGTGAGGTACTATATTGTGTTGGTCTATTACATAAATGTTGATGTTTGTGGTTGTCGTGTGAAAAAATAAATAAAAAAGTTCCATCTGTATGAACAGTTTATCAATACTGTTAAACTTGCAATATTTGCTCCAAAGTCTTAGGCTTTTTCCACTGTAGATCATCATCAAATGTCCAGCTGACAAAGATCTGTGCCCATCCAAACCTCTTGCTGTAAGATATGAGGCTCAGCCACATTAGCTCTTCTTCCTTGTTCCTTCTAAGCAACAATTTTGATCGGCAGCTGCAGTTTCCTGGATTAGTGGAGTCTGAATGAATGAGCAGAAGCGGGAAGGATATAGGTTGATTGCTATCAGCTTTGATTTAACACTAACACTGAGTCTCCATTGCACGCCAGCACTTCCTCCTCTTTTGGTTAAATTGAGATATCTGCTGAAAATCAACATCAGATTGGTTTAAACAGGGCCTTAATGATTATTTGCATATCTATAAAAGGAAAATATACAAAACAAATCTTTATTTAAGCTTGCGTGGGAACAAACAAACATTTTGGCGTCAGTTTGCTGACAGACGTGATGCTTTGCAGTCATCATTGCAACAAATGAGAAAGAGCTGATTGAGGAGAGGAATGTCTGAGCGCCTCGTTATCATATCTGAAGTGACTCAGGCAGACAGGTGGTTACTGCGGTTGGCACAGGTAGTGTAGTAGCCTGCTAACTGGGCGTGATTGAAGCTTTTCCTGCTGTTTGTTGTGTTCCTATTCCCCATTTCAGTCAGAGGGGAGTTATTACCATCGCTTTTTGCTGCCCGAGGTGAAATGGCACACACTCGAAGCACTCAGGGCTCATTAGAGAGATAGAATCAGTGTCCTCACTTTAATGAAAGCAAACCCAGAGGAGTTCATGTTGAAGCACATTGCTCATCTCTAAGAAGTATATTTGTACAGCCAGTGCTCTCAGATCTCAGTGAATCAGATTGGAGCATTAATCATTTATAACGCTGTTTCACAACTTTATGTCTTCCAGTCATTGGTGGTGTTCTCCAACTGAAGCTCTCCTGTAAGCTTGTAGATCAACATGTGTTGGTACAAGCATTATATCTGACAACAATGCCAGAGCTCATATTTAGTGTTTAAATATAATACTCTAGTTGTACTCTATCAGATTTTCTCCAAACAAGCGTGTTGATAGAGCGTGCAATCGAACTGTTTAGTGTGTTTAATACATCATTGTATCACTTTTCATTAATTCACTATCCTGGCTACTTGTTTATTCTTGCTTTTCACTGAGTTTTGTGGTTCTGTTTTTCTAAATGAAGACTACGACCAGATCCTTATTTCATACTTTTTGTTGCACCATCTCGACAAGGTTGTATGCTTTTGACAAACCTTCACAGCAGGCCCTGCAAAAGCATGCACGACCATTGAAATGTTTCAAGTTTTGTCATGTTACAACCACAAACTTCAAAGTATTTTATTGGGATTCTATGTGATACACAAACACAAAGCAGTTTATAATTGTGAAGCTGAAGGAAAATGATAGTTTTCAAAACATTTTGCAAATAAAAGTCTGAAAAGTATACAGTTATTTGTATTCAATACCCCTGAGTCAGCATTTTTTAGAACCAGCTTTCGTTGCAATTACTGGTGCATCCCCACAACATGATGCTGCCACAACCATGGTTTCCCTGTTGGGAGAGTGTGTTCAGGATGATGTGAATGTGCAAGTTTTCCACCATCTATAGTGTTTTGCATGTAAGCCAGAAAGCTCAGTTGTGGTCTCATCACCACTCATATTGGTGGTAGGAGTTTGTCCTATAATCGATGGGTTGCTGGTTCAAGCCTGGCTCTATTCGTCTCCATTGTGTGTCCTTGGGCAAGACATTTCACCCTCCTTCCCTGCTGGTGTTGGTCAGAGGGCCCAGTGCATGGCAGCCTTACCTCCGTCAGTGTGCTCCAGGGCAGCTATCCAGTACCTTGCCACCATCAGCATGTGAGTGGGTGAAAAGCAATGACTGAGTGTAGTGTAAAGCGTTTTGGGGTCCTCTGGACTTGATAAAGCGCTACATAACTACAGGTCATTTACCATTTCTTTCAACAGTGGTTTTCTTCTTGCTACTCTTCCATAAAGGCTGGATTTGTTTAGTGCACAGAATAATAGTTTTCCATTGAACAGATTATTTAATCTCAGCAACAGATCTCTGCAGATTCTCCTAAGTTAGCATGGTTCTCTTGACTGCTTTTCTGATCAATGCCCTCCTTGGCCGGTCTGTCAGTTTACCTGGATGGTGATCACTGACCATTTTCAGATGATGGACTGAACAGTGCTCTGTAAGATGTCCAAAGCTTTGAATATTGTTTATAACCTAATTCTGCTCTAAACTTCTCCACAACTTTCTCCCTGAGAAGGTTGATGATGGTCTTCATCATGATGACTGCCCACTAATGTTCTCTGACAAACCTCTGAGCCCTTCACAGAAGAGCTGGATTTATACTGAGATTAAATTACAGGTGGATTGGTTTCACTGGACTTTAGTTAGGGGCATCCAAGTTAAAGGGACTGAATACAACTCTATTCTACTTTTCAAGTGTTGATTTGTAACTGTTTTGAAAACCATATAACATTTATTACCCTTTTCACTATTATGCACTACTTTGTGTTTTATATATATATATATATATATATATATATATATATATATATATATATATATATAGCCATGCACGCTTATCCTTATCCAGGGTCGCAAGAGGGGGCTGGTGGTGTCTATCTCCAGTGGTCATCGCGCGAGAGGCGGGGTACACCCTGCACTGGCCGCCAGCCCATCGCAGAAAAACAGGACAAAACACACACACACACACACACACACACACACACACACACACACACACACACACAGATAGATAGATAGATAGATAGATAGATAGATAGATAGATAGATAGATAGATAGATAGATTTTTCTCTTCTTTAAAAATTGTGTTATATACTTTGTTTTTAATTGACTAGATTCTATTAGTCATTGTCATTGATGATTTGGGTCAGAGTTTGCTCTTCAGTCAAGGCTTCATTATTTATTTTACACAACAAAAGCCAACCTTGCAAACTTCAGCACTGAAAAAAAAGGAACCAGGCCACGCTAGTGCTTCTAACAATGGATGGCTCTGATTCATAAAGTCACAATTCAGTTTCATTTCTGATACAATTCAATATTGATTCATTCCAAGCATGCCAAGTTTATGTGGATATAAAGGAGAACAGCAAAAGCCTTTTGTTGCCATGGGAGAAAGCTTTGCCTATTTAGAGGAAACTTCCTCCTTTGGCTCTTTTGTTATAAATGTTTGTAAGAGAGATTGGGAGAGGGTAAAAGGAGGTAGGTGAGGCAACATAGAAATCTGGACAAGACCAAAGACAAGACAAGCAAAGCTGGTTAAGATAGATTAACCATGACACCAAACATTGTAAACCCACCAGCTGCTGGCTGGACCCCCTTTTTCCCTCAGAATTGCCCTAATTATTTGTGGCATAGATTCAACAAGGTGTCTAAAACATTCCTGTGAGATTTTATTCCGTACTGACATGGTAGCATCATGCAGTTGCTGATGATTTATTAGCTGGACATCCATGATGAAAATTTCCTGTTCCGCTACATCCCAAAGGTGCTCTTCTGGAGATATGGTGATGGCCAGCGCAGTTCACCCATTGCTATGATACATATGTTTCTTGCTGTTCTGAATGTCTGAAATCAAGACTTGTAAAATTAGGTAAGTCTATAAATGAGGCAAATCATAGACTCCCTTTTCTGTTGTTAGCTGACAGGAGTAGAACCAGGCTGATGTCTGGACTTTTATTGGAGCATTGCAACGCCTTGATTCTTCTCTTTTTATCCATTTTGTTTTCAATCTGCTATTAAATTTGGGGAAATTCTCTGGCTGATGATTCCAGAATATATATATACTTCAGATTGTTTGGAAATGGCCTAATAATTTGGGGATTTGATGTGCAACAAAAATGCTTCTTTAAGGTCACTACTGATGTCGTTCCATCTTGACATCATGTTAACACACACCTATAAGCTCTAGATCAACAAAACTACCAAAGGTTCTGCTTTTATACAGGTGGTTACACTGACTATGTGCAAATTATTAAGTGCATTCAGTTCCACTGAGGTCTGGACTTTGCAGTACAACATGCTGATTCTTTTCCTTTTCATCTTACAGAGTAACTGCTGCTATGTTCTGCACCATTGTAGTACTGAATGACACAATTATAGTTTAAGCTATTAGACAGATAAACTTACATGTATTGAAAACATTGGTAGTTAGAAGTGTTTGACTCAATGTCAGTAATGTGATAAGGTCCTGTGGGTACCAAGCAAGCCCTTATAATCACCACTCCATTACCATGCTTAACAGAAAGTTCTAATTAGATACTGAGCATGGTGGCCTAAGACCCTCACTTTGATGATTTCTGATCAGTTATCATTTTTTTCACAACTCAAAATGCAATTGCATGAATTCTTCTGTCTTAAAATACTTTTGTGTGGGGTTCAATTATTTTTTTATGCTGTTATAACCCTTCTCAGATCATACAGCAGCAATAGCTACTACTCAAGGGTGATAACTGACCTCTTTTCTTCTTGGCTCCATGTATCACATACTTGAATGCTTCAGCTGAGCAAACAGTTAATAGGGTTTCCTTTCTAGAAGTGGTCACACCTGCTGTTAGTCACTGGATGTTGTTCATTAGATAAACCATACGTGGTTGCTTCTTTCATTGTTAATTTCTATACAAGCAGTAAGGGTGGATTTACTTATACAGAACTGCTTCATTTTTGGCTTAGCTGCTGATTAACCAGTATCCACTCACCAAACTGTAATTATTTGATTTTCCGTCCTTGATAGGGCCCATTTTTTTTACTGCAGTGGGTCCCCAGTATTCAATAGCCATTAAAGACCACAACAACCCTCGAATAGCTGATATCAGTAAATACTTGAGATCCCCTCTAAAAAATTTATAGCTACTTATTTTAAAAATTCAAATGCCAAATACACCTTTACATGCATTGATACCCACAGTAGAAACTGTCTTGGTGCTACCGCAGAACCTAACATCCAAAGTCTTTCTTACCTCCTCTCTTGGGAGTACAGCTAATCAGTGGAAAGGAAGATGAATGGCACTCCTGGATTGGCTGCAAATGCCATGTGTAGCAGCATTGTGCGGAGGTATTTCAGTTTCCCAAGCTGCATTTTCTTTTGAATATTTTAGATATGTTCTACGAAAGGATACCCGAATAGGTGAATTTTCCACAAATACTTTAGAGTTACAATCCTCAAAAAAATCTACAAATGATGATGATGCAAATAGGCAAGGGTCCACTTTATGTTGTTTGAAGTACAATTTCAATATGACTGATTATTTTAAGGGGCATATATCATCTATCATTTTTACAACTTTTCATTTTCTGTTATGGTTATGCTTGCAGCTTTCAACTGTTATATTCTTTTCTATGTCTGAAATTGAGAGCTTGCGTGAAAGAAAAAAATGTGAACACATGGGAGCAGATGAGGAAAAATGACCTTACATTTGAAATGGCATCCATGGGGATCAGTGCATAACACAATGGTTGACAAAGAGGAAAGTAGTGATACCTATGTCTTCAGCTCTAGTCTGAGTTCATTAAGTGGAGACATATATGGTGATTTATCCAGCAAGGAGGAGAAATTCAGGAAAACTGTTGTGTGAAAGCAGTAGCATGGAGGCTTAGCAAACCAACACCCTATAGAATAATTTAAATCCAGTCTACTTGAATTCATCACAGTGGCAAAAGATAGCTTTTGACAATAACCATCATTTGATATGCTTAAATTTTGGCAGCACTGATGTTGATGTCACCATTTCTGCTCTGGTTCTGACCACCATTGCTACTATGATGAGCATATGGGTCAATGATTTCTTCATATGGGTCATTTCTTCAAACAACTGTTTGACCTTTAAATTAAGGAAATGTGCAGTGGTTGTGCAAGTCTTGCTTTTATCCACATCATCCATATTTTACTTGTGATGATTTAATTGCAGCATAGTACAGTAGCTGTCAAAATATTATTTTAAGGGCACCTTCTATCTCACTTTTTGAACTTAGGGTCTATCTGTCATTCATTTTCTTACAAAATGCTGTTTGGATCTAAAAAGTAACTCCAACCTAATACTACACATGTAGTGGTTGTAAGGGAAGGAAGTAAAATCAGATATCCACTGCAAACAAATGTTCTTGCCTTTATTTCCATCATTTGATGCTGCTATAGCTAATTATTGGTAACAGAACTAATTTTTCAATTCATAAATGTGTTCACAAATGACACCAGCAGTAGCCTGGGTGGTCTGGCTGTTGACTCACTGTTCGAGCAATCTCTAAGAGCCATGCTATAAATTGTGTTGTGTCCTCTTCCCTCAGCTTTAGGTTGTTGCTCCCATACATCCAAGATTCTAATTATTTCACAGCCCAGGGTCAAAAATCTTTTCAAACCAAGAGACTGTTTTTGATGGAAGATGAAAAATTAATCCTCCATACCTATGTTTACTTTCATGAAATTCGCCCTTGTTTTTCAGTGTATATGATCTTCATTTGTGAAGCACTTTGGACAGCTTTGCTGTTTTAAATGTTCTATATAAATAAAATTGAAATTTGCAAAAGTATTCATCATACGTTCTGGTAAAAACTGGCCACTCTACATATTCCAGTGAAAATGTCCTTTTTTATCAAGTAAACAAGCCAATTTATGAATACAGTAGAAATTATGATGGTACAGGCACTACATCATCATCCATGTATGATAGTGCCTTCCTGTTTTGATTGTGTTTTATTTATGTTTCATACTTTTATTTTAGTTGTTTATGTCTTCCTGTTGTTTCAATGTTGTAGCACATTGAGCAGTGTGTCACAAGGATGATTGATAGTGTTAAGACCCTCCTCCTGGCTCTGATTGGTTGTTTCTGACTTAGCAATGCATTTCTGCAGATGCCTATAGGACCGCAGGGAGGAGGCAGAGGAACTTGATTTTTTCACAGATTATCTGTCTCATATTCTACTGTCATGACATAGTAACAGTTTTTGAACAAATATGCAAAAAACATATTGTTTATAAAAGTTACCCACTGCAACTTTAAAAAATGATGGCATATGCCCTTTTAAAGTCCATAGAATCATACATTTTTCAACAAAAGCACAAAGGCATAAAAATAAGAATACAATTTTGTTTATATTGTCTGGTGAGAAACTTTAAGTACAGTCATATCTAAAAATACTGATACATGTGGTCCCTCCCTTCTCCGTCACCATTGCAAAAGACTGCGATGGTATTGCATTGACTCACCTGGAGCTCAAACACCAGCCCCTTTTGCTCTGTGCTCTCTCAGCGCTCCCTCCCCTCCCTCGGAGTTCACCCTGCCCTGCAGTTCAAAGTGGTTTTGCCTGTCTAGCCTTGGCGTTTAATGTTTAAGTATTGGGAGCGGCTGGAGAGTGCAAATAAAATGCCTTTACAGACTCTGGGGCACGCTGAAAACTGTGATTCCAAATACTGTATTGTGAAATTTCCATTGTAGCTAACAGATTAGCTCCAGGGCACCTGTATCTGTTGAGCCAGATTGTTATTCACTGCTTCCACAAAATGCTTTATGCGTGTGACTTAGATAAACCATTGAGGGGAAGACCATTCAAGCATTATTGCTAGGACAAAAGAGAACACATGTTTGTGGGATTGATGGCTACCTGTCTGTGTTGTAAACTGTTTGTCAAATGTTCAAAACAGGATAAAGGTCTGAATGTGGACCCCACCTGCGAGCAAGAAAAACCCACAATGAGTTGCGGTGGGGCTGGCTTTCTGATTGACTGAATGAAAGGAAACCCTATTTGCAGCACAGGGAAAACAGCACAGCAGCCTGACACTGCTTAAATGTTTTGTGCGTGATTATTCCATAGTCCTAATCCGTCTAACAATGTTACAAAACATTCAGACAGGAGGAGGCTTTAAGCAGTAATTGGGGGGACTTACTCTGGTTAAACTCCATCAAACACTCCTGGTTGCATCTAGCTCGTGCTTGATCAGGACTGTGGTTCAAGAAATCAAACATAGGCATGGATTTTGTCTTAGCAACAGCATATCTATTAATTCCTTTGAATGTCAAGATGAAGAGGGGGGATTTTAAAATGAAGGCAGCATAATAGCTGCGAGTATCTCTTAGAGAAGGAAGCAGTGCAGGTGAAGTCTGGAGAGAAAATATGACAAAAAGTGATTACTCACTGGCTGCTATGTGGCTGAGTGGGAAAGGCACCACAGACTTCTTAATATGAATTGTGTAATTGTATTGATCCCAATCCCTTAAGAACTACATCATAAACTAGACCTTCATTTTGCTATTTTGCATCCATATCTAACCCCAGTGACAACATGGATGAAACTGTAATAAAATACAGTGTTTCACAAAGTAGTATTCATGAAGAAAGGCATCCATAAAGCATGATCTTGCCACCACTATGTTTCAATGTGGGGATGGTATGTTTAGAGGAATGTGCATAGCCCCTTCTTCTACATGTTTGCTATACAGGTGGTGCCAAACTGCAAACAAAACTCCTTAATTTGCAATCAAAAAACTATTATGAATTATAGCTCTCTTTTAACAATTTGTTCTTCCTACTTCTCCATTAAAGCCAGATTTGCAGAGTACATGACAAAGGGCTGTACTGTACACAGATTCTCCCACCTGAGCTGTACAGTTGGCCCCCAATATTTGTTGGGGGTTAGGGACCTCAGCTGCCTGTAAATAGCTGAAATCCGTGAATACTTACGACCCCTTCTAAAAATGCTTATAACTACCCTATTTTAAAAGTTCAAGAACCATATATACCTTAATATACATTGATATGCACAGTGGAAACTCTCTAGACACTACTAACATCTACAGTCTTCCTTATCTCTAAGCGGTACAGCCAATCACTGTCAAGGAAAAGAAATGGCTCTCCTGGATTGGCTCCTTTGCAAGCGCCAACTAATAGCATGTCAAGTAGCATTGTGCTTTGGTATTTCATCTTCCTAAGCTGCATTTTTAAAAATATTTTAGACATGCTCTATGAAAAAATCTGCAAATAGATGGATTTTGTGCAAATAATTCAGAGTCATGTTCCACAGAAAAATCCATGAATACTGGACTGTGAATAGGCGGGGATCTAATGCATATCTCTGCAGCTTTGCCAGAGTCACCATGGGCCTCTTGGCTGCTTATTTGCACTGCTCTTTTCATTTACAAATGACGGATTGAACAGTGCTCTGGGAGATGTTATTTTATAACCTAACCCTGCATTATGCTACTTTGACCTGTCTGCTCACTAGATTTTATTTGGGGTAACAGTGTAAAAGGGTCTGAATACAAATACACATCCATTTTTTTAGTTTTTGATTGGTAAACAAAAATTTTAAACCATTTATTTTTCTTCTACTTTATAGCAATCTAATGTATAGGCACTGATCTCAAAAGTATGTTGTTTTAATTTGTTATTTTTGACAGTTAAAGAAAAGAAAAATATCTCATGACTCTCATTACCCAGATTTGTACTTTGTCTGCAGCAATTTCCTTTGCTTTTAGCTTCTAACTCCACCCATTTGGCACTGGCATAGACCAAAACCAAACTCTAAAGTGTAATGTTTGCAAATACTCTTCACCCCAGGTCTGGCTTAGAGATTCTTGGTTTCCTCTCCGGGAGAAACTCAAGTTCAGACCCATCAGTGCTGCTTGCTCTTTAGACTGCATAATTTATTGTGATTTCTCCATAATTCATTTCATTCTGCGTTGCGTTTTGTCACTCACTTAATTTACAAAGAACCCTCTTTGGCCTGTAGTATTCACCTTATCATGAGTTTTATTTTTGCCTGACAGCCTTTTTATCATTACTTGTGCTGAATAAGACTTCTGAGGTCTACCAGACGTCTGATCTCTGCTGGTTTTAGACATGCATGTAGCATTTCAGGTCTCATCTTACATCTGAACCGACACTCTGACCCAGGACATCCCCTATGGTGCTCTTCAGGGTGCCATAAGTGCTGCGAGCCTTGTGTTTGATTAGCACATCTATAGAACCAACTACTGAGAAGGACATCTTAAGAATATCCATCCAAAAACCAAACTGAAGTCCATCACTGGAAGCGTTTTAGGGTTATACAGCAATGTGCCAGGTGCACAAGCCATCTTTTGGGCAGGAGCTGATGATCACGAGCTCATTGAACGGCAGGTAGTCTTACCCCCTCTGATTTCCATACGCCTGGCACAAAGATTGAACAACACCAGACTGGAGGTCAGCCAGAGCGCGCTTTAATGAGCCTGAAGCCACACTAAAGGCTGGCATATCTGTCCTCACTTCACAGTGAATGTGCCACGCAGTCTGTGTGATGAGAGCCAAAGTTGGCCCCAAAACAGCCTTCTGCCTGTAATTACGCTTTATTATCAGACAATTTTTTTTTTAATCCCTGAAAATGTTTTAAACATTTGCTTTTGTCTGAACTCATGTGTCTTGAATGCAGTGAGGGTTTAGATCTGATAGAGATAAGTTAAGTCAAACAAGACTTAATTGGTTTTATGTTGGGTCAAACAGCTTTTCTATATTGCTGACTTATATCAAATCTAGTTGAACACATAAGAAAGCAGTACAGGTGCAAAATGAGGGGCATGGTTATATCTGCACTCCTCTGCCCTTCACCTTTACAATAACTTTCAAAAGTATTTAAACCACTTGAACTTTTTCACAGTTTGTCACATTATGTTCACATCTTTCACTGTATTGGGATTTCAAATGGTAGACCAGTTCAAAGAATGCCATAATTATGAAGTCGAATAAAAATTCAGCATGGTTTTTGATTTCTCTTTTGTACAAATACAAGTCAAAAAGTGTGACACACATTTACATTAATCAGTCTTTGCTCTGATAACCCTTCAATAAAATCATATCCCTAAATAATAAATATATATAAATCTCTGTATCTTTTAATCTTGGTATGAATCCAGCTGTTCTATAAAGGTCTCAAAGGTTTGTTAGAGAACTTTAGAGAAAAACAGCTTCATGAAGACCAAGGAATACCAGGGAACACAGGTCAGGGAGAAAGTTATGGAGAAGTTTAAATCAGGACTAGGTTATAAAACAGTCTCCCAAACTTTGAATATCTGAACACGGTTCAATACCTCATCTGAAAATGGGAACTGAAAGGCACAACTACAAACCTACCAAGACATAACCACCCAATTAAACTGACAACCTAGGCAATGAGTAATAACCTGAGAAGCAGCTTATAAGTCAATAGTAACTCTGGAGGAGCTGCAGAAATCAATGGCTTAGGTGGAAGTATCTATTAGCAGGACAACTATCATTCGTGCACTCCACAAATCCAGCCTTTATGTAAGAGTGGAAAGAAGAAAGTCAAAAGAAGTTATGTTTGCCACAAGCCAGGGGAAACAGCAAACAGGGGGTGCTCCAGTCAGATAAAACCAAAATTAAACTTCCTGACCTACACACAAAACAGTGGGAACACTAATGCTGTACTTCACAACGAACACACAAACCCCATGGTGAAGCATGGTAGTGACAGCATCATGCTGTGGGGATGTTTTACTACTGAGACAGAGAAGCTGCTCAGAGTTAATGATGGATGGAGTTAAATACAGGACAGTACTAGACTAAAACCTGTGTGAGGCTGCAAAAGATATGAGATTGGGGTGAAAGTTTACCTTCTTGCAAGATATCATCCATAAACATACAGCTAGAGTTGTGTTAGAATGGCTCAGTTAAAGCTTAGATTATGATCTAAGAATTTATGGCAAGCATTGAATACTGGTTATCACAAACATTCTCTATCCAATGTGACTAAGCTTAAGCTATTTGTGCAAATAAGAATTGGCAAAAATGTCAATTTCTGGATGTTCTAAGATGGTAGATACATATCTCTAAAGATTTAAAGCTGTAAATGCATACCAGTTTTCTGATTTTTACTGGTAAAAGAATTGAAATCAAATATTATTTTCCTTCCACTTCACAACTATAGCCTGCTTTTAATTGGTAGAGTAAAACAGTAAAAATCATTTGGTTAATTTGGGGGTTTTTAATACGTAAAAGTTTAATCTGCTCATCAGACACGTTCATTCTAACTATATGTGGAGTTCTTCCATCGTCTCTAAAACGTAATCTAGTATTTTACTGTTAGTCTGTCTTGTTGCTTTTATGCGTAAAACGGCGCACAGCATGATCGCACGAAGAGCGCAATGAAAATATCTGATTCTTTCGAAAACATTTTGACTGAGCGTAATTTAATTTCTGTTAAAACCATAAAGTTAATTCAACTAAGTTTACTGTAGTGTCATGAGGCTTTAAATGATCTAAAAGTGTGTCCAACGTTATTTTTGTGCAACTTTGCGCACAGGTTTTTTTGTGTTTTTTTTACAAAGGGAAAGTCAAATTAGGTCGTTTCAGACCCAAGCGAGCTCTCTATCTTATTTTATATCTTTAACGGCTTTATTCTCAGTAGACACGGATCACTGCCAAGTCATCCAACACAGGTATGCGCACTGCGCGTCCACGAGTGTCTCCATGCGGAGAGTTACCCACACGGAGAACTTACACTGATTTCAGATCTGAGTCCAGCACTTTGCAAGTTTCTCCCTCTGCTGTGAAAAAGCTGGAAAACGGGAGGGTTGCAGACGCTTTGGTTCATAATTGATGTTTTCCCATGGAGGAGGAGCCCGAGTCCTTCATGAAGGGGTGACTAACCGTAAGGTGGGAGAAAATCTTTTTTTTTCCAGATTTTTTTTTTCTTCCTTTTTTCAGTGGGATAACATCAGGAGGGTTTGTCTAGGCGAGCCAATTAAGTCCCACCCCTGCTATAGATCGCTGCTATAATACAAAGCAGTAAAAGCGCTCGGCTCACACAAGCGGCTGCAGTTTTAACCAGAGATCCCGTGGCTTATAATTCTCTAACTACTTTTCTTTTTTTTTTTTTCATCCTCTTTCGATGTGCCCCGTTGTTACCATCAGTCTGAGGCGCTCATTTCCGCACCTGCCGCGGTAAGAGACCAAGAGACTCAGGCGGAAAAAAAGGAGAAGAGAGGAGACAAGGACATCGGCAGCTGAGACAAGACAGAAGCAGCAGCGGTGACTCGTTTTTCCTTTTCTTTTTTTAGATCCTTTTTTTTTATTTTCAACATGCATCAGCGCTGGACCAGAATCGCTTCTGTCGCTCTCATCTGCTTGTCCTTGGTGTCCTCCGCGATGGGATGCGGACCGGGCAGGGGCTACGGCAGGAGGAGACACCCCAAGAAGCTGACACCTCTGGCGTACAAGCAGTTCATCCCCAACGTGGCGGAGAAGACCCTGGGGGCGAGCGGCAGATACGAGGGCAAGATCACACGGAACTCCGAGCGCTTTAAAGAGCTCACTCCCAATTATAACACAGACATCATCTTCAAGGATGAGGAGAACACAGGAGCCGACAGGATGATGACTCAGGTAAGCGCACTGAATAATCTTGTATTTTTTCTTTTATATATATATATATATATATATATATATATATATATATATATATATATATATATATATATATATATATATATATATATATATATATTCCTCCTCCACCACCATCAACGCGCACTGCAACAGCCTCCCTGTCAGACTGATTGCGCACGTTAGGTGAAGTCTGAACTCTTCACACTGAGCCTTTTAACTTCACTGTAAATGCAGATGCACTCTGATGCGCCAGCCAGGGACTTTCTCGCATAGAAATCCATCTGGAGGAGTGATGTGCAGTCGGACAGTCAGGACACTCGGCCTTCATTATTGTGACAGTGTATTTGAAATATTAATGCGCCCCCCCATCTCCATCTCCTCATATCTATATTTGTATCTGAATGAGGCTCGATCTGAGAGCTCTGCAGAGCCTCACTCTTTGAATCTTTTTGTGTTTCTGGATTGAAGTGATTATTGTGTTCTCTGGTGATGCGCTTCAGACATTTCTTCCAACTGGATTGTGTCATTTATCTTCCGCGTAAGGCGCGCAGTGGTGCGATGAAAGATGTTGCATTTTATAAAGGGTGGGGATCCACTGGACGTGGACCGGTTTCGCGTTTTTTTGCTGCGCGTTTTGCACGGAGGACGGCAGATCTTATTGCGCGATTCGATTCCTGTCTTTAGGGTTGCAGGCTGCCGCGTCTCTCCATCCTTACATTCAGCACTAAGAGCTTGGTGTATTATAAAAACACTAAACAGGCGTCCGGTTGATATCGACTCAGTGGGAATAAAAATGCGACGACGGTAGTGATGGTGGCGCGCTGGAGTCTCTAAACTCGTGCCTTGCACCATGCATGGGCTCCGATTAAATATTCACTGCGTGCATGCGTTCTCAGCCTTCCCCACATACCCCCCTCTCTCTTTCTATGAGATACCTTTAAGTTACCAAAAGATGGGGATTAGAAAATTACAGGTCTTGGAGGATGTCTTCTTTCCAGAGAGGAGCCATGAGGATAAACTTAGAGGTTCTATGCCTTTATTTTCAATAGGAATGAAAATGTTAAAGGATTTTGAGTGTTATTTGTGGTGTACATTCAAACACGTGTGGAAGGGAAGGTGAAAAAAATAGCTAAAAGTGTAAATGTGTCGTATGTTTCTGCAATATGGAGGTTTTTTGTTGTAGTGCGTGTTTTTTTCAGCCAATTTGCTAAGCTGACCCATATCTTATTTTGACTTAGAGCAAAAGTTTAGCTCTTTGGTCCTTCTTAGAGCCCAGGTAACAGACCTGATCGTCTTTTCCCCATTTACATCACAGAAAACTTTAGGATGGATATATGCACACTCAGGCAAAGTGATGGTTCCTGCAGGTGGCATGACGATTTACCAGCAATGTTTACACTCTTCGGTAGGTTTGCGCGTACTGACGCGCAGAACTTTACGCACAAAAGCGCAGTTTTTTGCCCATTCTCTTGCGTTTTAGAAAAAAAGATATTCCGCAATAAACGCGCAGGCACCAGCTCTGATAGATCTGAGGGGATAGCAAAATTTGTAAAACAGTTCACAGAAGTCCAGCCAGGGCCGCTGAAGGAGAATCGCACAGTAAGGGAAGTCCAACTTATTGGCAAGGAAGTTAATAACAATCGCGTTTGACACAGTTTTGGAGGAGATCTCCAAAAGTGATGGGGTCGCTTTCACCGCCGCTCCACCACTCAGCTCCATATGTCTCATAATAAACAGCCGGAGATAAGCGTGTTCTGATCTTTCTTAATAGAATATGTGATTTCCCATTTTAACAACTTGGTCTCTCTCTTTCAGTTGACTGATTTCTATTTTGACTTAGATACGTTCGACTCAATGGATTAAATCGTTTCTAAAATAAATACTTTCAGAAAGTGAGTCGGGGAAAGAGATGAGCTCTCGGGCTTGTTTGCACTGACAGGTAGCTGATAAGTGTTTCCTCTAACCAAATCATTTGTGAAAAAAGATTAAGAGGCGGGCTGCTGAACAACTCCTCCGGAGCGCAAGAGCGCAGGTTTGCAAGGCTCCCTGCTGGGCTTTGATTCATGCATGGTGGCTGAGCAGAATTTGGCTTGATTTGCGGCACACGACCTGATGAATTAATAAACAGGGTTCAAGCTTTTACGGCTCTTGACTAGGAAAATCCCCACTCTGTGAGTTGCCCCCCACCCAACAGTTTTTTATTCATCACATTCTACAAGTGTTGTGCCCAGATTAAACCGAAGTACTATGTGAAACCTCAAAAATCTTGAGCTGTCCATGAGGCTCCTCTGATATTTCACAGGTCTGTCTGTCAGCAAACTAATAACACCTCCACTTAAGGAGGCATGTCACGTTTTCCAGGACTTTGCAGAAGCAGAATAATGAAAGTTTCCCCCCGCCCTATGTCTGAAAGGACTCTTTGTGATGTTTTATTTGACATATTGAGAATAGTTGTCCTGGAGAGGGCCAAGTATCTTTACAGGGTGCACACACACATTTTAAGGGTAGATCATCTTCATATCACCTCCAATGTCATTTATAGATTTAAAGTAAACAAATGACATTAACTTGTGCATTTATAATGTGTCAATCTTGTTCAGATGATCCCTTTTTGATAAGAAAAGGGGGGGCGGGGATGTTTCAGGCACCTTCCAGAAACCAAAGACCCAGATGATATAGGGCCAGTGAAGCGAAGGCAGTGCTTTATCCATATTTCATGAGCAGCTTTCTTACCCGAGCTGTGCCCTCTGATGCTGCTGCTCACACTGAGAAATGCAAGCTCAGGATCAGAGCTGCAGCGTTTCAGCACAGCTGAGAGAATTCATGGATTCAGGTGGGGATGGAGAGGCTTCACTGAGTCCAAATGTTCACATTTCATTGCTACTTTTAGAAAAAGCAATCAGATGTATAACGAAGAAAGTGTGCAAGTAAAAGTGTGAAAATAGGATAAAAAAGAATGGTTTTATTTCACTAAATTTTAATGATCTGCATTGGTTTCAGATGATTTATCTGATTTCTGCTTTCCTGCAGAGATGCAAGGACAAGCTGAACTCGCTGGCCATCTCTGTAATGAACCAATGGCCCGGGGTGAAGCTCCGTGTTACAGAGGGCTGGGACGAGGACGGGCACCACTTCGATGAGTCCCTGCACTACGAGGGCAGGGCCGTGGACATCACCACCTCAGACAGAGACAAGAGCAAATACGGCACCTTGTCCAGGCTTGCCGTGGAAGCCGGATTCGACTGGGTCTACTATGAGTCAAAGGCTCACATCCACTGCTCTGTGAAAGCAGGTAAGCAGGGACGCCTTCAGAATGTTTTTAAAGAGGTTGGCCAGTTAAGAGCCAATGATAATCATGAAATAACACAAAAAACAAGTCATAATAGAATTGCATGAGCTTTGTAATACTGTTTTTATAGGGTGGTCACTGCCCCCCTTGGCCACCCCAGTTGAAAACACTGCATTTAAGTTGGGAGCTGTGAGGAGCACACTATGGTACAAATGGATCCTCAAAAGCAGGTGGAGCCCAGGAAATTTCGCTAGACTTACAAGCCGGCCCTGCAAAGAATAGTGAGGGGATTTGACGATACATACAGACTGCAGATTTGTTTTAAAGCATGTCCTACTGGTTATCACTTGGTTTGTCCTTGTAAAGAGCTAGAGTGGACCAAAGGTTTTCCAGGGTGGACAGATGGGGACCACAAATAACCTTAGGGTGGCACATCTATGGAAGATTGTCTTTGTATGTGAAAGTCGGATTTTCTGTGTTCCTCTCAGAAATGGTACCCCCTGAAGTCAGAATCCAATATGGGTGTCACACATAAAAAATACAATGAAAAGTATAAACCATTTACCAGCATTTAAGTTAGCTTATATCTCAGCAAGATCTCTACTTGTGAAGTTAGAAATAGAAAGATAGAGAAGTACTTTGTTGTTGGCTGGTCTTGCTAACTTTGGTTAACAAAACAACAACCACCAATGCTGGTTTTTCAATCAGTAACTTGAACTTGGGTGCAACATCATTCCCAGATCCAAGGTCTAACTTCCGAGACAAATCAAATCCACCATTAAACCATATATCATGTAAAGAGGCCAGTGGGCTGGGGTCGGGGAAACAGTAGAAGCAGAAAGGAATGACGGCCATCAAAAACTGTAGTGGTGTGAAGAGCAGAAATGACATCAAAAATAAAGCTGCAACTCATTTATGGACATCCTTTCCTCTCTTACCACTGGGTGTTTTTTTTTAATATGGGTTACTTGGCTCACAGCCCAGGGTGTAATTCTGTCGGTGGCAACAATAATACTTGGGGAGGAAGGGTGAAGGGGGGTTGTCAGTTGGCACTGAAGTGTTGTCCAGTCAATGGAGAAAATATGACCATACAACAACAGTTTGACATTTTCATTAGTATTATTTAAAGATTTTCACAAGTGTTTTTATGGAATATTGATTATGACATCTTTATTTTATTTATGAAAAAAGGAGATTTTCAGTACTTTTTTGACATCAAGACCACCTTATACTGAGAACGTCATAAAACTCACAATGTATCGACAGGTCAAACCTGGACTAAAATTTGCTACAGTGATAAGAAATTTGAAAATCCAAGGTTTGATTTGTTAAAACTAATTTTGAAAACAAAATATACGGAAAGAGGGTCATGCCCAGGGTGGCCTGTAGGCAAGAAATGCCACTGTCGCTTAGATTTTTATAGGGTTGGCAATCAGTTGCAGCTCAGGGAAAAAAGAAAATGATTTTATTTTTTGGACTTACAATGAGGCTCTGCAGAGGATAGTGGGGAAGCTGAGAAAATAAATCCATGAAGTCAAAAAACACAGTAGCCAATCAGGTGCAACACATAAAGGTTGCAGAGAAAATAAAAGTGTCTTATATTTAAAATTGTTCATAAATGAGACTAATCAATGGAAATTATTGGATGGACGTTGCCCCCATTGGCCACCCCCTGGCAACGCCACTGTTGATGAGGCAGCTATTCCAGAGGAATATTTCAGGCAGTGATGTATGAGCACCTCTCAGCCATTTGTGAGCATTTTCCATGCAGCTCATTCCTTAATCTTACATTGCCCCACACCGTCTCCTAGTGGGAACAACACACTGCAGTTTCAATAAGGCTTCTGGCTGTGACCCAGAAAAGCAAAATTTCCATTAAAATGGTACAAACATATTTTAGATCAATCCAGTTTATTTAAAAAAAAAACCATAAGTAATTTATTATCTTTAGATCTCATTATCACTTCTGAAATATCTGGCTTTTATTTTGTCTCATGTTAGATTAAAAAAATAATCCAGGCCTTAACTGCATGACACTTAAATTCCCTTTTCACTGACAGATGAACCATTCCACTTCTCTCAGCCCACACTTATTGATAAATCCCTTATTTCTCATTCAATTCACACGTTCTGAGATCACAGTATGCTCTAGACTGACGTGTCATCAGGGGTCATGCGACTTTACAGAAAGGATTTGGCCGAACAATGTTGGCCAAATCTGGTTTGCAGTTGTCACCTCATTTCATGCTCAGGAACCTTAAAAGAAGATTAAAAGCCCCCAAATTCTGAGTTGGAAAACCTCTCTTTTTTCTTTCTTTTTTTCTGCATGATCCTGGAAACTGGTATGTGAAGAGCTCCACCAAGGCCAAAATTATTGTCATCAAGACTGACAACAAAGCAAGGAGAGGTGGTAGACAGGGTGGTGGTGGAGGGGGTGTGCATTGATGTTGCACAACAGCAAGCATTTAAGAGTCCGGGGGCACTCATTTAAATTCAAATCTACAACTCGAGAGGCTTGGAAAAGTGGCTCCACTGGGTAAACAGTAGTTGTGAGTCGCCTATTTGTGTGAATTGTCACATGGAGGTTTCTGCACCTGAGTAAATATGGGGAGAGAAGCTGGGAAAGGCGTGAGTGTTCTTTACGAAGAGTAGCTCCATCCACCAAGCTGATTTAGAATAACAATGCTTGTTCTTTATTGGGCTTTTTTTTTTTTAATTAAGGATAGATGAGCCCAGGCTTTTAAGTTTTACGGGCCAAGCCAATACGCATCTGACATCAAGGAGCCTGCAGGATATCAATATGCAAAATGCATACAGGAACACCAAGACGTGTGAAGGCTGAAAAAATTCAGGGGGAATTAGTTCTTGAGTGGCTTTTGAATGACGGTTATTATATGACTAGGTTTTCAGAGTTCTCAAAAAATGTCAGGTTTCAGGCCGATACACATCTGGTATGAAGGAGACCCAAAATGTATGAAAGCTGAAGAAATTTGAGAGGAGATGACTCATTTAATTAACGCAATATAATATAACTTTAAGTTTTCTAATATCATAAAAACCTTCAAGTTATAGACTAAGCCAATATGCATATAACATGTAGGAGCCAAATAGGTATTAACATGCAAAATGCATGCAGGAGCACCAAGATGTGTGAAAAGTGAATAAATTCAAAAGAAATAAGTTCTTCACTGTTTTTTAGGATGTCTATTTTATGAGATTAAGGTTTTTGGTACCCCCCACCACCCCCCAAAAAAAAAGAAAAAAGAAAAAAGTCAGGTGTTGGCTAGGATGCATCTTGTGTGAAGGAGCCAGTGGGGCATTAATATGGGCCCAACAAGATGTGTGAATGCTGAAACATCTAGAGAGAAATGCCTTCTTTAGTAGGTTTTGCATGATGTCTATAATTTGGCTTCAAATCTTCTAATTTTACAGAAATTTTCACGTTTCAGGCCAAACTAATACATAAAGCAACCAAAAAGGGCATAAATATGCAAAATGCCTATGGGTCTATCAAGATGTATGAAGATTGAAAAATTCTGAAAGAAATTTAGTTCTTGAATTGTGACTATATAGTTCTTATAATATTACTTAAAGAAAAGTAATATTATAGTCAGATTTAAGGAAAAAGCATATTTGCATCTGGCATGAAGGAACCAACAGCATCAGTCTCCAACAAACATGAAGTAATCATTATGACTGAGAGCTGGGGGGGGGAATCAAGAAAGACTTTTTTAGTGTTTTTTGGGTCATATCATTACTTTGATAAAACTTTAACATAAACTTTTATTCTAACAGAAAACTCAGTGGCAGCAAAGTCAGGCGGCTGCTTCCCAGGCTCCTCCACGGTCACTTTGCAGGACGGTACCAAGAAGCCGGTCAAAGATCTCCAAACTGGGGACAAGGTCCTGGCTGCGGACGGCGATGGAAATCCTATCTTCGCCGACTTCATCATGTTCATAGACCGAGACTCCACCACCAGGAGGACCTTCTACGTTATCGAGACCGAGGCGGGTCAGAAGATCACCCTCACGGCCGCGCACCTCATCTTCGTCGCCAGCGAGAACTCCACGCGGTCGGTGGTCTTCGCCAGCAACGTGCGTCCCGGACAGAAGGTGTTCGTCTACGATGGAGAGCGGAGTCGACTCGTGACCGTGAACGTGAAACGGATTTACACGCAGCAGCACGAGGGCTCCTTCGCGCCCGTGACTGCGCAGGGGACCGTGGTGGTGGATCAGGTCCTGGCATCCTGTTACGCAGTGATCGAGGACCACCAGCTGGCTCACTGGGCCCTGGCACCCGTCAGGATCGCCCACTGGGTGTCCTCGTCGCTGTTCATCTCCCGGCCTCGGGTCAGCGCGCACAGTGAGGGGGTGCACTGGTACTCCAAACTCCTTTACCACCTGGGGACGTGGCTCTTGGACGACCACTCGATCCATCCACTGGGGATGTCAGCATACCCAAGCTGAAAATCCCCCACAGGAGCAGAATTAGACTCAAGTAGGACCCTCGAACTATCCAGTAGAATGACATATTAAATAATAATAATGATCTTAAAAGAAAAAAGAAAAGAAAAACGAACAAAAAGGCCCCAGCGGAGTTGGGATATTTATTTCAGTGACTTTTCCATGATGCGTCCCCTTTCAATGAATGAATGGAGCCTTAAAAAAATTCCTCTTTGAATAATTTATTCTCATGTGAACTCTGCTGCTGCTGTCACAGAAATGGATTGTGAAACGATGCGAGCAGCAAATTGTGCATAATCTATTTTTGTATATCTCAACTACAAAAAAAAAAAAAAAAAAAAAAAAAAAAAAAAAAAAAAAAAAAAAAGATTAAAAAAAGGAGAAAAACAACAAAAAAGATTTTAAAAATGAATAAAAATAACTGGACAGAGAAGAAGATCACTATACATGAGCAACTGACTGTTATATTTTGGGGGTATAGAACAAACTTTGCGGGGTTCCATAAATTATATTTTTATACACAGAAATGTAAATTAGATTTGCTGCCGAATCACATTTCGTTATTTGAAATAGTGTAAGATATGAGAATATATTTTAATTTAAAAAAATACAGTAGCTTGGAAAGTACTGGAATTCTTGTACTGCTGTTTGTTTTATTTTATTATTTTGGTGTCATGTCTGCATTTTATGCTTTTTGTGTGTGTATGTTTTTATTTTTTTCTGTTTTCTTCAGAGGAAAGAAAATGTCAAAAAAAAAAAATGCAGATTTTGACAGTTCAGTAACCATTAAAGTAGTACTGAAACAGCTTCGTTAAATAAATTAATAAGTAACTCCTCTAAATGTACTAAAATGTAAATTTTTTTCTTTTCATATTTTGTAATAGGGACATAGTTTTCTATGTATAGAAAATGACCTGCGGCAGATGCACATGTCTGGATAGTCTCTACCATACCAGTTAACTTTCATAACAGGGCGATGTGTCAAAAAATGTCTAGAGTTTATTATTTATATGTTTATTACAAAAATGAGATAAAGAAAATCTTCAAACTTGCCGTTGTCTTTGTCTAAATGAACTCCACTGGAGAAAAGCACCACATAAAGAGGGCTTTTTTTTTTTTTTTTTTCGAAACTTGTAAATAAATCAGCTTTATTTCTTATATTGTGACCGTTTGCTTTTTATATAAGCAAACTGGGTGGTAATAATTAACAAGAATCAGCCGTTTAGCATTTTAATTGGATTATCTTGGCCTATTTGGAGAGATGTTTGTATTATTGGCACTCTCAAGAACAAACAAAAAAAAGATGAATATTGCGCTTTGAACCGTCTTTTGCATGCTTGTGAAATGTTGAGAGCCCATGTCAAATTTAACGAGCTCTGCCCTCTGCAAATAACTTCCCAACGTGCAGACAAATTAAACAGGAGCGTGTTTGTTGTGCCACCGGTGTCGGCTGTTTCAGGTCAAACACGAGCTGTAGGAAATGTAGTCCCAAAATCACAGCCTCACTTAGTCTGAGCAAATCTCTGTAATCCTCCGCTATTTTCATACAGACTTATAGTGCGCGTTTAGCGCTTAATGGAGAGCTTTCAGGGCGCATCTTTGTCAAATTGATTCCAGCGCCAATTTCTCGCACTGTTGCTTGGAGGTTATTAGTCAGTGCAATGGTGACACCGTGTGGTAAACCGTAGGTACTGCTGATTGGAGAATGTTGAACATTGAATTACTCCAAAGCAAAAAGGCACAAATATAACTGATTTAATAATAAATGTTTGCATGATAGAAATAAATTGAGTTTATGTTTATAACATACTTTATTTTTGTTGGTCAAATCACAATTACTCTAGGTTTGAGACTGGAAATAAGGTGGACTGTTCCCTCCATGTCTGTGGGCATCTGTCTCTGCCTCATGCAGAGGAGTCCAAGTGTCTGATGGTAGGTTGGAGCAGCAGATGGATAGGTGGATCGGGACTTCAACAGCAGAAACCATTTTGCCGTGGTGAAGAAAAAAATCTATCCATCATCTTCTGCATGTCGGAGATCAGGTTGCAAAGTAGGTTTTGGAGGGAAACCCTGACAGCCCTCTCCTCCTGATATATTCTGTTGGCCAGCAAGGTGCTCCTAGGCTAGAACGGATGTATAGTCATTTCAGTTGCTTCTGGGTCTTCTTGGGTATGACTGAAAAGCCTCCCCAACCTACTGCATCCAGGAAGCATCCAAACCAGATGCCCCATCCATTTCCACTAATTTCTTTAATGTGGTCAAGCAATAGCTCTTCTTTGAGCTCCACACCCCATCTTCTAAGGCTGAATCTTCCACCAAGTGATGGAAGATTATTTCAGCTGCTTGAGTCCAGGATCTTGTTTGAGCAGTCATGATCCATATCTGATGATCGAAGGTAAGTGTCAGAATAGGCAGAGTGGTAAAACAGAAGATTTGCTGTTTTTCCTCTCTGCTCATTCTTTACCAAGACTGACCAGAGCAATGCCTACATTACTGCAGACAAGACCCCAGTCCACTTGTCCATCTCAGACTACATTCTGCCAACACTCATGAACAAGACACCAACATTCTTGAACTCCTCCACTTGAGGAAAATACATCTTCCCTCACCCAATAGAAGCAATCAACCCTTTTCCAGCTGAGAGCAAAAAAAAAAAAAAAAAAAAAAAAAAAAAAAAAATTAGCAAATTTATCAGTGTATGTTTCAACCCTTTCTCATGATCAGGAGATATGGATCCTCACCAAAAAAACAAAAACCTGGATACAAGCAGCTGAAAGGGTCTACCACTGTAACGGTAGCTGGACTGAGTCTTAGCGATAGTGTGAGGAGATCTGTGTACAGCCAATGCTCCTCAACGTGTAAGTTGAGGTGGTTCTGACATCTGATTAAGATGCCTTCTAGACGCTTTCCTGAAGAGGCTTTCTGAGTATGCCCCACTGGGAGGAGATCCAGGGTTAGACCAAGAACACAAAGCAGACACTATGTATAGTTTCTGGTCTGTGAATGTCTTGGGGTTGTGTAGAATGGACTGGAGAGTGTTGCTCAGGAGCGGAATGTCTGGTCTCCCCTCCAAGACCTGTTAGCCCTGTGACCTGGTCTTGGATTGCTGGAAGGATGAATGGATTGATTGACTGAAATAAAATACTTTTAAGGTATTTGTTCAAACTACTTCAAGTTAAATTAGTTTGAGAAAACAACAGCCTTTCTTTGGGATCATTCAACAGACTGCTATATAAAAGAAAATTATATAAAAACATAAAATAGATCAAAATACAATACCTGCAATAACATAAAATGCATAATTTTAACAGGTTGTGGCAGAAAGCGCAGTAGCAGCCTGGTGTTTCTGCTTTTGATGTTGCTGTACCAATTACACAGAAAAAGTTGATGCAGACGGTCTGAAGAGTCTGACAATCCTCAATTTTCTCGTCCTGTCTGAAACAGATTCTGGACTGGGGTTAAAGACACTTCAATAACCCTTTCAGATCCCCTCACTATCTTCTGCAGGGCCCCTCTTTTCCTGCCATATCGCAGCAAGAGACACTCCCAACACTCTGTCATGTTGCAATGATGCTGGCAGGGAGGTAAATGGATGTACAAAATGCAGCTGAACAAATTCCCAAACATTTATGTGGAATAATTCTCAATTTTATTCAGCAAATTTATATTTTACTTTTGTTTCTCCATTTATCTGCCTTAGCCAAACAAATGTTAATTTTCTTGATAAATAAACCCATAAGTTTTTAAAGGTTTAATTATGTCGGTCAGTCTTGTATTTCAGCTTCATTTCAACAAGACTGAACAAATCTAACTTCTGATTAAAAGGGGGGAAAAAAGCTTGGCTAACCCAGTTAAAATGAACTAGACCCACCCCATTACATAATTTACAATTAAAAATCTTCAAGATGTTCTTCCTAATTTTTTGCATTTATTCAACAGGCCAATCTGTGTGTGGAAATTAAGAAGCAACACGTGATTAAAACAAATGATTACAGTGGTGCATTTCAGTAAACAATTCAGAATAAAGTTAAAGCAAAACAGCTAGGAGTCCTGAAACATATGAAAATGAAAACATAATAGGAATCAGGAAGTTTTAACCAAACAGATTGAAAAACTGATACAAAGTCATCTATCACTAAGCTTTCAAATGTAAAACGGTCTAGTGAACCTGAGTTTCTGAGCACTGTTGCAACATGAGCAGGAATTCCCGTTCCTTCTCCCACATTGTATTGTCCTGTTGATATTGTGAGGTGGAAACTTTAGGGAGGGGAAAAAGCGGCCCATCTCTGCTGGAGCTGTGACCTTGGGTCCCTGTCAGATACAAAAGCGTCCGCGGAGGGCAGCATTCCTCAGAGCAGGTAAACAGAGCCTCCTCTAATCCCTCTGGGGGCCCTCAGTCTACCGGGGCTCAACAACCGCTTTTACAAATGTTGACATTTGCAAACATGAACAGTCTGGCTTTGCTGGAAAACAAAACTCCCAGTTTCTAAGAGAGAAGGTCTGCAAATGGCACTGGCTGGCTTGGTCCATCAAGGTGCATTTTTCTCTTCTGTGGCCGGCAGAGGAGTGCTAAGCTAAAGGGAAACTAAAAGAAACAACAATCTGACACACTTTTCCCTACAATTAGACAGGAGTTGGCTTGAGGGTCCAGGACAAACTTGTTGGAATACACGCAGTTCCAAAATGTTCAAGTCTCAATTCTCTCTTCAGATGCATATTCTTCTCAGCTCCCCTCACTATCCTCTGCAGGGACCTCTGGCCTGACATGTTGTAACTGAAGGCCTAAGCACAGATACGGGTTGTATTAAGAGTAATAATCTGGCTGACTTCCTTCAGGGTAGGCATGGGCTGGTATGCGATTCCCACAGAATGAAAAACATGATTAAGAACACCATAGTCTCAGTACTAACACCAAGATTCAAAGCATTTTATATCAGGATCCATTTCCTTTTGTTTAAACCAGCTCGCCAACTGAAATTTGAGTAGTATCACTTGGGGAGGGCACTTAACCCCAAGGTGCTTACTGATCTACACACCATATGACCTTGAGCACAATATAGTGCATGTTGCTATAGTGTCAGGCTCTTTGAGTGGTCAGTATGACCAGAAAAATTAAACAATTTAACCCATTTAGTCCCCTTTCATCTAACTGACCAGCAATGTGCAGCCTCCTTGTAAAGTGTGAAATTAAAAAATATAAACAAACTCAGCCAAAAACATGAAAAAAAAAATGCTAAGTTTATAAAACCAGTGATTAAAGCAAAAATAAAATAGTGAACCAACAGGTATAAAACAAAGACATTTACTTTTTTTAAACTCTTCCCAGTTAGTCAATAACAACACATCTGTTGCTGGCATCAAGTAGTTTATTTTCCACCTTTGCTTTTCAGTGTAAAGAAAAAAAAAATAAAAAAAAAAAATCACAATTTTATAGGAATATTTCACGAGTTCAAACGTACATTGCTGTAGATTTTCCACATTTACAGTATCAGAACAAATGGAACAATAATTTCAAACAATCATTTCACATTTGAAGTAGAGTTAAGGGTGTAAACACACAACATGATGTTTGTCAACATTTTCCATCAAAAGTCCAACATGTTGGATTTCTTTAGTCACTGTTTGATATTATGAGTCCATAGAAGCTTCCTTTAAAGAGTTTGACCAAACAGTGATTGTCAACAAGCTTGGAGGACCCTTTGGTGCAGAGCAAGCCATAAAGCGGCTTGCTTCAGAGTTACGTGTCTGCTCTGCGAGCCCAGAAGTCGTCACATAAGTGGAAACCTCCATCCACTGGTCTTACAAACAATGGTAATCCAGGCAGGCCACCCTGCTGCAATTCACTCAACAACAGAGGTGTGGAAGGAAAGATGAGAAATGGTCAAGTTTGTGTACGGTAAGTAAGTAGAAGAGCAAGGGAAAGAAGAGGTGGTAATAGAAGATCAACTGCAGCTGTTCATTCTGAGCCCAGAGACTGCAAAGCTGAAAGAAAACCTTGAGTGTCAAGCATATGAAACAGAAGCAATGTGACGTAGCAGCATCCTCAGTCCACCAAAGTGCTCCAATCAGCATTCTGTTGAAGAAAAAATGTATGGATTTATTCCAGACATTACAGACAATACCAAATGCAAAAATTATCACCCCATGTGACTACAAGAACAGCACAAGAAGTGGACCATACCAAAGGTTAGGCATGTCACAGATCATCTGACTACACACACACACACACACACACACACACACACACAAAAAGGGGCATAAACTAGATTTACAGGGATCAACAAAGTCTAAAAGTTGTTTATACAACATATCTTTCAGCAGATAACAGAATGGCTTAATAAGAGTACAGCAAAGTTGCTCAGTTTCATTCTTTTGAGGTTTAAACTTCTGGCTGTTAAAGAACATGCTGGATTCGGAAATGGAGGCAGTATTTTGCAAATCGGAGTTGAGGAAGGAAACAGAATTCTCGAGGGAACACACGCAAGTACTGCTGTTTTTGTGATGCTAATCACGCTAATGGCCAATATAACATACTATAGCCAGTTTAAAATGTCAACTTTGTAATCTGTCTTGTAATCAGCAGTGTGAAGTTGTCACTGTTTTAATTATAAATGATTATTTAACCACAACGGGAAGGCCAGATAAAGTATTTTGAATACTTAGTTTACTCTTAGAAATGAGAGCAGTCTAAAAACATCAGCGGATAAGAGATGTACAAAATCACAACATTCTAATCAGTGCAACTCTAATAATTAATCCAATCTAACTACAAGTATGCTGGACTAGAAAGAATAAAGAAATTTTTACCACATGCTAAGTCACTGGTACGGTCACTCAGGCTTAAATCACACTAACATTTGTGTCGCTGCATTTTCAAAGGGTGGGATAGATCTGGAAAAAAAATAAAAAAGGACCATTAATATGAAGATTACAGCAATTCTTCAGATCATCTGAATCCTGGGAATTAATAAAAAAAAGAACAAAAAACACATTAGTGGTTCTGAGCATTCAGCAACATCACAACTTTGACCAAAGCTGGCATAAACCTTCTGATATCAATTAACTGCTGATATAACTTCTAAATAGAAGATCAGAGGAAAAAATAAACATACCAAAACAAATGCATGAAGTCTACTGTAACTACAAGATGTGGTCTGATATAAAAGTTGCTGCTAGTTAAACAGCTCACTGCAGTATTTTGTTTATATGCAAATAACTGCATTAAATTCAAATATTCGCTTTTTGTATGCAAGTAATTCTTCATTGTAAAGTACAAAAAATTCAATGTGAATCTGTGTGTGGAATTATAAAGACATAATGTCTTATAATATTGTCACTATTAGCAGCATTGCTGATACTTGTTCCAAATCCATAGGATTTACTAAAACCTTAAGAAAAATCCACAACATAAAAACACAGGAAATATGACAGAGGTAAAGAAAAATCTCTAAAATAGCTCAACTTAAATCAAAAAGAATAAAACATGCTGAAGTCAGTTCAGACACAAAATATAACTTAAATGTGAAACCTCTTGTTTACAAGATGGAATTTTAGTAACATCTGGCTTCATCCCCTCAGTCACTAAGAAAAATCTGAGTGTAGCAACTTCATGAATGTGCAACTTCTTTTAAAGTTGATTCTTTCAAGTAAACCCAAATTAGAAAGAAAATACTGCTAAAATAGTTTGTGACACATCCAGACTGGTCAGATGTAAACAAGAACTTGTAAACAACAAGACTGTAGCTTAAGAAACAAAATAAGGATCTTAATTTGGGATGTCATCCAGATACGCAGCCAAGGGAAAGTTTTATCAAACTATCCAAGATACTCCTTCAAATTTAAAACTCCAATTTTTCTTCTATTCTTAGTTCATCTCAATTACATCCAAGTGAAATCATGTAGGCTTTGTTTTATGAGGCTGCTTATCAGGATGTCACCACAGTAAAACTTGAAGGCTAAAATGTCTAAAATTTGTTCTGACAAATTTAGTGCAAAAACTGAACAATGAGGCAGAATTTTTTGGAACTCTAGCTCTTAAATATTTAAACCTAAAAAATATTTTTAGAAATAGTTTAATCCTGAAGTAGTAAATGCTTCCATAAATATGTACGATACGGTGGTGAATACCCACACACTTACAGCTTCTGTGAAGTACAAAAGATTAAAATATAACACATATAAAGAGACATCATTATAAAGGCACCAGACACATGAACATCACACATAACCAAGCACACATCTTTGGGCTAAAGTTTGACCGGCTTCACATACCAGCATGTTTACGGTATATTGGCCATGTTTTTATTAGCAATTTTTTTGTTTTCCTTTAAACGTTCTTTTTTGTACTCATGAACAGAAATGTGTGTCCAGTCGATTCTTATTGTGACTCTAAAATAGAAACACACCACTTGTAAAAAGGATTTCTTTCTGGACAAATCAGCTCAGCCTTTACATATAAAAAAACTAACTTGTTACAACATGACCAACAAAAGGAAAGGAATAGTCAAAAGGATAAATAAAGAGTAACATGTCTGGTCTACTTATATACATGACCACTATAAGCATAATGGTTGCCCCCTCAACATTTACTATGAATAGTTTTTAAATGTAGTTGCCAACTTCTGTGCTAATTTTTGTGGAATGCATAAAAAAAACTGTAGTGGAGAAAAAAAGGGAAATGAAATGAGTTTAAATGAAAACTATGAGTCAACTGAAACGTCACAGAAAACATGTTGAGAATTTTAGGTATCTTAGATTTAAGTTATAACTTTACAAAAAGACAGAAAAGCTTGGAAAAATATAATGTCATATAAAGTAGTGGAGAAATCTGTGTAATTTCCCAAACGCTTTTAACTGAACTATTTCAGTTTGTTCAGATGAGTGTTTGTGGATTATATTAGTGGGAATTCAATTTATGCAACAAGGTTTGCAGTTAAATTTCTTTCACTTTTCTTCTAACTGAAAGTATTAGACAGTGACAATGATTTGAAATACAAGTAGACCACCCTGCTCAGTTATAAGGCACCAACCTATCAGATGACTTCAAAATCTTAGATCCTTTCCCTCGTTTAAAAAAAAGAATAAGGAATGAATCTGAGCAGTTTATCTCCCAAAACAATTCAAACAATTCTTCCCAATCTTCCAAATATAATACTTGTCGACAATAAAGAAATCAAGCCACTTTGATAATAAACTCTCTATTTTTGGTAGTCCTAAACTTTTAACAAGTACATAATCAGACAAACAAACCGCATGTTAAAAAAAAAAAAAAATTAAAAAAAAAAAAATAAAAAACAAAAAATAAAAAAAAATATATATAAAAAATCTTCCCCAATGCCTTACAGTCAACAGCTAAAAGACTGAATTACATTCAGAACGAAAAACAACAGAAATTATTTAATCTTTAAATCCAGAGAACTCTGAGGAGAACCAGAAAGGCGAAACAGTATTTACAAACTCTACAGAGTGCTTGGTATTCTGAAATCTAAACCATGTAAGGCTCTGTCAGTCCGGCTTCCGCTGCTGCTACAATACACATCCAATCAGGACATCCAGGCCCCCTCTGTGCCTGCATGCAATATTCCCACTAGATGGCGCCATTGGCCAAAAAAAACCCAACCTGAGAACAAGCTTGGGCTGAAACCAACAAAGCACCGAAAGAGATAAAATACTGCCATCTACAGAGGGAGTAAAAATGACACCACAAACTCTGCCACTTCTTCCTGCATGAAACTGAGGCATAAAATAACACAGTAAATATACCATGAATTGGTCAAAGCTGAATAATAATCAGGAGTCCTATTGTGTTTATTATAGATAACTAAATGAAGAGGGTAGCAACCATTATCCCCGTTAAAGATGTTACCATGTCCTTTTGAGATGGGGAAAAAAAAGTTCACAAACCTCAAAAGAGGATTCACTGTTTAGTGTCTCTTTAACGATAGTTTAAAACTACAGCCACAGGCAGGCAAAAAATAAACACATGCATGCACACTGCTACAGTCTTTATGTTCACTTTTCCAAGCTGGAGAAAGACGAATGATGAAATCTGCGATGAGACGATGAGCGAGTTGAAGAAATAATCCCGTACCCATGTGGAGCGGAGCTAAGCACGAGAGACTCCCACAACACCAGGAGAAAGAGACCCTTCAGTGGATCTGCTGTGCTCCTCATCCATCAGTCAGCGACACATCAATGTGGGACAAATCAATCATGTGCCTGTGTAGCAATGGTGATAATATTGTTTGAACCACTGACTGGTGAGAGACACTGTTCAGCAGTTAAAATGTGAAACTATCACATACTCTATCATGATTAGGTCAACAAAGATGAAAGGAAGGTGAGTATTGATTACCTATGGAAGCTCATTTGAAAACTTGCCGCATGCTGGGGGTTGGAAAATTTGGCAATTGCTTTTCTCTGTTGGGGCATCATTTTGAACATCTGCAGGAGACAGAGAAGGAAAGGACAAACTGAAGAGTGAGATACTCATCCAATACACAAGAGAACATGGGGGTGGTGGGGCAAACTGGGATAATTTATTCACAAACTTCCAAAACATCCCAACAGAGGGTGCTAAGAGATAACATTTAAAAACATTTCTACACTGGTGGAGGGATGAATTTCATACTCTGAACGTTTTCACATTCAAGGTTTTAAAAGTTGCTTTTTTGGACAGATAGATAAAAAGTGTGACATGCAATTGTATTTGTTGCCGTTTAGAAACTGAAATCTTTGCAAAGTAAACTCAAGCTCAGTCAAATTAGACAAAGTATTTCTATGAACATATAGTATATATAGCGCGAAGAACATTTCTGAAAGGATCCGTTTGCATAATTTTGCCAATCTATGACAAGCAAAGCAGAAAATGAATAAGAACATACTTAAACTTTAAAAAAAAAAATCCTCTCCAAATCAGAAAAGGGATTAAAACTTCAAAGATAAATAATAACTATGGCATCCAGGTGCACTCCTATTATATAAAGCTGCAACAGTATGAACAATTGTATGATTACAGTTTGCAGATTTATCATGTTGATAAGAATAGATGTCATTAAATGCTGCTATTACCAGTGATGGGCACACTTCTGCTACTGCGCTAACGCACTAACAGGAGAGCTAATTTTTCATTTAGCGCTTTGGCGTTTTTGCTAATTTTGAAAACATGTAGCACACTCAGCTTCCCTGAAACACATTTTTTTCGGATAAATTGCAAACGCTAATTTACTTGGCTGTTTTGTAAATTTTCAGTTGAATGAAGTTCAACATCTATGTTGAGGTTTTGGTTATTGACTGTTGAGAATTCTTCAAGTAGTCAGACATTTATATCCATGCTCTTATTTTGAATTTGGTGAAGACTGTTTACGCAGAAGTTCCATTTCCTCTCCTCACTTTCTCCACCCCTGATGCGGTGCAGCTAATGACGTTTATTCTGTACCCAGAATGCAATGCTGTAGAATTACAGCCTGTAGTTCTACAGTAAACAGTTTAAAATCGATTGATGTCCTTGCTTGCTTTCTGACCAAAGCCCTACTGTGGTCAATTCGGCAAAATCAGCAACAGAGTTAGCAATACTCAACAACTATAAAACCGAAACCATGAGTGAAAGGTATGTTCCAAAGAATCCGTTCCTGAAGCGCAATGGTGATATACTATGTTGTAACACGTGTTGATAACACATTGTGGGTTCCAACATGTTTGAATTTAGCACTTTAGCATTAGGTTGAGCTAAATACCATGTTGGTGTAGTGCTTCAGTGTTAGTAGAACCAATGTTTATGAATAGTGTTTTAGAGTTAGCACAACTAACTTGTGGTGGCCACCACAGGCTAATACCATTATTTTTAGTAGAAGTAATAATAGTGGTATTGCAGTTTGGTTTCATAATTTCATCTCTCTCTCTCTCTCTCTCTATCACACACACCATTTTATATATATTACATTATATCTATCAGGGACTAATTACAGTCTGCTGCCAGAGCAAACAATGTGCCCAATCTTCACACCATTATGCCGTTTGACTAATGTAGAGCACCCTGCAAGATTTTAGATACTGTCGAAGCAAGAATATTGCACAAGAAGTGCCCTACAGATCTCTGCTTTGGCACATCATCAACACATTCTGCTATTAATTAAATGTCCACTACTAGTCTGAGCCATTTGTTAAGTGCACAACTAATTAAAATACTTCAAAAATGATAAAAAGTGTTGTTCTAGCAAATAAAAACCAAATAAACTATACTGAAGTTTGTGGTTTAAACTAAATCAGGAATAGTTAGTAAAAAGGTTTTAAAAAAACTTTTCTAAAGGCGTGATGCGTTTGGATCCTACCTCTATAGGGCCGATGGACATGAGGAGGTTCTTCAGTTGAAATTCAGTTGTAGATGTGGAGAGGCCCTCGATACACACAGTAGAGTGTGGTTTCTCTGCTCCTCTCTGGCTCTGCCTGGTGGGCAGTGGATGACCCCGTCCCATCTGACTGGCCCCTCTACCTCGACCCCGGCCTGATACGACAACCTAAACCAAGCAGTGAGTATGAAAATAAAACCAAGGCTGAAAAAAATCAGAATCCTGCTTCTGTAGGAAACGTGAAGAGGTTTCTTTGCGCAAAGGTACGTTTAAAAACATCACGTGTTTTTCTCTTGTGCCTTTCAGACTTTTAACATGATTGACTCATCATATTTCTACACAGAACATAAATGTCAGAAGATGATGCCAGGCTGCATGACATATCTTCATATGATCTTGTGTGAGAGAGAGGTACGTTTCCCCTGGTGCAGAGAAAGGAGGAGGAGGGAGAGTCCCTAAAAAGAGAGGAGGTGGAGGAAATATGGTTATGAGTGTGTGTGTGTATCTGGGGGGTGAGCGAGCATAAAGGGAGAGCAGCCATGCAGGCGTAGTGGTGGCTGCCTTACACTGTCAGCATCTGCGAGTTTGGAACCAGTGACAAGAGCCTGGTGGTGACATGTGCGCAGAGAGGCCAGGGGAAATCGTGGAGCCTTGCTTGTTCTGCTGCTTTCAGCCTGTCAATACTCCTGAACCTGGCACACAGTCCTGTCCTACTGCATGATTGGTACATCTACTGAGCGCCGGCATAATGACTTTTTACAAGAGACATTTTGGCTTGGAGTTGCCATGAAACAAGAGTTTACACTGGTAATAAATACATCTCACATAAAAAGATTATTAGTGTCCTAAAACAAAAGACACAGAAAGAGAGAGAGATCTCTTTCATGACATACCCTGCTTTGCTGTGCGTCTCCCAAGCCCCCGCGGCTAGCCTGCGGTGTTCCACCTGGTCCCGCTTGCTCCTGTCCCATCATGGTCACCTTCCTCTGGATGCTCTGGTTGAGTGGAGATGCTTGCCAGGTGCCTGGCTGCTGCACTGGGCTGCTGGTTGCCTCAGGCCCCTTTCCACTCTGGATTGGAACAATGGAGAAAAACACTGACTCAGTATCCAAATTCTGCTCCTCTTTATTTGTGTGTAGCACAAACTTGCCCCAACATGAAGTATTTGGGTAACATTTAATAAAGTAAATTTGAAAAAATATGAAGTAGGTGTTCTCTGTTGGCAATCGCTTATATTGGAGTTAACTTAGGGGTATCAGAGTAAATGGTTTGAATACAAAAGGAAGCTGTACTTTTTTGAATCTTTTACAAGAGGGAAGAAATATCCCCCACTGGATGATGCAGCCAACACCATGTTCCACTATGGGAGTGGATACAGAGTGTTTAGGCTGAGAAGCTTAATTTTGGTTTGATCTGACCAGAGCAGCTTTTTCCAAACGTTTGCCGTGTCCCTGATATCATAACATGCATATAAAACAATACATATCATTTTCTTTTGACTATTACACGCCTATTTGTGTTGGTTTATCACCTAAAATACCAATAAAATATACCAAAGTATGTAGAAAAGTTCAAGCACTGTATATAATTCACTGAGGGTTGCAAAAGGATCACCACAAAAGAAACTAAATATCTGCAATCACTGGAACTGGATTTCTATCAGCCACTCTGCAGAGAATAAAGATCAACCCAACAAGGTGATGGTCTCATTATCAAATAAAGTCACAGCTCTGCTGTTGACATGCAGCGAGGAATTGAAGGTCGTCCCTTCTCCGACTCTGCAGAAAGATGTGACAGATCAATACACGGGAAGAAAAGAGCCGCTATCTCTGACCTGTCCCCAGCGGAGAGTAAATGGATTAATCCCTTCTATAGAAATCACAGCTCCTGATTGCGCCCATCAAATGCTAAGCTGCATTACACTGAAGCGACAGCAGCTCGATGTGTATCCCGTCCCGCCCCCACTTCACACGCTCCCCCATTTTCCTGAGCTTTTGTGTTTTGCCCTGCTTTTGTATTACCCCTGATGAAAATATAATTTCTCTCTTATCTCTGTGCCTAAGCTATACAAATCCAAAATCCTCAAAAGTGGCAACTTTCTTACACAGGTATTATGTTATCCCCCACACCTTCAACCAAGAAAGATTAATTACAAGGGTCTCGGATTGGCATCTTTTGTTGCCTCGCACCTGAGAGATGGGTTGATATCAAAAACAACTGAGGGATGGCAGAGAGGAAGAGGGAAGGGGAATAAGAGGAGATAACATTGTCAAGCTCTTGTTGATGACAGCAGAACAATATAGGAGGGAATCTTCTTCAAACTGCAACCTGTGAGGTTTTTCGTTTTCAGCCATTTTTCCTCTACTTCAGATCCTCCTACGTTTTTTTTTTTTTTTTTTTTTTGCAGGAAATCAGATGGCTCTGCACAGGTTTCCATTAACACAGTGACACTCTGTGAACTTCATCTGCAGCCTGTCTGCAATTTTAGCGCAGCTGCTTCATCCTCTGGGATGAGAGGCTGAAAGCGGCTTATTTCAAACAGTTTCACATCCCACTGACATGTCTCTTCAATGATGAGTATTAATGCTCAACACGCATCCCCTTTGTCATCTTTCAAAAAAAAGATTAGTGTGTAATTAGAACAAAGCAACTTAACGTACATCTTAAACTTTTTTGTATTTTGTCATCTTACAACCACACATTTCACTGTTTTTTTGAGATTTTATACCACAGACTAATAAAAAAAAAAGCGCATAATTGTGAAACAGGAGGAAAATTATGTTTTTTAAAGACTTTTTACAAATAGAAATCCAAAATGTGCATCATACATATATTTTCAACCTGCTTTACTTTGACAGCCTTCAATAAAACCCAGTGCCTTCACAAGCCACCTAATTGTTAAAGAGAATCCCTCAATAATTTATCTCCATATAAACCCGGCTGTTCTCTGAAGGCCTTAGAGGCTCGTAACAGAACATTAAGGAATAAACCGCATAATGAAGACCAAAGGACGCAGCAGACAAGTCAGGGATAAAGTTGTTGATAAATCTAAAGCTGGGTTACTTATAAAACAATACCCCAAACATTGGACATGCGGAAGAATATTCTTAGGTCTGATTAGACCAAAACTGAAATTTTGGCCCATTAACAATCTATGAGTGGCAGAAAACTATATTTTCACATCCTGAACTCATCACCTTTATGGTAAAACATGGTAGCAACTGCATCATGCTGTGGAAGCCGGTGAAATTTCATTGAACCTGCCATACTTTGTGTGAGAACCTGTCAGAGGCTGCAATAGACTTTAGACCAAGACAGATTTTCACCTTCCAGCAAGATGACATGCAACCAGAGCTACAACGGAATAGTTGTATGGATGAATGGTCCAGTCAAAGTCCAGACCTAAATCCATGGGAAGACTTTAACACTGATGTTCAAAGATGCTCTCTATGCAGTATGTTTGAGCTATTTTGCAAAGACGAACAGGCTAGAATTTCAGTCTGCAGATGCAGGAAGCCTGTAGAGAAAAGCCTCCGAAGACTTGCAGCTTTAATTGACTCAAAAGGTGGTTCTACAAAGGAATGACTCAGAGGTGCTGAATACAGATGCACACCACTTCTTTTCAGATTATTTGTAAAAAAAATAAAAAACAAAAAAATTGAAATGCCCTGTGTCTCTTCATAAATTTGCACAATGTTGTGTTGTTCAATCAAAAAAATATTCCATTGAAACAAACTTAAGTTTAGGGTTGTAACATAGCAAAATGTTTGACAAGTTCAAGGGATATCAACAGTTTTAAAATCCAGTGTATCGGGAAAGTATGAATCGGTATTCCTGAAAATCTTGTTATTCCCATTTTGCCCATCTGTCTTTAAGAGAATGTGCATCTGTCTTGAAAAGAGAATATCAACCTTTAAAAGCAGTGCTGAGGAGTCCCCAACTGTACAGATAAATGTCAAACTGCTCTTTTTTTTACTAATGGCACCAGACTGTCTGAGTTCGAAGAGGTAAAAAGTATGTAAAGACATTGAGGCTTAAATACCAGTTCCTAATGCTTAACAAAAGATACTGTTAACAGATCCAATTTTACCAAAATGACACAGACATCACTGTGTCATTCTCATAGGTTAGATATCAACTACATAACAAAACAGACAGGAAGAGGGAATCAATGGCATTTCCTTCCCCAGTTACGCAGCTTCCCTTGTGGGTAAAATCTACAGGAAAGGATCAAATAAATGTCAGACACAAAAGAAGGTGTCAAATAAAATGAAATCCTGTGCTCACCGGTCCTGAAAGTTTGACAACTCTGACTTTCTGTGGCACCTGCTGGGCTTCCACACCAGAATTTTTGACTCGCTGCATCACAGTTCTTTTAGCCCCAGGTTTAGGTCCTTGAGTGGGAGCTGGACCTGGCCTCACCGAAGCTGGGGTGTTCTTTTGAGGAACTTGAGTGCTGGGTCTGTTTACACTCTGCAAAGTGCTGTTTCTTCTTTGTTGCAGAAGTTGCTGCTGCTGCTGCTGATTCTGCTTCCACTGCTGGTTAGGACCTGAACCGGGGGTCTGCTGCTCCTGTGGGCTCCCTTTTACCATCTGCAGGCGTGACTTGACGTTTGGACGTGGGGCAGGGTTCTGAGCTGGAATGCTTGGAGGCATGGTACTGTCCTGATTAGGATTAGTTAATGTGTGATTTACTGACTGTTGGGGTCTCTGAGGAACCTGCCTTTGCTGCTGGTGTGCCTGTAGTTGCTGCAGTTTTTGTTCTTGCTGCTGCTGCTGTGGTATTGCTTGCTGTGGTACAGAGAGTTGTTTTTGTTGATTTGGTAGTGAAGGCTGAGTCTGTGTAGGAGCAGAGTCTTGGTTTTGTGTGTTTGTCTGGGCGTTAAGTCTCTCCAGCAGCTCCTTCTTCCTGACACCAGCCTGCATCTGCCGCCGCAACTCCTTCCTCTTCAGGATCTCCTCTCTCAGACGCTTCTGCTCCTCAATCTTCAGACGGTACTGTCGCGTCTCCTCGTCTTCCTCAGGGTCCTGTAGCACAAAAGGCAAAACATGATTTAACTGTAAATAGGACTGTTTTAAAAAAAATCCTACAATTATATTAATTGTGGTTAATATTAAAATCGCAATTATTTGCCACGGTTACTTAGTGAGGTTGAAACATCCTGCATTTATCAGGATTTTTTTCGCATAGCTAATTTACTTAACCTGCAGTGGCTTGATAATTATGGGAGTTTTTACATCGAGTACAGTGGAGCCATGTCTATTTGCAGATTTTTCAGTGGAATGCAATTCCAAATTATTCGTGGAAAAGCTGCCTATTCGAGCTTATCTGAAATATTCTAAAGAAAATGGAGCTTGGGAAACTGAAATCCCTCGGTACAATGCTACTTGACACGCTATAGGCTGGAGTTCACAAGGCAGCCAATCCAGGAGCGCCATTTGTTTTCCTTGCTGCTGACTGGCTGTACTATCAAGAGCAGAAATAAGAAAAACTGTGGATATTAGCTTCTGCTGTAGCGCTAAGACTATTTCCACTGTGCGTATTAATACATATTGTGGTATATTTGGTGTTTGAACTATTAAAATAGGCAGTTATAAGCTTTTGTAGAGGGGGTCTCAAGTATTGACACATTTTAGCTATTCGCGGGGGTTAGGAACCACAGCCGCCCGTGAATAGCAAAAATACGTTAATACTTGAGACCGGGAGTCCACGCTACAAAACATTTACCTTGAATTCCACAACTTAGTAAAAACGACAATGGTGAAGCTGACTTCTGAATCAGCAGCATGGTAAAGAGCAATTTCACAGTTTTTTTCTTTTGGTCGCATGAACTAACTTAGATTGGCTCTATTTCAAAATCTGTAACATTTGGACATGTCAAATGTGGAATGGATTACAGTGGACCCCAGGCATTCACAGGGGTTACCACAACCGCCCACGAATAGCTGTAATCCTCGAATACCTGAGATCCACTCTAAATACGCCTTTAACTGCTTACTTTAATTGTTCACACATCAATATACCTTAATATACATTAAAACAATGGAAACCATTTTGCCACGGAAGCTAACATTCATGGTCTTCCTTATCTCCACTCTTGGTGGCACAGTTGAATTTTCTTTACAATAGATATTTTAGATACGCTCTAGAAAAAAAAAAAACTCTAGAAAAAAAAATCCATAAATAGGAGAATTTCTTGAGAAAACTTTGGAGTCATGCTTCCCAAAAAAATCCACAAAAGGTGAATCCTGAACCACGAATAGGCGGGGATCCCCTGTATCCAACATAAGACACAGATTGTTTGAAGAACAGGTCAGTGAGTAGCTTATTTTATATTTGCCTTTTTCTGACTTCTTTCGATTAGTAACTCAAAAAACAAAATTGGAGAAAAACACAAGGTGTAATGTAACAAATCAATGACAGAGAAATTCAGTCTTTAATCTCTGATAATGAAATAAGAATAAAGTCTGAAAACACAAACATTTTTCCATAGATTAAATGTTTTTAAAAAGCTAAGTGCTTAACATTTACCTGTTAGTTATTGAAAATTATCTTTCCTTTGTCAAATAAAGCAGCAAAAACATGCATTTCATTAAGCTTGAAAGTCTTCAGTAAATAAGACTGACCAGAAGCTGCAGCAACCATTACATTCTCTTCCTGTTACCGTTTCTTTCACTCAAAGACTCTTCGTTTCTTAGTAAAAAACATGGATTTGTTGATCACATCTAAATATAAAAGTCCAAAACATTTTGGGTATGCAGTGAATTCCTTTGCTTTTTCTGCAACATAGAAGTCACATGACAAGTGGAATACTGCAAAGTCATTCTAATAATAATTTGATTAATTACGGTATTTTTGGAGGATTTTTTGCAATGCAAATCTAAACATATATTGGATTAATTCAACAGTATTAACAGTAACCTGTTCACAGCAGTTGTCTAAGCATCAGTCAAGTATTCCAAGTTAAAGGAACATTGGTTTGATTGATTAATATTTTAAAATAAATCTAAAATTTAAGGGAATGAATGACTCTATTGTAGCAAATCTGCAAGAATGATAATCTTATGCTATTTTACTGAGCAATCTAATATACAGCGTCCAATTTTAGAGAAGCTTAACAGAGGGAAAAAAAATCCTCAATTATCTGGAAAATGATCTTTTTTTTTTTTTTTTGCTCTCCCTGCAATTGGGTCTGATCCTGAATCACTGACCTGTGGTGTTGAGCTGGATGGAGGGTTTGGAGTTTCCTGTTGTTGAGTCACCACCCTGCCTGCTTCTCCAGCCTGTGGTTCAGTCTTCGCAGCTTGGCCTCTTCCTCTGCCACCGCCATACGCCGGTTGAGTGTTCTGCCCCGGACGCGTCCCCGGCGTTGTCCTGGCAACAGGCTTAATGTTGGCAGCGGGGGAGGAACTGTTCATGTTTGTGTTAGCAGGTGCTACAGGGAGCTCCCGTAGGTTGCTGTTGCGGTGCTGCATTTGCTTGGAGATGGGCGTGTTCTGAAGACATGGTAAGACACAAAGAGATTTGATTCAGGTTTTGAATCACTTTTTATCTACTTACATAATTCTGGTCTCAAATCAAATTGCGTGTTTCTAACTGAACACATAAAATGAAAATAAAGACTAATTTTGCGACACTATGACAAAACAGAAAACTGATATCAGTTTGACCAAATAATGACCTTGCATGTTGCTCTCTTACCATTCTCTGCCTGTTTGACATGTTCCTCTGTGGGGGGTTCTGAGAACGGGGATTCATATGCCTGGGGCCACCATGCCCCTGCTGCTGATGGAAAGGATTTTGACCATGATGTGTCATGGGGCGAGGCTCACTGAGATTTAGCTGTTGATGCTGCTGATGGGGCATCTCTTGCCTATGGTGGTGGTGCTGCTGCTGGTGCATGGGATGGGGTGATAAGGGGTCGTGATGTGGCAGCTGGGAGACAGGGGGGCCATGCATCAAGCCCTGCAATGGTAGCAGAATGCACATTTAAATATTTTCAGAACATTTAGAATTCTTTTTCTAGAAAAAGTTCACCCAATAATAGAATGTGAAATTGCGAAGAAATAAGAATCAGCTCTTGTCTGTTCACATAAATCTTTCTAAGCAGCCTGGAAAGTGGGCTGGTATTAGTGGCACAGCTCTTCACTGGTTCAAGTAATATCACCTCGTTCCCATGGGGTACCACAAGGATCTATTATGGGGCCTTTACAATTATCTGTATATGCTCCGTCCCCCAGGAAACATGATCAGCAAGCACGTTATTTCTTTGTCAAAGCCCAAGACATCCAGTTGTACCTCCCTCTAAAGTCTAGATTCCCTTTAACCTCATCTGTTCGATCTTAAAGCTGCAGTAAGTAACTTTTATAAAAATGTTTTTTAACATATTTGTTAAACCTGTAACTATGTCCTGACCATAGAATATGAGAGAGATAATCTGTGAACAAATTAAGCTCCTCTGCCTCCTCCCTGTGGTCCTACTGGCATCTGCAGAAATACAGCGCTACCAGTCAGAAACAACCAATCATAGCCAGGAGGAAGGTCTTAGTGCTGTCAATCATGCTCATGTACACACTGCTGACACACACCCCCCCTCCCCCTTGCTCTCTGCTGCACTACAGCTTCTTCCCCACAGCGGAGCCTGCTGTAAATGTGCAGGCTAGTAAGCATGGCCACCGATGATGGCGGATAAACAGTTTTCCTGTAACATTAGGTTGTTACTCCACCATTAACACAGCTCCAGCAAACCGGCAATCTTAAGCTTGTACACGCTGTGCGGAGGAGAGTGTTTTGTTATATTTTGTATGTGTCTAAATGAATAATATGAGAAAACATCAATTTTCTGTTTGTTCAGTCAGTATTTAATACAGCTTACACAAAAAAAATAAATAAAAAAATGTTAAAATATAATGATGTGTTTCTTTTTTTAAATTCAGCATATGAAAAAATGAGTCGTTCATCTTATGGAGAGACGAACCACCCTCTTAATACAAGAGGAAATCCAGTTTTTTAAGAAAACCGCTGGTTATCAATTAATTGTTAGTCGATAGATGAGATCAATCACCTTTAGATTAACTCATTAATCGATAACTTGCATCCCTACACTGTACACTTCATAACAGTTAATTATGAAAGATCTTTACCCAACTATTCAAATCACTGATTTCCCTGTTGATAAATATTTTAATTGCATGAACTTACAGTTTTAGTCAGTAAGTTAATTTTAGAAGCAGAATTCTTTCATACGTTTGCAGAGAAGGTTTAAAACCTGGAAATAAAGATGCTCCAGTCAGGCTTTTCCTAGTTCGAAAAAAATGTGTAACAGTTTCCGTAATTAAGACAGTCATTTTTAAATCCAACAGAAAAGAAAGAAATTACAAGATTGTCTCTATTTATTTTAAAGTACACACTGCTGACTGATGCGTTTTTAGACAGTAAACGGTTGGAGTAAATAGTTTTGATGGATTTAATTAAGAATTGACCTGCTGATTACAACCGGACAAGATCAAGATTGAAATAAACTTTATTATCCCTAAGGGGCCATTTGATTTTGGAGCTGCAGAGAACTAATGCAAAGAAAAGTACAAATACAATTGACAGAAATACAAAAGTATGACATGCATGATACAACTAGAACAAAAACATAGACTATGACAGTCTCTATTTTGGCCAATCAGATAAAATTATTAATGAGGTTGACACTAACATGGACAAAGGAACATTTGTGGCTTTTTGTATTGTGCTTTATAAATCTTTGATCAACAAGGACATGTTTAGCCTTCCTTATGACTCTAGTCCTGTAGAGATGGGGAAGGTCTACAAGACTTATCCCTTTAGTTTTGCTGCACATATTTACTACAATGCTTAGTCTGGGATTCTGTTTTAGGGTGAGGGACTCAAATCACCAAATAAAGGTAAAGGTTAAAATTGACTCAATAAAACAGGAGTTGAACATTTGCAGAAAATTTCTCAATTTCCAATAAAAATATATACAGTGGTAAGCCTTAGCACAGACTGCATCTGTATTATCCCTAAAGGATAATGGATAAAAACTGGAAGGCATCGTGTAGGCTTCTTTTAAAAATCAATTAACATTTCTTTGGTTTTTCAGACATTCATCTTCAGAAATGACACCAGCCCATAAAATCCTTCACCACAGAGTCACGATCAGAGTCCTAGTCAGCAAGCAGAGACGCCTTCATAGAGTAATTGGAAAACTTTATGATGTGTCCTTGTGTGGGGAAAATCGGCTGCTTCCAATCTCTGGCTGACAGATTGGTGAATCTCAAAACCCTGAGTTTATACTTCTGTGACAGCATAACACACAATACACGGTTTCTCATGTATATGAGCAGCTCATTTAGTCCCCCATTTAAGGCGTAGGACAGAAAATCTACATGCATTCAAGATTATTCAAATTAAGACTTTGTGGCTTTTTAAGACCTTGCTGAAACCCAAATTTCAGGATATATTTTAAGGTCCTGTCACCAAGCCTCTTCATACATTGTTGACCTTATTAATTTCTATCGAACATCGAATGCTCTCATTTAAACAAACAAACTTCTCTGTAAGTCTAGGCTAAAATCTTACCTTTTTAATTTGGCATTTCCCAGCCTGCTTATTACCCAACTACCTTTTCATTTTGCCAGTGCCTATTTAATATTTTGCTTACTGGTGTTTGATGTAAACTTAATTTTAAATTGTTAGATTTCAAATATGATACAATAAGGATTCTCTCACTAGGGGGAGCTCTAGTCTATTTCTATTGACAAAATGCACTGGCTCTTGCTAAGTGTGACTCTTTTGATAATAACTTGAAGTTTCTGGGAACATAAGAACTACTCAGAATACTTAATAGAAATTTAAAGCAGAAGTAGAGCATAAACAAGATAAACAAATGTGCACCAGACATGAAGATCACTTACTCTTCGTTGTACCTGCATCCCAAACTGAACCGGTGGAGGGGGGAACATGTTGCCCTGCTGGCCAAAAGGCTGCCGGGGGCTCATGAAAGGCCGGGGCTGGTTTGGGGGACCACCTTGTTGATTCAAGTTCGCCATCCCCTGGTGACCTTGGTGGGGAGGGAGGTTGGGTCTAGGGGGTTCTCTCTGAAACAGTCCTAACGGGCCCTGGCCCGGCTGGTTGAAGGGCGGTCCGGGAGGGCCGAAGCCCATGTGGCCCTGGCCAGGCAGCTGCTGCTGCTGGTGGTGGAGGTTGTTACCGCTGTTCATCAAAGAGCTGGGCCCCGGGTGATCAAACATGTGCTGCCCTGGAAACCGTGAGTCTCCACATTCTGTGCCCACACAGGGAAGACAACATAACAACACAACTCAGTTTTATTTCTCCTAAAGAAGGAATTTCAGTTTTTTTAGCATGAAAAACAACAGACAACTCTATTAGGGTGAAGGGGTAAACAAGAACATAGGCTATCAATTTTACATTAACGAAGGGTATGAAAAATCATAAATATGTATGTTTAAAGCTATTTCCAAGGTTCATTCACATGTATATACATACATGCATTTAACATGAGATCTGCTAATACAGCAGCAGCAGAGAGTTGGCAGCATACCCTCTAGGTATAGCGCTAGAGGAGATGAAGAGTGTTCAATATGTTCTGAAAGCTTTGTAACACTCATCAAGGCTAGACGTTGATACTCACCTCCCATAAAGAGAGGCTCCCTGTCCTGGGGGCCCTGAGGTGGCTGGTTCCTTAAGGGCTCCATGTGATGAGGCGGTCGCTGGGGTGGACCAAAATTACCCGGCATGTGCTGCTGGAAGTCTCCCAGGCCCTAGAAAAAAAACACCACAAAACTCATGAATCATTTCCCAATCTGGAAACTCACTAATTGAAAAACAAATCTAACTAATAAAGGGAATTTGTGGAGAATTGCACAGGGCAGGGAGAGTGTGAGTAATTGAAGTTCTGGGGTCTTTAAACAGATGTAAAATCTTTAGTTGTTAACATCAATATGCATGCCAATATCAAAGGAACCCTTCAGCATGAATTCCTGAGCAAACCTGCATTAATATTTCTTGGAGCTTTATCGATATAAATGAAGAGCCAGTCTCTAACAAGGAAAGGTTGTTTCGGGGGGAATAGGTGGCCTCATCTTTGTTTCAACCACTTCGTCTGGTCGACAGCTTTCTACTCATTGCACACACTCCACACCCAATCAATTTAACCAAGAAAACCAGATAACAACTATTTAATCCCTCCTTGGAATTTGAATCCCACCTCATAACTGTCTCCTTTATTCTTTAAACATCCATCTCTGTTGAAAAATTAACCTCCTATTCAACACGTGACACTTCCACAAATGGGCTGCTTGCCTTCTCCAAGTCTATTGTAAATTACTTAAGATGCTATCAAGGCCTAATCCATCTTTATTCCACCGCTCTATGGAGGTATTTAGAGAGAAGAGGTGTTAAACAGCAAGGCCAGAGTCCCCAAAACTTGCTTAACATAAAGTTAATCAAAGGGGCTTACGAAGACAGGGGATCACAATGGGGGCACAATCATACTATTCTAAAAGGTCAGACAGACGGGTTTGCACAATGAGGACTCCGGTGTCCATATAATACCTCTCAAATACCACAGCTCATCCTCTCACTTCTAATCCTTGATAAAACAGTGTCTGGAAAGCTCAATATTTGAGTGAAGCTAGTACGGCTCCAAGCTAAGAAGGTGTAATATAGGCAATAATATTAGAGGAAGGCCAAATGTTAAAGCACCCGACAAATAATGAACATTCGATTTTAACAATATGTTTTTTAGAGAATGTATATTGATTTCTTAGCCAGAGCAAATAGTGAAGTTAATTGATATTTAAAGATTTGAATACTATGATAATACATTTGCATTGCCATTTTGTCCCCTCCTACTTCAATTTTGTACATGTAAACCAAAATTTCATAGCCAGGTACTTTAACCTTTGACTACTGGTTTGTTTCTTGTTAGAGCCAAGAATTTTAAGGAATTATGGCGATAACATGATCATTCAAAAATGCTCAAATGTCATGTGTACTTTAATTTAGTTGTATTTTATCATCTGACAGCTTTGTATTACACTTCATTTCCATTTATTTTAATTCCAATCCCCATTTGGGCCAACTGACAGTTAAAAAAATGTAACAGATAATGACCCACAATTGAGCCAAAATAACTAAGTGACCTCCTGCTAGTAGATGCTATTTATTAGAATCATATAATCAAATTTCCTTACAGCATAATCAAGTAAATCACTTTAAAGTGGTAAAAGTCCCACAATGGACCAACAACTCTTATGAAATAAAAATTGGGGGGAAAAAAAAAAAAAGAGAATATGGGCAGGATGGATAAAGAATCCTTATTTTTTTGTTTTCCCAAACAGAGAGAAAGTGCCTATTTACAGAAAATCTGTAATTACTGTGAAATAATCATATCCATATATTGCAGATCTGTGCTCATCTCAAGCTAGGGCGATGCCAAAAAAAAGCTTTGAAACTGCTCATTTTTTGTGCTCTCACAGGCAGAATAAAGGTTTCATAAATGTCACACTACAGATAATCCCTAAATGATTCCTACCCCTGGGAGACTTAGATTTAAAATGATTTTCATTAACCCAAAAAGTTTGTTTCCAATATGAAAACAACAAAAAACAGATATCAATCAAGAAAAAAAAAACAAACAAACAAAAAAAAAAGTGTCTGCTTTCATTTTGGCATGTTGAAAATTATTTAAAATCTTTTTCATAAGCAAAGGAAAAGCCTTTCCTGGTTATACAGCAATCAAAGCCTTATTATAATTGCTTCACAGCTTTTTGCATCTTTGGTGATAAGCTCCAAAACTTTGAGGCTGGTAGGCCTCGTTTCCATCACCCTAATCTTTAGCTTCCTCCACAGATTCTCTATCAGATTCAAGTTAGGTCTTGTCTTGGTCTTTGTAAGATGCTAACTTTACTATGGTTAGCGGCTAACTGCTAGCCAGCATTCTCATCTTGCCTGCAGTTTATTTACTGTCATTTTGTCACTTTTTATTTCTACCGAGTACCCAAAATGCTGCCAAGCCAACAATTTTGAAGTGGAGGCTGACTTCATAAAATAAACAGTCCAACAACACCAGAACTACTTCTTTTCTGTGTGTCTAACTTAAAGCACCTAACTCGAGGACTCAAAAAAATGTCTTGGATTAACTCCACCTGACAAATACATGTTGATAGCATCTAGATAGTAATTCGCAAAACAGACTTTAATTTGAGATTAATTGTGGCATTGTCATGCCAAAGACCCACACTGATTGTTTTTGACAGTTTTTTTTATTTAAATAGTTCAAAAGGAACTTATTGCAGATACATATTGAGCTTATCTACAAAGTTTGTTTGTATAGCTACCTGTAGGGTCCTTAAAAAGTGATTTAACATGTTTTGTCTTTCTGAATAAGTGATGGATCAGTCTGTTTTTATTGTTGTAGAAAAGTGCTGTTCCTGTTTCAGCATTCTTTGCTTTGAATAAAACACAATCCAAACAACAAAAACTAGTAAACCTATTTTAACAACCACAGAAGTGACTATAAGAGGGGGTGAATGAGGAATTTATCCTCTTCTAAATCAGGGCTCAGCTTCAACTGGCTAACTAACTCAATGTAAACATTATGATGCATAAGTGTTTGTAAAATGGCAATTTTAGAGGGTGTGATGTGGAGTTGATTAAGATGTCAGATATCAAAGATAGACTTGGTACCAGCTAGATTACACTGCTCCACTCCTAACTGGCAGGATCCTGATGACTACCTACTATAGGTAAGATACTGATTCCACAACTAATCAGAAAGAGTTTCAACTATCCTTTTAAAATTCCACAAAGCGTCTCAGCGTATTCCATCATTCTAATATTAGTTTAAGAATCACCGTTGCACAGAGCTCCCATTTACTTTTGTAGATGCTAAATGTATTTCAAATGGTAACTAATAAACAGCAGGGTAGCAAGAAGATGAACTGGCTAGCTCTGTTTTCTGGCTCAGTACAGACGCTGTTGCAACATTAATTCTTCCTCACACACCTCATTAACAACTCCTTAACAGCCACCAGCATCAGTAGACACCATCAAAAGATGGTTGTTTATAGATGGCAGTAAGCCAAGCTCCGTTATCCAGCAGATTATTATGTAGAAATATAAGGATTTCCATAATGTAGAAGTGTTTTCAAAACTAAGCAAATAAATCTCAAATAAACAGCCAATCCATCGAAATCTTTTAACAAAATGCCCCTTTAAACCTTTTTTCCCCTCCATATGCTGATTCTTAGATCAATCGATCATCAGAAGTTTGAGTTTAGTGGATTAAAACCATGTAGAAAATTTTTTTCCTAACAATGACTTTAATTGGTGTTAAGATTAATATTTCAAAACCTGTCTCCACCAGCAAAGATTTAATGCATTAATACTGGAGGCTATGACCCCCCCATTAGTCCAGCCTTTAAACAATTAAATTTGATGGGATGATAATGTATGATAATCACGAGTAATCACATGTCCACTGATAAATGGAAAGTTGCCGGCTGGTGTGTCACCTGCATCTCAAATTGTGTCCTTGGCAACGCCAGGCTAAATGTGACTGACAGCTGGGGAATCAAACATTGTGCTGTTTATCTGCTAACTTGTCTGAATTCTCTTCCCAATACATCTTCTACTCTGATAAGAGCCAAAACTGTTTTTCAGCAACTCTGCTGTCAATATCCAACATGATGTTAGACATCTGGGAACAGCAGCATCATCATTCTGACACTGAAGGTCGAGAAAGAGCTAAATAAAAATACAGCTTTTCATTAAGAGCGTCTCCAGAGATACAGCCAGGCTCATTTGTACATGCACGTGAAGGCAATTGGTTGTAGTCATTTTCTGATTGCTAATTTGCATAAATCCATATAAAATGCAATTTCCAGAAATATGTCAGTCAGTAGCAGCACCACCTGATGCCTGGGCATCATTATCTAAAAGGATGGTGTGACTTAGGGCACTTCGGGTGACTTTATGGCAGCCAGGCTTCCTCAATGCAATAATGACTTGAAAGATATTTTTGTCAGCTTTTGGGAGGGTTTCTTTGTGACTCAAATTGGAGACCTTTTCTTCCAGGAAATCACTCATGCCAGATACATTTGTATGACTTGAAATTCCACCTAAGAATATAAGATGGGGTTAAAAAAAAAAAGAAAAAAAAAAAAGCATCAGTCCACCACCATGTTTCACTGGCTCAGACATCATTCAGAAAACCTTTCTGCGTTTTTAGGACACAAACTTGCAGAGAGTGATTTTTTTTTTTTTTACCAGGAGTACATCCCATATTCACAATTCCATTATGTGCCAAGCTGGCTTGTCTGAGCTCCAGACCATCCATGAAGAGCTGTTAAGTAATTCCCGTCACTGCAGGCCATGCCTCCAAAATTCTTCAGCCTGAAGCTCCTATCATGCATTTCCAGTCATGCACCCAGGCTCATATCTGTGTTTACGGATTTGCTTTAACAGTATTTGGCCAGTGCAAACGGTCTAATTGAAGTAATGATATTTCCTCGAACATAAAGGGACATCGACCGTGTGGCGAGTGAAAGAAAGTGAAGCAAATGGAAGGTGAAGGAGCAGCTGCTACTTACAGGAAACCTCTGAGGACCCACAGCAGGTCTGGACTGGCTCTGAGCAGGAGGCATCAAGGGCACTGCAATGAGAAGAGAGGGGCAGAAACAGGGAGCAAAAGGAGGGGGAGGGGTGGAAGATGAAAATGAGAGGCAATAGGCAGAGAGAGGGGATGATTGTAGAGAGGAAGAGATATCTCTATGCTAAGGGCTCTTAGGCAAAAATATTATATTTCAAAATAAAAATTTACACAGCTAGGTACGGAGCAGGGAGCTCAAGGCAATATTACAAACGTAAGAATAACTTACAAAAAAGTAAAGAAGATTTGCAATTTCATAACATTTGGCATCATATAATTCAATCAGCTCAATTTTGATGCAGCTGCCTTTCTGAATAACAAAACAAAGCTTTGGAGATGGAATGTAAAAACCTTAATCAGAGCTTTTCCACTTAATTGTGTGTAAATACATACTACAGATGCATAAATACATGAACTAATGCTCAGTAATATCATTCTGCATATCTCATAATGTCTTTTAAGGGTTTCTAAAATATTTAATTTCAAACTTCAGTATTTTTAAGACTCCATTTTCAAGATTTTTTCTATATTTCCCATCAACTCTGACCAGCTTCCCTGTCTCTTATGAAGAAAAACATCCCCACAGCATAATTCTGCTATTATCATGTTTCATGATGGAGATGGTGCATTTAGGGCTACAGGCAATATTGGTTTTCTGCCACACAAAGTGTTCTGCATGTGGCTCAAAAGTTCAATTTCTCTCTCATCCGACTAAAACGCCTTCTGTGTACTGTGTTCCCCGTATAGCTTATGACAAAACGCAAACGGGGTTTCTTATGGCTTTATTCTTGCCACTCCTCCATAAAGACCTCATGTTCTGTCAACAGATTCTCCCTCCTGAGCTGTCGATCTATGAAGCTCCTCCAGAGGGCCTTCTCTCATTAATGCTCTCCTTGTGAGTTGAGGTGGACAGCCAGGTCTTAGTGGGTTTTCAGTTGTGCCATACAGGCCTGTCACGATAAATTTTACTGGGCTATCAATTGTCCCAGAAATATTGCGAAAATTATAATATTGTCATTTTGAGACAATTGTTAACTAATAGTGATAAACAATATTGTCATTTTGAGACCATTAACTAATAGCATAAAAATGGCATAATAATGCAAGTGCACCCTCTCAAAGATCAATAAACTAATTTCTAAAGAACATTTAACACTGGAACTGGAAGACATTTTAAATATTCAAAATAAACAAACCAAAAACAAATAAAATGGATTATGAAGTCTCTGTAAACAAACTTGCCCTTCAAAATGTGTTAATCATTAGGAGACAGGGAAAACAGGCAATACTTCCAGTTAGGACTTTTGTGAAAAAAAAGTGTAAACTTACTACTGTGTACTGGGTCTCAAATGTCTGCAGCATTTTTCGAAATCCTGGCTTTTCAATGAGATTAAAGGGCAGCATCTCTTTAGCGATTAAGATCACTGCTGTTTTAGTGCACACCATCTTGCACTGGTGCGCACCATCTTTTTTGTATTTTGTTTGTCAATTAAACATCCCAGTGATTGTCGACTGTCAGTAAGATGGAGACAATTGACTGTAGTCCCCCTCCCCCCTCCCAAGCTTGGAAGCCTGCATCAGATGATTATTTTTAGATGCAAATACATGTTTGTTGTATTGCTGTGTTTCGTTGCTGCTTTTCGCACAGGTTAAGTGGTTCACCACAATCATTCGGTGTGACTTCAAAGTGCTCCAAGACTATAGCTGTCACGTTTGGCTTTTAAACCAGGGTTTCCCTGGCTTGCTCCTCCTCACAGGGGTTTCATGCTACACTGTCGTACGACACCATGAGCCTGGCAAGTAACTGGTATAAGAGTTTAGTCCTCCTTATGGGCTCAACACATTGGAAGCGAGATCACCCCTTCTCTCTTCATGTCCTGTGTAACCTGCGTGGTGAGGCGATTTACCCTCCTCCAGTCAAGTGACTGGTGAAATTCGTGCATGTGAAATTTCGAGCTTGTACACGTAGACGTGCACACGCGGGCTAGTGACGCGACACAAGAAACTGAAATATGTTAAACTTTTGTCGCTGCCGTCGCTATCGCGTCCTGAGTGTTGGGATCACCCTGAGTGATGGAAAACTAACGCTTTTAGCTGCCGTTTGTCAAGCCCTTTACTTTAACGACATGAGAAGGGGAGGAGTCAGTCGATGCATCGGAGACTATCATCCAGTCTCTTAGGTAGAAAGAGAGACACGGCGAAAGACAAACAAGCATACAACTGGAAATTACTGAGCTTATTTTATTTATCATGCGATTAATTGATTTACTGCTTATCACGACAGGCCTAGTGCCGGATTCTTTAAATTTTCAGATTAAGGATTACAAAGTGCTCCCTGAAACGCTCAAAGCTTAGGATGTTCTCTAATAAACCTCTGAAGCCGTCACAGAACAGCTCCAGTTATACCGAGATCAACTTACACACAGGTCAAATCCATTCACAGTTTGGATAACTTCTGTTTTGGTGGTACTGAGATCACAAAATGTGGAAAAGTTTTATGTATATGAATACTTTTCCAATGCATTAAGAAATATTTTACTCATCTGATAAAGTAATAACTACTAGAATAATATTTCTTTCTTCAGTAATAAAAAAAGGGCAACAAACTCAAGTAATTAAACAAATATAAGAAACTAAGGCAACTGATTTCAAAATAAGTGAATTTCAAGGCACACTGGAATTAATGGGCTAACGTACCTTGTACAGGGGACTGTGCAGGTCCTCGGAAGTGGGGGTTAATGTGGATGTTTTTGGGCTGTGGGGGCTGTTGCTGGTGATGCTGAGGGAAACTAGGCGGTGGGGAACTCATCATTCGAGGTGGTGGTTGTTCCATCTGGGGTCGTAGTGGTGGAGAGCGGTGAGCCATGTGAGAGGGGATCAGCGGCTGAAGAGACTGCTGGGGAATGGGGCGGCTGTGCTCCTGGAAGGGAGGTAGTCCTCTTGGACGTGAAGGGTGGTGCTGATGGGACTGCAGATGCTGTTGATGTGGGGAAGGCATTCTGGACGACGGCTGTTAATTGGAAAAAGTAAGAAAACAAAACAAGCTCTCAAAACAGCGCTCCCTTTAAGAATGACACCATTTTGGTCCATTTATAACATGAAGTGTACCTGTTAGTAAATAGAATTTTAACCTAAAGAGTACTTATACCCTAGTCCATACTCTCAAAGTGAGATAAAGTGAACATGATTCACAAACATGAACAGTTGTACCTACAAGTAAAAGAATATGCAAACCAACTGATAAATGTGTGTGGGAGGGGTGGGGGGGGATCACAGTACTGCTCAGTGGTGTTTCAAATTGATCTTTGTTTGATAATTGGTCAAGCAAACAAACAAACATGCCACGGACCAAATTAGTCAAATGGTAAAAACCTGACAATTACAGTATGTCACAAAAAGCACGACCTCATTAATTTCAGTCAAAATGTTTGTGGTGCTGGAATGTCATCCATGTGCCATTAATTTTTCATTCCCTCTGTTGGTGCTGTGCGTGGAATTTTACAGCTTATCGTCATTAATTAATATAACCTAAAAAAATGCAGTGCTGGAGTTTAAATGTCATGCAGCCTTGAGAACTACTTTAACCTTAGGGGTTCTCTCTTTAGCTCGGTTTGTTTTGTTACCTGTAGCCTTGAGCTAAAGTTTGAAGAACCACCACAGATCTATACGGCTTTTGTTTAAAAATTTATTTAAACATTATTAATTTCAGTTTGGTTTATGTGTACTACTTTCATGAGGCATCGTTGCAGCATATCAAGCAGCTCAGGTTACAACAAAAAGCCTAACATCAACAGTTCAGATTTTTCTTTTAGTTTCTATACTATCTTAAATTCATACAGTATAACAATCAGATGCGTTATTTATATAAAACATGTTTTCTTGTTTTGCCCAAATACCTTCAAATAAGCCAAACCAAAATTAAAAAACACCCTAAAACTGGAGATATGTTCTGACGATTAAAAAATGCCCACATATCTTATCCTGTGAAGCCATATATTGTCTATTTCTACCATAAGAAAGCCAAAAAAAAAAAAAAAAAAAAAAAAAAAAAAAAAAAAAAAAAAAAATCCAGTTTGCCACAAGCTATTTAGGTCAATCAGCAAACATGGAAGAAGGTGATCTGGTCAGATGAGAGCAAATTAGATCTTTTTTGTTTACATCCAAAGCTAACACTGCACATCATACTGAAAAGACCATCCCCACTGTAAAACATGGTGGTGGAAGCATCATGCTGCAGAGATGCTTTCCTTCAGCAGGAACAGGGAAACTGGTTAGAGTGGATGGGAAGATGGACCTAAAAACAAGGTGTCAGTGATAAATAAGCCCTTCTTTCTTCCCAGAAACTAACAAATAAAGGCCACTAATGTCACAAAACCTTTAAAACAATTTAAAAAAAAAATTCTATTAACTTTACCAACCGACATAAATGAGAAAACGACCAATTTTTTTTTAGTACTTGAGAGAAAACTACAAACCTTCTCACTCAACCACCAGTTGGGTCCCTTGAGACAATGCATTATATTATTTATTGTTACTATTTACTAACTTCACAATAAAAGCATTATGTTTTTTGGTTGTGCCAACCTAACATCTGACCACAAATAATTACTGGACAAAAGTTATTCAGTTATCCCAACGCTTTAAAACTATTCATATCTGTAAAGTTTGGTTTATCTCAAAGCTTTCAAACAAAACCTCATGTCTTGTTATTTTACTGTTTATTACCACTAAAGTACAATTTTCATTATTCATAATAGTGTATCAATTTTTTGTGTACATCAATATAGAGGTTAGAGTTGTCAAAACATAAAATATTTTGTATTATTTGAATGTGCAAATACTGGATTTAACCTAAACAGATTTTGTAGAAAATAGTCATAAATTTCATGAATTGATTAAATAGAATAAAAATGAAATAATGCACTCTGACAAAATAACATGCATGTAATGTCAACGACCCTAAAAGAGACTTTAACTTGCAGTTTTAAGTGCAAAAATACAGTTCTAGCAAAACTGACTCAGGGGGATTGAATACAAAACACTCTTCCATTTTGAAAACAAAGTATCATTTTCAATCCACTTCAAAACTATACCCTACTTTGTTTTGGTTTATCACATTAAATTCCTATAAAATACGTTAACTATTGTAAGTGGGTAACAGTGGTTTCAAAGTTCAAGAGGTATAAGTACTTTCACTATACACTTCGTGCACTTAAAAAATCCAGTTGGCCCATTTAAAAGGGATTTGGGCAGATGAGTACACCAGTTTACCTGTATGCTCATGTTTCCCATCAGGGGCAGCATTTGGTCATGCATTTTTCTTCTTTGTCCTCCTCTAAAATCTCCCATTCCAAAGCCAGAGAAACCTCCTCTTCCTCTGCCTCCTCGCCCCCCTCCTCCTATTCCTGCTCCTCTGCCTCGACCTCCGTGACGGTTTTGTCTCTTCTGCCGATCCTGTTCCTCAAACTCCATCAAATCTTTCTTGGCCTTGTCTGAAAGCTCTGGAGACATGCGGAAACATAATATTCAAGCATTACTCTTTCAAGGAATAAAGGATAAATTATCCATAAAAATACTAAAGAAAACAAACAAAAAAACCCAGTATACCTAGAGTTTCAGGAATGCTCCTTCTTTTACTGCCAGCATCCGCCAGCCGCACAACAGGGCCTTCCTTCCTCTCAGATTTAAATCGTATTCGGCCAGATTCTTCGCCTTCTTCATCCTCTTCATCGGATTCCTCCTGTGTTTCTTCTTCAGGAAGAGTCTTATTTTCACCCTGGAGACAGAGCACAACATTAAAATCTTAAATACTGGGGGGGAGGGGGTGCGTGATGGAGAGGTAGAACGGCTGTCGCCGTCTGGGGTTCGATTCCTGAATCTGGGACCTTTGCTGCATTGTCTTCCCCCCCTTGTCTCCCAACCCGTTTACTGCTGATCTGCAGCAAATAAAGGCCACTAGGGCCAGAAAAACCCTTAAAAAAAAAAAAAAAAATCACAAGTACAGCACCTGAAATTTCCCTGGCTATCTTTGCTGTAATTCGCTTCAGAGTAACTGTGCTTTATTTCATCCAAGTTTTTAGTGCACCAAATTTTATCCTAAAAATGATCACGACTTCTACTGAAGAGGGTTGCATTTACCAAAAAACTGGAAAATTTCATGCACATACTTTAGCAGAGATCTTCAACCTGAAGCTCCAGAGCTCCACAAGGCTGTTTACGCCTGCCAAAGAAGCTACAGTGAAAACTTTAGCTAAAAATGATACAAAACCATCCAGAGATAGCCCAATCAATTTGCTGATTGGTGATAGATCTGTCAAATACTGAAAAATTTCATTTGTTTCCACTAAATACATAATTTCAAAGAATTCACAGCGTTTTTGGTTTAAAAAAGGATCAACCAACAGCCTGAGCTTTGATGAACTTTGAGGATCATAAAAACAGAAAAAGGTTAAGCAAATGTGTTTTGTTGCATAAATAGGTGCAATCCAGTAATTCTGTCATTGTTTCATTCAAACCTATTACTTCTTTCAAAGAACCTGCAGCACGTTTTCTATTTTATATGTTGTAGCCCCTAAAAACAAACAAACCAAAAATTATAATTAGTTAAAATCAGTACCAGCAGGTTAGCTCTTGGAGAAAAAACAGAAATGGATGTTGACTCGAAAAAGATCATCGGCCTGTGCATCTCTCGAAATGACGAATGTTTTAAAGGGTTTCTGCAAGCTTCAGTAAGTTTAATTTCAGACTTTAAGACTAACATTGGTGTTTTTCAGTTCTGGCATATGACTTGAGTGCTTTTACTCTGAGGTTATTTTACTTCAACGCCTTTCTATAGTTTATTGTAAGCTTCACAACAATTATTGATGAAAGGATTTTAGTTACTGAAATCCTGCTTTCAAGGAAAACATCCTTTAATTTACCCTTTTATTATGATGAAGAAGCTGATAGTGAATAACAATGTTTTGATTTAAAATGTCTAAACATACAATTTTAGGACAGTAAGCAAGTTTAAAAAGCAGGATTCTTTTGGTAGAAAAGCTGAATGTCACGGAATACATTTTTTGACTGGAGATGTTTCCCTACATGACGGGGCTTGCAGTTTTGTCAGCATAATCGTAGTTTCTTATTTAGAGCATCAAATATTGGAAAAAAATTTAAGATGCCAGCGCATTTCTCCAAAAAGATGTACACAAATTTGATGGGAAAAGCAGTGAATGAATGAATAACCAAGTTGAGGAAACAACTAAATGTAATTATACCAAGCATGGAAAATTTGACCAAATTTATGACCTTTCACGGTCTAAAATAAAGATCACAAAACTCAACTGTTATTATGACTTTATATAAACCACTTTATACATAAATAAATAAATAAATAAAACAGTTAAAGCAGTTCGATCTAATTTCAAGTAATCTCTACTTTGACTTTACACAACAGAATGACAACAATGTTATTGGTCAAAGAAAAAAGCAAAAGCAACTAAAAAACAAAATTTAACTTGTAGTTTCAAAATTTTTACCATTAAACAACATTTTACATAAACAGAATTTAAAAATTTTAACAAGCTTTCTTATTTCTAGGGGTCAAGTTAGCTTTATTTTGCAGGAGTGTGGGCAAAAACAACCTCTTGGATTATGAAGGTTGCTCATTTCTGACTTTGTGCATTCCTCTTTTGTTCACTTTCTTCTTTAACAACTACAGTAAAATTGTAAATTTTTCAAATAAATTTGTTCAAAAGAAATTATGGCAAAAATAAAAATGTTATAAAAAAAGAGCTGTCTGTGTTATGTAGTGTTAGGTTTTAGATTTCAGCAGAAATGAGAACACACAGTCAAGACCTACCTCCTCCGTTTCATAGATAGGAGGTTCCTCTGTACCGTCTTCTTCTTGTTGCTCTTCTCCTCCTCCCTCCTCAGCGTCTTCCACCTGGGTAGTTTCCAATTCATCACCATTGGATCTTTGAAATTCCTCATTCTTAAAGGGTAATAGGGTAATACACAAAGTAAGTGTCAGGTCTCTGATAATTAACAATGCACCACAGTATTTTAGAAATTCTTGGTAAATAAATTACATCCTTGTGTTGTTAAAAAGCAAACTAGCAAGAATGATCTAACAGGCAAATAAATAAAAGCAAAAGAGGTCAGTGAGTTAATAAAAATACAGGTTTGTTGAATTAATGTATGATTTGCATTTTGGATATATGAAATTTGAACATCAACAGAGACAAAAAAAAAAAACAACAAAAAAAAAAAAAAACAGAGAATGGAGACCAAAATGTTATGGTGAGGATTTGGAAGGCACCAGGGAGCCCCACCCCTTTCCAAAGGCAAATTACCATAACAGTGGGAGCAAGGCTTCATTACTATTCCTGACAGCATTTGAAATTCAATGAGATGTAAATGTTTGACATGATATACAGAAATGCAGGCACAGATAAAAACACTCCTCCCTGCTTCAGTGATGGTGAAAATATCATTGACTGACTCCTCACAAATCACTCTGTTATTGGCTGAACTGTAAGTTCACGATGCCGTAGCGAAGCAGGCAAGACATTCCAGGATGACAAATCATTTTTTTCTCTTTCTTTGTTTTCATAACTTTTTCATTTGACTTCTGATTCGTTGCAATTTATTATTATAAATTCAAAATAAGTCTGCTGTAGAGGAAAAATCTACAAGCCGTACGCCTACTAACAGAGCTAGTAAAGCGATTCAGAATAACAAGCATTAGCTAGTAAATAAGGTCAGATTGCAGGTCACACAACAGTGTTTCTCTGTTGTACCCCATTAACCTGCCAACTGGAACACACATAAATGCAAAACATAAAAACAAACTTGCAGAAAAGCAAACAAATGGACAGACTCTCCCAAGGGAAGAGAACATCTTAATCATATAAACCATCCCACGTAATCCTCAATGAAACCAGGGTGAGCAAAATGTCAAGGCCAAGCAGTTTAGTGACCTTGTAAATAGCAAATACGCATCTATACCCACACACATCCCCCATAGATTTAAACTAGACAGCCACTTTGGCTAAGAAGGTCAACATCTTATCTTTGTTTTGAATGGGGAGGTAGGCTAATATATCTCTGTCAGGTGCCAAACACGATCACAACACGGTAAATGGAGCATAACAGACATTTGCACATGGATCTGGCCTTATCTTTGATCCTCTTAGTCTGGCTAAAGAGGAAAGGGAAACGAATAAAAGAGAAACTAACATCAATCATTAGAAAACTGTATGGAGTGTCCTCAGGAAGGTCAATAATCTTTTCACCTGTGTGAGACTTTATCAGATCTAGTGTAAAAGCCAGAGGGAGGAAAAAAGCCTCCCACATTAACCTCCGGCGATTGGCAGCACATCTCCCCGACACAAAGAGGCTTCTCGCTGCTCTAAAGATACAGGGCCCAAGGTCACAATGGCAGCGGGATTCGAAGGCGACAGCGGAGCATTACCTCACGCCAAACAAGCCGTCAACAAAACTTTGTCAGCAAGATGGAGAAATTTGCTGGCAGGAGGCGATAATGATTTTAATCGTCCTCTACCCCAAAACGCAGACAGATGCCTCCTTCTCCTGAATAGATTTTTTTTCATCCCAACTTGTCCCGAGACGAGACATTATCTCTGGGACACAATAGAGGTGAGGAGAAAAGGTGATTGGGAGAACTTGCAGGTGTGATTGTGTGTGTGCAAACCTTTGCATGGCGGCAATAAGCAAATGTGAGAACTCACTTGAAATTCACCATCGATGGGCTCGTTTATTTCGATGTCTAGCACTTCATACTGGTAGCCATCGTCGCCCTCAGCTGGCTCTCCGGCGTAATCAGTTTGGTTCTCAGACATCTCTGTGTTGTCCTCCTGGTTGTAGTCTTCTGCATACGCCTCTTCCTCCTCCTGACGGTACTCCTCCTCCTCCTCGCAGCCCTCTGCACCCAGGTTCACGACATCATCTGTGTAGTCTCCTTCCTGCAAGTTGTCCTGCTGGTCATAGGAAGTGCCCAAGCTGTATGTAGCATCCTGTCCACTGAGAGAGAGAAAAAAAAACATTAGAGTTGCTGTGACTAGTCGTAATAGTTAATGACCTCAACTGTAATAATTTGTCAGCATTAATATTTTTAGTGAACATATTATGTCATGAATTTACATTTTTTAAAATTAAAAATTTCAACACAAATACACCCCACATCTCTTTATATGAAGAGAAACCGCTGGCTGCAGTCTGCCAGCATGGAGAGTTTAGTACTTTGTACTTTATTACATCTTTGTTTACTTTGTGAGATAAAGAAATAAATTACAATAAAAAAGCTTTTGATATCTGGAAGGATATCAGGTGTTTAAATTGGATGATGCATCAAGAAATTAGCCAATTAGATTAATAAAAAAGACAAAAGAGGCAGGCCTATTAAACATTTCAGAAACCACTGTGAAGTGTGAGAGAAACAGAAGCAAGCACTGATGCTGAACCTGAGCTAAAAAAAAAAACAAAAAACAAAAAAAAAAACATTATTTTGTAGAAATTTACCTCATGTTCAGATCTTCGTCATCACTTTGAAGAAGGTCATCATTCAACTCTTCATCCGACACTTCTGAAGGATTCTGAAACAAAGTTCAAAATAAAAATTATTCTGTGTTAAAATTTTACCTCCTATGCCTATTCTTTTTGGAGTGTGTCTGTGTGTGTGTTAAAGGCATTGGGGGCAGGTCACCTCCAACCCCTGAGGATACTTTATTCCCATGTGGTGAAGCCAATCTGGGCAGGTCAACACTGGGCTTTTTTGTCCACTATATTTCCTCCTGTTTCACATCAACAGTTCCCCCTGCAGAGGAGCCACCTGCTACATGTCCAGTCCTCACGACTATTCTCAAGGGTTTCAACAGTAATATTGCCTAATGTTTTGGATATCGTATGTAAGCAGAAAATTCCGTGCTTCAAACTAAGTTGTTTCGTTGCTTGCAAAATAAAACAATAACTGACTCCCAAACTTTTTTTTTTTTTTTTTTTTTTTTACTCTTACCTTTTTAGCAGACAGCCAGTCCTCCTCCAACAAATCCTCTTCCAAGTCACTGGTCAACAGAAAACACAAGCAACAAAATCGATAGGGTCAAATAAACAAACAAATAAATGGATAATGCAGACACAGTTAAGCCTCTGCACAATGTCATTTTTGCTGCTTTTGAAATACAGAGTATTAGTCATTCTTCAATATCCTTCAACTATTCTTGTCTAGTACCACTTCTTGAAAATCCAAGTTGTCCTGCAGTCTCATATGTTGCTGCATGAGGATCCCAGTGTTAAACAATCACCCTTAAACACAGCTTTGATGTCTGCATGTTCAGTTGTTTGATACTACATAGAGAACTGAATTTTGTATATTTGTATTATTACACTATAGAACACAAAGACTGTTGACAGCTGGATTTAAGCTTTTCAGATAAACTACAGTTTAAAAAGGTGAAAACTTTAAGAAACTGTATTTTATTACTTTGCCTAAAGCCAGAGCGCCCATCGCTAAGCAAGATTATATTTTGTTCATGAAAAACTGTACAATGTTTTAAAGGACCTTTTACATGTTCCTTACAGGAAGTTTAGCCTTTTTTACACTATTGAGCACGTCCTGTTAATGGTAAATTCAGCAGACGATAATAATGACACAACAGCTTTATTTTTATAAATTACAATTGACCAATGTCCCTTTTTTTGTTGGGGAGTCTTAACAATATTAACAATATTAAAAATATTGTTAAGACTCCCCAACAAAAAAAATTACCATCTGCACAGGCATGCTGATGTTGCATAACAGCTACCTATACTTTGTTATTTTGAGGTGTTCTAACAGACTTTTAACTTTAGTTTCATAGACTAAAAGCACACTTTATTTTTTGTTTGACTAAACAAGTAACAAATTAATCCTGCATGTAACTGTGCATTGGTAAACGCAGCAAACAAGCTCTAGCATCATCATAGCAGAGGGACTGTTACATCTGTGAGTCATAATCACTGGAGTCCCTCAACTAAACACAAGGCGTTGCTATAGAGAAATCAATAGCTATAAAGCAGGAATGGCAGGTAAAGAATACTTAACAGCAAGTATACTCACGACACAAACAAATTTAACGGTTAAAAGCTCATCTTTGCACAACTAATAGAAAATAGATTTAGTATTCAAAGCCTCATATTCAGAGTTATAGAGTAACTAAACCCCAAAATCAACTTTTTTTGCAGATAAGTTGTATAAATTGGGCCTTAAGAGAGCTATCTTTTGTCACTGTGCAAATTATGACATTTTCTTGTAAATTTGAGTAATATTGCAATATTTGGCCTAAGACCATCTTAGTGCTGCCCTCTTTGGGTTGAAGGGTGGCTACTACAGTTGAATTTTCCAACTGGTTACCAACGGTACAGCCCTGCGTTTCGGTAAAAACCCATCTCCCTCAAACACACGCGCCATTGTGAGACAGAAGCTGGAACTGTGAGCATTAATCAATGGTGTTTTTCCATTTACAATGTGGACACAGAGTGGAATGGGTCTCCTCTCTGTTCTGACTGCTGGTGCTTTCACATGTTACCAAAGTCCCCAGTAACACAGAAAAAAGTTGCTAGTCGCTTTTTGGAAAGAAAAGCCGGTAAATATAGCAACAAAGTCGCTAAACTGGCAGCAGTGCTTTCCCTTGTCCTACCACACTCCCACTTAACCTCCTCTGCTCATCCCCACGCTTGGCCGTGCCCCTCACTGTCTCTTGGCACCGCCCACTTCAGTGGAACTTTTTGAAATTTGTGTGGGGGCGGGGTTATACTTTTACATGGGGTTTAGTTCCACTTTAAAACGTTACTGCTGCCAACAACAACAAAGCTAAGAAAGCAGGATCATTTTGATGTGACGTTTTACCTCTCCAAAGCATCATCTCCACCTCTTCTTCTGCGGGAACGCTCAGCACCAGGTTTGTCGTACTCATCAAAGTCGAAATCTGTAACAGAAAGACAGTTTCTCTAATAAATATACTATCAACTACAGTTCTACAATAAAACACAGGACAATCTTTAATACCAGTTTAAATATTTAATAGTTTTTGCATAACAGTAGTATTTTCCCATTTATTATAATACAAAACTAAAGTTTTAGTGACTGGTCACAGAAGTAGCCTCGGCCTAATTAATCATATAGTGATTTAAATCAACGCTCAACCATCTGAATATTCTGGCTCAGTTTTTACTTTGACACAACAGTGTTTGCCCCACTGAGTCTAATCAAGAGTTATTTTAGCACCAAAGAATAAGGGACAAGTTTTTATGTGAAAGCTTCAAATATTAAATGACCAAATCAGCGACGACAATTTTTTAATCAGCAATATGTAAAATTACGAGCTATGAATTAAAAAAAAAAAATATTTACTTGACTACTGTCAAACAGGGCTACTGTCTATCCATAATAAATACCTAAGAATAGTAGAGTGTAGCAACCCCAATCCAGCTACTCCTTTGTCAACAGTAACACACTGATATAATACTATACTGGCAAGATGTCTAATAGGGAGAGCATAAAGAAGCGATCTAACTTCTTATCTTAATTTAAGATTTTCAAAGATGGCCATAAAATTGACCCAGTTGAGACACTAGGCATAATGAAGAGCTACAAAGTTGAGTGCCAGATATTAGAAATCCAAAGTAAGTTGGGCCATTTACTTCTTCACAACTGATCCATGAGGATTTTTGTGATATGTGATGAAATTTTGAATTTGAATTCACCACTGTATTTCAGCACATCTATCCTAAATGCAATGTACTTTAATATTAACTTTTTAGGTTAGTTCAAGACTTCATTTACATTTTTTTGTTATACATAACATATTCGAAACATTTTGTCTGAATCATGAAAAGATGCTCGCTGATATTGGTGGAGAATACTTTTTAGGTTCAACCATGAACTTTTTAAATCTACAACTACAACAAGCAGTCAAACACAGGTTGATTTTGACTAAGAAACACAAGCAGGGGCAAACATGCAAGCCTTACAGATGTACCAATAACTGAAATGTAGCAATTTACTGAGAACAGCAACCTGAAAACAACATATTTTTTGACCAGGTGTGGAACTTACAGTATATATATTTTTCAATGTCTAACATTTACATAAAAAGCTAAAAAAAAAAAAAATGACACAAAGAAAACAGAAAAACAGCACAAAAAAGGGAATCAGAATACTGCAAGAAGCATAATTTAAAAAAAAGATATTTTAATATAGTGTATTTGGGATCATTTACAATAAAATAATCCAGAAGAAACTGTACGCTATGTAATTAAAGCTACTGATGATGCAGTATGTTGACAGGTCCAGCATGGCTCCAGCGTGTAAGAGGGAACCACACAAACTAACACCTGGAACACATTTTTGAGGTAAATATGATTACAAGTAAAATATTTGCTCATAAACATAAATTAACTTTAGCTATTTTGTTATTTCATCTAAGAATGGCAATTTTCATTTTAAGTTAAGTTGCATAGAAATATCTTTTTAGCGAGTGAATAAAGTACACAAGCTTAAAGCTTTCAGGTCTTATATATATCCAAATAAAACCTTCGGACCACAAACCCAAATGGATAAGAACAACACGGGCTATTTTATAACCAGACTTTGGACTTATTTAACAAAGTCAAAGCTAAAACGTAGAATTTGAACAACAAAAACTTGCAATACTTTCATAGAGATTTACAGGTTTATAACCGATGGATTTTCAAAAAGCATTCCTTTGTGGAATGATTCAAGTTCTTGTTTTAGAGGCATAACAAAATTTGAAAAATTTAAATAAAAGAATGTAAACATTAAAAATGTATTTTTATTTATTCCTAAATTTGGATGTATTCTTATTACCCTAATTTAAACTTTTTTTTTGAAGAAATGTTTTCTTTTTAAAGATGGGGAAAACGCCAAATTGCATTCACGGTTGTAGTTTTATTAACAGACTGTTTTAAGATTTCAAGCATTTTTCTGTTAAAAAAAAAAAAAAGTCAGAAAATCATGAATTTAAAGAAGGTCTTCCCCCCTTTTGTATAAGAGCTTTTCCTCAGTTATATATGATTACCCTAATAACTTCAGAAATAACCTATAGAATACCAATCATCAAATAACAGAGCAACACACTGCCGCCGACTACAGCATTATAGAGCCCAGGCAACTCCTGCTCCCATTAAAGGAGTCATGTTTGTGCACTTGACACATTCAGCACACAAGCGCTGGTGCTTATGTTTCCATAGGAACGAGTAGAGCAGGTACTACAGGGTGTCACTAAACCAGCATTCATAATACAAGGAGCTGAACATCTTTATTTCTTTACATCTAGTTTGCCCATGTGAAGAATATGTCTTCACCAGACAATTCACTCAAGTAACTTAAGAATCTCACACCACAAATTAAATAATTTAATGTCTCTGCTGATGGTTCAGCTTGTCTTTGCATTTCTGAGGATTGAAATAAAATAAGAGTTGACAGCTCTGGAAAATCTGATGTCACATTAAACTTTTAATTATTTTAAACATTTCAAAACTGTTGGCCAGCCACAATATAATGCAGATGTGTTCAGTTTATTCAATTAAGAAACAACAGGTTATTTAGGAGATATTTTCAAATAACAAAACTTACTGAGATGTACATTATGTTATCAAAGAAGGTTTTCAGTCCACAAAAGCACCTTCAGGCTTTGCCTCAGGTTACCATTGAAGCCATGCATTTAAGTGCTGTTGCAGAAAAGGTTATTTTTGATATAATCAGCCAGTGTGCATGTTAAAATGGACTGTTAAGAATCTGAGCACGCTTTACCGTTACATAGTATGGAATGGCTTTGTAACTTATGGTCTCCCATTATACCCAACAGAAGTGACATCAACCAAATAGTTTCCATCACTGACAGATTTGTTTTTTTATGACCTATGTCAGTGATAATGTCCCATAATATTAAAACTTCGACTTTCAGTGTGAAAATCTCAAGTATAGAGGGTATGCACTCAAAATTATGCAAATTCACTACTTGTAACACAAAGAATCTCCACGAATATTCAAAGCAAAATTGTTTACAAATGTGCAAAAGAAAAAGCCAGAGCTGCAGAGTGCAGAGGTACAATAATGCTAACTTCTGAATGGCAGAGAACAACTGGCAAACCTGCTCTACTTATGAGGGACACACTATACTACACAAATTTCACAGTCATCGCAGATTTAAAAATGCACAAGGTGTTCACACTAACAGACTGACTTGTTTCACAACTGAATGACTAAGAATCCACATACTTAAACTGCGCCTGCAGAGAGATCACAGACTAAAGGATTTTTCAGACCAAAAAAAGCTAACTTAGCACGTCAAACACCTGTGGAAACTCACAAAAACACACCAATAGGTGGCGATACTAGAAAATAGTCTCAGAATTTGGACAGGTTGTATTTCTGTGCCACTCCCCCATAAAATGAATGAAATGCGATTTAAAATATGTTTAACCCACAACTGAATATCATTTGAATAGTGTTGTTAACTCAATCTGCTTTTAAAAAAGTCAAAGAAAAAATGTAGACACACAAGACAATAGAAAAAAAACAGAACTTCTGACAAACATTACTAAAAGTGTACACGTCCACGTAAGAACTTGGGTCAAGGAAAAAAGTGCTTGCCTGCCCACCTTCATGAGCACCTGGCTTAATGACAATAAACATGGCTACAATAAAAAGCAGTCACTTGTCAACAGGAAAGATTAAGTCATTTAACCCAACTCATAACTAAGTATGGTTCTGCTTAGATACTTGCTGCGTTTACATAAAAAAATAATCCCTCAGACACAAGTTTACATGAGCTGATACATTATGTGTAGTCAGCTGAATGAGTAGTTCAAGGAACACCAAAAAGCAATTAGAAGCTTTTTGGACAACACAAATGGAGAATAAGCAGTTCTTAGCAAGGTTTCTTACAGATTAGGCTGGTGTTCTGCAACTAACAGAGACAAGATGCGGTTCAAATAAAACAAGGAAGGACAGATTGTAAAGGCATGTGCTTCCAAAGGTATATTTTATTACTATTTATTTTCTCAAGTCTTTTTGAGAAAAATCCTAAGGTTTAGAGAAATTACTCAGAATTAAAAAAAAATGTGTGCAGATGCACTGATTACCAGAACAGGAACATTTTTGTTTTAGCATTGTCAGAATAAAGCTTTGTTTAACACAACTATTCTAAGAGCAAAGACCACCACAGTATTAAAGAAAATGGTCTTTTTATTCTGTGTATGTAAACTTTTGGTTTCAACTGTATCAGACAAACCGACAGTTACCAGTGATTGAAAAAGCTGCCGATTTAAACATGCCATGTTTTGTTAGAGAAGGCACTCATTACAGGCTGTTTTTTAAGGTGAAAGTATGTATGGAACAATGTCACCGACAACACTGCTAAACAACGAATATTTAAGAAAACCCACAACAAGCTTTGAAACCTTTTCCTCCTTTTGGGAGAACGATTTTAAAAGGCAGTGAGTTGAAAATCTCTCTAGTCTTGAGCAAATCACTAAAAATATCCAGTTTTTTTAGCAAATTGAGCAGCACCTTCAGGCCTCGAGTGCCTGAAGGTGCAGGCATGAACTCAACATTTGGGTGCATGTCTGCCTGAACTCGAACAAGGAGTGTTTGTCCAAACACAAAACAGATGTCGGACTATGCCTAGAAGTAGAGATGCTCTGATCAGGTTTTATGCTGCCGATCATCAATACTGATCACCATAAGTGCTGATCACTGATACCAATCACATGGGTTGGCTGTTGTTGATTTGGTTATAAATGCTATTGCCACAGGGAGGAGGCAGAGGAGCTAAATTTTTACACAGATTATCTGTCTCATGTTGTACTGTTATGACATAGTTACAGTTTTAATAAATATGCAAAATACATTTTTATAAAAGTTACATAATGCAGCTTTAAGGAGATGTTCGATGTCAGAGTAGAGTACACTGTCTGGTGGAGCTCAAAATATTACGTCCCAGTAGCACGAAGCGGAGGTTCAACAGCGAGAGCAGTCGACGGAACCGAGCATCTTCCACCCCTGAGAGAAGCTGATCATTTAGCCCAATGAATAAAATTATTTTTTGGATTATTTGCTCAGACTTCTGACTGTCACGCTCATACGGGCGAGTGTTGGCAATTGTGGGCTGCTTTAACTGCTGCCTGACTGCTTCAGGTGTCTTTTTTTTTTTTTATTATTATTTGCAGTGAGCCTTGATAACTCACCATACTCTGTCAAGTGCTTGTTTTTTTAAATGTCATAATAAATTTTGTTGTGTTGAGGGATTTTGATGGACTTCTTGGTCAAAATAAGAGAAAGGAAACCTAGCATTTGACATAATTTGACTTGTACTAAACCATGACTCCAAAAATAGGGGTCCTTGTCCTTACCAAGTAAGGATATGAGTATCAATATATACCTATTATAGATGCTGAAAGGATAAATGTAAGTGTGAAGTAGGGACGCACCGATAATAAAATTTTAGGCCGATATCAACATCTAATATTAATATTGCAACTATAGCTAATAACTGATATTTACTGATATTATATATACTTCCCTACACTTTAAACAAAGAAAAAAGCCAACCAAAGTGCTGAATTGCATCTCTTCTTTAGTTAAACACCCCACATTCCTGCGTGCATCAATGCACACAGAGCTACAAGATGGAAATAGTAACTGAAATTAGTTAGTATCAGCCCAGACCAATACATACATGTTAAAAAATGACAAATGTCTGATGATGATAACAATGTTAAGACCAATATGATGTGCATTTCTTGTATGAAGTAGAATTTCATCATTTATTAACATTTCTATATCTATGTAATTATTTTTGCACATATGACTTTAAAACCAAGCTTAATACATCAGCTCTTGTTCATTCATTAATTTATTTAAAAATATATAGTTTAATCTAACTGTCTGCAGTTCTTCATGCATCTACATGTGCACAGTAATGTTATTTTAGGTGAGGTCATTTGACCTACACTCGCCTTAAATGTGCTTCGAGGCCACTGATGGCCTCAACAATCCAATACTAAGTAAACAACCTCGTAAAGATCCTTGAATAGCATAAACACACATCGAACTGCATCACAGATAGTGCCCTTTTGCACACACGTAGTTTTAGGCTCAGTCCAACTTTAGATACAAAACACTGCATTAATTAAACAAAAGCTGAAAACATGTTATCAGTCCCATTGCACGTCAAAAAGCTTATATTCTTGTACATTCTAACATTGTGCTAGTAAAGTTAGCTGGCTTCCAGCGGGTTACATATTTAACGAAAACAGGCACTAGACACCACCTAGCAAATAAAGAACACAATTATATAACTGTAAAACCAAAGGAAAATGTTATGTTATTTTAGGAGTATGCCAGCCATTCTACGATAGACATATTTTCCTTACTAGTTGTGCACCAGTTTAGAAGCTAGCTGGCGTGCTAACACCGTCTTTACTTGTTTCGTCGTTATGGCCTCAACATGATCGAAGTAGTTTATTATTGTTGATTTTTATCGCGTTTACAAAATTAGCTATGCTATTTTGTTGCTATCCCTGTTAAGATTTTGATGCTTTACATTCTGTCGCTGTGCTGAGGTCTACAATACGGCCTACAACCTTGGCTGCAGCCTCCGTATAAGATGCCATTAGCATTAGCTAGCCACGTTAGCTTACAACTAATTTAGCATTTTTAGGTCAAGAAAAAAAAAAATACTCACCCTGGGCGTCGGCTGCCATTGTGCAAAGCCCAACCACTTAAGGTTTACAAAACTGGTGACTGCATTTAATACTCACAAAGTCAACATTATGATAGCTTAAAAACGGAGTAGTATAGAATAGCGTCTATGAAGTAGCAGTCACGACGAGAGTACAAACATGGCAGAGCGGGGTTTGCGGCGATGATGCATTGTGGGGTGGAGAAACAAGCAGGTTCTTCGATCAGTTTGCTGCATCTGAGCTAACAGGCAAGGTAGACCCAGTAGAAGCACAACAATCTGTATGAACAAGAAAACACTGCACTAGTGTATTAGAACAGATGTACAATTCATTATGAATCTGCTACTGTTAAAGCCCATATGTATAAACTGTCTTGAATAATCAAGAAACTCAGAATAATCAAGAAACTCCTATGATTTTAAGATATTGGGTGCTCATCTTACCCTGTTCATTTATTTATACGACTCCTATTTGCATTATTTTGCAAAAGAATTCATACCTCTTGAACTTTTTCAAGACTTATAATGCTTACTGGGATATTATGTGGCTGATCAATACACATAGTGAAGTGAAGGAAAATTAGGTTTTCAACATTTTTTACCACTAAAAAATTTGAAGAGTGTGGTGTGCATTTGTATTCAGCCCCCTTTAATCTGAATGCGATTTAATCTGTCTTTTGTGAAGACTCCGGCTTCTTCCCACAGTCGAAAAACATGACTGTACGGTTAACTGGATGATCTAAATTGCCTTTAGGAGTGAGTATGTGCATGCATTGTTGTTTGTCTCGTTGGTATCTGTGTTGCCCTGTGATGGACTGATAACCTGTCCAGGAGGTATACTGACTCTCCCTTCTTGACCTCTGGAGGTAGGTACCAGCTCCCCTGGCCCCACTAAAATATATGGGTATAGACAATAGATGCTTGGATGGATGTTCTGTGAAGGCCTTTGAGATTTGTGAGAGAACATTAGTAAACAAACAGAATCATGAAGATCGAGGAAAACTCCAGACAGATTAGGTATAACGTTGTGGAGACATTTACAGCAGGATTAGGTTATCAAACAATATGATAAGCTTTGAATATTTTTACTGAGCACTGTTCAGTCCCCTATATGAAAATGGAAATAATAAGGTAACTGTAATCCTATCAAGACATGACTATCCACCTTAACTGATAGACTAAGCAAGGATAGAGTTAATCAGAAAAGCATCTAAGAGGTCCTTGATAACCCTGGAAGCACTGAAGAGATCAACAGCTCTGGTAGAATAATCTGTTTAATACACAACTATTATTAGCACACTTTACAAATTTTGCATTTAAAGAAGAGTGGGAAAAAGAAAGTCATTGTTGAAAGAAAGCCATAAGAAGTTCTGTTTAAAGTAGCACTATCAACTCCAGTCCTCAGGGGCAGGTGACCTATATCCCTGGTCCTGCACAGCTGATTGAAAAAATGTTATTACCTCCTCAGCATGCAATGAAGTTCAATAGACTCCCGCAAATGAGCTTATTATTTAAAATCTGGTGTCTTGAAACAAAAACATATCTGTAAGGTGCAGGACACCTACCCTTTAGGATGACTTTGAGACTTTTATTTTAACGTTTGTTATAAACCTTAATGGAAGAAACAACAAACATCTAATTTAAAGTGTGCTCATCAGATAAGAGCACAATTAATTTTTTCAGCCTAAATGCAAACCACTATGTGTGGTAGAAAACTCACACTATGCATCATCCTGAGCACATCCTCCACACAGTGACAGATAGTGGTGGTGTTACCATGCTGCGGGCTGCAGACCTAGGGAATCTAGTCAAAGTGAATGAGAAAATGTCTGGAGCTAAATACAAGGTAATTTCAGAAGAAAATCTGTTAAAGAACTCAAAATACTTGAGACCAAAACTAAACCCATTTGAGAATCTATGGCAAGACTTTTGTTCACAGATGCTTTCTATTTAATCTGATTGAGTTTGAGTTATTTTACAAGGAAGAATCAACAGTTTTTTTTTCAGTCTCAAGATCTGCAAAGTTGGTAGAGACATACCCATAAAAACAAGCATATTTTTCTTTCATTTCACAATTGTTTTACTTTTTGTTGGTCTATCACAAAAACATCCTGATAAGATATATAATATGGTTATAATGTGACAAAATAAATAAAAAACGAAAAAGTTAAGAGAGCTTTTGCAAGAGACTGAGAAAGACAACCAGTTGCTAGTTTATGGCTATAAAACAGTAAGGTTTATCTGTAAGAGTTAGAAAAACACTTAAAGAGGCAACGTCTCTAATGCTATATATCTCTATTGAAAAAAGGTGGATTGCTCCTTCCAGGTTGGAGACAAGTCTGTGTCTCAAGAAGATGAGTTCAGATATCTTGGTGTCTTCATGAGTGATGGCATGATAGAGCAGGAGATGGAAGGATAGATTGGACCTTATTTTGAGTAATCCAGGCATTGCTTTGGTCTTGCAAGCCTCTGAAGGCCAAAGGTTTTGATTTATTGGTCTTTTCATGTTCCAGCCCTCATCTACAGACCACATACATGATCTGACAGAAAGAACTGGATCCCAGATACAAGAGGCTGAACTGAGCTTCGTTCTTACAGTGGCTGTGTTCAATTTTAGACACAGGGGTAGAAACTTCATCATCTAGAGGGAGTTTGGAATATAGGTGCTGTTTTTCTGCTTTAAAAGGAGTCAAATGAAGTGGTTCAGGTTTCTGATCAAGATAGATGCCTTGACACTACCCCTTTAAAGGTTTTTCAGGCATGTGCCACAGAGAAAGGAACCTTGAGCAGACCAAGAACTTGCTGGAGGAACTTAATATTCCTGCTGACCTAGGAACACACTGAAGGATATTGCTGGGTAAAAGGATTTCTTGGTTTCCCCCTTGACCCTGTTACCTCTGCAACACAACTTCAGATAAGTCAAAGAGAATAAATAAAAACCAATAAATCAATTAAAAATTTGTCTTTATTTATTTTATCTCAAGTGTTTAAACTAAACAAACTATATTCTGTATTATTATTATCACAAAACAACACATTTGAATACTTTCACCCAGTTTTGCATCTATTAATTGGTTAACAAGCTATTCTGAAACCCATCTTTGTATGGAATACACAAATAAATCCTGTAGGTGATAATACACTCCCATTCACACATACATAAGCTGTATTTACTGTTAGTGATCCATGCACGTAATTACAGCAAATAAATGCAATTTACAATATCTGTTTATTTTAAATAAAGCTACATAACCTGAGAAAAAAGATATAAAATTTTCATGGCAAGAGATTGGTTTTGTTTTGCTTTAGGGCCGTGTTTTTTTCCTCTGTTTAGAAATTGCTGTCCCTAGCAAAATTGTGAAATGCTTACAATTCCGACGTTATCACAAACCAAGAAGACCAAGAAATAGGATCCTTCTTTACTCCTGTAAATATAAATGCAACACTTCTCCCAGCATCAGGGGAAAGACAAAGTCTGGTCTTGCCAGCTCATAATTTGAAAAAGTTGCATCAGTATGCTCATCGTTCTTTCCAACTCAAACATCTGAGTTTTCCTAAATAATTTGTATGAGTTTTGTAAACACAGAATGTCTTTCGGGGTTACAATGTTTTATGATGATATCTGTACACTGAAGTATTTGTCTTCAGAATAGAAGATACAAGCACATGAATAATACATATGAACATGATGTTATTATTAAGCATTGCAGTCTCACTGTGAACATGTGAACATCCTATGGTCCTACAGGGCCTATTGAGATATTCATACCTTTGAACTTTTACCTCACTTTTCCATGCTATAGGCACAATTTCAGTGTATTCATGTATAGCTTTGTGTGATAGACCAATATAAAGTAATAGATAACTGTGAAGAGGAAAAAAATTATACTTTGCTTTCACAACAAGATATGAGTAAAAATCTGAAATGTGTGGTGTGTATTTGTATTCAGCTCCACTCACTACAGTTATACAAGTAGGATATCTCTGTCAAGATAATGCAATTTTTACCAACTCTTCTTTGCAAAACAGCTCAAATTGGACGTAGTGTGTCTGTGAATAAGTGTGCCACTGGTTCTCAGCAGGATTTAGGTCCGAACTTTAACTTTGCCATTCTAACACATGAAAACAATATTGATCTAAACATTTCTAGCTTTGGCTGTATATTTAGGGTGACTGTCCTGCTGGAAAGTGAACCTCTACCCCAGGCTCAAAGCTTTTTGCAGTCTCTAACAACTTTCCTTCCAGGGTTTAGTTCCATCCATTTTTTCATAAACTGACTAGCTTCTCTTTCCCTGTAGAAGAAAGGCATCTCCACAGCATGACACTGCCACCAACATCTTCAATATTTGAAACAGTGTGTTCAGGGTGATTTGCAGTATTAAATTTTTTGCATGTGGGTCAAAAATATAAATTTTGGTCTCATCTTTCCAGAGCCCTGTCTGATACATGGTTGATATGGATGTTCTTTACATGACTTTAGTGAGCTGTTATCTATGATATGCATTAATTATGATTGTTTAAAAATTGTGGGAGATTTTAACATCCATATCGACAACCCCCAAGACAGAAGGGCAAAAAAGCTGTGTGATACAACTCAAAACTTTGATCTGACTCAACATGTTAAACAGGCCACACACAATTGAGGACACATGCTGGACTTGATTATCAGTAAGGGTATAAATATTTCCCAGGTCTCTATAATTGATGTCACTCTGTCGGATCATTTCTATGTTATCTTTGAAAGTAGAGTCTCTGTTGACTCTCCTTCACTCAAGAAGTGAAAGAAGCCTTTGTCAAAGGGCAGAACTTAAATGGCTTAAAATTCGACTTCATGTTTATTATGAAAGCTAAAAAAAGAGACTGCAAAGCTATCATTCAACATTAAAACACACAAGGGAAACATTCTTTGCGGAAATCATTAACAAAAACATCAACGATGCTCGTGCCTTGTTTGCCACAGTTGACAGTCTGACAAACTCGTCTGAGACTTTAACACCTAAACTCCACTCTGCCAGGGCCTGGAATGAATTTTCTAAGTTCTTTACAGAGAAAATTTTAAAAATTAGAGGGTTAATCTGCACATCAACACCAAATCCAGTACCAATGTTATACCCAAATTTAACAAATGTAGAGAAAATGGCTAAATTTCACTTACTCAACCATGAAAACTTAGAAGAAATTATAAATCAATTAAGCTCCTCCTCCTGCCTTGATATCCTACCCACAACTTTCCTTTTAAAATTGAGGGACCCTTTGTATTTAATATTTACATGCTCCCACTAGCTCAGGTTATAACAAGAAATAAGATTAGCTACCATAACTATGCAGATGATATACAGCTCTACATTATGATGTCACCAGGTTACTCAGAACCCATCCGAGCACTGAACAGATGCTTAGAACAGATCAGTGTGAGGATGTGCCATAACCCTCTCTAGCTGAACAGAAAGAAAACTGAAGTAATCATTTTTGGAAATAAGAGGAACGATTAAGAGTCAGCACACAGGTTCAGTTATGTTCAGGCCTGAAATGTAGGTGTAGTGATGGACTCAGACCTGAACCTTCAGTGACACATAGACAGTTACAAAGACAGTTACAAAGTTGGCCTTCACCTGAAGAAAATTTCCAGGATTTAAGGACTAATGTACCAACAAGATCTAGAGAAACTCATCCATGCATTTATCTTTAGTCAAATTCATTACTGCAAGTGTCTTCACAGGTCTGCCAAAAAAAGTTAGTCAGACAGCTGCAGCTGATCCAAAACGCTGTTGCCCACATTCTCTCTAAAACTAGGAAAGTGGAGCACATCACCCCAGTTCTGAAATCCTTACACTGGCTCCCTGAGGCTCAGATATAAGACTTTAAAATACGTTTGTTAGTTTATAAATTATTGCATGTCTTAGCACCAAAATACATTAAAGATCTGTTGTCATTGTATCAACCTTCCAGACTACTCAGGTATTCTGGTTCTAGTCTACTCTGCATCCAAATCCAAAGATGAAGAAGCAGCATTCAGCTTCTATGGTCCACAAATCTGGAACAAACTTACTGAAAACTGCAAAACAGCCAAAACAACGAGTTCCTTTGAATCATGGCTAAAACTCCACCTGTTCAGAGTTACCTTTGATTAATAATAACTGGAACATTGATCAATATATTTGATGTATATAATCTTGATTTTGATGATGGCATTTGACAAAATGTAATGTTTATTGCTGTTTCATAATTGGTTACTGTATTATGTTTTATGGTGTTAAGTACTTCAAACTGCCTTGTTGATAAAATGTGCTACACAAATAAATTTGACTTGACTTACATGGCTTGTGGCAAACTGCAAACAAGACGTCTTATTGATTTCTTTCAAAAATCACTTTCTTGACTCTTTAGTGAGACTAGATTTGTACACAGCTAATAGTTGCCCTGTCAACAGATTCTCCTGCTTGATTCCTTTGCAGGTCTTCCAGAGTTGCCATGGTCCTCTTGGCTGCTTCTCTAATCAAGGCTCTCCATGATATATGACCATTTCTTGGTGTTTGCAGTTGTGCCGTACTCTTACCATTTTCAGGTCATGAACTTAACAGTTCAAATGCACACCACACTTTTATAGATTTTTATTTGTAACTAGAATTTCAAAACCATTTATCATTTTCATTCCATCTCAGAAGTGGAACTACTTTATGTTGGTCTGTAACAATTACCAGTACCAATATGTCTTTGAAGTTTGTGGCTATAGCGGGATAAAATGTGATACTTTTGCAAGGCACTGTAAAAGGTACTTATGATAGAAAGTCAAAAACACCTCACAGCACTCTACAATCACATTTGATGTAGAGCTAAATCCCTGACCTAAGTGCCTGAAGCCTTTCCATTTGACCTCTTTAATGCCTCTTGTGTCACGCACAACAGGAATGATAATTATGGGCTTGAAGCAATAATCAAGCCATGATGCAGAATATATAAGCTTTTAATGACTAAAAATAGGACTTAGTAACTTCTAAAAGTCTGTAAAAAAAATATCAGAAATTTTTATTTCTGATATCCCTTAATTAGAAAAAGACATAGTGTATCCAAGTCCTTAAAGAATCAGGTCTGTAAGCTTGAGGAGGTTTGTCAAGGCTTTAGTGCTGTGATGGTTGTTAGAAATTTGCACAAGGTAACTGTGGCACTGTCATTAATAAAAGTTAATTAAATTTAAAAAGTTAAAATTAATAACAACCATCATCATTACATTAAAGATGCAGTATGTAACTTTTATAAAGAATGTTTTTTTAAACATATTTGTTAAAATTATCATTATGTCGTGACAGTATAATATAAGACAGATAATCTGTGAAAAAAATCAAGCTCCTCTGCATTCTCCCAGTGCTCCCAATACTAACTGCAGAAATATACTACTCAGAAACAACCAATCAGAGCCAGGAGGAAGATCTTAGCACTGTTAGTCACACTCATGTATGCTTCTCACACATTCCCCCTTACTCTCTGCAACCTTACAGCTCCTTAACCACAATATAGCCTGCCACTAACGCTAAGGCTAGTTAGCATGGCCACTGATGACAGAGGATAAACAGTTTTCCTAGAATGGTAAGTTGTTTTTTTTAACCATTAGCACATTTAATGGCGAGTACACGAGGGTGACTGACAGCACTAATTCCTTACTCCTGGCTCTGATTGGTTGTTTTAGGTCAGGAACAATGCATTTCTTTAAACGGCAATAGTAGCTTAGGGAGGAGGTGGAGGAGCTTGATCTTTTAACAGATTATCTGTCTCATACCATGCTATCAGACCATGGTAACAATTTTAACAAGTATGGAAAAAAACATATTTTTGTAAAAGTTGCTTACTGCAGCTTTAAGGGAGAAAGCGAAAAGCTTGCAAGGCCTAGAACAACTTTAAAACTGTGAAGTACAGGGGTGGCAGCAAAATTCTGTGGGAGTGTTTTGGTGAAGAAAGGACTAGTGGACTTCAAAAATTAGATAGTATGATTAGAAGATAATATTTTGTGGAAATACTGAAGCAACATTTCAAATTATAAGCAAAGAATTTAAAGTTTGAGTCAAATGGCTCTTCCAAATTGACAGTGACTCAAAGCATGCTGCCAAATTAGTTGCAAATTGTTTTAAGAACAACAAGGTCAATGTTTGGGAGAAGTCACCAAATAGTCCAGATCTAATTCCTTTTCATACAATATTTGTAAAATGTTTTGAATTGTATCTATAATAAATCCTGAAAATTAGCCCCAAGTGTAAAAATGTTTTCTTCATTTTCAGTTACATTACAGCAATTACAAATGCCAACTTTTTTTCTTGTCTTTTCTTGTCTGACAGGTTGAAGCCTGTTTTTCAATCAGCAAACCTTTCCACCTTTTGTGCACCAGTCTGGGAGTCAAAGTTGTGTTCTGAGTCCGATGTTGGCTTATGCAGCCAAACTCTAACCCCCCAAATTCCTTTGGGCTGACAAACGTCAACAAAGACCCTGAGACAGACCAAAGAGAGGTGAGCAGTGAACTTGAACTGAAACCTCATTGTATTGGCTCATTATGGGGTCCTGCAGTGAGGAAGAGGCTATTTTGTTGTGCCACAAGGTCAATATCTAAAAAGGCGATGGAGAGGATCAGCCACAAGACTTTTAATTTGAGAAAGTATAAAACGACTTCATTGAAAAAACATAAAACAACAACAACAAAAAAATGAGACAGTCTTTGAATATCAATAGACTGGTAGGATTGAAAGCATTTTTTTTTTCTTTCAAACATTAAGATATAGTTATTCCACACAAATACATATTGTGTGCAGCAATAAGAATTACGAATTTAATAAACATTGTTTCAAACTTCCAACAATAACTAAGGTGACAAGGGCCAGGAGTTGTTTCATTTTTGTGGCCTGAGAAATATTTTTTCATCTCTTAATACTTTAAATCCTGCAGGTGCAATTCATATTGCACATCCCATTAATGGTCACCCAAAACATCTGTTTCCAAAGCTGTAAAAGATATTTCTATACCCCTTGGATTTTCTTTCCCAGGAATTTTGATTTTACTTCCAAATAGATTTGAAAAGGGGGGAGCTGTCACTCTCTATTATGGTGACCTCAATGATTTCGTGCTCTGTCCAAATCCAGTGGTTTTCCATAACAATGCAAATTAAAGGCACAAAGCTTAAGGAGACAAGACTTGTTATTTCCCATCCAAAGGAAAGAGGTTTCTTTACAACAAACTTGTCTGTACGCCTTGTGTAGACTTTGACAGAATTTATATGCCGACTTGGAAGTTGTTTTGTGCGACACACAAAAAAACAGAAGCGTTTTTGATGTCAATTCTTGAGGATCAGCAGCTGTCCAGAGAAAAAGTGGTACTAGCGCTGAGGAATGGGACCGGAATGTCCCTGCAAGAGATTAATTTTGTGAATGAAACCGTTTGGGGAGCCGCTTATCTAAATGGGTAGAAGTTAAAGGTTACCCCCACTAGCATAAATGGAAAATATGAACTCTATGAACTCCACCAGAAAATATTCATGTCTTGCTAAGTCTACCTATATTTTATCTTATCTTATTCCGTAACTGTGACATGGAAGGAAATGTCTAAAAATAAATATCTGAAAGATGTTGTGTGCGCACTGTTCCCTTCAGAGTCACCCAATTAATAAAAAGATAATTTAATTTCAGTATAAATCCACCTGTTCTGCAAGGGCCTCAGAAGGATGTTACATTAGAGATCAAACAGCATCATGAAGACCAAGGAACACAGCATACAGGTCAGAGATAAAGTTTTGGAGAAGTTTAAAGTCGGGTTGGCTTATTAAACAATATCCCAAGCTTTGAACATCTCATGGACTATGTCACAACAACAAACCTATCCTATCAAGACAAAAACAAAGAACCAACCTATGGTTTCTGAAAAACATGGGTGCTCAGTGAGAGGCAGGACCAATTCACTTGTAGATAAACAGAAAGAGATGCACATCAGAAGGAATTTAGAAGGCCTTTGATGTGCCTGAAAAATAAGTATCTACTCTGTACAACCAGTATTTCATTACGGGTCATTTTAGTCTGCAGAATTTGGCCTTAGTTTACCCTCAGAAAGAACTCTGAATACTTTTTGAACTTTTCATGTTTTGTTGCACCACAATCATATATGTCAAACTGTTAGTGGCATTGGTATTTTTTGTGACAGACCAATACAAAGTAGTACATACCTGTGAGGTTGAAGGTAAATAATATAAGGTTTTCAGTTGTTTTTTTACAAATAAAAATCCCAAAAAAGTGTGGTGAGCATCAGTCGTCCTGAAAAATGGAATGAGTATAGCACAACAGTAAACCTACAACAACAAGGACCATAGAAACTCTGGAGGACCTGCAGAGATCCACAGCTCAGAAGGGAAAACCTGTCAAAACCACAGCTATGATTTGAGAGCTCCACACATCTGGACTTTATGGAAGAGTGGCAAAAAGAAAGCCACTGTTGATAGAGTGTCATAAGAAGCTGTGGCTGCAGTTTGCCACAAGCCAAGACACACACCAAACATGTGGAATAAGGCGATCTGGTCTAATGAGACAATAACTGAAATTTTTTAACTACATGTAAAATGCTATGTTTTGGAGAAAACTTACACAGCACATAATTGTGGACACAACATTCCCATGTTCAAGCACAATGGTGGCAACGTAATGCTGTGGGGATGCATTTCTTCTCCATAATGATGCGCAGGTACACTCAAGAGGAGGACAGTGACTCTAAACATAAACCCAGAGCTACAATGGAATAGTTTAGATCAAAGCATATTCGGATACTAAAGTGGGCCTGTCAAAGTCTAGATGTAAATACAATTCAAAATCTGTGGCAAGAAAATTGCTATTCACAAATGTTTTCTAACCAAACTGGCTGATCGAGAACTCATTTTCAAAGAAGGAACACTGCAAATTTCACACTATATATATACAAAGATGGGAGATATACATACATACTCAAAAATACTTGCATGTGTCACACTTTTTAGATTTTCATTTGTAAAAAAAAAAAAAAAAAAAAAAAAGGAAACTGTGTTCTTGTGTTACTATGTCCTACTTGGTGTTGGTCTATCGTGTAAATGTCCAATTGCAGTTGTAAAGTGACAAAATGTAATAAAATTCAGGGGTTGTGAAAACTTTCTCAAGGCACTGTCTGTCTGTCTGTGTGGCATGATAGAATTAATTGTTTAAAATTGGCTTTGTTAATTAAACATGATATCATTTCGCTGTAACACATTCAACCATACACCCTCTCCTTTTCCCAGAGTGAATAAGCTGCAGTCAGTGACCCAGATCTATGTGCAATGAACTGCTTGACTCAGACTGTTGTTTTATTCAGCGCACTCACTGTCAACAGACGGGTGAGGAGGAGGATGGAGGGGCGGGACGTCACGCTAATGTCCCATTCTGATTGGTTCCCCATCTCATAACCCTTATCGCTATTGGCCGCGCGCGCTGTCATTTCGGGAAGCATCTGTCATCACCGCCGCTTCCCGCGCCATTCGCGTGCACGCGCGTGAGAGGGGACCAGGCACGCAACCGTTAGGAGTCTGTCTGGAGTCTGTCTCAAATTGATAAAATTGGAAATGGAGTTTTACGCGTCTCTGTGCATCTACAAGGAAGCCGCCTGCTGGGAAACTGGGATTTTTGCGCTCCTCCTCAGACGTCTCTTCGCATTGAGTTGCCACGCAATGATGAAATGTTTATTTTTCTTCTTCAGAAAACAAAAACCCGAAAGTTTTCCCCTCTCTTCTGCAGTCCATCAGCAGGCACACAGCTCCTTGTGCCCAGGTAGGTTAAGGCAAACCCTGGAGTGCAAACAGCCTAACACAGCGGATGCTGCAGCATTACAGCAGTGCTTTTCGTGTTTTTAACGCTTTTTCTCCAACATCTTCCTTCGCTTACTTACGCAACAAACTGGAAGAAGAGATAGTCTTATTAATTTGTGCTGTTAAAAAATAATTTGCACCGCTTTCGCGTTCGGATTATTTTGTGCAACTCGTGCTAGACAATAGCGATGTTGTTGTGGGGACTTGACCTCATTCACACACTACTTCAGGAAGATGCGCAGGTGACGCACCTTTGCTGACGCGAGGCTTTTTGATTAACTCCACGCGCGCTCGAGCTGTTTACTCAGCAGTCACCTGAGGGGCACAACCTGGCCTCAGTGCGTTTACCCTTAACCCTTTCAGTTACAGCCTTTCAGCTACAGCACCAAGCACTGGACAGTATGTTTTATTTTTTTGCCAGAAAAAAAAAAAAAAAAAAAAAACAAAAAAAAAAAATCTGTAATCTATTTATCAACATGCACCTAATTTGTTACATCATAATGCATTGTGAACTCTTTATAAACATGTTTCCTTTTATTGTGTCTGTTTATGCTCTGCAAGGAACTATCCCTCAGCCATGGAGTTCAAGATGAGTGCATCATGCACAAGGCAGCCTGCAAAAGCACAGAAAGGACAGGTTTGTTTTGGCACTATTTTTGAGGATAGAAATTTTGCTCGCTTTTAGTTAACGATAGATAGATAGATAGATAGATAGATAGATAGATAGATAGATAGATAGATAGATAGATAGAGCTGTATACATTAAGAAAGCATGCAGTTAGATGTTATTGTTTTTGTTGTCATTAAAATTCATATTACCTCCCTTGAAAGACATCATGCCAGTGAAACTCCATCCAACTGGTCAAATGTATCGCTAACATGGGAAGTGTGAATTAATTGCATTTAAAATATAATAGCCTTACCAAAAATTGCATTTGAGAAGACTTTTATGATATTTCAGACATATGATAATGCAATAACAATTGCACTTCAATATGCTGGGCATCTCTAATACTTTATTGCTTAGAAATCTGGCCTCGACTACAGAAGGCCCATAACGTTTAAATAATAAATGGATCTTATTCAAGAGCCTGTAGTGAAACTTCAATACTCTCTAACTTGATTTTTTGTTTATCTTGCAAAAACTTGCCTAAATGTTCTCTTAGTCATCTCAAGCTTTTATTTATGTAGTGTTAAAGTACAATACTCCATGAAACAACATTTTGAACTGAGTTAGGTTAGACTAAATATTCAAATCTAAATTGAAAACCAAAATTGACATTTTTCAGATTTTGCTGAAACCTGGAATCCCTAAAATGCATGCAAGCTCGCCTAGTTTGAACAACGCATGAGCCTGATGGACTCCATTAATTTTCATAAACATGTCTATATATTTATACACTTAGTAAATAATTTAGATAGATAGATAGATAGATAGATATATAGATATATAGATAGATAGATAGATAGATAGATAGATAGATAATTCACAACTAATCTGTGTGTGATGCTGCTGCCAGTCATCAGTCGATCTGTGATGAGCTCAGACTTGTCTAGACTCTTTTGTCCGGTCGCTGCAGTTGTCTGCAGACTGTGCAGTCATATGACTCAGTCAGAGAAGTAGTTCCTCCCTCCTTCTCGTCTCTGTTCTGTTTTGGCAAGATGGCTGCTGAGGCTCTAATGCTGCATTCGTGACGTACACAATCAAAGATAGGATTAAAAAAATCAAAAAATAGAAACACGACACTGGTGGTGAATCAGCACATTTGGATTTCACTTTAATCAAATGCATGAGTATAAAAAAGTATAAGGAACATTGTATTTTTGTACCGATCTTTCTGACTGAAATATTTTTTAAGTTTGTGAGTTAGAAGTTTCTCTCTCTTCTTCTAAGCAGTTTGCATGCATTGATCAACTGAACTTTCGACAATTTTATTATTTTCATCTGTTTCTCAGAACTTTAGTGGCATTTTCCTTCACTTGCTTATTGAGTGCTGCAGATCTGAGACGCTTGGTTGCCATTTTGTCTTCTACATGCATGCAAGAGGTTTGCAGGGCATCAAACTACTAGAAAAACACCAAACAAACATTCTGCATGTTTTCCACCTGACTTTGGATTTTAAGGACGTGTCTAAATATCGGGGAATGTCATATAAAACCAACTTTTTAAGAAATTAAATATGAATGTTTAATATTTTATTTACTTACAATAAATAGCTCTGCCTATGATTGTACTTGCATTGTGCAAGATAAGTTTGTAAGAATAAAGAATTTAATGTTGCCAATAACTGCTAATTTAACTGCTAATTGTTAAGAACTGATAATTGTTAGAACAGTTTTCTGACTACTTAGCCGCTATTTTTTTTTAGAGCTTTAGCTATATGTTATTGGAAAATATCCTGACCTACTAGGGTACATTATGTAGAAAAACTGAATTTATTTCACTGTATTTTTGTGCATTTTGATTAATTTTTAACTAATTTGCTGCTTAAAACCCCTGTTATTTGAAGGTATGCGATTAAGTATAAAGTTTCTTATTTACACCGGAAGTATGTTTTTTTTTTTTTTCAAGGAATATACTAGTAGATTTCATGAAAGGAAATTTAAACTTTGATGCACTGTAAAAAGTGATATAATACAATAACTGATGTTCTTTTTGGCTCATGTAATCATTAAAATTAAAAATAAAACCTAATATGCAGTTGACATTTTTTTTCTTTACAACTTTCTTTTCTGAGGGAGTAATGCAAGTAGCTGAAATTAACTTTGGCTTAAAAAGTGCTTCGAGCGGCTGTCTGACATTACAAGTTACATCCACTCACTGAGTCTGTGATGTTTATCTGTTTGCCATATCATTGACCAGCCTGGACAGATCTCTTCATGATCATCTACTTAGTGCATACTCATCTGCCGTCAGAGGAGCTCCTTTAATCTCTTCTTGTCCTGGTTGCTTTAATGGTTTCTGAATGCTTGCTGATTGTGTTGTTTATTGAGGCATGAAGCCACCATTGAAAAAATGCAGAAGTTTTTACAGGTCCTAAGTTTCACTTAGAAAAGTAAAAAAATTTTTAGACTCGTCAGGTAATTTTGTGTTTTCAACAATAAACTGGCAAACATGGATTAATAAAGTTTCTTTTTTTGCAGAAATAAATTATGCAGAGAAGATAGTTTTTGCAAAACCTATAACTACTTTTATAACTAAACGTATAACTGCATTATAAATAAGTTGAAATTTCTCTGATGAATGCGACTGCTATTTAGATGATAAATTATAAAAATACATCTCTTCATGGCACCCTAAAATAAAATTATTTTGCATGCATTCCTTGAATTAGGTGTACTATAAACATTTTTATGAACGCCAGCAACATTTGCAAACTTTTTAAAACCTAAACATTAAAATTTAAATTGGACTTAATTTATCATTGCAAAAACAAGCAGGTGACATAAAACAGAAATTTGTTTTTCACAAACTGACTGTAGATATACTTTTGATTGTTTTAAACAATCAAGCGCTACAACGACAGCGAAATAAATTTTATTTGAAAATGTTTCTGTTTTGTGCTTACATCAAAATCTCCCACAGAGACTCACACTTGTTTGCTTGTACTTCATTCTCACAGGTAATTCATGTTTTTGCTTTTTTTTGCAGCCATTCACATTGACGGTCATGACTTCATGTCCACGAATGGTAAGCTCTACATTGACCTTTTCATTAAAGCACATTTGGGTACATTTAAAGTAGAGTAAAGCAATTCTAGGAAGGCTTTAAGGGGCTGCAGCTATTGAATTTGATTGCCTGAGGGAAATATCACTCCATGATACACAGCAGTGTTTGCAGAGGTAGAGCTATTGGACTGCAATTCCAGTTCTGTACACTGCACAGCCGAAAATTTGGCTAATCAGCGCTGTTGCTGTCACTCATTTCTCAGCGACGATTGGTTTTTATCAAGGCTGATTTTTTTGATCTCTTCATAACATAATCATGGATATGAAACTCGTAACTTTCACTTGAGGCTTGGTTAAAAAAACGCTGATGCAAGAAGCACTCAGAAGCATCCGCCCTGGTTTTCTATTGGCTTGCTGTCTCCACCCACAGTGAGGTCACGAGGTCCAACATCGTGACGGTGTCTGGTGAAAAACAGGCTTTCATCTAGGCTCTAATGCTTCCTGAGGTTTAATGAAAGGATTTTTCTGGGTCTATTTCTAAGTGTTAACAGAGTAAAATCTGAGCACGTTTCAAAGCTTGGCCCTCTGGAAAAGCATCCACAGCAGCAGTCGCTGGCTGGTGAAATGGTGGTGTGTTTATCTCAGCAGTTCTTGCTGCACGATGACGCAGTCTTTTCTGACATTGTCGTGGGACATTTCAAATGAATACCTTCTGTGTACTTCAAAATGTCTTTTGGTAGTCTGGCAAAACTTAGGTCCTTTTGCTTGGGCCCACAGCTGAGACCCTGGGCTGGTCTTAGCCTTTATCTCAAAGCCATCAGCCTCCATTTTAGTTCATGGCAGAGGAGATAAACTGTATTCAAGCTTTTAGAAAGAAGAATCTGAACTCACAGTCTGTCCTTGAGGAAAACCTGTAACTTTTACACACTACGCAAACTTTTCAGCAGAAGATATTCGAAAACAAATATGCACAAACGGATGCATTATTAAAATCTGTGGTTAATAGTTAATAACTTTAATTTTTATTGACTGTAGCACAAATAATAATGTTTATTTTATTTTATTATAATTATTACCTCTGTAAATTTTCTAAGTTTTAAAAATGGTCTTACACAGGCTTTTTATGTAACTTTTGGTACAATAAATTAAAATAGAAATAGAAATGAACGTTTCAAACATTTCAAAGCTGTATTTAAATCCTATCAAATACTGCAGTTACATTTTATTATAATATGAAACCGCGTGTTATATGGTATATACAAGCTACTGATACAAGCTTTAAGTTAATTAACTGAAGTAAGTGTTTTTAAATAAGTCATTTAGATACTAAAAACAATACTTACGCTATGAATATTTTTTTATTTTTGAATTTTCTGGACAAGAATAAAAAAAACATATCTCTTGAGTTATGGCTAAATTTTGATATACAATATATGAAAACTGAATAAAAAAAAAAAATTACTTCCACGATAAATAAAATTGATTTTGTCAGTGTGGCGAGTCATGCATCCAAAACATATTACAACTCAAAACAAATGTTTCATTATTTTATCGTTCAGTATTAAATGATAAAATATATTGCAATATATACATTGTTAAACACTTTATATCTTTTTTTGTTTACAGATTTGTGAGCTCATATTTATGCATTTAATTTGAAAAAAAAAATGTATTTATTTAATTCACAAAATACTTTATTTATATTTAACTTTTTTTTAAATTTAAAGAAAACATAGCGACTAACTGATGCCATTTGTGTTTTAGGCCGCAGTAATTAAAAATCAAGATTTGAATGATAATGAGGTTGCATTGTTTTGGGAATGTACTTTGACATAAAAAGGAGCCCTTTGCAAGATTTTGTTGAAAGTACAGTAGACTGTGATGTAGGACTGCTAGTCTGAGTGGTACTAAGATTTACGTGACTCTCCTCCTTAGTTTTTATTTTTGTCCGCTGTTAAGACTTCATATGAAAGAAAGACTGTGGCTGTCAGTAGCGTTAAGTTTAGCCTCCGCTCTGTAATCATGCAAAAGTAAAGGAAAAAAACTCCTTTTGTTGGATCATGCATATACATGCCATGAACCTTACTTATAGCTTAATGTCAGACTAAATTAATTTTTCTTTTTTTTTTTTTTTTTTCTAATGTTCAATTTCTTGCCTTTTGTAACAATGGGAGATAACTTCACCACATTCATTTCAACACATTCATACAATACTGACATTTTATAGTTTCACTTTAGTTTGTTAATGTTGAATTATTGAAACTGTTATGCAATTTAGGATTTTGATTTCTTTGAGTACAAAAATATGCAGATAATAAATACTTCTTGCTTTTTTAATAGGGTTTTTTTTGTTATTTTTACTAATAGTTTGTGTTTAGCGTTTTCGTCAGTTCATGTTTGAAAAAGTTTTTCACTAGATAGCTTTCAATTTATAAATCTGTCTTGAGCCAACATCGGACTTTTGTTTGGCTGATCACAGGTTCAGACATTCTGCTGAAGAATGTCACAAAAATGAATGAATATTAGATACACATTAAAATGGGCGTGTCAACCTTACATTTTTTGATTATATAGTAAATGTCATTTGCTATTTTTGAGCTTTTTTTGAAAGGTAAGTGATTTTGCTGTCAGCAGTCTAAATATTGTGTGTTTGTCCTGCTGTTGTTGCCGCTGTTTGTGATCTTGCCAGTCTTTAGATGTGCATGTGTTGCATGTCCGCTCCCCCTGCCAGCAGCTGCAGCAGTGACAGCTTCAGCAGAATACTTCCTGTTCTCATTTTCCTGCAAATCTGACCTGACTTTAACATGGAGCGTGCCCATCTACAAGCATTGTAAACGGCTCGAGGAGGGCTAACAGAGTCAGGAAGACCACTATTCACTGCAGTGATTCATCTCAACAATTTCATTTCCTTGTCCCAGACAAACGTCTGCTAACTTTCGAAATTCTTTAGGTTTTATTGAGGTCTTGGTATTTACTAAGTAAAAAGATGAAACTGGAGTGAAGCCTTGCAAATGAAAAAAAAAACGACACAGTATACAATTTTCCAGCAATGCAGAGTCTAACATGGGCAAGCTTTAATGTTTCATACAGAATGTATTGCTTTTAAGCACAGTAACTGGCATGTTATGCATGAATAGTTTGCATTGTCAACAAAACATGGATTTCAGAAGTTAACAAACAAGTACACTGCAAAAAAATAGGGAAAAAAAGTGATGGAACAATCCTATCTGTTTTAGCTGGAATAGATGCCCTAAACCTGGATTTTTTGCTCTCTGCCACATTTTTATGTGATATAAAAGTTTTGAAAAATATATCAAATTTTAAGTATTCATAAAGTAAAAGAATTACCCATGATATGTCCTATGATCATATTCATTGCTTAATATAGTCAGTAAATTAAAAAACATATTATAATATAGTTTGAAATCATAAGAAATCATCAGATTTTTAGAAATAAAAAACACAAAAAATGTATTTTGTAAAAAAAAACTGCTGTAAACAGATATTTAGGGGGTGGTTCATAGCCTAGTCTTGACTTTACCGCTAATTGCGTGGATATACCACAACCTGAAAACAGGTTTTTTGAAACACTATATATTTTTCCGCTAACCAAAAAAATGGGGCAATATGAGATTCTAATAGTGAGATAACCATGGGTAAAGTGCCACATTTTCACATTATTATGGTATTAATGCAAAAAAAAGTAAACAAAAAGTATACCATGCTCCAACTGTTCTTATTAAAAAAGAAACTATTATTAATTTCTGCTAAAAAAAGAACACTGAAAGTTATGGTTATGTTATCTAAAACATTTATTTTGATTTGAGACATAGACTTAAGCAAAAATATAGAACCAGTGCTGAAGAAGTGTAGTAGTATATTTTAAGTAAATATGCTTATTGTGAGTTTTATCAAGTAACACTGGAAGAAAAGCAAGCGGATATTAGTGGGGTAATTAGTCAGGCTATCTGCTGCGGTCTGCTTCTTCAGACATGCAGCTTGCACCTTGCACCAAGACTGTCTATGTTTTTCACAACTAGAACTATATCCAAGCAGCCAAATTTGTCTTTCTTGTAGGTGAGATAAAATTGTCATAGACTTTGTTTAGCAAGCTGACAGGCAGTGCACAAGATCGGATGGAAAAGGGGCTTCTCTATATTAGTCTGTGCTCCTTGCACATTCTTAAGAGTGGTGCTATGGAAAATTTAAGAGGCTTTTCAATCCTCATTATATCTTGATACATAAAATCAGCCAATACCTCCAATAAAGTAAATAAATAATAATAAAAACAACTATAAAAATATCCTTATTAGTTTGGAATACGTACCTTAAATTTGTTTTTACATGCTTTATAACTGTTTACTACACATGATAATAAAAACTGAATCATATGCTTCCCTGTAAAACTAGAGAATTGACATAATATGTATTTTAGCTTGACTAAAATCAGAGTAAAGCATTGGCATTACTATCAACACAATAGCAAACAGCTGAATTGTTTCGTTGTAAACAAAGGAAGTTTAGGAATCTTCAGGCAAAAGTGTTCAGCAATAAGTGGTGGAGGGGCTGAGCTGGGTAAAATATCGTCGGAGAATACTCCAGTTGTTTGGTTTTAAAACCATAACTTTAAAACATTTTTTATACCTCAATATCAACTGAAGTACCACTGACTGTAAACTATCAATACCCAAGTTTGATAGACCTTGTTTTCATCCAGTTTTCTACACAAGACATTAAAAATATGAATAACAACCAAGACTTAAAGTGCATGTAGAGCAAAAAGAATGTGCTATAGGTTTAGTAGAGTCATACTGAAGAACTAACCTTTTTGGTAAAAAAACACAACATTCTGCTATTATGGAAATCAGGAAAATCCATCAGATTCCTAAAAAAAGGAAAAGACAAATCAATAACTCTATCAAAACTATACTGTAAAAGAACAGTCTCAGTATAACTTCTAATTTGATGATTTTTTTTCAATACCTTGAGAAAATTTTTGAAAAGTGGTTTAACATGAAGGTGCATTAACACACACCTCTAGTGCAGGGGATTTGCTCAAAGTTACCATCAAAGTCAGACATGTGAGAATTGGCAGTGTTGCCTGCATTTTTCTTTAATTGGGGCTTATTCCAACACACCTTGAATACCTGCTTTGACTTTGGCCACTTGACCTTTTTTTGTGAATTAAGACAGCACGGCAGAGTTGAGCTCGTCATCCCTGCGGTACATCATAGTTGAGGGGAGGCTGCACCATGACTAATTAGTAAATCTCACTTTTCTCCAAGGTGAGAAAAGAAAATGATTTTCTTTGCAGAAAGCTTGGGGGTTGATGAGTAAATATCCACCTGCACTAAGTTGCAGTAACCTAATAAGTCTCCCTGGACTTTGAAAGGGAATATTTCATATTTCACTAATCTCAAACAGCCAGTTTTGCATGGCTCATATTTGACTCAGAAAGCCCTCTAAGGTGGCTGAAGCTGCACCCACCGACTGCAGGGTCTCTGCTGTCACACAATGGCATGGAAAGGTCAGGCCTAATGAAGTCGGGGGTGCGACCTCAAGCATTCAGTGACTTTCCATGGGCTCCCATCCCACCGCTGCAACCATGCCGGTTAATCCCTTTTTGATCCTAATTGATAGGCATTAACATGATCCTTATCCAGGAGCTGTGTTTTGTCTTCTGCAGTGCTTTCCTCTTGGTGTCAGTGACACAAAGTGTGAAAGCGTTAAACCAAATGTGAAATTGATATTTTTCATGTTTGTGTGCCTAAACTGTGGCTATGCTTCCAAACAGTGACACTGAAGTTCTCAGTGCTCAGCGTTTTGCCCTTTGAGACTATTAACAGGACTTAGCTTCTAACCTCTGGAATCCGGCTGTGATGTGAATGGTAGCAGCCCATTTCCACATTGTTTTCCTTTGAGTCCTTTCATCTTTATCAATAGGCAATTATTGCCTTTAACTGGTAACTAATGACCCTCTTTAAAATGTTTTCTTAGATTTTTAGGTCAGAGCACATGTCACTTTGAAAGTGAGGACAAGGAGTGATTTCCAAAATGCAGATGGTACACCAGATCTTACAGGCTTTAATAAACCAAATGTATTCTGTGATGTTTAAATATAGCTGTTGTTCATTGAAAAAAGCTTGATCACCTACATTTATGAAAACAAACATTATTTAGCCTATAAAATGTATGTAACAGTTTGAATACCTTTTATTTTGGGCGGATTTTTAAAAAAACCCCAACAATTCTTTGCATAAAAATTATGTTTAACGGCTAAAACACACTTAAATAAATTATTTAAAATTGTTTACTTAAACTTTTAATGAGAATAAGCATTATTTATCATTCTCACAAACACAAGTTTATAAACATCTGCAGTTCATAAACATCAGCATGTATTAAAAAAAATCTCAGTCCAGACCCAATATGTACATCAGTATGCTGTATATTTAAAAGGTACGAGCTCACGTCATTTAATACCAAATACAAATGACAAACAAGGATACAGCTTCAAAGCTACAGTTATTAGTTTGTACAAGCAAAGCTGTAAAGATGCAGAAGATCGATTCCATGTCAGTTCAGTGCTTTGTGAATTCATATTTTCATTTCATTTCCAAACACGGTGCTGTTATTTCCTACTGCCATTTTGTACCCACAAAAACAGTTTATGCCCTTGCACTCAAACTATGGCATCAGTTTATTTTTTTTAGATCATTATTTTAATAAATCATGGCAAAATGCTCACAAAAATTCTCATATCTAACATCTAGTTTATTGTAATTGTATATAATTTTTTGATTTCTTTTTATCACTCTCTGTTTCTGTTAATTTTGGTTCTGATCAATGTTTCAGCCAGTTGACCCATATTAAGTATAAAAGTTATAAAAGTTTATAAAAATTATAAATCCTGATTGAACAAAAATATCTCTAAGTGACCTCCTGCAGGTATATATTATTTATCAAAGTCACATTTCCTTACAATAAACTACCAACAGATTATAGAAGATTACTTGAAAATTGTCAGCTGGCAAAGTGAGTCTAAAACATCCCTCTTGTGGGCATGCATAGAATCAGTCGGAACAAAATGTCCCACAGTTGTTGGCTTCGTTATATGCCCAAAAAGTTGTGTACAGAATGTTCAAAACTGCAGAGGCACAGAGCAGTGAAGCACTTAAATGACCAACACTCCAGAGGCTTAGTTCACTTGCAAGTTTTTGTTTAGCATTGGTGGAGTTGTTAAGATAATTTAAGCTGGATGCAAACTTAAATTCCTGCTCCATCTTTCTCAATGACTGAATTTATGACTGTAAGTTTTACTTAGTTGATAAATGCATTTATATTACAACCCATATAAATAATAAATAAGGCTGCCTTAACCAACATCCAACAGCTTAGTGTTAGAAGAATAGAATAGAATAGAATAGAATAGAATAGAATAGAATAGAATAGAATAGAAATAGCATCTACTGTCCCACACAGGGAAAATTCAGGTGTCACAGCAGTTAGTTAAGGTAAGTGGGAACATGTATATCCATACAAAGGTAAAAAAAAATAAAAATAAGAATAAAAGACTGCACATTAAGTACATTTACAACATAAGAAAAATAATACTGTGTAGTTATTTAGAAAAAATAGCATAGTAAGATTAAAATTAATGTGCATCTGAGGAGGTTAATTTAGAGAAGCAAAATATGCAAGATTTGCATTGATATATATGTGGATAAAAAAAACAGCAACAGACTACAAGAAGTGAGAAAACTGCAAACAAGGATGTGCAAATAACAGCAGAGTTACAAAAATCTATTGAGTTTTTTGGGAGCAGTGGTTATAAAGTCTTACTACTGCTGGGAGTCTTACAGCTGTCTTACAGCTATCTTACAGCTGCGATAATGCTCCTTAGTGTACCTAGGATGCAGCAGTCTGCCACTGAATGAGCTCTTTAGTTCAGCAACAGCTTCATACATGGGGTGGGAGACATTGTCCAACAGTGATGTTATTTTAGCCAGAGTTCTTCTGTCTCCCACCACCTGAACTGGGTGGAGAGTGAACGCTACATTAGCGTTCTTGCTAAGCTAATTTAAGCTAGATCCAAACTTAAATCATTGCTATTAGAATAATGGCTGACAGCTTCATTTAAAATATGAATGTAAGGTTTGGGAAGGATGTGTGACCAAAAAACATCTAGCTGATGTTAAATTAAACCACTATCCATCTTACTCCTGGCAATACTGCTGTACAATTGTTTGTGTGTTAAACTTTCAGAAAGGTAGTTGAAGTAACCATAACACAATTTGTTTTTTGCTGCTAATTGCAAGTAGCAAGCCTTATTTTTTTGGTTTGCACTTTAGATATATTTCTTCTTTTTGTTTTGAAAATCACACCGCTTAGGGCCTGTACCTACTCTGTAAGAACTGAGAAATTTCTTTTCTCTCCCAGGGCTGTGAAAAGAGAATGATGTCATTCTTTTTTTTCGCTTTTCCAGGTTGAGAGCTTTTGAAGTTTGCCCTTAACACATCCTTTGGGCCAAACTTTTTTCTTATGTAGTGTCCAATGACTGTTATTTGATTGTTTAGAAATATAAATGGGGTTAAGTTAATCCTGCAAAGAGAAGAATGTTGTCATTTCTGCTTTTTTGCTGGCGTGGAACTTCCCAGGAGTTCTGTACTTGGAGTTTTTCATGAAGTGTGACATGTCATAGTCAGAAGGAACTTTGTTGTTGTCTTTGGTGCCTTGACAAAATAAATCTCTTGGTTCTTGCATAATGTTTTTGGCTCATTTTTAATACCTATCAAAATTCCCTTTTTTACTTTAATGTTGGTCCAATGCAAAATTCAGACACCTTGAATTGGAATACAATTTGATATAAGGTTAATATTTAAGCCCAAATACATTGAAATATGTCAAAAAAGACCCCTTCTATCTGAATGGATTTGAATCAATAGTTTGTCATGTTCAGTTTGTCCATATTCATTCTTATATGTCATTCTCTATGCCTGAGAATAATAGCTCCCATACTTTTACGTTTCTGGTCAACAAATTAACTATCATAGCCTTGTGACCTCTGTTATTACTAGTTGAAATATATAGACCTTCTTGATGTGACAAGAAAACAAAGCCACAGTTACAACACCACACCCTGGACAGCTATATTCACCTATGTATGGCAAGTGCTTTGATTTAATGAGTATGAAAAACACATACATTAGAATTAGATTTCTGGAGATTGTCACTTGGTCTTTCACATCCCACAGTGGGGTCGTGTCTCCAACATTGGTTAACACAGCCTTACAGCATTTTGGCTGTCAAATTGTTGCAATCTTTTTCATTCCCTCTATAATCATACACTTTGGGTTAATAAATATGGTTAGAATGGAAAAAGTGGACTTCAGGACAATAAAGTCTGAAAAAGCGAAATTTGGGAAAAAATAAAATGGATTTCATGGGGCCCTACCTAAACCCTGTCCGAGCCGACAACAGGCAGAGGCAGACAAAGAAGTTCACAAGTCATTTTCTCAAGTCTTTAAAGGGCAAATACAAGTCAAGTCTCAACATTATCTAACAGCTAATATAAATATTTTCACGAACTTCTTTTAATCTTGTAATTTTTTAATCTTTTAATCTGTGTTAATTTTGTCCTGTTCTTCATTATTTTATATAGTAATTGGTTTTGGATGCTTCACTCTGAGTTGGAGAATTTTATAAGATCATTAGGAAATCTTATTCTAAAGCCACATTTATGTGGCTTATGTCTCAACAGTAAACATGTTTCAATATATGTTGTAAATTAGAACATATCGAGAAAAGAAGCAGTGAAGTGAGTAAATGAGAATATTAAATTCCTGAATAAAGAGAACAGGAAGTGCTTTTATTTTGATACGCAGCAAGTCTCTTTGTAATGACGGAGCTCGCTCAGTAGCGAGAGAATAAGACGTTGAACATAAATTACGTTTATTTTAATCTGAAACCATGAATCTGGAGAGTTAGTTGTGTGGTCATTATTTTGAAGCTACATCTAACATGAACAGCCATTAAAAAATCCTTGGTATACAAAATTACTGGCTAACAGTTCAAGTGCATCTTTTCACAGGGAAAATACAAACATGTAGCACATCATCTATAAGAGCTTGGGTCTGTAGCTTACATACTGGCTTGCTTTCTCTCCTGATTACACATGTCAAAGATTGTAAAAAGACTTAAGTCTTTAAGCATGAGTCCAAGTCAAGTCTCGAGTCTTCAGGGCACACGTGTAAATTGAGTCTGAAGTAATTGTTTTCCGACTTCAGTGCGAGTCTGGGTGTGAAACTTGAGTCACCATCTCTGGCAGCATGGTTCATTTTGGATATATTGCTAGTATATAGCAGCAGCTGCTCAAAGTATTTTCTTAATAAATCAACTGATAATGAGCACATGTTTAATGAGAAAAAGAAGACAAAATCTCTAATTTTTGTTTATCGAATATGTTTTTGGATCACTGTCCTGTTCAAAAACTTGATAATGGATTAAAATGTTTTACAAAAGCCACATTAAAAGACGTACTTCTCTCTGAAAAATACTTTTGCTGAAAATTGTTGCTGTTATTTACAAAAACAACCACTATGAAAACCAGGAGAGAACCTAAGGGTTCACCCTTATCACTTATCACTTATCTCCCAGTCTGCTTTACTGTCTACTCCACCGCCAAGCCTGTGTAGTCTAAATTTAGTCAAATGTACCTGCCCACCAAGGTCGACCAGGGGTCTCTGCTGATGTCTGCATACACCTAGATTTTTGTGACTGTGCTGACTGCTTGTCGTTAACAACAATACTCCCAATCGCATGGTGGCATCAAACACAGCAGCTAAAGAAAAACTGTGGGTCAGATCATAAGAAAAAGAAGAAAAGCAACAATGACCCATTTTTTTTTTAAAACATACAGGAGGAGGAGATTTTCTCTATTCCAGGTTTGGATTAAACGTCAGCCACTATAAGGATACAACAAACTCAACAAGACGATTTTTAAGTTATATTTTTCTTGTGAATTATAAAGTCTCAAGTTTTATTCACGGCCTTGGGTCTTTTTTTTTCTCTCTGGGCACTCCAGCTTCCTCCCACAGTCCAAAAACATGACTGTTATGTTGATTGGTCTCTCTGAATTGTGCTTAGATGTGCATGTGGTGTTGCCTTGTGATAGACTCTTGCCCAATGACTGCTGGAGTTAGGTACCCCCCCCACAAACCTGGACAGATAAGCAGGTATAGACAAAGGATGGATAAAATAAAAATGATACAGTATGTTTATTAAACATTACGCATTATTAAACGCTAGGGGACATTGATAGGGTGATAATGTTTTTGTGTTCGTTTTTTTTCCTTCGGAGTCATAGCAGGCTGATTCCAGCACCGACCCTAAAGCAGCATTTTAACTGCCTTCTTCAAGGTGTCAGCTTGTCTAAAAATGCACAGCTTACCTCCTTCTAAAAAGAAACTCCAGGCTGGAGTCCAGCTTCCCTTGGATTCCAGTCTTCTTGATGTTTTTGTTTAGCTACACTGTACCTTGCAGTGACTTTGATTAAATATAATGTAATATGTGAACAAATTCTTGTGAATATTTCTCCATAACCGGAACATGAAAGCAATGTATCATTAACAGCAATTATTACCCCACAACAACAGAGTTATGACACGCCCATCAGATTAATATCTCTTTAAACAGTTCGAACATATCATGGGGTGAAGGCTACCAACAAGTCTAAAAAACTCTTTGATTAGTTTGTTAAAATTTTTTTTAAAAATGTTTAAATTATTACTTGGTAAGCTAATAATGGGAATAAGATGATTTATTAGAAAAACTGTTGAGGAATTTGAACAATTAAACAACTATATGACGACACATTCAACAGATAGGATTTTTAAAAAGTTTTAATAAACTTGTGAAAACTCTCCTCAATGGAAAAATGCAGTTGGAATCAGGTTTACATACAGTGAATAAAAAGACGCATACACCTTTTTTTCTCACTGTCTGAAGATAGAATAGAAATATCCTTTATTGTCCCACGATGGGGAAATTTCTGTGCGACAGCAGCAAAGTGACAGTGACAGGCAATAACAGAAAACAGACTCACACAAAGATTATAAAATATATTTTTAAAAAAAACAGAAAAAAGAATAAAAAATAGTGTACAGTAAGGAAAAATTTCAACATAAATACTATGTAGTTTTAAAAATTACTTTTGTCCAGAGGAATGTGCAACTGAGTTGGTTAATTAAAAAGTACAAGATGTGCATGTCTCTGAGCATTAAAAATACAAAGTATTTACAGTTAGTGACAATAGAAAAACATTGAAGTTGTACAGATACTAGCATGGATATAAACACTTACTGAGTTTGTTGAGAGCGATGATGGTTATAGATAAATTAGACCAAACATCTCTTGTTTTAGGTCAGCTAGAATTACCAAAATTATTTCTATTTGCTAAATGCCACTATAATGAAAGAAAGAATATGTCAGAGATTTATTTATTATCTTCAACATCAGAAGTTTACACACATTTCCTCAATGTTTGGTAGCATTGCCTTTGAATTGTACGACTTGGGTCAAGCATTTTGAGTTTCCTTCTACAGGCTTCTCACAACAGTTTGCTGGAATTTTAGCCCATTCCTCCTGATGTAACTGAGTCAGGTTTGTAGGCCGCCTCACTCACATACGCCTTTTTAGATCATGCATGGCAGCCTCGCCTATGTCAGACTGTACTGGGGCAGCTGTGGCTATAAACCAATAGTTTGCCACCATCAGTTTGTGAATTTGTGTGTGAATGGGTGAATGACTGAATGTAATGTGAAGCTCTTTGGAGTCCTCTGAATTTGATAAGGCAACATAAAAGTACACACCATTTATCATTTTTACCATTCCTTGCTGATGTCTTTAAATGTTGCTTCAATATTTCCACATAATGTTCTTTCCTTATGATGTCATCTGTTTTATGAAGTGCACCAGTTCTTCCTTCAACAAATCAGCCCCACAACACGATACTGCCACCCCATACTTCACAGTTTGGATGGTGTTCCCAGGCTTACAAGTTCTCCATTTTTCCTCTAAATGTAGCAATGGTCATTATGGCCAAACAGTTCCACTTTAGTTTTATCAGACCACAGGATATGTCTCCAAAAATAAAGATCTGTGTGCATTTGTAAACTGCATTCTGGCCTTTTTATGTTTCTTTTGGAGTAATGGCTTCCTCCTTGCTGAGTGGCCTTTCAGCCCATGTCGGTATAGGACACATTTCACTATGGATAATGTCTTGCCAGCTTCAGTCAGCATCTTTGGCATACATTCAGGTCTTTGACTTTTGTTCTGGGATTGATTTGCACATCTTCACAAGGTCACACACAATAGGGACATTTTGCACCAAAACATGTTCATTTCTGGGACACAGCACCGTTTCCTTCCTGTATGATGGTTGGACATTCCAATCATGTCTACACTTGCACATAATTGTTTGAACAGATGAACACGGCACCTTCAAGCATATGGAAATTGCTCTCAAGAATGAACCAGACTTGTGCAGCTCCACAATTCTCTTCTTGATTTCTTTTGACTTTTCCATTGTACTAAATAAGAAAGCAGTGTCTTCGAGCTGTGGCCTTAAAACGCATCCACACATGTGCCTCCAGTTAACTCAGATGTCTCAGTTAACCTATCAGAAGTTTCCAAAGCTATGACATCTTCATCTGGGCTTTCCCTCATTGTTTAAAGAGACAGTAATCATTCTGTATGTAAACTTCCGATTTTGAAGACAATAATAAATAAATCTCTGCCATATTCTTTCTCTCATTATTGTGGCATTTAGCAAACAGAAATAATTTTGGTAATTCTAAGTGACCTAAATCAAGAGAAGTCTGGTTTGATTTAACTTCACAGTGAGAAAAAATGTGTCTTTTCAGTGTATGAAAACTTTTGGTTTGAACTGTACATCGTGTCACCAGTCTTAATTTTATTCATCAGAGGATTACAGAAGACAGGATGAGTGAGTGGTCTTTCTGAATAACTTTATTGTCCTTCAAGTTATGTTGTAACTAATTTTACAGGGCTATGTCTATTTAAACAACCCATTTGCACCTAAGCTTTGACTTCCTAGCTGCTCTAAGAATGTTGCTTCAATATTTCACACACATAAGGTTCTTTCATCATGATGTCATCTATTTTGTGAATTGCACCAGTCCTTCCTTGAGCAAAACATCCCCTCAACCTGATTCTGCCACCCTGCACTTCAGAATTGGAATGGTGTTCTCAGTCTTGCAAGTTTCCCCACTTCCTCCAAATGTAGCAATGGCCATTATGACCAAATGCTTCAGTTTCATTTTATTTTAATTCAGTTTCATCAGACCATAGGACATGTCTCAAAAAACATAGTTGTTGTCCCTGATGCATTTGCAAACTGTAATCTGGCCCTTTTTTGTTGCTTTTGGATGACTGGCATCTTCGTCTCCACATCCACAGGTATGCTTCCATTTAACTCAAAGCTTGTAAATTAACCTCATCATGGCATGTCATGGGATTGTAATTAGAAGCTTACAATGCCATGACATTAACATGTAGGTTTTCCCAAATGGTTTTCAGGAAAAGTAATTTTATAATTTTAAAAAAAGTAATTAATATATTTTTTAAAAATCTCTCTCGCTGCCCTTTAGCAAATATAAATTATATTGTAATATTAACCAACTTCAACAAGAAATGTTAAGTTTGAGTTCATATTAGTAAGGAAAAAAAGGTTATGCATCTTATTATACAGTGTATGTAAACATCTGGTATCAACTACATAGTAGGGAGTAATTTTTTTCAACATCTGTCTTAAGATGCAATACAAACTATTTAAAATATAAACTGGTGTTCATCCTATAGATTTATGTTTATTTAAGTTTGTTTCTTGGTGCAAAAACTATGTAGGACAACACCTTTACCAGCATGAAATTGCTTTTATATTTTTTGAATAGTTCTGCTGAAAATCATAATTTTCTTCAATTTTTTTTTCTTTTTGAAATCTTTAATATTTGTACTCTCTAAAAGATGATGGGTGTTAAAACTTGCATCCAAATAAAACAGTTCTTTCTTTCCTTTGTTTTTTCAAAGCAAAAATAATTAAAAATCAAGCATTGAGGGCTGGAGCATTTCTGGACAGCCGTGTGTGATTTCTGTGAGTACACTCAAACCTGTACAATTAAGAAGCATTCGTCACCATTGTGCTTAGCAGCGTGCAACAACCCACTCTGAGCTGTAAAACGGCAGGTGTCATGTTGGTTCTTGTTGGTTTCACACAGTGATTCCAGTTCCTCCCTGGAACACGTTTTGCATGTCTCTAAAGGATTGAGAGCTATTTCCAGTTTGTTTGCTACACTGACTAATGAGTTCTCCATAAGTCCTGATGACATAATTTGAAGATCGCCAAGGAAAAATATCTAATTATGTAGTTCAGACATTACAGACTGGGACTGCACTCATGTACTTCACTTGACTGGCACCACCTGTCCTCTATATGTCACACTCACTTCCATACTGCTGTGACGCTAAGCTGGTGTCTGTGCAACCACCACCAGACATATGTGCAATGACTCCTTGGTGGGTTGGAGTTTAGATGCCTATTGTTCATTATATTAGTTTTAACTATAAAACAAGTAATAGATCAAAAGCAGAATAGAAAAGATTGAGATTGGCTGAAGAATGATGCATGGACAGGAAAAAGTGGGGAAAACACTTCAGTGAGATGACAGCAAAGAGATAACTATGTAGAAAAGATCTTTGTTTTGCAGATTTTATTCTACTGTGTGATTATCTGGAAGGTATTCTTCAGGTGTTTCATTCTGATCTGCAGGAGGAGCTTTTCTGCTTCTTGTAACTCTTTTTCGTGCAAATTAAAAATGTGTGGGTTTTCTTTTTTAGAAGGGTGTGAGACTAGACCCCAGATGTATTGTTGTGTAAGTACTGTATGACTGTGCTTAAGTTTGCTTTATTTTTGGCTGTGACTGCTCCAAATATGTTTACACTGCCACTTTGTTTTATTCAAGCAGAAGAAAAACATGCAAAACAGTTCATGAATTTAAAACAGAAAAAAAATCAACAATGATTCTCACTGCTGTTAAAATAAAATAGCACAATGACATGTTGAAATAATATGTTGCATATTACTGGTATATTAATGCTGATATAGATTAAAACAAACATTACTCAGAATATTATCAGAATGTCATATTTTGACATTCTGCTTATTGTAGAGTAAAAGAAGCATATCTGCTTGTATAACCAACCTGCAGCCCGCTGCTTAACAAACATGCAACTGTAATTTGACAGCACTCTTACCTCAATATGAGTTCATGGCTTGTGCTTCTTTAGTTTTCTTAGGGTTGTTTGTCTTCATATTGATATTTCCAAACAGCTGAATTTTGTCTTTCTTGAATAATAGTGTAAACAGTTTGTAGCTTTCTTTCAGTCAGCTGACCATAATTTATATTTTACTATTCTAAGTTGGTAACAGCATAGAATAACTTTCAATTAGTAATCCATGATTTCCTGTTTCTCTGAAGAATAAAGAGAATGTGATGGAGTGGGTAAGACAAGAGAACATTCCACTCAAGTAAGGTGGATGTGTGTTAAGTTTTTTTAGGTTAGGATAGCACCATAAGAAAAAAGGTACTCATCTTACACTATCTACATCTTATTTACACTCAGACCAATAATTAGACAGATTAAAACAACTGGAGCTGTTTTGAACCAGGCTGGACAAGGACTCAAGTTCATCCAACCACCAAGCACTGTGAGGAGGATGCTTAGGAAGGTTAAAAAAATCTCCAAAGCTCACAGTTACCGATCTGCTTTAATTTTTCTTTATGAAATATTGCTAATTCCGAAAAAGTAGCATTTATTTAAAGGCTTTTTGTACACTTTGACCAGATGTGCCAATAAATATGGAAGGCATAGTAGACATAAATATTTTGACCCTTGCTATTCAGTCATTCTGTGCACATCGTTGCTGTACTGGCCTTTCGTCTTGCTGTTTTGGAAATATTTGCAACACAAAATACTAAACCACCTGAATAAATTTGACATAGTTTAATTTGTTACGAGGGTACAATAGTAAGCAAAAATGTGCAGTATCTAGACACTTGCTTCTTGCGACCGCATGTCCAAGTCATGCTTATACAGAAGAAAGTGTTGATTGAATGGAAGTCTGTAAATCCAGGATTTGGTTGGATTTCTTTTTTTCATGAAACAGAAGCCATGCAACTTACCCTCTTTCATTTATTTTTTGCATAGCGGTAGGTTATAAAAAAGCTTCCTCTATAAACACATCAGGATGCTGCCGCAGTTATAGCAGGGATGAGAGAAGCTTGTTGTCATGTGTTATAGCAGGTCTTTTAAGAGACTGACGCTAATTTCTGTTGCTCTTAGGATATAGCTGTCAAGAAAACCCAACAGCTGAAAGTCAGTTGGTTTCATCCACTTTTTTCAAATTGCCTTGCAGAATTATGCCATCTTACCATTTTGGACCATGTAACAGATTTTCTTAAAGAGCATCTCGTTTTTATTGACATCTTTTTTAGAGATTTACAGCTTTTAAATGCAATTTTTTTTGATGGAGAAATTGTTAGAAAGACTTGGTGACCCTAGGGCACCACTGTTTACTATAGTTCTCTAAATGTAACCTATTAGGTTGGGGTTTTTTACCTCTCTCACCATCCTCCTCATTCTGCATGGTGGCAAGAGAAACATCTCTTTTATATTTTGTTTTTCCAGTTATTTAACAGGTTTCAGTTATGTAAATGTGGACAAGAATTGAATAGTTGCTATTTTCATGTATTCATTTTCTGATTCATGAAGATCAACACCCATCTGCCCTACTTGAAAGGCATGCGCTGTTCTATTTTCCATTTTGAAGGAATACTCTAGGGAAGCACAAAGTCACGGGTTACTGAGTAAAGGTTTCTTGACACTCTGATTACCTTAAAATACCATAAATTACAAAAGGCTTTGGATACACACCTTATAGCAGCTATTAGCGGCACCAAAAGTTGGGGGGGACCATTGATTTTTGTTGAAGATAATTATTCCATAACAAGTGGCTAAATGTATTCAAATTAAAGGTTGGATTATTATAAATCTTTCAGTGTAAGATCATGTTGCTGCAATAAAAGTATTTTTACTGAATGGCAATGAAATGTCAATAAAACTAACCTCAGAGTTTGTCTTTTTCTCACTGCACATATTCTGAGAGGTTTTTTATCTCTCAAAATCATGCAAGTATCTTATTAATTTAAGCATTTTGTTCCTGCAAAGCAGACTTCTTTATATTGTCCACTCCTTGTCCACTTTGAAATCTAAAACCTTGAATGTGTGCATTCATTTTCAAAAAATAATTCTGAGTTGGTGAAGTTACAACAGTAATCCTGCTGTGTGCAGGTGTAAATATTACTACAGTAAAAAAAATTTAGGACTGGCTGTTGACTAGTAGATTTTAAGTTTTGGAATCTTTTTTGGAATTCAGTGAATTAATGCTTTTAGAAAAGTGCAATAATAAAAAAAAAAAATCACAGTTGTAGTTATCTATAGCATGACTTATCCTCACCAGTGCTGCACATCCACCTTTCTTCCCAACAAAACCATTCAAGAACAAGGGCAGCATCACCTCTGGCTCTAATGAGGTTGTTTATTCTCCAAATTTTCTTCTGAGCTCAAACTGCAAGAGAAAAAACAGGCCATGCACAGCAGAGCACATAATCAAGCATTAGCTAAATAAAGCTTCAGAAATCCCAGGTTATATATTTGTGTGACAATTTAACTCAGGGTATCACACCTGCAGTGACTACATGTTGAACATGAACACCTTTTTAAGGAGGTTAGTGAAGTGAGCAGAGCACAGTATTACACTCTCAACAAAGATGTGCAGGATTTTAAATTGGACATAATCTTCAAAAGAGGGGAGTGGGGAGTCATCAGGTTGTCGGTTTTAAAGATGAATAATTTTCAAACTTTTATTGAAAAACATAGGTGCTTCAAAATGATCTCATGTTAGAATTGCAAAATTGAAACCAAAATAAGTCTCTGAGAGAATAGATGGAGAAATGATTTTTTAAAAATCTTGAAATACATTTTAATCCCAATTTGGATTAAAATGCTGACTTTTTTGCTGAACACTTGCACTTAAAAGAGTTTTGAATCTGAAATTAACTGCCTCATGGGTCAAATAGCAGAGTGTTGAAATCAAGTTGAAGATGTTGCAGTTACAAATGTTGTTAATGACCTGGAAAGCACAAATAGATGTAAAAATTGAAAACTGATGGACATAGAGTAAGTAATTAATGTTGTAAATCAATTGATAATCAAAGTGTTGAAACTCTGAACTTTTAAAAATGTACTACATCTTCAATCATCTCAATTTATTTAACTTTCACAGTCTACTTTTTTTTTTTTTTTTTTTTTTTTTTTTTTTTTTTTTTTTTTTCAAATTTCAACAGTGTTTTTAACATTTACATTTTAAATCTATTAGCATTGTTCAGGTTTGCAAGATACAACATCAGTATTTGTAATAGTTGATATGGCTCACCACTCAGGGTGCCCTGCGGTTAGGAGCCAGCCAAATATTGAGTCCAATGTCTATTGATTTTATTGTCTCAAAAATTTTGAGAAATCCCATATTTGAGTGTTTTTGATATAGTTTCTATTGTATATAGTAATAGTGAGTAAATTTGAATATTATTGAGATGCTTATTCATTTTAGTAACTCAGTTCACTAAGTGAAACACATTTTATAGACTAATAACACATACTCATGATTTCAAGCCTTTATTTTTGGTAATTATTTTGAAGGTTAATAAAAACACATTTAAGATTAGAATATTGCATCAGACCAATAAAAAACAGCTTTAATACAGACATGTGGCCTAATGAAAAGTATATGTAATACTTGCTTAAAGGTTGTTATTTTCAAAAGGTACTTTTAATCTGACAAACAAGCCTCACTAGAAGGCATATTCTAATTAACTAAATGTGACTGTATATGATGGTGTTGTTCAGACATGTAGGAATGTCCTAAAACATGCTATATTTTGTTACAATGACTGTGTTGTATTTGGATTTGGTTTGTTCAACACTGTTTATGTTTGAAAGTGCTAAATAAGTAAAATTGAGTTGAGGGGCACTTTTTAATATAGATGTACCCAGGGTGCCAAATTGTATAGGGTGTAACAAATTATTCAGATAAATTTTTATTGATTTGCTTTTTTCAAACATTTGAAAACATCTCATAGTTTACTTCATTTAACATCTTTTAGCCCCTATTGCTTAGTTTTTGACTGGACTGGATGGATATACACACTTAGATTAGTTAATGATTATGAAGTTGGTATTTGATGAGGAATTTTCCTTTAATTTAAATGGCTCTTTAACTTTTAAGGTGTCAGATGTCATTTGAACTCTAGTTTAAAATCTAAAAATATTTAGTTGGCCAAATGGATTATTCTACATGGTACAAGAGATTTTCTAACAAAAATTTTCAAACTTCTTTTTATTTTAAGAAAACAGAAAAAAATACACTTTGTTTAAATGGAAACCGCAATATTTTGACTATTGAAGCCTATTTTACACTCATTACAAATTCTGTACAACAGTCTTTTTTAATTTGGGAAACCAGAACTCTATTTGTGGAAACAATAAAATTTTCTAAAAAAAAAAAAAAAAAAAAAAAATCTTATCTCAATATTGTGAAAGAGGGTGCTTGCCCAGGGTGCCTTTTGTGTAAAAACCAACACTGACACTATAGCTCACTGTAACCTGATGAGGACTCTACCTTCAATGGTATTTGTGTGTGTCTATGGCACATCGCTCTGTTTGCATACCTGCTTATCGGAGCCCACGTATGCTGCTTTATTTGCTAATGTAGATTGGATTCCAATCTCCGCTTAAACATGAGGCTTTACTGTATGTTTGCTTAACTGTCCAGCCATCCCATCTATTCAAACAGTGTTTCTTTCAGTCAAAGCTGTGTGCTTGCTGGGCTCTTTTTTCCCCCTTTCCTTTTTCTTTTCTTTCCTGGGACCTTTTCTGTTATTTTGGGGACCAGATGGCGAGGAGCACGGAAGAGCCTCTTTGTCTGGGAGCCCCTGTGTGAAAAAAAGGTTGTCCTCTCTAATGTAATCAGCAGCACCGGAAGGGTCCATTTTGGGCAGTGAAAGGAGACAATTGGGCCTGGACACGTCTAGATTACAGAAACGCAGGGTTCATCTCCCGACCCTGCCTTCTTTTGACCAAGGTCCTGGTGAGGAGGATCCTCATCTTTGATCAATGGAGGGTGGAGATGCTGATGCGACCCCATGCAGGCCAAAGGCCACCCCCTCCCCTACACCATGCCCTGTTTACCCTGTACTTGGCTGCCACTGACACCTCCTTCCGGAAGGAGCCAGGAATAGGAGGGGAGGGGGGATGTTGGCACTACTGGGGAAAGGGAGGGGGCACCATGACCTGTCTAGACACCGTTGTTTCTTGTTGCTGTGGTGTTGCTAAGGGGATATAATGAACTTTGACCTCAAACATAGTTGGTTAGGAGATGCTGTGGTCAGTCAAGGAAGACAGTTTTTTTCTCTTTATAATTTTCAGAGTTGGAGGTGGGGAGGTGAGGCTGCATATGGATGTGACCCACATTAAACACATGCTGCTTAGAAAGACCACAGGCATGAATTTACTGCCTTATACTTTAAAACAAATTATAGTTTTGTATTATAAACTCAGTTACTGCAGAGGATTTGAAAACCATTTTATTGGATTGCAACCTGGGTGTACTTGTGGAGTTATTCTTCCTATTTGCAGTAAGTAGCCTCTGCATCTGTTATTATTACAAAATTTAAAAAAACAATAGTTGCTATGGAGACTTGTTGACTACAAGGTTTCACTCCTTGCTACAGTTCTTTAATAGAGAGCTTTCTTGATATCCTGCTGATATTGGTGGCAAGATAAGCTTTGGTCTGTGCTCAGGCTTGTGTGTCACATCTCCAGCTGTTGTAAATATTTTCAGTATTGAGGACAGTTGTAATGGGTAAATTTAGGCCACTAGATATTTTAATACAAAATTTCCTTATTTTAATATGTTTTCCTGTCCTTCTCATTTTGAAGTCATTTTTAATAAAACAGTAATTTCTTTGTTTAATTTTTGCCTTCTGAATTAATGTACTCAAATGAAGTCTCCACCTTTTAGGTTTTCAGTATTAAATCACGCTACTGCAAGAAAAAGTTTTATTTGCTCAAAGTGTATTTATTGTCTTACCCATTTTGAGGAGTGACTAATAGAAATCGGCCTCTGTGTCACATCATTTTTATACCCCAGGGAAACAGGAAGTCAAGAATTATTAATTCAAAGGTCCTCAACTCTGTGGCTAACTTAGAATAGTAAAGTATACACTTGTAAAGTATAAATTTTAAATTATTAAGATTTCAGTTACATTGGTTTTAGAATAGTTAAGGTTACCACCATTGTGGCATGAATGATGTAGTTAAAAACATTTACAGTTCTTGATTGGCATGTTCTCTTGTCTTTCCAATTGTGTAGAGCTATTTTGTTAAAAACAATCACTTCTCAATGTTTTTTTCCACTCAATAAATGTACTTAAATAAAAAGAGAATTTTTTATGTTTTTCAGTGTAAGATGATGCTACTGCAAGAAAAGACACATTTATTTTACTTGATTCTTTTTATTATTTTACCCAAATTGACTTCTGTATCATGGCATTTTTATACCCAAGAGAAACAGGAAGTAATGGATTAATAATTAAAATGACATCAACTCTGTGACCATCTTAGAAAGTAAAAACAATGCAAATGGTTTAATTTAATTCACCTTAAATGAATAGTAAAGGTTGATACCAAATTTGGCACCAGTGATTTTTAAAAAAAATTACAATACTTGAATATAAGTTCTCTTGTCTTTCCCATTTTAATGAGTCATGTTAAAAAAAACAATTAAATCTAATCATGTTTTTTTCCACAATTGAATAAATTGCTCAAATTGAAGATTGGATTTCTCTAAAATTTTCAGTGTGAGATTATGGTTCTGCAATGAAAGACCAAACATTAAACACATGCTCCTCAGAAAGAGCACAAGCATTAAATTACTGCCTAAAACTTCTTGTTTAAAATGTTAATAGTAATATAATGATCACCTGAGTTAGTGAACAAGATGCTGAATTAGCTAGGATTTATATTTCTACCTCAGTATCCTTTTTTTAATAATGTAATGTAGCAAAGGTTTAAAAAAAAAAAATATATATATATATATATATATATATATATATATATATATATATATATATATCTGTGTGTGTGTGTGTGTGTGTGTGTGTGTGTGTGTGTGCACGTGTAGTAAGAAAATATATTTGTGCTGATTTACTTTCTGTCTTATTGACGGAGGATTTGAGTTACTACTGGGAATAGTTGTTTTTATCTACATGATGTTCTGTTTCATTTGTCAGTTGGTGAAAGTAAAATATACCAAAAATAGCAGATGATTGCTAAATGATTCAAAGCTCCAAAAGAATGAAGTAAATCGAAAAATAAAATCTGTATAAAAAATGTGAATATTTTGAACTTCATCAAGCAAATGTTACAGAATTAGGAAAGCATTACGGGTTTATTTTCTGATAGAAACCTCATGCCCTGTCCTCAGTGACATCTCATGCAACTCCTGTCTGATACAGTACCTAAATTTGGATCTGAACCATAATATAGAGTTAATTCAGGACCGGACTGATGATGAAGCTTCTGCACAGGACCTGCTGTGGTGATTCCACCATCATGGCCGCCGCCAACACCAGCCACGCCCTCTCGCCTGCCACTCAGGATTGAGTTAAAATGGCAGCATGCAGCAAAATGAGTGAGAGACTAAAAGAAAAAAAAGCAGGGAGACTCCCACCTCTGTGAGCAAACATACGTTCGGCTGAGCCGCAGCTCACTTCGTATGCCACTTAACAACAAGAACGTTATTTTTTGTTTAAAATGCGTCCATCTAGGTCCAGAGTTCAGTTCAAGCGAGTAGCATCCAAATTTATAAAGAAGCTAAGGTTTTGGGTTTTTTTGGGGGGGTTTGTATGACTTTATTGAATTTTTACTTTATATTGGAATCCATTGGCAGGTGTTCAGTATATCTAATGCACCCAAAAACACCAGACCTGAAATAAATCTTTATAATTGAAATACCAGCTGATTTTTATTGCGCTCCTGCTACAGTTTGGGGTTGTGTTGAGCTTTTTTGCACCAATTGTTTTGCTATTTTAAAGGTGTGGATGCTGAGCTAAATTATTGAAATAAATGTTATTTATTTTTTAACTGCACATCTCCTCTGAAATATGTGTGAGCTCAAACTGTGTGTGATAAAGATTGTTTGTGACCTTCATTTCTCTTTTTTATTCTAGCATGGATTTTGGTGCTTCAGTACACTTTTATACATGTCCATTACTAAATTTCACTGTAATTCAGGCTCCATGAAGATGTTATCGTAGCCTCCAAGAGGTTTAGTGTAGTAGGGTTGTGTTCTTGCACCAATTTTCTCCAAGTCCCTACAAAATACCAAAAAGTAATTATATGTTTTTAGCTAATGTAAAACTAAAAAAGAGAGAATTTAATCCATTAGTTTCAAAAAGCTGTTAAACCACTATTAATATATTCACATCAGTGTTCAGCCTTACTGCACAATAACACTACTGCTCTTTGTCCAGCTTGTTGGTGAGATTGTTTTTATTTTTTAATGATTCATTGCAGATTGTTGCAGTATCTTTGACATACTTACTCCTTATCACATTGTTTAATATGCATCTTTTTATAAGGGAAGTATCTAAATTATTTATGGAATGTATAGCTATGCTTGATGTCTTATTTTAGGTGTTTGAAGTTATTTTAAATTCCACATTAATTTGGATCAGGAAAAAGAAAGTACCATGATCACAGTTTGGCAAAACCCTTTTCTCTTAGGCTAACATCTCTATGGATGTGATTATTTTGTCATCTCTCTAATACCAATTAAAGGCTATCTTCTGCAGCAACCTGACGCTGTTTCACTAAGCTCAACACTGAACATTTTACACCTAGTCTGTGCAAAAAAGCTGAAATTAGGAAATATACCCTGTCATTTTAAAGCTTTGTAGCATTGGCTTCCACTTTTTAACAACTCTGTTGCTAGACTTCCTATATTCAAGCATCAGGGTGCAGAATTTAAAGGTAAATGTCTATATTTCATTATTTTTAGCTCTTCCCCACTCTCGCTGAATGACACTTTATTATTAAATCTCGGTGGTGAATGTTGTTTTTTTTTTTTCACAGTGCAGAGAGAGCTGTGTTGGTGGACTAGGAGGAAGATGTCACACTAAGGATGGGGTTTTTTGGCGATGATGTTGGTGCTGTTGATGCAGCATCGAGCTCTCACTTTGTGCCTCTGTCAGCTATGATCCGTAACCATAAAGTGAGTGACAGGCCATTCTCCGGGGGGAAAGAAGAGGTCTGAGGTGAGTCAGATGTATCCTTGACCCTGTCTAGCTGTGTGTCAGCAAGCAACATGAACTCAGTAAAAAGCAGGCCTGAACTGGCATGACTGTACATTGTACATCTTTATTTAGTATGTGTAAGGAGAATGTAACATAAGAAGCAACCAATCTGCTCAAGAGATTTGCTTTCTGTTGCCTAGGTTTCCTTGACTTATGAAACTGTAAAGCACCTCATAATTTAACATACTGATATTTTTCATAGATTTCTTTGCGCCCATGTCCCCTGTGAGGACTATTTTACAAACCTACCTGAACAGATTTTAGGTAGTAATTAATATTATTTTCTTTGATGCATTAAATACAGAACAGAACACCCAAACTTGAGTTTGGAATAATGAAAATAATGCCAAAGTTTTGATGGATTTTGAATAGTTTTGAACTTGATTTATGTTGAATTCGATATTTATTTTGGAATGTGTAAGTCACTCTAAACCAATATTCAGGGATGTACACTGAACAGGCTTCAACAAAAATGTTGAAAATAGTTTAATTACTGGTAAGAACAGACCAGTTACCAGTATCAAGGTGCACTGAAGTGCTAAAAAGTTATGGTTTCAATGATGCAAAAAGTTTTTGGACACAGTTGCTGCAGTTTACACTCCTTTTAATGAGATATCAGAAAAAGTTTTCTTTGAGTATGGTTGCAATGCCCCTCCCACACTTGTTAGTGCACATGGCCATTCAGCTGGCTCAAAGAAGACTACTACACTTTTCCATCTCTTACAAGAAAGTGAAATTCAGCAGTTTTGACATATTTCCAGTCACAAAAAACACAAAAAGTTATGAAAGTAACTCTGTTTTAAAACATGTGTCAAGGTGCAAGTGACATGTCTGTCAAGCAGCTGACTGCAGGCTTAACCTGAGCTGATAGCCCCACTACCTATTGAGCTAATATTAGTTTCTTATACTTATGTTAATTTATATAGAATGGAACTGCAAAAGTTTTATGAAAAATTTATAGTAAACTTTAGTAAGTGTTTAATTGATATTTCCACATTGGCCAATGTATCAAAATCAAAATAATATTGAATTTTCACTTATATGTAACATTACACATTATTAATTAATAATCAACAAGGCATAATATTTCAACTGCAGTATGAAGATCTGTTTTTTTACGTTTTAAAATGAGCAATTAAATAAAAGTAAAATCATTTTTGTTTTAAATTCAAGTGTAAATACCCAAAAACATTGATATTTTATTCCATGTTACCATACCATTACAATAACATATCAACTCAAGCCTAACCATCAGTAAATAAACACTGGAACATTTGTATACTACTACAGCATAGGTGGCTAAATTCATCTATAAAGGTGGTCTAATTTCTGCAGAGATCCTGATTAGATGGAGAATGTTTTGAAAAAAAAAAAAAATTAATATCCCCTGGGATGTATCTTGTTAGAACTAATTAGACTTGGAAAAAATGGACTTTACTAAAACAAATGAGTATTTTAGAGATTAGACAAGACTTATTGACTTGTATAAACTTTTTCTCTTGCCTGTATATTGATAAATTCAAAAATTATAAAAATATGTAAAATTCAAGAGTTCCTCCTGGACAAAACAACCACTTTTTTATCTCAACAATCATTCAAATCCCAAACTGACATAGAAATTGAGAGGTATTAGTTACAGATGGATAATATTGTATCATTTACAGTATGCTGGGATTGTCAGATATTACAGTTAGGAGTGAAAGATTGTATAAGTGTGACTGTATCATTTGATTGTATTGGAATAGATTTGATTAAACTGAATTGTATATAACTGCATATGAATTGGACCTGTTTATCTAATAAAGTGCCTGAGATGACAATTGTTGTGAATTTGTGCTACAATAATCAACTTAACTGAAATGAACTGAATGAAATTAAATTTGATGGGGACTGTAAATCTGAAAAAAAAAAAAAAAAAAAAACCCTCAGCAGGTTAGAATTCTTAATGTTTGAACTATACATCAAATGTCAGGTCCATGAGAGCCTCAACCAGTCCTACAATTATATTTCAAAATTTGATGATGCACTATTTAGCAGGTCAGTTGAACTGCATCATGTAATTGATGTACTGAAGCACACTATTTGATAATGTGTGAACTCTATTTTAAGAGCAGAACTTATACTTATGTTTTTAATGTTCGAGACTGTATACTGTGCAGATGTATTGGTAAAAATGATGTTTAGTATTGTTTAAGAAAGTCATTGTGATAACAATTAATTATCCTCAGATAACAATGATAAACTGTTAACAATTAATTGGTTTTGCTGCTTAAGTTATTTTTACCATTGTTTCCATGAGAGTTATAGTTCAAAACGTGACTGAATGCAATTATGTGGCATGCAGCAGCCGAGTAGCATCACTGAATGTAAATGTTGTAGTGAAGTTGTCTATTTAATGAGGGATAACTTTTATTTTTAGACCAGTGTCTGTTTTTGCGGGCCTCTGACTGCATGCAGATTCAGATATTTTACCAAAAGAAAAATAAATTTTAAAATATTTGTAAGCGTCATTTTTATTCTCTTCACCATAAATATCATGAAATGTCTTGATAAAAATTTAAGCCAGTTTCACCCTCCTGAGTTTGTATTACTTTTATTGTAGCTTGCATTGACATCATAGTAAATACCACAAAATCATATAAAACAAGCTCATATTTGTAAATACAATACAAAGTCATATAAAAATTTCCATTTGTAAATTTCTAGTTTGTATTACTTTTCTCATAGCTTGTATTGCCTTTGCCATAAATATTATAAAATGTCTTATCTAAACTTTAGGTCTATATTGCCCATTCATTATTTACTTTTGTTCTGATTTATATGGTAATCACCATAAATGCCACAAAACTTCATTTTTGCCAATCTGTCCTTTTTGTAACTTTTTTAATAACTTTAAATTTATATTTCAATGATATATAGAGTCAGTTTCACTTATTCCTAATTTATATTACCTTTTATAATTACTTACAAGATCTTCACTATGAAAACCACAAAATATCTTGATAAAATTTATTAGAAATTTGCTCTTCTCTAGTTTTCATTACTTTTATGTTGACTTATAATATAACCACTATAAATATAACAGAAAATGGTGATAAAACTTTAAGACCATTTAGACTTTACATGGTTTGCAGTACTTTTTACATGACTTACATCATAATTGCCACAAAAACCACAAAAATGTGTTTCACTCATCCAAGCTTGTATAACTCTAACTTACGACATAATTACCATAAATATCACAAAATCTTTTGATGATGTTTTAACTCTACACATTGCTCATCCCTAATTTTACATTACTTTTATTGTTACTTTTAAAGCCATTGCCATAATTACCACTAAATTTCTTTAGAACATTTTATGTCTAGTTTTTTCATGACTTTTTTCATGACGATCATCATCATCATCATAAACATCACAAAATATCTTTCATTGGGAGTTGATTTGGTCTCTAATGTGACTTATGTTGTAATCGCCATAAATCGCCAAAATTTTGACTCAATTTTTCCTGTTCCTAGTTTCATATTACTTTACTAGTCACATTTATCACCATGAACTTAATTACCAAAAACTATATTTCTAACATCTTAACTATGTTGCCCCTGTATAGTTTGTATAATTTTATTGTGACTTACAGTGTAATCTCCATAAATACTACAAAACGTATTGGTAAAATTATAACTCCATATTTCCCATCCCCACTTTGTATTAGTAGACTATGATTTATATAGTGATCACAGTAAATACAACTAGATATCTTAAGGAAATTAGAAGTAATTTCACCTGCCTCTGCTATTATTCATAGTGATTCCCACTGCTCCAGCATTTGCAAATGTTTGTCTTTGTTTTACCTTTAGTACTTAAATCAGGAAGTGACTTTGAAAATTTAGTGCTTAGGTGATCTTAAAGGCTTGTTGTGTCTTTTCTTGGTTTATCAGTCCATCCATCCATCCATCCATCCATTGTCTATACATGCTTATCCATGCAGGGTCACAAGGGGGTTTGTATCTAACTCCAGCAGTCACTGGGTGAGAAAAAAAGTGTAGTTTTCGATATACTCAAATCAGTCAGTGTGGCCTGTAGAATTGAATCAAGGGAAATGACAGCTTTTTATTCTTTACCAAATAAATCTGACTCAAATGTTTTATCGTGACTCTTAATTTAGTCAAAAATTGGTCTACAAATTAGAGAATGTAGATCAACACAACACTATGCAATTAATTACAATTATTACTGAGTAGAAAACCAGCCTAATAGAAGCCCATTTTAGATCAAATGTGTTGCTAACAAAAAAACAGTCCACAGGTGTGCTTTCTAAGTGACCTAAAAGAATTTGAGCTTAAAAGTTCTGCATCCTTCTTCAAGGGTCACTCAAACCTGGTGTGTGAAATGAGAGTTGCTTGGGTGTGACTTTTACCAGAATGCATCCACTTCCTATTGTCTGCCCAGTCAACTTCTGCAGGCCCCAGTGCCCTGACTTCCATACATGAGAGATCAAGGGTTACCAAGGTGCTTTTGAGAAAGGAGGGCTCAGTGTGAGAGGGGACAAACTGGTCCACAAAATACTCATTTCCTTTGCATGTTAGATGCCCTAGTGGGGATTCAAATAGGGTCACTGACACTGTTTTTTCCCCCTCCCATCGTTGTTCTTAATGAAACTGTTGCTAGCCTTTTCAACGCCTTGAGACCACTACAGTATCTGCTGCCTGTACAGTACGCAGCTTGATAATATGGTGAGTATGCCCAAAAGAAAGTTTGTTCAGACTCTGGCTGTTTATTCGGCAGTATCAGACAGAGGCACCTCGTGTAGAAAAGGTAAAAGTAGTTCTGTCCACCTCTCATTCTTGCAAAAAAAAAAAGTTCAGCCACTGAGCCACGGCATTAACTTGTATTCTAACAAGATTAAAATATATTCGTCCTGGGGATTAGCATAGTTAGGTGTCCTTTTGCCTCTTTTTTTTTCCTGCACTGGTGCGTTGACAGTGGGCTTTGATCTGTGTTGCGAGGCAAGAGTCCTGGCTTGGACCTAGCCATTCGAGTGCCAAGTGTGAAATTGGCCTGATGTCATCCCTATTCTTCACCTTTTACATCTTTCACCACTTTAATTATGTTTCCGCCACAAAGCCTGGGCACCTCTGAGCAGATTCCACTCTGGCCGTAGGAAGCATTCAGAAACTGTGGGTAAATGACACAGTAGGGGAGGGGGAGGATGGTAGGAGAGGTCATAGTAGGATGGGGCCCTTTTGTGTGCAGAGATATATACACTGATACTTTACTTGATGCATCCCACACTCACTTTAGCAAGTTTAAGTTTCTGCAGACTTTCTTTGCCCAACTAGGCTTGGGGTGGTTATAGATATCGATGTACACCAAGGTTTTAAAAACTTAGGGTTTCAAAATCTGCAAATCTGTCATGCCATTATTATGGTTTAAATTTTAATGAGATGCCATAGAAAGTAGTGATCAAGTGAAGTGATCAAATTTTATGGAGCATAGAGTAAAGCAGCACGGCACCTCCCCTACTTGGTACTATGTACTGGTGGTCAGCTAGCTGAAAGAAAGCTACTACTATGTTTTCTGTGTACAAGAAAGATATACTAATAGATATGATTTAGAAATTAAAGAAGCATCGCCTGTCATAGCTGGTATGAAACGAGAGTCTGTTAAGCAGCAGGTTGTAGTATGGCCACCTGAACAGATAGTCTGACCAACAAACAAGCAAATATGAGCTTCTTAAACTTCTGCTACTCTATATAAAGAGCAGAACGGCAATAAAGGATATCGTTCGAAGCAATAAGCATCTGAAAACTGCTAATAAATCTGCATGCATTTGTTTAGCAGAATGAGTAAAAGATGTTGCTTTTCTGCTTTAAATTAAATCCATTTGATTGTGGTTTACAGTTTTGTTTTTAATTTTTCTGTTAAATTGCATATTTTTTACATGGTGGTATTTTTACTTGAGTTTACCAGACTAAACTAACTCTTATTTATTTTCATTTTCATTGTGTAAGAAAGCAGGGACTGGTTTAGGTCACTAACACCTTAAATAGTTCAAGATATTTGAAGATACGTTAATTGGTTTTCAAGCAACTCCAGTCAAAATATACTAGTATGTGGGAATGCTGTTTTATAAAAAAAAATTATACTGTCATTAAATGTACATTTATTTTTTACATGCTAAATGGTACACCACATTTGCTCGTTTGGAGGCATTTTATGGTTCAGTTCCCTGAGTAACATGGCGGGGGGAATGAGAGGGGTCTGGTGCACAAGTGCTTAAGTAAAACAAAGAAAAAAAGTTAGTTCCTGCTCTCAGTTGCATCCTGAAGGACTTTTCTATTACCGTTTGTATCAGAAATTATTATTTTTTTAAACAGAAGGCCTAACTTTTAACAGATCAATGTTTTAGGGTAGAGGGGCTTACCAAGGGTGCTATTAATGCAAAACCTGCCACTGTTAGGAGGCATGGGCTGGCATCAGATTCTTAGTTGTGATAACTGCAAAAATAACAACAAATTTTCATTGTTTCACACTATTAACAAAAAAAATGTAAATAAAAAATGGAACTGTTTATTTTAGACTGAAAAGTAGATTATTCCTACCGTCTAAGATAAAATAGCACACTGATTACACTTTTTCTGGTGCTTTCTGTAATGCTTCTTGACTTTTCTTGTTTCTCCTGACTTAAAATATTTTCCTACAGTGTAATTTGTCTTTGTTGTAATCAAGGGGAAGGTGTAGAAGGATTTTTTTTCAGCCAGGTGTCCAGCAGTGCACAGCAGCAAGTGCTGGGGGGACAGAACTGTGTTACTCCATACAGATAGAGAAAACTAAAAACACTTTAAAATTATAGGAACAGTATGATTGAGGTATTTTGTGGCTTTCAAATAGTAACTCTGCCCCTTTAAAATCTTGCTTTATATGTTCCATCCTGTATGACGTGTGTGTCATACAGGAGGATTATTGATGGTGCACCGTCTCCCATCTTCATTTCCTGATTACTTAATTATTGCCTTCTCTGTGGATAACCCAGTGCAAATGAAGTGCCAAAGATGTTTTGAGACTGGAGTTGTTTGAAGACGGTGGACATCCGCTTTCTTCTAGGCCTCTTCTTGGACTCTCTGTTAGCTTTAACTTCCAGAATCAACACATTTGAAATTATACTAAATGAAGACACCAGTAGAGTTATATGCTATAGGCAAAATATTAACTGCTTGTATCTTTTGACAGAATCTCACTTGAGAAATCTTTAATCTTCTCTTCCAAACCACGCACAGAATTTCCAGGAGAATGGGCCAGGTTGCTAAACAGCTTTAGTTTCTGTTTATTCATTGGTGTCCCCATCTGAACTTCCCGCAGCTCCTCTTCCTGTGAACATTCAGATGAAGATTCCTATTGGTTGAATGAAGGATCAAAACAACAGTGGAGTGTGAATGTGTCTGTGTGTGTGTGTGTGTGTGTGTGAGTGTAAGAGAGAGAGAGAGAGGACTAACAGAAATGAATGGAGTCTGGGGAATGTGTGGGAGAATAAAATAAAATACACTGATAAGTGTGTGTGTGTGCGTGGGTGTGTGTGGGTGTGTTTGTGTGTGTGTAAGGCAGACTTAGTGTATGAGTTTAGAGAGTGAAAGCTGTGTGGAGAATGGGTTACTAAGAGAGGCGGAGGTGGGGTAGGGTGGAAAAGAGGGGTGGGGGGGGCGCAGCCACCTGCAGCCATGACGGGCTTTGACCTTCATTGCTCTCTTTACTCTCCCCTCCCCCCACCCCTCCCTCTCTCCCCCTCTCTGCTCCCCATTTCTGCCTCGCGATAGAAGCTCAGGCTCCTTTCAGAGGCAGCGAAGAAGACTGACCGTCTCGAAGACAGTGCTGGGAGCAGCCCCCAATCTGCTCCAACGCTAGTCGCTGGCTGTTAGACATGGCGTTCAAAGACTAGCGGTGCAAGTATGGAAATGCAGATAAGGCATTGTTGAGGAAACATGCCTGGGAATTGTTCAAGGCTTTCACTTGCATATTGTTTGGATGCTTTTTTTTCTGCAAATGTTTTAATTTGAAAACTAACAAATGTGATCTTGCTTGGATTTCATGGATATTTCTTATGTTTAAAATAAATTTGTGAACCTATAATGTATTTATTTAGCAAGTAAACCAGCTTAATAAAGGTTTTAAGTATATATTTCACTAGATGAATACAAAAGGAGCCAGAAACCTACTCATGTATAATCTCCAAGGTTTTATTTACTCTTCTTTTGCGGCTTTTCAGGAGGCAGTTAATTACACAATTAATACATGATACAAATTATGTACATTTATACCAAAGAATACTTCCAACATAAATAAAAAATAGCATTGTATTCTACAACTCTGTGTTGTAATTTCATTTAAACATGTTCATATATAGATAGATATACGCTGATGAGTAAATTCATAATGTCGTACCAGCAGTTCTCATAAAGGCATTAAAACTTGAGTAAGTCTGCATTTGAAGTAACACTGCTTCTCTGATTCGGCACAGTTCTGTTTCAGGAAAAAAAGTTCCCACTTGAACTTTTTAAGGCAAAGTGTGTTTCTGTTTGGTGGATTTTTCTTTCTTTTTTTTTTAATTCACACACACTTTTTGCAGATGCACAACAAAAGAAAAAAACACATTGAAAAAAAAGGCAAAAAAGTCCACAATTTGGTATGAATACAGTCTGAAACGCGATCATACTTTTTTGTCGATAAAGACCAAAGTTAATAAACACAGTTGTTTTTGCCCAAAGTACAACAAATTGTAGCTTTCATGCAAAAAAAGGCCCCATAAACTTTTTTTCATTCACAACGTAAAACAAACAAAAAGGAAACAAAAAGAAGTTATTGCAAGATAAACAAGCAGTGTAAACACCTCAGATATCTACTCTAAAGCAACACTGGTCATTGGATAGATTTTTTTCTCAATATAATCTATATAAATACACATATGAAGTCCTTTCAACAACGATAAGAGATTTCCAACATTTGTAATACAGTCACTGATGGAGTTCCCTTCTTTTTATGATATATGGATATGTAATAAAAATGTAAATAGAGAAAGATTTACCAAGAACATCCAACAACCTGCATGTAAAAGTCTAAAGAGTGTGCAGAAATGTTTGTCATCATTGTCTTTATGCTACAGAGTTGTTTCTGTGACTCAAAAGGCAGCATTATAGCCTTTGTTTAGCTACAAAAAAATGAGTTATATTGCTATTTTAAACTATAATAGCTGCACTGATGCATTGGCATATATTGAAGAGAACACACACATTTGTTTAAAGGCTGTGAGACAACCATAATCATATAAGCAAGGCCTACCTTTGTGTGTTAGTTAAAAAAGAAAACAACAACAAAAAAATGTTTTTGTCAAGTCCAGTGGCGGTTTTTGAGATATGGCTATCTCCCCAGGGCGGTATGGTCTGGGAGTGCCATGACACAAAAAAGAGAGAAAGAACACAACTTAAACTCAGACAATCATATAAAGCACAATATTATTAGTGGTGAAATCTATACAATTTTTTTTTCTTTAATGATTACATATTATCTCAATTAGAGAAATAAAGGGATTATTTTAAGAGATGCACCAATCAGACTTTTCCTGGCCAGTAATCAGTTTCCTATGAGGTCTGAGCTGCTAATTGCGATTTTTATGAATTTTGATTTTTTTTTTTTTTTTTATGGTAACAACTAAAATACATTAAAGAGAAATGAAAATGTTCTGCGGCTTCTTTGATAGATGTAGTTTTAATTCAAACAGAAAATGTAGAAAGTACAAGATTAGTGCCATTTATGCATGAAAGTATATGTTCCTAACCTTAGCTTGATCTTTTAACCAAGAACAACTGCATCAGAGTACATGCTGTTGGTTGATGTATTTATAGACACAAATATGTTGATCACAGTTAAGAGCTGTTCAAGTAAAAAATTCATCTGATCTATGGCTGACCGATCGGTGCATCCCTAACTCTTTGTGTTGTAAACGAATATTGCAAAACCAACTCTATGTATCTAGATCGATTATTATATGTTTAGCTCTGAATCATTCTGCTAAATTATATAACAAAAAAAAAAAAAAACATTGTCTGCATAAAATGTTTTGGGTTTGTATTTTTATGTGCATTGGGTGGCCAAAGGAGAAGCTTGCCCAGGGTGCCATTCCTGCAAGAACCGCCACTGGTCACTTCCAAGAAACTGCATTACAACAACACTTGGGGAACTAAATTAAATAAATAAAAAAATAATAATGCAGTGCCCAATTAACCCTAACAAGTTTCGCTGTCCACTTTGCACGCAGAAAACAACCAATAAAACCAAGCGAGCATGGCATTAGAAAAACCTTGTTAGCATATTTAAATTCACAGTAGCCTGGATGCAGCAGAAAAATATTCTTTGGACTTCAGTGTTTCTTTTTTTTCTTTTTCTTTTTATTAATTTCCCACTTTACTGACAGGTAAAAACGTCAAGTGCCAGTTAGTTAAAATGTAACACGATGACAATCATGGATAGCAGTAATCCTTATACGGCTTATAAAAATGGAGAGTGTACGCATTTGTAGCCTCGGGAAGGGGGCGGGGACGACAAAAACAATGAAAACGTACCTTTATACATCTTTTATAGACGTGATATTGCAGAAATATCTCTTTTTTTTAAAAACAATTTATGCTGGTAAAGGCTATACACTGGCCCTTTATTCGATCATATTATTGCATTGTAGGCTTGATTACACCTCCCATATAACGAAAAAATCACTATAATATTCCCATAGGAACCGATAGAGGCCTATGGTAGGGTTAGAAATTCTTGTAGGGACTCTATTTGTTATGGTATCTTGGAGCCATTGTGTACATCCATGGTGAGTGGTAGTTAAAGTATCTGCAGTGGTAACATTAAATATTCCTGTAAGTAGAGTTTTAATCTCTATATAAATCTATCATAGGATTACTATAGGTTCTTTTTCGTCAGGAGGCTGCTGTTTACTTCTCTGGGAATCAATCGCTATCTGATTTCTCGTCCTTCGACGTGACGGTGGCATGATTGTACAGTCCCTGCGCCATCAGGTGCAAGGCCAGAGTGTTCTTGGTGCCACTGGCTTTCTTGATCTTGGCCCTTTTGTTCTGGAACCAGATCTTGATCTGGGATTCGTTTAGACCCAGCTCCTGCGCCAGGTTCTGCCGCCTCTGCTCCGTCAGGTACCGGTTGGTCTGGAACTCCGACTTTAGTCTCTGCAGCTGCTCTGCTGTGAAGGCCGTCCGTGGTCGCTTGTCCTCTTTGCTGGTCGATTTCTTCTTTGGTTTGCGAGATCTTGGCCCTGTGTGGCGTGGGGAGGGTGGGTGGCGGGAGGTGGAGGGGGTTTAGAGACACATGCAGTTGTTTGTCAGTTTAAAAGAATGATAATTGGGGAAAGAATTGTCATAAAGGGGGTGCTGATAATTTTTTGCCCATTTGCCATTTCGTACTTCTGTAGTTTGGATCGTTTCGTAGCCAAAAAAGGCCTACAAAGTCAAGTCATGCATGGTCGGTGCGAAATGTTCAGTGGGAAACGTACCGGAAATTTAACTATCTCCCAAAATGTTTTGTGGAAAGTTCCATTTCGTACCCCACAACCTACAGTTTAGAGGATTTTCGATATTTTACTGATAGTCTGTAAAGAAATGTTTTATGACATTTCCTAATAGTATTACCACCAGTAGATCCATAAAAGTTATTTTTGTTTAATCAAGGGTCAACATCTTGAATATTAAATAGACTCAACTGGCACAAAACAAGAATCAGAATAAAAATAAATGGAAATAGGGCTCAATACAAGGGTTTTAGATAATCACTGACAAACATTTTAGGACTTTCAGTGGACATTTCTCGCCACCATTGATTAAATCTCTTCACCACAAAGAATAATAAGTAATATGCAATGGTTTAGGTACAAAATTATTTGTTTATGAGAACGAAATGGCAACGCGTGGGTACGAATAAGGATTTGTATCTACACGAATTACCATTTCGTTCTCGTAAACGTACGAATTGTTGAAACGGCGAATTGACCACAAACCAAGGTAAAACATAAACCAAAACAGCTACACCATGAACCTTGATTACTATTTTTAGGGTTTCCATCAAACTACTTGACTAAAACGTGAATCGTATGCTATTCTCCCACTTTGCATAACGGAAATTAGTACTATTTACACCCAAAATCCGTGCGTAAAGAACACTACAACAAAACATCGGATTTTTCGAATATTCATTCCGATCGCCCAAAAATACATGTAAACAAACGTGCTCTCCTTTTTTCTCAGTTCGCTTTGTGTTTCTGTAAAGGCCAAAAATTTAGTAAAAGTAAAATTATATGAGTAACTTAAGTCAATATGTTTCGCTTTCAAAACTTGCAGAAAAAGAGGGCAAATAATGGCTATAAAACTACCCCAAGCTTCCAAGAGCAGTCATGCCTCCCTGTTGCTCCCTCTCTTACAAACACAGACACACATCATACACACGCACACACACATACATACGCACACACACATTGAGCATATACTGACACCATCTAGTCTTTAGATACAAATGTTAATAGATGACAGCAGGAAAAGTAGCAGAATCCTTGTTTTTGCGGTCTAGTTAAGAATTAATATGAATTTCGTTTCTGCTACTTTGCCTCCCTCTCTTTTTCTCCCTTACTTTTTGTGGGCCACTTGAAAAACCTCTTGGTGGACGGACGTGAACAGAATCTTGGATATGAGCAGCTCACATAACAGGCACAATCATTTTGCATCTAGAAAGACGGTCTGCTACCTCCTCTCGTCAACAGTGCGCCAAAACATTAATGAAACACACTTAGAATCAACTCTATATGTTGAATGAATAGTGAAGCCCTGCAACTGGTAGTAGTCACCCACGCCACTCTATAGTATAGCGTTACATAATGCATGAGAACAAGTTGTACTCCACTTTTTATATGCACGCTAAGAAATCTTTAAAGACTTATCTACTTTGCACTGACACGAAAAAAATCCAGGGAGTGAATGAGTTGCTTTATAAATATATCAAGAAGCTCATTGCTGCAACTTGAGCAGCGATTATTATGAAATCACAAGGAGATATGTTATAACTCCAAACATAACTTTTTAGAAAGCCAAACAACAAGTGCACCAATTGTTAGTTTTAAGGCTTCCACGCCGCCTGCAAGAGGCGCAGTCAGCACGCCTGTGTTTACATGAAAAAAAAAAAATATTACTCCTAGAATCTCGAAATTACATTAATATACTATAGGGGAAAATCTGGGCGTAAAGTTAAAAAAAAATATGTCATTATTATTTATTTTGTAGAGTGCAAATAATAAAGTAAAAATTCAGCCCATTAACACAAAATATTTCTCTATTGTTTTCATTTTCTCAAAAGGCCTACTCTCCTCATTCGAGATTTCTATTTTAAGTTTAATAATAATGAGATAAAGTTTATTTAGACGCGATACCACTTTTTCGGGTGAATTCTAGTTCTGAATACATGATCAGGTTTGAATACATATTTTTTATTAGTAAAGTGATTTTTGCGTTGTGCGCTGCACAGCGATCGTTTTCCCTACTGCAGCTAAAACTCGGTCAAGCCATCCGGGGTCAGTGTTACGGGGTATTTCAGGTTACAGAAAATATACGGGGATGTTGTAAAACAATATGCCACCAACCTGAAGAAGGCCTGTCCGAGTATCTGGTGCAGTAGACCCAGGCTGGCCACAACATAGGCTGCGACATGGATGGGTTCGAGCTGGCTTGGGAACTGTCTGAGTCTGAGCTTAGGCACTGGTCTCCGTTCTCCCCGCCCGGTTTCAGGGACTCCTCTGCGGCTTTCGCGGGCTTCTTGGCCCCGGTGACTGTGTGCGGAGTGGAGGTCCCCTCCGCCGGCACAGTGCTGCCCACCGGCTCAGTCTGAGGGGCGGATGGGCTGCTGCGGCTCTCCCGAGACGCTGGGCTGCTCTCGTCGCGGTGCGCGCCCACATCCTTCTTCCGTCCGAAGTCCGGCCGAAGGATGTTGTCGATGAAGAAATTGGTGACCCGGTGCGGGAGCTGCAGGTTCCCCGGCGCCTGTAACAGGGGAAGGATGGCTCTGTTGGATTCATCCGCCGACTCCTGCCGCTCCACCGCATCTCTGTTACCGTGATCATTTTCTTCCATACTGATTCACTTTCCCCCACTTTACGCTCTTTAACCCCTTTGTCGCTCCCTCCACAGCAAGAAATTTTGAGAAGAACTTTGAGGGAAATTACCCCAAAAACTGCACGGGTAAAATAAATAAATAAAACAACTCAGATACCAGTGAGTGCCTTGGACACCAAGCAAAGCCTTGCCGTAGTGTCCTTTGAGAAAAGCATAATTTGTCTCATATATTCCCTTAAAATCGGGTTACAAGTGATATCTTAGAGCTAAAGCGCTTGCCATTTGCGCACCATCCAATTAATACCACCATCCGATTTGTGCGTCCTCGGAATGTCTACACCTAAACTAAACTAAGGGTAAATAAAGAGGCTCCTAAACTGATGCTCTAATACTCTCACTCTGGAGTTTTGTTCTTATTTTCAATGCGAGCCCCCCGAGTGACGTTCTCCCACCCTCCTCCCAGACACGTGCCTCTGACCAATAGGAGAACAGAAACCGTGCCACATGACACAAACTCCGGAGCAGTCTACAAACGCCCCATCCTCGCCCTAGTAAAAGGGGAAGAGCCCCGAACATGTACGAAGAGGAAAGCCTAATTTAAATCCGGTGCATGCTCACAGATACACCCAGTATTTCATGACATGTTGTACTTTATTTTTCTCAGGAGTTTGAGAAAATGTGCATTGTGCGTAGAAAAACAAAAACAATGGGAGGATTGACATGATGGTTCGCAAAAAGTGAGCTGCAAGGATCCCCGGGGTTTAACACTCCCAATAACACTAGAGGAAGGCAGACTTTCATTATGTTTAATATGCTCGAGAACATATCTGAATGATGTGAAGTTTGGTCACTTTTGTAGGTGAAAAGGAGAAATACTCATTAGGTGATTACCAGCTGAAAGTCTGCGTAAATGAAAATAAATACTGCAACTGACCTATTTAGGGGCCATATATCCTGATGTATCATGTAGAAGCGAGATATTGTTTGCTGGATTTTCAACAGTTTTTATACATTTAGGTTGTTTATAGTTAAAATAAAAAACGCTTTAAATAAAGTCAGCTGGAGTGGATCATGCATAATAATCAACATTTGGGGAAGTAAAATAATATAAAAAAAAAAATCAAACCATTATATTAGTACATTAACATTTACTAGATCATTTAATTTAAAGACTTTTCTTTTTATTTGTTTGTTTCTTGGAAAATGGTATCATTTCATCTCATGCAACTAAAACGCATCATATTTAAAGCGCGATGGCCAGAGGAGCCAAAACTGATGAGCTCTTAGTATTTTAAATGTGATTGCGTTCTCCTGTCGTGACGCCTGCGGTCGCCCCAGAACAGGGTCCATATCCCTTTAAAAGAAATCAGTGATGCAAACAAACTGTTTTGTGCGCGCCGTTCGGGATCCAGAGTCGCGCCAAAGACAAAACTTTGGGTAACTTTGCTGACCACCTCCAAAGACGAGTTTTCTGTGGTTTTCTCCACTGATCAGTGAGGACAGACCGTGCTCTTGTGGCATTTTGGAGCCGTGACTGTTTGAGTAAATAAGGAGGGATCTGCAGAAAGAGCAGTGGTGAGAGTGACTGAGTAAATTCTTTGTATTATTTGTATCAGAAAATGTGCTTTGTCTTTTCCAGACTTTTTCTTTTTTTTTTTTTTTTCTTTTTTGAAAGTTTGGAGAACATATCTAGATTTTCTAAAATGCTATCTTGCGCATGACCTGTTTTGTTCTTACTTTGATGAAGGTGATGTTATAACATTGCTTTATTATTGCTTGAATACTTTTTTTCTGATATTAGCTGTTTTCCCTATGATGGCAATTTTCAAAACCATTTACATTAGAATTTTTGGCACGTGAACCCTCCTCCCCCCTCCCCCCGTCACATTTGGGGCAGTTCTGCAGAAAAAAAAAAATCTAAGTTTTCGCAGTTTTGATTACTGCTTGGTATATAGAAAGTACAGTTATTGTTTTTTTTTTTGCTATTGTAATTTTTGAGATAATCCTTGTCAAAGCCCTAACTCACATGCGCCCCATATTTAGTTTTTATATCTTATTAGAGCATTAGCTTCATTTTAAAGTTATAAATGCACCCCTTATTTCTGAGCCAAAAATGTTGAATTCTGAATACCTGACCAACACCCACAGGTTCTGTGCGTCCAGTCCTGTGGCAAGTTGAGAGTGAAAGGTGTAATTAGACAGGCCACACTCTCACGCTGCGATTGTTTCTCACTTGTGAGGGGAAGCGCAGATTAATGTTGAGCGCTAAATAAGCAGCAGACAATGGATCCACAGACAGGCCGCAACCGCCTGGGCTTGGCCTCTAACCTCCCCAGCAAAAAACCAGAGGCGTCTGGAGGAAATGACACCATTGCAGATTCTGAATTAGAATGGAGAGGCCTTTTGTGCACCGCAATATATTACATATTATTCAACCAAGCCCCCCTAAAATCGTATTATTCCTCAAAGAGACACAAAAAATTCCACAAAATTGTTCATATTCAAAAACAGGCGAGTCTATTAAAGCTCGGGTAATTTTATAAGATTGCTGTTTCCGAAAAACAGGTACAAATAGTCACTTTGATGGATTCATTGTCTTATATGTGTATTTTTGGCAGGGCAAGCGCTCACCGTGGCCATTATTATACGCTCTGTTAAAGAAAAGCTAAAGATTAACTGTTATATCATGTTTCTGTCAAGTTAAAGGTGGTCATCACATTCAATGCAAACAATATTAGCAATTTATTCCACCTGTTTATGAAAATATCACCTTTTTGGCGCCATGTGCAAAATATTTTCATGGTCAACTTTACTGGTTGGTTAAGGGTCAAAAAAGGGCTGCAGTCGCCAAATCAAATCCATTTATTTATAGCCAATTAAGCTATAAACTGGTCAAATATAAACTATTGGAACATTTTCTTGTTATTTTGCTGAGGTGCTTTCTGATGCCTGTTTGGTTGCGTTAGATGCTTTGGTGCTCATCTCTCCTCATATTTAGGATTTTATTGTTTCATGCAAAATCATCCTTTAAATAAATAAATGTACGCTTTTCTAACTGCTCTCTGTTTTTATCACTCCGCTTGCCTCTCCAGACAAAGTAAAATGTGCAAAAAAGCTTTTGTCGTTGGCATTCCGCCCAAATGTGCAATAGATAGCTACAATACGCAGTTTGTGAACAGGTTTTTGTTTAAGGTTGATTTTCTTGTTGTTTTGACTGTTCACGCTTTTAACAAAGAGCCATGCAGCTGTTGCTGTGGTGCAGAGGAAACCTAGTTTATGGAAACCAGTCATAGGCCTCGGTGTCTTCAATGATTTCACATGTTGAACGCAAAAAATCACATCCTTCCTTGAAGGCCCTGCAGCCGCTTAAATTTTTTAATTAATGTATATGGAGGAAACCCATCCATCTTTATTTATTTTCTATTTTTTTGCAATATACAGGCTATTACTGATTATTACTAATGTTACACTGAAATGCTTTGTTGTTGTTTTTTACCATTTCAGAAGTCCACATTGACAAATACGTCCACGATTTTCAGTAATGCCCTGCTCTTGTGCAAAAATAAGAATATGCTATGCTGTCTGCGATACCTATATATATATATATATATATATATATATATATATATATATATATATATAGTGTGTGTGTGTGTGTGTGTGTGTGTGTGTATGGTTGTGTTTGTGTATTATACTTTTTTTCCTTTACTTGTTTTTATAATGAGTCACAACAAAGCTTAAACTTTTGTATTCATGCATGCAGTGAATGTATACAGCAGCATCCACTTATAGCTCCACTCCCCCTCCCTCTTCCTGACTCATGCACGCGCGCGCACGTAGACCTATTACCCCACCCTACGCCTATAAATCAATTGCGTGCGTTGTGCGCATGTGCCCTGTCCTTGAGTTCCTATAACCTATTTTATTTCACACACACCCTCCTCCTCCCCCGCCCCTGTATCTCTCCTGGTAGGACTGTCGTATACGTCAGTACTATGGAGTACTACAAAAGGTGACGCGCAGGAGGAGGATTTGTGAATGGACGCCGTGATGTGTGCCAGCTCACTGATCAGAGGGCGGTGGGACCTTTTGCAGATGCGGCCCCACCGACACCCCCCTCCACCCATCCCTCCTTCTTCCCGGTCATCATCCCTGCCTCCAGATGAATGCGGGTCCCCTAAGATATCGGCTATGTCACCATCGCAGGGGTCGCGCCAAATCCTCCAGCTTCCTGTGTCCTTTCAAAAACCTGAAAGCACGTCTATTCTATTTGATGATCCTGTATGATTTTTTTTCCCCCTCCCCTTTTCACTTTTCAAGGTCTGGAAGCCGTCTGCCCCCTGTTTTGTTTTGTTTTTTTTCTTACCCTAGGTCGCCCAAGAGCATGGCAGACGACCTGGGAAGATTAGCGCCCTAATTACAAAGAGTGGAAACAAAAACAAACAATAAAAATCATTCGGAAACTGACTAAGTTTCCGAATGACGTTTTTAAGGTGAGATTTACACCTGCGTTTCACCAAAATTTGCATATAAAACAGATCAGGGGAAATCTGAAGGGAAAATTAAACATCTTAAAAGAATCCTAAACTTTAGTGTTTTATAAAGCAATTAATGTTCGAATCTTATTGCATGGACTCCAAATTGCCTAAATTAAAATATTGTTCACCTTTTTCGACCAAAGATTCGCCTTTTCACGAATCATTTTCCCTCTTATTTATTTTTCGCACATTGCAGGTACATGATGTCTATATAATTTGTTTTTATTTTTTATTTTTGCCATAATTTCATTGTGATTACAGAGAAATCCTCTAGAGTCGCCACGCTGCAGACTTTGTTGCTGCGGAATCTTCTGCTTTTAGCCTTTTATAGGTTTTAATAAGTCTTAATCCGTCTGATCGCTGTGGCGTAGATAAGTCTCATTTGAATTGGGATTGTTCTTTTTTTTTTCCTTCTTTTTCTACTTCTTCTTCGTCTCTGTACAGAAGCCTCAAACGGGGCTTAGCGCAAACAGCTACCACCCTGAGCTCAATTAGGGCCTTGGCTAAATTAGATGAAGGCTAATTGAATGCAGCTGTGTTCCCATCAGCGAACTCCTGAAAGCTTCACGAATGTAGGCAACTATCCCCGTCTGACGGTCAATAATAGCTTTTGTAAGGATAAGTGTTTATATTTTGTGAGTGATCAAGGAATTAAAGGGTCCCACTCTGCTTTGGCATCGTTTTGCAAAGAAAGCTAAAGTATGTAAAACTAAAATCATGGTTTTACATACAGAATAGCAAGAGGAACGTTGTTGACCTCTTTTAAAAAGGTTATCTATCTATCTATCTATCTATCTATCTATCTATCTATCTATATATATATATATATATATATATATATATATATATATATATATATCTCCTATTATATGTATGTATGTATGTCTCCTATTACAAGGATGAGAGGGTGCATGATGGTAAAGTATATAAGTAAATTCTACAACTAAAGGAAGTAGCCTACAACATGGAATCTGCACCTAAAAATGTAATCTTCGCGAGTGACTAATGAATGATTAGGTCTATTAAAAGAAATAACTACTTGACTCAAAGGAATAAAATTGGCCTATATAATAATGGAATAGTGTAGTTTATGAATAAATTGTGCACCTAAATGAAAAGTATATTAAAGGATGTTTGAATATATTAATAAATAAAGCCTGTACACAAAGAAGCAAACGTGGCCTGCACTGGATGAATGCAAAAGTGAAAAATAAATAAATAATAACCCTGCATTTATTCCCCAAGGATCAAATGTCTTTAGTCTGTTTTTATTAGTTTCTATAGAGACCAAATATACAAAAAAAAAAAAAAATGCAAAAATCTCCTCTTTTAACCCGTATGCAACTTTCCAAACAGCAAAGACGAGTTTCATATATGTTTAGATGTTAAGTGAAAATAATGGCATTAAACATCCGTTTTTATTTAAATTGACGTGCTTTTTTTCTTCCCTCCATCATGAGTCTAGCCTTGCATTTTTATATTCAAGCAGCAGTTTCTGCGATGCTTAACTGGTGCCCGGCCCCTGTAGGCTTGTCCCGTTGAACTACAGGTCTGCAGTTCTCACAGTGCGGAGGTTTTACCCCTGACAGTAAGGAATGCACTGCCCGCAGTGGCTATTTCTGTAAGTTTCCAGGCTTTACATTCCCACTCTTCTCATGCGATTGTTCCAGAGTTGGAGAAGAACGAAAAGAGGCAACTTGCAGATAATAACTTAAAAAACCAAAGAAACAAAAAACTAAAAAAAAAAAAAAAAAATACAACAACAAAAAACTGAGTTTGAAGAGAAGAAGGTGCAATGTCAAAAATCATTAACGCCGCAGCACCTGTGCGCTGTAGTTTGCATTCATCCCTCAAAAGTTGTGGATCCTCCACTCTCCTGTGCGGGCCAAATCTGGGATGTTTTGGATTTTCGACATGCCAGGAAGGGAGGAACAAGTGGGAGATGGACAGGTGGAAAGCACTTGCTGCAGAGTAAACACTTCTTGCTCTGAGAGTTTAACCAGCCTCTATTCAAGGAATAATGCATTAAAAAGAAATGCACATAAGGTTGAGTATTGTCGACGATCTCCCGACGCATGCAAGCAAAAAATAGGATATGTTTGTTGTGCAATTTGATGGATCCTTTTCTAAAGTCGTTTAAACATAAGCCTGCAATAGAAAGCGCAGGGCAGCAGACTTGGATTGCGGAAGAGGAATCTTCTCAAATATGCATAAAAACGAGAAAGCGAGTTTTAAAAGTTTAACTGAAGCTAGAAAACAAATATGCAAACTTTAAAATGCAAATTGTTTCTTGGATTTAGATTTTTTTTAAAAGGTGACAAAACAATTCAGGTTATGTCCTTGCGCTCCGCTCCCAGCTTTAATTATAGATAAAGGAGGTCAGCCAGGAGCAGTTACCCGACCCCTCTCCCTGTGTGGCACCGCGCCCTTTGCAGTTAAACTCGCCAAAATAGTGCCGGACTCCCCTGAAAGTGCCATGTGCTCCCTGGTCCCTTTCACCCCACCCTCCCACGCTACTGCACCTGAGTTATTTCTACCCCCCAGTTCGCAGATATGTTGTGAATTTGTCACTTATCGAGCACGGGCTCGTCAGTAGCACCAACTTTCCGCCATGCCAACTCTGAACGTTTCTCAGCAGAGAGGTGCAAAGCATGTTTGCCCACACATATAGAAACTAATCAGTACATGGTAAACACTGACCTTTGTGAGGGAGGCTGCAAGCTTTAGTCTTTTATAATATATAAAATAATAGTACATGTTGACCTGCTATGTAATTTAAACAGTACAAATATTTAAAACGTGCTTGGTTTTTGTTTATAACTAATAATGATAATGTATTTATCTGGGATTCACTTTGTGATAGCCAACATAAAGTACTAATGCACAATTGTAAAAAATGGAAATAACACAAATTTTGTTTAAATATAAACCAATAAAAATCTAAACAGTGTGGCATGCATTTGTGTTCAACCCCCTTACTCTGATTCCCCATAAATAAAATCCAGTGCAACAGCTTGCCTTCAGGAGCCACCTAATTATTAAACAGAGTCCACCTGTGAGTAATTTAATCTCAGTATGCACAGTATGTTCTGTGAAGGTCTCAGAGGTTTGTTAGAGGAGTGATCTCCAACCCATGTCCTCAGGACCCACTGTCCTGCAAGTTTTCAATGTTCCCCCACTCCAGCACAACTGATTCAATCATTGCATTACCTCCTTAGCATGCCTTTAGTTGCTGCAGAAGCTTGTTAATCACCCATTCATTTAAGTCAGGTGTGCAGCAGCAGTGAAACACAAAACATGCAGGACAATGTGCCCTGAGGACTAGGGTTGAGGACCTCTGTGATTTAGAACAGGAAGGTGCTTTGAGCATATGGAACCAAAACGGAACTTTTTGTCTACATGCAAAACATTATGTATGGATAAAAACTAATTCTTCACTCTAAACACACATCCTCATGATCAAACACGGTAGTGACAGGATTATGGGGTGGGGATGCTTTTGTTTTGCAGAGACAGGAAAGCCATTCCAGCAAAACTGAAAGAAATTCTGTTTGCGGCTGCAAAAGACTTGAGAGTAAACAGATCAAAGCGTGTCCATGAGTTAGAACAGTCCAATCAATGTCCTGACTAAAATCCAGTTTGGAATCTGTAGCAAGACCTGAAAATTGCTGTTAACAACCACTTCTCTATCCAGTCTGACTGAGCTTGAACTATTTTCAAAGAAGAATAGACAATTTCAGTCTCTAGAAAGATACCCCAAAAATAAATGTAGGTGTAATTGCAGGAAAATGCTGTTCTACGAAGTGTTGGGGAACTGAATATAAATGGATGTCACACTTTTCAAGTTATATTTGAAAAAAAAAAAAAAATAAAAACCATGCATCCTTTTAATTTCTTTTCACAACTGTTATCTGCTTGGTGTTGGTCTATCACATTAAATCCCAATAAAAAATGATTTTGTGGTTTTAACTTGACAAAATGTAAAAATTGTCCAGGGCTATGAAGATTATTTATTTGTCTCTAATTTTGAATTAGCAGAGCAACTTCTCACACTTATGTTCATTACTTCCCTATTTCCTCCAAAGTAAAACCTGAGCTCATTGACCTATGTTCTACTTTTAGTCTTTCTTTGTTTGTGAGTTTCTAAAATGGGTAGACTTCAGGACAGATAATGTGATGGATCTTGATTTATTCCATTCCTTTCAAACATTATTTGCCTGGTTGATTTTACTGTCTGATCTGGGCTGTGAGATGCAGTAGGTGTGTTTAATTTACACTGGGAAAAATTTGTTTGGATGGCATGCATAATGTGGCATTACCACAGCTTTATGCTGTCATTTTTATTATTGTCCCGCAGAAGGAAGATGAGGAAAGCAACATGGATGTGGCTGAGCATGCTGACTGAACTGATAAATCCCCCACTCCACCATGATGATCACGACGATGGCTGTTTACCCTTTTAAAGTTGATGCTGGACCAGTTTATTTATTTATTTTTGGGTGATTTACCATGGACCAAAGCAGGAAAAGTGGGAATAACTGCCTCTAAAATGTGTTAATGGAAAGGAGGTGTGAACGGATCATTTACCCTGCAGACAGGGGTACACAGAAAAGGCAAAGAGCAGCCTGAGACTGCCATTTGTATGGGATCTGAGAGGTAATTTGATCTAAAATGGACTCCAGTCATTCACCCTCCTCCCTCCCATGGCATCAACTGTAATTCATTATTCCTGGCCGGCACAGGCAATGAGCGAGGGCAAAGGACAGGAGTGGACTCTGCTCTGGTGTAATGAAGACTCAGTAGACCTAAACGGCCCCCTTCCTCCATTTCCTCCCTCCATCATTTATACATACACACAATCTTTCATTATCTATCAGAGAGAGCAGCACATTAATGCTGCCAAAGACCTTTTGGCGGAGAAATAAGAGTGTGCAAGGATTTTCTCCACTCTCAATCCATTTCATTGACCTTTTCTATCATGCATGTAACTCAGCCTTCTCGTTGCAGTACCAGATAAATATTCTAATTATAATAATCCAGATGCCACTTAATAATGTATCTTTTTCAAATGCAAAAATGTATGTTCATCAGACTTTAAGAAAAATATATCTGAATTTTTAAAATTATCAATATGATTTCCTCACTCAGACATGCAACACTTCAGACCTTGTTTTCCCACATTACAGAAGAACACTCATTTTAGGATTTATTAAGACGAAGAACAGTTGCATTATCAAAAAAATGTTACAGAAATGCCGGTTTGAGAAAGCTGAAGACATTTCTGTTCCCTGTCCCTCCACTAGGGGTCCGCAGATGTCATGTCCAGACTGGGTGAGAGGATAAACACTGTCATCTGGTGGTAACAGAAAAGACAATTTCTTCATTTTATTGGGAAGCAAAGCTTCTTTATAACGTGGTTTGTGTTTTACTTCTAAATGTTTTTAGAGGGGGTTCTGAAAAGTTGTTGGAGGCAGGGCTGGTTAGAAGAAACACTGTAAAGTGAAGAAAAGTTCACAAACATGATTAAAATTGATGTAATGCATTGATTAAATTAACTTACTTTTTTATTTACTTTTAGTGACTGACATATGTTTTGTATAAATATAAAAGTAAACCTCTGAAGTTTAGTCCACACCATCTGGACCCTTAGAAGTTACCCCAAACTAGGTGGGACACAAGGGGGAGAAAACAATCGTTAAAGGGGCAGTATTATGTGTTTTCCAGACACATAGAATCATTTTATAGCACAATCAAGTAACTATGTTACCTTCCGTTGTTACAAAGATGCTGTATATATCAAATATGACTTAAAAGAAATTTGACTTCGTAATTTTCCACCTTGAAATTAAACCTCTGTCTCTTTAAGAAAATCCTCTTCCTGAAAAACACTTTCAGGAAGTCGTCACAATAACTAACCCTTTAACAATGTTTTTACCAGCGTTTCACTAAGAAGTAGCTCGCATAATGAGCTCAGTAGGTGCGTAGTTCCATCAGGTGTTTGCTAATTGCTGCTGACTAGTTTAGAGGAACTGAGTGGGGAAGTCGCGGGGGAGGAGGGGTGGGGCTCTGTGAGGCGGAAGCTTAGAAACTGCAGCTCTTAGGAGGAGTGGGGTCTCAAAGGTGGCGCCAGGTCCATCCAGGCATTTGGGACAGCTGAATGGCTACCAAGGGAGATTAAAGGATTTCTCAAACATGTATGAAAGAATCAAGGCAACACTCCACATATGATTTTGATGAGGGAGTAACATTATAACATATTATATCATAATTCTGCCCCTTTAATTTTCTTTGTTTGTATTTAACTCTTTGAGCAGTTTAAATGAATTCATGTGAAGAACAAAACTTCATCCATTGAATCTGCTAATAATTCTTTATATAAATGTATGAAATATGTGTATGTAAAGTCACTTTATCATAAAAACAGTAATTGAAGACATTTTTATTTTAGCATGGTATTCCTTAAGAGCCTTTTGAATATCAGTGTGTATTTGCTTTTAATTATCTGTATCATTGAACTTGTTTTTTGTCATTTTAATAAGTTTTATTTTTTTCTTAGTCATTATGAAGCACTCTGGGCTTTTCATGTGGAAAAGCTTATTTAAATAAAATCTATTTTTTTACTTAATAAAATTGGAATCATTTATTTTATCAAAGCTGTTTAGCAAAAATGAACAATGGATTTATTTGTGTGTTCATTATTATTTTCATTATTACTATTATTGTACTTGAAACAAGATTGTACTGCTAAAACACCCACCCCTGTGTGCAAGTTTCAACCATCTGACACAAATCATCATCCTCAGACGAAGTGAAATTGGAAGGTTATTCAAGAACAACCCAGGATCCTGAAAGCCTTATGTCTGTCATTAGCTGGAAGATGATGGAACACCACTGTCAGGGATTACCATTAACAATAATGGGAGTTTACCATTAACACTGACTGATAAAGGGCCAGCTGAAGAAGAAGTACCTGTTTCAATATAGATGCCTCTAAGGTCGACTAAAATCTGCAGCTGTCCACATGAATAAGTCAAATACCATCTGGAGAATTTGTATTTGTATTTTTTTTTCTTTTTTTTTTTTTTTTTGGTTCAGTGAGATAAAGATTTGGCTATTTGGCCACTATGACAATAATGTTTGAAGGAGTTAAACCCGTGAAACACATTTTTTTAACTGTCAAGCACGGTGTTGGTAGGACCATGTTGAGGGTCTGTTAAGCTTTCTGAGGATACAGCAATGATCCCTAAGAACACCTCAAAACTGGTTTTGGAATTCAACTAAATATTATGGGGGGTGCATGGTTGTATTTAAGCCTGTGTGTATGACACAATAAATTTTTTAATTTTTAAAATTTTTTTTGATACAATCATTGAAGTTGTATGTTGTGCTCCTCCAAAACAGAATGGCTCAAACAAATCATTAAAAGCCCAAAAGCAATATCCCATTGTTATTGATAATCAGTGAATGTAAACTTTAATCATTTTTTGGGATATATTTCTACATTTTTTGTTTGTGTGTTGTATGCTGTATGTTTCTATCTAGTTGTTGCCACTTGTAATTCGCCATCTTCCCCTGCAATCAATAAAGATTGAATTCACCTCAGCTGGGGGCATCTGGATGACAAAGACTGTTCGACCTAACTGACTCCAGTCCATGTTTATTTCAAAATGACTATTTCTAAGACATAAAAATCAAGAGTGAAATAAAACAGTCAGAGCAGGAAAATGTTCAGAGCTTCCCTGTTTTCAAGCAGTTCCATTTCAAAATTTTTTAGTCACTGAGATTCACCAAGCGCTAGGGTTAGGGTTTGTCTGCCAGGACAAACCTATAGAAGGGCAAATCGATAGATCGGATCAGGGCCCAGCCTGGCCCGTCTCAGTGCCCTGAAGGAAGGATTGAGCTTATGGGTGAGGGGGGTGGAATGGTGGTGCTGTTGGCAGAGAGAGGGTACCTTAATGGAGTCTTTCAGTTTGCTGTGGCTGTAAATGAAAGGAGTTTGAAAGTCAGCCAATTATTGTTCCTTAGAGGAGGGAGAGAGGGCGTGTGGCACTGGATCATTGCCCCAGTATGGATGGATGGACGGACAGATGAATAAATAGATAGATAGATAGATAGATAGATAGATAGATAGATAGATAGATAGATAGATAGATAGATAGATAGATAGATAGATAGATAGATAGATAGATAGATAGATTGATTTTTAGAGAGGTTCATTCAGAATAGCTTGCAGACATTGGCTACTCTCCCAGAAATTTCCCCCCAGTGCAAAAGGTTAACTGTCAGTCCCCCACTAGGTATAAATAGAAGCCTGCCCTCCAGAAAGGCGTGTTCTGGGATGGGGCAGACAGAGACAGGAAGAGCAGGTGGGGCAGTCCCCCATGATCCCAGTGACACACAAGGGGAGGGGAGCAGTTTCAGGGCTATTTGGCTCATTGGGGATGCTCCCACAAAGCAGAGGAAGGAGAGGAAGATGCAGCCAAAGACATCATGGTGGCTTTGGGGACTGACAAAGTGCAGGGACAAAAGAGCCTCCTCATCCAGTGAGCTTGGCCGTGGCAGCAGAGCCAGTCACCAGCTCCCCAGACAGCTTAATTCTGATATAGTTTGAGACTTAAACAAAATCAAGGGGCTATTGTTAAAGCTGCTTGGGTTAATTATTTTTTCTCCAACACCAGAAGAAATAATGTTTCTTATTTTTATTTTATTATTCAGAAACTGTCCAAAATCAGTGTGCTGCAAACCATAACCATTTTGTAAATCTTTCCACTAACAGGGTTCAATAAAAGTTTTCCTGTGTAACATTTGTGGTGTTAAAGATTCCCATGCTCCAAAGTAAAATGGAAGGATTTGCTCTTTACAAAATTACCCTTTCACATTTTTACACATTTTGTGATGTTACAACTACAAACTTTGATGTATTTTATTGGTATTTTTTGTGATAGTCCAAAGTATTGTATAACTGCTTCATAAGGAAAAGGATGCATGGTTTTTGATTGTTTTTATAAATAAAATCAGAATAGTGTGAAGTGCATGAGGGTGAACCTACACCCCAGCCCTTAAAGTCTTTTAGCTGCAACTATCTTTCTTTTATCAACTCTGACCAGCTTCCCTGTCTTTGATAAAGAGAAACATTGCCACAGGATGATGCTACCACCACCATGTTGCATTGAAATTTTCTACCAAATATGTATGCAGAGCAAAAAGTTCAGGTTTGATCTCATCTGACTAGAGCACCTTCTTCCACATGCTTGCTGAGTCCATATGGCTTGTTACAGACTTAGCTTTCTTCTAGCCACAAGTCCATAAAGGCCATCTGTGTGGAGTGCATGACTGATGGTTGTACTTTTGACAGATTCTTTCATCTGAGCTGTGGATCTGTACAGCTCCTCCAATAATCTGATTTAGATGTAATTTAGTGAACCTGTAAAATTCAGTTAGTAGTTATCATGCATGAAGGACCTAAATGCTGTGTGTAATTTGTGGAGTCAGAGTTATCCGTCAGTAGCTGCAGCATCCAACAGGGGGGGGCGATTACTTTTCACATAGGACTGACTGATTTGATAACCTTTTTTCCTTTAATGAAATCATTGTTGGAAAACAGCATTTTGTATTAACTGATTATTTTCTTTTGATGTTCTGAAACAAAGTGCAAAAAAGCAAGAACATCCACTTCTTCACAGTATCAGTATTAAACATTGCATTTTCTGTTGTTTAAATATATACAATTAATTCTTCTGTCCCTTTATGATGCTAATGACAACACAGATATCCTTGTCAGTTTTTTATTTTTTTATTTTTCATTTGAACTCAAGGTAACAAAAATGATACATCACTCAAATTTAAGACAATTAAAACACATCAAAATAAAACATGGAGATTCACCACCTCAGAAGAAGGAAAAAAAAAAATACAATAAATAAAGCTTCCTCTCTTGTTTAGCATACCTGAATGAATGCAGACTCTACTTAAAGTGGTCTGACACCAAAAGTATTTCAATATATACATCAGGTATCCTTAGATAATGCTACAAAATGAAATTTAATCAACAGTTTGACAACATTTTTTTTTTTCTTGTCTCCGGTGAGTCATTGGTGTTGACTTGAAAGGCATGAAATCTGACAAAAAACAAAAAGATGTTATTGCTTTTTTTTTCTCCAAACAATTCACACTACATGTACATAGATTATTTTTAAGCTTTTGTCAGGAATAATAAATAAGAATGATCGGCTCATGTGTGGTGTGATTGCACTTAATCCTTTTGACCCCTAAACACTAAACATACTGTAAGTCTAGTGTGGTAATACCTGCGTGATTACATCGGCAGAATGCTTTTACACATACGAGCACTATCTTTACACAAAGGAGAAAACTAAACCCTTATAGTGACAAAAGCACTAAATTCTATAAAACACAGGCAATCACAGATTGCAAATCTTAAGTAATAATGTCCCGCCCACATATTTGATTGGTGCATGTTCCCAAACTATCAAAGTGGGTTTTTAGATGTAACTGGGGAAAATGAGTGTGATCACATGATTCCATGTGACATTTAGCTCCTCAAGGTGGATATACTTATGGTACATTCTCTTTTCCTTTCAACTACAATCCTGTTTTTTTTTTTTTGTTTTTTGTTTTTTTTGCCTGGAACTAAAACAGTAGAAAATACAGTTTGTAAAAAAATAGATATTGTACTGACAGCCAACTGTGAGTCAATATGGTACTTTTTTTTTTCAAGCAAAACATAAATCAAAGTGGAGGCTGAGAAGTTTGCATGAAGTGCCCCAAATATATTACAGTGTACCTCTTAAACACAAAAGCATGTGCTTATACTCACTTAGTATAGAATACTCTGAACAATGGCACTTTTTACTTCCCACCGTTTTCCATCTATCAACAGCTACATCAATCAACACTCTGGGAAACCATTTGCTTTCTTCTAAAATCCGTGAAACAAACGCATAGATCATTTCCATGAGCAAAAGTGGGGGGGGGGGTTGTTTTTAACTGAAACTAACTAAACAACAAATCTTGTCTTACTATTTGCAGAAAAGCAAAGCAAACAGTTTTGCTCCTCCATGTTGAGCCCAATTTCCAAATAAGAAACTCTTGGAAAAGTCCAGCAGCAGATCTGCAAGCCTGTGAGGTCTGATGCAAGAAATAAGCAACGCTTCAATTATTTATGCATATCGTATCTAATCTACAAGGCCTCGCATAAAAACTTTGCTCCAACTTTTTTGAGGTGAGGGAACGAGAGCTAATAAATCCTCTTACAATTACGAAGCGCTTGAAAATTTAAAGAAAGTCTAAATTAACTGTACAGGAAGATTCAGCTTTGAGAGATAATACTTTTTTTTTTTTTTTTTTTTTTTTTACAAAGTTAATCTCAAATAGTGCAGCTAAAGCTAAATTTGAAAGAAAGCAAATAGGTTCCCGAACTACTCCTCGAAAACTGAAAAGCCTCAATCTGTATCCCACATTCGCTAGTTAGTGAAAACTTCCCACAATAAATACTTTAATTTGGTTTGATGGGAAGCATGCAATACAACTGAATATGTTTCTAAGTAAGAGTGAAGACAGGTGCACCCCCACTTAGACTTTTTTCCCTTTTGTGACCATATTACAGTCAGGCTAAAAAAAAAAAAAAAAAAAAAAAAAAAAAAAAAAAAAAAAAAAAGAATATCTCAGACAACTTTGCAAGCTAGTCACTTCTGCTAAGACCATAATACATCCACGCTCAAACACACGCACACACAGGAGTCAACTTCATGGAACAAAACCTATGTGTCCATTTGTCATTTCAAAAAAACAAAAAAAAAAAAAAAAAAAAAAAAAAAAAAAAAAAAAAAACAAAACAAGGCAAAGTGCATCCTCCAGTTTAGTGTGAAGGATGCCTTAATGCTAATGGAGGACAATGGGAATGATGATTGGTTTGGCTGCAAGAAGGTTTGAAGGGTATGGCACGTTAGTTCATGGGGCATAATTGACCTGTACTTTGTTATTAGAACAAAGGATGGAGTCAAAAACAAGGAGTCAGTTTTTCTCAGGTTATCCTTCTCATTCCTCCTATCCCGCTAATCCTTTTCAGCTCAAACTGTTCTTCACTTCATGTCTTCCTTCTTAGCAGTTGTGCAGTTCACTGTTCAGTCCATGTGAGGTTTTTCAACGCCACCCTGAGGAAAGACAAAAGAGACTGCAATCAGTTGAATGTGACGAAAAGAAAAAACAGCACAAATACATGAGTAGATACATTTAAATGTATAGGAGTCTTTGACTGAACTCAACTTTCAATCATAGGCTATTGTTGTGCGTGTGGCTTGCAAAATTATATACATTTTTTTTAAATCAAGCTTATCTTAGTTGTCCCTTACAATATACAGGGCTACTGTGTGGAAAAGTATGGAATTATATTTCATAAATTTCTAGTCTGGATATGTATTAAAAAGAGAAAAATAGGTATGGCCTTCCAGACTTTGTAACTTTTCCATTGCCTTAAAGATAAAAACTAGAATTTCTGAAAAACAAATGGCTTTTCACATTCATTAATATTAAGTTGACCTCCATTAATTTAGATTTGATTGACAAATAACCAGTGAATAAATGCAATGGATCCATCACCTCCTAGGTCACATTTTCTTAAACTGGACTTGAAGTAGACCTTAACAGAACTGACAACCCAATTATCTAGGATGTTTTAAAATCTGATGGATCAGTTTAGGGAGCAAAAAAAAAAAAAAAAAATCCTGATTGGGAAACCCTTGAAAACAACTGCCGTAATCGCTGACGTCTGAGCTAATGTAACAGTTTAGGTCAGGGGATTTTCTCTCTGTTCCTCTTTCTAATGGAACCCATGAACATTTGGGGTAAATAAAGTATACTTTGAGCATAAGGGGTAAAAACTGTGGTATTTTTTTAACCCACAGCTCCGAAACTATAGTAAAAATAGCAGCCATTCAAAGATTCTATGTGGAAAATTCAGGTAAACAAATTGTTCCACCATAACAGGCTTAAAGATAAAACATAACAAAGACTGCTCTTAAAAAAAAAAAAAAAAAAAAGGTGGAGCAAAAAACAAGAAGTTAATTCCTCCCCTGATCCTTCTCATAAATTAGCCACAGAACCAGAAGAAGGGAGAAAAAAAAAAAAAAAAAAAAAAAACGGCGAACAAAACCCCGAGTTCAGACTTGTGCCAGCATTCCACAGGCCTCATCGTAAACAAAAACAACAAGCGGCGAATGACCCTCTGGTCAGCCGAGTCCTGACTAGCTCTCAGTGCCTCGCAGCGACTGTGAAAAACAAGAGCTCTTAATCTACTTTCACGCTCTCACTGAGTCAAACTGAGGGAGTGATGGGACTCTTACTTTACAGACAGAATGAGGTGAGGCTTCCAGGCACAAGCTTAATGAAGACATCAAAGCTGACTTGATGGGATAATTATGACAGAAAAGCAAGGGGACGGGGGAAGCATGCAATGCTCTTTGCAAAAAATTTAAACCATTTCACAATCTTATCTTTATGCTCTGTGACTGCTACATAAGTGCTAAAAAAAACATATATGGTGAATAGTAGTCTTTTGGAGGTAGTTTATAAATGAATAGTACAGAAGCTGATGTAAATAAATGCAGTGGAGTTATTCTGAGCAAATACAGCAGAAAAAAAGAAATCTCCAGTTTACCTCTGAATTTCAACTTGATAGTTAACATCAAGACAATTATGTGACGTATTCTACTAAAACTTCTGTAGCTAAAAAGTAGTTTGATAAATAAGTGGCATCTGGTTGATCAATAGAAACTAATACAGGTAAACAATAGCAGAATCAAAAAGGTTTTCATACAGATTTATTGGTCTACCAAACAACCGCCAACATTCTTAAAACAGCGTGATGTAAATGTTATTTTAGGCATCAGTTTTCAAGTTTAACCCTTCATTTAAAATAGAAAACACAAATAAAGAGCAGCAAACGTTACCATGGCCAGTTGCCGTCCAATGTTACCAACAGTAACACCGCCTGAGAAGAATATGCAGGGGAGCCAGGAGCGCACATACAAGAAGTCTGGAGATGTGTACCTGAAAAAATAGGACACGAATAAAACAGATTATTAAATGGCTGTTAAGGCTTTTAGAATAATGGGTCAGAACTGAGCAGTTCTGGGTTTAAATGCATCTAAATCACAATTAGACTGTCCATAGACAGTTTTTTTTGGCTATAATTAGCAAGCAGATTGGGGCAATTACCGGTTTTAAGGTAATTTAAATGACATCTAAAAAGTTGCAGTTTCAAAACAGTAATTACCAAACCACTATGCCTTCCTATAGTTTAAGTGTCAGAAAAAGTTGATGAAGGGTTTTAGTTAACTTTAAATATGCACTTTCGCAAAGTTAAGGTGCTGGAGAATACTTAAGAAGTACATTTTGATTTTAATAACCTAAACTTACAGTTTTAAGTCAGTTTCACTAGCAGACTTCTTTTGTAGGTGTGCAGGAAATGTATGAATGTCAGGTGATAAATTCCTTTTTGGGTTTATTGCTTCCCTTCATCATGGGGTTTGTAAATTTCTCACACTGTAACACCACCTACAAATCAAGGAACAGACAAATGCTACCAGCACATTTTTCAAAACATCTGTAAAAGGGGTAAGGTTAGGTGATAAGGTAGGAATGAGCGAATGCACACATTTAAGAAGTAATTAAATATATTTTAAAACCTAGTATGGAAATTTGGGCGTAATTAAGAATTTTTATGGCCAAAAATATTTTATATTTGTTATTTTCTTAAGATCCTACAGAAACCCAGTCTATAAATACAGTCTGACTGGTAATCAACTGCTTCAGTTGGTGTAAAAATCAAGAAGTTGTGAATCGTTTGGACTGAATGTCTTACATGATTTCAGCTGTTTCCGTGGCCTAAGAAAGTTTGGAAGCTTTTGGTGATTAGACTGAATGTGGCCTAAATTTAGCCAAACATATTCAGCGCTAAATGATGGCTAAGACTAGACTTTGAGTAAAAACATACTTCATTGATGCCAATCATATACCGAGCAGCTTTTATATGTAATAAGGGAACAGGTAGTTTAAAAAGTCCTGTAATTATAGTTTAAACATTGGAAATTTGAAAGAAAACTCTTGTCAGCTTAAATCCTCCAAGAGTCAGGTTTCCTGTCTTTGGACCAAAACTGTGACCGAAAACTGTTCGACTTACTGATAAACTCCATTGTAGACCAGCAACTGTGTGATGACAGTAGCCAGGAAGGCAGTGGTGATACCCAGGCCAAAGCCACTTCTGGAGCGGTCAAATGTCCACCACAGGCCCAAAGACAAGGCCGCCAGGGTTAGGGAGAGCTGCACGTTATTGGCGAAGTCTAGTTTCTGGGTTAGAGTAAGTTAAGGGCAAAGTCAAACAGACTGACGTCAGAACAGGACTGTGCTCTCAAGCAAATATTTGTCTGACCGGTTGTGACCAAGTTCCATCAATACCAAACGTAAAAGTGGGTTATTGTGTTGCTGTAGTGCAAACCATATCCTCTGGAGTAATTTAGAACAACCCTGAGAAGAACTTAGTTAAAGTATGTAGAAGATGAACTTGTTTTGAAAGGATACAACACTTGCATGGTTGATACCAACAAACACTGCGATGCATCTCATTACACTGGCCCACTCCCTCTTGAATTTGTGTGGCTCTCCCAAATGGCTGTCGAGGCAGGGGTACAGAAGGCCGATAACAGCTGCAACAAAAAAAGAGGAACAAACAGGCCCAAATTATACAAGATAAGCAGAAAATTGAATGAACTACACTGGATAAATCCTGACAAAGCTGTGAAAGATTATCTGCTGAGCATGTGTTTTTTTTATACTTCGTGACTCATTTACGCTCATACAGTGCTTACGTTCATACAGTAACTTTTTAACGTTTTATCATGTTACAACCGTTACTTTTAATGTATTTTATTGAGATTTTATTTCAGAGATCAATACAAATTACAGCACAATTGTGATGTAGAAAGGAAATAAGACATAGTTTTCGAAAATATCTGAAAAATGTGCTGTGCATTTGTATTCAGCCCCCCTTTTACTCCAATCGATTAACTTCCTTAATTTGTGAAATCCCATTAAAACGTATCAAAATTTGTAGCTTTAATCTGTCAAAATATCAACACTGAACTTCACTGTTTCTGTGGTTAAAAACTAAACAAAATTATTTTAAGAATAAATATTAAACCTTCTTTAACTTCACTTTATAACATTGATCTTAAGCTTTAAAAAAAAAAACAAAACACAAAATACATACACACTGTGGTACTGGACAATAAGAAGCAATGTATTCTTATTCTTATCGAAAAGCAATTATTTAAGAAACAGTGGTCCACGAATCATGTGATATGCTATTTGGACTTTAACTATCCATAAACAGTGAAATGCATGCAGCCTCATGTCCAAGATGCCTTTAAACAGTATTTTAAGCTAAATTTTTTTGCATGATTTTTTATATTTAAACTGTTAACAGTATTTTTTAAATCTGTTTAAGGAGATATATCCACTCTATGGAGTTTTTTCAATGTTGGTGAGATTTCACACTACTGCTGAACACATTTTTGCAAAATTAAATCTCACTGTAACATTGGATTATTACATTATAACAGTACAAATGATGTTTTTTATTCTATTAATGAGAATATTGTTTGCATACAAAGGTTTTAGAAAGGTATGTTTTTAAAGAAATAAAGGACACAGAAAGAAGGAAGGAAGGACACATGAACAAAAGAACTAGGAGACAAGGGAAGGAATAAAAAAAGAGGAAAATACAAAGGGAGGGAAAGAAGGAAGAGCACATGGAAGGACAGAAGAAAGGAGAAAGGGAACAAAGGGAGAAAGTGAGAAAGGAGAGAAAGAAGATAGGAATGACATAATGAAGAGGGAGAAGGATAAGGAGGGAAGGTGGGAACTACACAAGGAAGCAATAAATAAAGGAAAGGGACAAGGATGAAAGCAAGGAAGGAAAGATAAAAGAGACTTAAGGAAGGACACAATGAAAGAAGGAAGTAAGGACAATTTTTAGACAACAGTATAAGGATTAAAGTATGGAAAAATATTTTTCAATTATGTTATTTAGTTTTTCATACTTAGTATTGTCCCAACTCACACAGCTTGAAGAATACATGAATCAAATTCGATAATTTTATCATGTTGTGCAGGAGCCCTGCCAACATGTTGCTGCCCACTGTCTGTTAGCTGGCTGAAAGAAGGCTCCTACACTTTTCAACTGTGGTGGTTTGGAAATATTTGTCTGTATATTAAACTAACTGGATTAACACGAATACTGCATATCAAGGTAAGATGGTCAAGAAACCAGTGCAAACAATCTTCAAGCGCTGTGTCTTGTAAGTGGCTGAGAGCCTAACAAATTAACCAGCTAATATCCTTTTGCTATGTGTGGACCTTCATATAAAAGAATAAGGGTACACGACTCTGCACAATAAGCAGGTTAACCTGAAAATTGCTGTTGAATTAAGCAGATATTTCTTCTTCGATTTGAATAAGGTTTATGTATCAAAATCAACATCACACCAAATAAGTGTTCCAGATAAATTTATTATAGCTGTAATAGTCAATAGCTTATTGTTAGATTATTATTTCTTTAGCAGTTAGCCCATAGCTAGTCCCAATTAACCAGTTTATACAAAGGAAGTCTGGAAATCTTCAACATGTAGATAATACCAAACTGTTTTTTTTTTTTGTTTTGTTTTTTTACCTCTCATCATATTTATATCTATATTGATAATAACAACCAACTACAGCATTACAAGACTTAACATTTATTTATAAGGAAATATGTAGTTAATAATAATTTGCTGAATTTTTCTGCTTTTTCATTATTGTAAATTACACACCCTTCTCCTTTGGACTGTTTTGAATTGCCCTTATTTAATTTAATGCCTTACACAGCAGCTACCTTTTACTTTAAGTTGGTGAAAGGAAATACAAAAATCGCTTTTAAAAAAAGACATTAAGAAATGTTCACAGACTTAAAAGAAACAACATCCTTTTTTTTGTTTCAGTTTGTTTTCCGCCCTGCAGCACATGGGGGGAGGAGCCAAACACGGATGTGTGTCCTCGGTTTTCAGGGAGGGCCTTCAACTCACCCGTTATGACATCAACCAATGAGCGCACACCTCACGTAGTGTGTAGCCAATCAGAAGGCAGGCATCTCTATTATGTATCTATACTCAGGTTTTTGATAACAAGCGAGCAGGCATACCAAATTTAGACTGTAGCTTGTGAATGAAAAGCTTATGTATCAGAAAGGAAATGAACAGCAGAAGGATGCGCCCTATGTCTAAGATAAATTATGATTAAATTTAATATATTATTTGTTTTTCTTGGTGAATAAAAGCGGATGTTGTATCATTTTGTTCCAAAGTTTGCAAACAATCACTGACAACACTGAAAGTATTTTATAAAGTAAAGGGCCACTCACCAGCTCCTGTCCCGCAGCATGGTGGGATCCACCAGGCGGATGAAAACAGAGTTGTCATCACCTCTTCTGGAAATAGCGTGACATTTCTCTGTATCTGCAGCAAGTTGAGCACCAGTGCCAGAAACACCCCCACTGTGAAGAGGACCAGACCCCTTCGGATGAGGTTGGCGGTGCGGACGTCGTGCAGGGAGCCGTAGGCGCTGCCGATCATCGCGGTGATGATGGACATCATCTCCTCAGCTTTGGAAGCGAACCAGTTCGCTCCGGACGAATGCTTGGTTTCAGCCTTCGGTGAACAAGAGCAGCTCCAGCAGTGGTCCTCTAGTCTGGGCATTTGGCACTTTTGCACTGTTTGACATAAATAAACAGAGACCTTTTTTAGGGTAATGGGGAAAAAGAATTAAAGTGAGACGAGTCATGATTCTGGCCACTTACCTTGGTCTCCAGACGGTTTCAGAGTCTGATTCAAACAGAAACCTCCACGCCTGCTCATTCAGCCAGGATCCCCCCGCTTTGTTTTCCTGCTCTCTACAGTAATCACACGAATGACGGTGTTTTGTTCATATCTTCTTCAGTAAACACATAGTGTTCCTTCATTCGGCGGGTAAAGAGAGGGCTGATCTTACCAACGAGAACAGCAGCTTCCTCTGCAGAAAACAATCTCAGCTGTGTCGGGTGAGAGTTGGCAGCCAATCGGAGCGCGGCGGCTGATATGACGTGACGCCTCTGCCTCGCCCTCTTCGTCCGGTGCAGTCAGACGCGCAGATCCGGTGGCTCTTGGACAGAAGTGAAAGTAGAAACTGAACATTACTTTAAACATAGTCCTGACTTCTAAAGAGGCATTCCAAGGGCATTTAAAAAAAAGCAAAAAAAAAAAAGCAAAAACTTAAACTATAGCAATCAGATGCTAACCAGCAGGGTTAATTTTGACCTTTTTAGTTTTATTCATAATTTTATGACAGAACTGCATTTTAGTTTTGGTCATAATTTAGTATTTTTTTTCCTCATTATATAAGTTGTTCTCCATTGCTTTTAATTCACTGTCACTTAAGCCATGTTTTTAGGGCTTCTCACACTTTAAGGAAAACATTCTATGTCCCAAAATCCAGATTATGACTAAAGTTGCACCTGGTACTTTTCTCCTTGCTGGTGGTGGGCCCATATGGAGGTGGCCTTCTGTTGCCTTATAAAGGGCTGAGACTGGCAGTGCCCCAGGAGCCAGGGCACCTACTTTGAACTACCTACAGAGTGGTTCAAGGAGGGTTCCATGATTTCCTTATTTCCAGTGAAGTACACTGATTATCATGGTCTTCCTTCATCAAGAACTGTGAATCTTGAGTTACTGGCCAAAGACCTCAACAATTTGACACTATGATGATAGAAGTACCCAAATCCCTCCAACCCCATTATGGTGATGATACCACGGAGACAGATACACACAGTTCCCTAAATACTCCCTAAAGGTTGTCTAAAGGTTTGGTCCAACATCAAAGTGTGACCTTCTGAAGTATAAGGTATCTTCTCTTTTTGCAACTGTTACCTTCAATGAACCTTTAGGGCTCTCTTTCCAGAATGTTCCTTGAAAGTTAACTACAACTTTTACAATGTAACATCCAAGGACCCTAAATTATAATATAAGTGATAAAAACAAAAACAAGAAAAATATGTTTACCAGGCAGCTATTGATCCCGACGGGGTAGAGGTAAAGAAATCCTTCTCTCTTAAAATGCAAACTTGTCAGGTTAGCTTTCATTTCATTCACAGATACTCTTATATATAGGCGGGCACTGGGAGATGGGGTTAGTGGCACAGTTTTTTTCTTCTCTGTTTTTCACAAAGTGCAGGAGCTGTTGAACTTTGGGTCAGTTTGCAGGAGGTGTGGCTAAGGGGTGTGTGGAGTCCTATCATGTCTATCTGAGATTGTGTAATTGGCATGAGGGTCAATGAACATTGTTGGAGGATCAACAACAACATAGATGTGTGGTTTTGTGGTAATGTACCTACGCTGCTCTAGAGGCAGCAAAACAACATACACACACTCTCTGTTAACATCAACCAGACAACACATGGAGCCAGGAATATCTCTTTGTCTGTAGATGTGTGCATGTAATATAACTCTCATCTGTGTATCAATAATTCAAAAAATATGATGTTTAGATAAAAAAAAAAAAAAAATCACTCCTTTGATGAAATCCTATAAGTAGTCTTTCCAAACAGATAAATATAAATGTTTCTACTCTGTCGAAGTAATGACTCAATAATAATTCAAATTTCTTAATACTAGCTTTTGGCACTTTATGAAAAGCAGTTACATGGATTTTTATGCAAATATTTTTTCTTTTTTTATGCAAATAAATAGAGATGCAAGTCAGTTTGTTTGACCTGCAGCAAATTAAGCAAACAAAACCAGAGAGCGTATCATTTTAGATTGCTGGTAAATTTTTAGTTGCTGATTTCATTTCAGTCCAATCACCTGTTAATGTTTTATCCTAAAAAATTGTGGTAACAATGTATAAGTTCAAATAAGCAAATATTTAAAAATGAAATCATGAAATGAAAGATACATGCAGTCATTTTCTGACCTAAGGACCAATTACACGCATGGGAGACTTTATTAGGTACAGCTTGGTATCTGATGACTGTTGAAGCCATTGGAACAGTAAATTTAGAACCATGCTAAAGAAACCATGATGATGATTTGAGCTTAGTAACATGGTGTGTTATCCTCCTAGAAGTAGCCATCAGATGATGGATACATGTGGTCTGTTGTTCAATTTGAAATTCAGCAGGTCATCTTCACCATGTCTAAATGACTAAACACATTGACTTGGCTCAGTTGTGTTAAACAGCTGAAGGGGTGTACCTCTTGATGTGACTGGTAAATGTACAGTAATTCTGAATGAAGTATTTTGAAGCTTTTTTTTTATTCTTTGCAAAGATAACATATAGGGAAAATGGAAATCAGGAACACAATATGAATAATAAAAACAAGGATCCATGTTAAAATTCTGGGACTTCTACTGTTAGGGTCAAATATTTCAGGCTGTAAATCAAATACAGGCCAATATATAAAAGCTTTAGTGTCCTACTATGTGTTCCAACCGTGTCATTATACATTTTGAAAGATAAAGCAGCTTCAGACAGAGTTTTTGAAAGCATTACAGCTTCCCCACTACACATTCAAACTGACCGACTTTAAATTGGATTCACTTGAACAGAAAAAGAAAAGCTGTTCTCCAAAAAGGCACCGATAACTGAGTGGTTAAATATAAATGTCACAGTTGCACTCTGTCTGGGCTGTTTTACCATACTGAAGCAAACAAGTCAGGCATGAAAATATGTTGAGGTTGAAAAGTTAGCATTTGTCTCCTTGGTTTCATTTCTGAGTGCTTGGAGATGTCCTGATGTAGGCAGAAAGCTTGAAAAAATAAACCATGCAATGAAGGATAAAGGAAGAAATTTGTTTTTTTTTTAACCAGAACAGGTTTCATTTTCTTTTGGGTAGCTTTAAAAGATGCCTGGACCTAACATCACCAGTTTAGAGGTTATTTGCAAGCACTGAAATAACATAGCTACAGTCTATATATAATGACATCAGTCATATTGACACTGTCCTAATTTGAGCGAGGCCTGTGTTTAATGCATATTAATCAGCATAGACTCAAAATTTCACAAAAAAGGAGATCAAAAAGGAGAAAGGTGCACAGAAGTTCTACAAAACCCCAGAAAAACCACCACAACTTCCAAAGTAGTCCAGCAATAGTAGTCCTCTCTCCTGCAGAACAAAAGACTTGTCTTAGGGAAGCGGTGTGTGTATGTTTCCTAAATGAATATGTTTCTTTTTGTGTAATTCTTTGCTATCCAGGTGCCTCAGGATACAAGCCTACAGCAGTGAGTGTGTGTGGGTTTGAGAATGTGCAGAGCTTTCCTCTTCTCCAACAGGAACATGCTGGAAACCCAGGAAGGGATCCACAAATGAAAGGTGGACATTTTTACATTTTTCATTCAAACATGATTTAATGACAAATAAAAGCTAGAATTGTGAATATCTATAGTTCCTTCCCAATGTTTTGATCCCCCTTGAAACTTTTAATATTTTGTCTTGTCGATACATTTAAATGTATTTTATTGGAATTGTATGTGATATACCAACACAACGCAAGAGAGCATAATTATGAAACGGAAAACAAATGATACATGGTTTGCATATCTTGTTTCAAATTAAAATAAAAATGAAAAAAATCTGATATGCATAAGTATTCGGCCACCTTTAGTCATATGCCCCTAAATAAAATCCACTGCAAGTAATTGCTTTCAAAAGACGTCATAGTAATAAATAGAGACAATCTGTGTGTAGTTTAATTTCAGACTTTTTGGCATTGATGAAGAAAAAGCATCATGAAGACCAAGAAACCTTGGTCAAAGTCAGGGCTAAAGCTGTGGAAAACTTCAAAGCAGGGTCAGGTTGAAAAATAACATCCCAAGATTTGATCATCTTATAGAGCTCTGGTCAATCCATCACCTGAAAATGGAGTGAGTATGGCACAAATGCAAATCTGGCTGTCCAGCTAAACTTACAAACTGGACAACTAGAGAATTAATCAGGCAAGAGGCCCATGTAACTCTGGAAGAGCTGCAGAGATTCACAGCTCAGATGAACGAATCTGTTGACAAGAAATTAGTCATGCACTTGCCAAATTTGTCTTTTATAGAAGGGGAAGAAGGCAGTGTTAATAGAAAGCCATAAGAAGTCTGTCTTAAAGCTAACCATACATGGAAGAAGGTCGTCTGGTCAGATAAAATAGAATTTGAACTTCATGGCCTACTTCATAATGCTATGTGAAGTGGATAATGTTGTACATCAAACTGAATTCAATTCACCATCAACTATGAATCATTCTATTGTAAACATCATGCTGTGTTGATGTCTTTCTTCTGTAGAAACAGGGAAGCTGGTCAGATTTAGGGGAAGATGGATTTAGCTAAATACATGACAGTCCTGAAGGAAGTTAGATGCTGCAAAATACTCAACACTGGGAACAGAGCTTTATCTTCAAGCAGGACAATAATCCAAACCATTTTCTCTTTCTTGCCCATGTTTTTTATTTTGTTATGTTCTGTGATGGACTGGTGACCTGTGTCAGATATCCGCTGTCTCTCACCCAGTGATCGCTGGAGATAGGGACATGCCCCCCAGCAACCCTGCAAGGATAAGCAGGAACAAACAATAGATGGACGTCTCATGTTGTGCATTTGTAATGGTGTTTATGTATCAGGAGGACCACAATGCAAATAATCTCTTGGTGTTCTTGTGTTTTTATCCTTGGTGATGATACTTGAAAGTAGCCATTAAGAGCTAATGTTTCTCTCCTCTGTAACGTCACCAAATTTAATTTAATTCAGTTCAGTTTAATCTTCTTTCATTCAACACATAAAGCAACCATAAAATGGCTCAAATAAAAGCATTTGTGTTTGTTAGGATGACCAAGACCTAAAATTTATATGGTAAGACTTAAAAATTATGTTTATAGATGCTCTCTATTCAGTCTTGCTGAGCCTGAGCTCAGTCTTTAGATATTAGGGGTGAGACCGTATCTATTTATATCGAAAATATGTGGCATACTCCTGTACACATAGAGAACATTAATGTGTTGATCTAATGTACAAAATTCTTTGTTCTGCCACACAACTTTAAAAAGCAGCATTTTAAAAGAGCAGTGAGGAATCCAAGCTATGACTAAGGTCTGCTGTTTGGGAACATTAAAGTTTCTCATTCAGCTGCAGTGATGACAGAGAAAGAAAGGTGGCCCACACCAATGCCTTATGTCAGTGCTTTTCAACAGCTAATAAGGTATGTAGCTTCTTGTACATTGAACTTTATTACTTACCTGAAACAACATCAGTCTGAATTAACACATTACTGCTATGGTGAAAAATAGACCAAGTCCAAAACTAGTTGCCTGTAGCATTCATTATATAATGTTTTTATTAACTCCCAAAATCCATTCAAACAAAATAAAATCTCCAACCAGTTCTATATTTGCCTCTTTTTAAAATGCTAGAACACATTGAAAAAAAGTAATTATTGTCATGAAATGTAAAAAAAAAAAAAAAAAAAAAAAAAAAAAGAAATCCTTTGTTTACTTTTGAATTGGATGAACTGTTTTTGTTTGTCTAAATTGAAGGGTATCATAAACCCCCTGAGTATTGACTCTAGGGACTATTGACTGAATAGAAATGCACTCTCACATTTCAGGTTTTTATTTGTGGAAATGCCAAAAAAAATTATTCTTTCAATTTCACAGTTACGTTGTACTTTGTGTTGGTCTATCACATAAAACCAGAATACAAATAATTTTGGTTTCTGTTTCTATAATGACAAAGGTGGAAAAGTTTAAGGGGTGTGATTATTTTTCCAAGGCCCTGTAAATTATGTCTAGTGGCACCAATGACAGAAATGTGCAATAATGACGAGGCTGAAGTCACACGTGTTATGTTAGCAAATGTGGTGCCATTATAACCATGAAAATGACTCAGCGTACAGCTAATAGCTCCCAGCAAGTAGCAGCGTTGGTGCTAGCATCAGTGAGGTCTTCTCCACACCAGGAGATAAAACAGGATTCTGTATAACACTTCAAATGAAGAGCAGATCAAGCATGTCATAGATTATACTGTTAGACTTGGAGGGATTTTTGCAATGGGAAAGACGAGTAAGAAGCCTGCTGGAAGAGTTGGCAAATTAACCTATCAAACTCAAGCTTGACAATTTTTCCCCCTCAATCCTCTGTGAAATTATGAAAGGAAACATCCTAATCCATCCTCATGAAGAGTTGATTAAGACAGAAACGGCTGCAGTTTCATCCTGTTTATTCCCTTCACATCATGTGTCAGAAAACATGGCGTTTATTCCTCTTTTAACACATTTTCTGGAACCCTGAATCAGTATTAACCCATTGGTGATGATACTTTCATGTAAATATGACACACAAGATTACAGCAACTATTTATTTCTGAATTACCAATTCACACTTTTCCCAAATATCCCCCATCCTTTTTTCTTTTTCTCGGTAATAATACTTCTCTGCATTGTGAATAGTTGTCTGAATACCAAGCTTTTTGGAGTGGTTCTCCATCTCTTTCTGTGGCATAGAAGATAAAAGAGGGGTTCTTGGGCATAGAGTGTATCAACCACCTTAACAAAGGTTGCCGTTAAGGCCCTGCCTCTGCAGCTGGAGGGCGTGGCACCACAGTTCTATCTCCATATCTCTTTGTTCTGCAGCATTCAGCTCTGAAATTGTTATAGAGCAGCTGAAATGCAGATCCTGCACACTTCCCGCTACAGTGTGCTTTCTGTCTGTGAGGTAAAACGGGGGAGGAAGTTGGGATGATAAGCAAATTCCTGATTCAGGAAATCTATCCACATACATATTTTTTTTGGAAAATATGCTAAGCTGTTTTAGTTGGCCATGCTGTAATGATGCAAGTCTGTAATGTTGAAGGAAAATCATGATGGACAAGAGCTTGTGTATCTTTTGGTACACTACTGAATCTAATCATTTATTTGAAAACAATGCAGATGTAAGTAACACCTCTAAGATATATTTGCTGAAATAACATTTTTAAAGTAAATATTCCTTTGATTGATTATTTTTTTTAATTCTGTGAGATACAATATTTGGGAGAATACAAGTTTTGACCAAAACAGTAAAAAGAAAAATCCCAATGGCATTTTCTTAGACTGAGTTGACTGTTTGGTTCTTGTATTTTTGAAATGTTATGTTTCATTGTTTTTGTGCGTGTTCAGTTTTTCTGAAGTATGGTTTTTCTGTTTGTTTTGTTCCTGAAACTGAAACTGCAAATAACTTTCTTTCACATCTTTGACTTTGCTAACATTCCGCATTGTTTTTCTTGATTCATCAAGTTTTAGTTTCTTTTTTTTCTGTTCTGATGTTTTTTGAAAATATAGAAATTAAATCTATTTTGTTTGTGTGCCATGTTTTCTAAGTTGTTGTTGTATATCTTGAGACATTATATACTCATGATTTAAACAAATTTTTTGTAATTAGCTCATAGTCTACAGTAATAAAATGTGGTTTATATGACTTCAAATAATCTAATTTATCAGTTGTAGGAGTATCAGCAGTAGATTGTTCAGAATCATATTTATTTGATCTGTTTTATCTCAAAAGATTTAACTGTAGGGTTATAACTACACAAGTATTCAAATAGACCCTGTAGTTCTCCATGGATGTGTGCTTAACCTGTTCACATGTAAAACATTTTCTGTGTGGAACATTAGTACTGAATATTATGTTATGCCACGCAACTTCTATAACTGGTATTAAAACAGAGCAGAATTTGAGGACTCTCCAATATAACATTACTGTTACTCAGTCAATTACAGTGATGATGAAGAAAGAAAGGTGGACTAATCCAGAGCTTTATATCAGCAATATTAAGCTTAATTACTCACCTAAAAAACAACATCAAGCTGAATGCAAGCATCACTGGTATGAAGAAAATAAAGCTAAAATGTGAACTCAACAGCCTGTAGCATTCAACCAGCTCTAGATGCTGTGGGATTCTTCACAGCAGCAGAGATGTGCATATACTCTGTTGAAACCATCAGGACTTTACAAAGAAAAGTCTGAGCTTCTACAGGCCACCACCAGGCATTCTCCTCAGAGATATGTATCAAACTTTGATTTTTGTTTACCATTACACTCCTGTCAACTGGCCAGAAGTGTAATCATTTCTACAATCAATAGAAATAGGGTGTAATATAAAACCAAACCAAACAAACAAACAAAAAAACATTATCTTTTGAGTAGTGCTATGATTGTTTAACTTTTCTAACTACCAAGAAAAACAAACTGATACATTAACCATTTTATTCCTGGTGTTGCTTCTGACATGTCTGCACATACATACTTGCAGCATTTTTTGTGAGCTGCATCTTAAAACAGGAGATAAATAACCTGTAGCTTCAGCTGGTGCGTGTTAAACATGCACTCAAAGGGACTCTGGACTCTCAGCTTATGACAGAAAATTATCTCTTAAAAATAATTAAATACACAACTAATCTGCTCTCACTGAATTAAAAGGATAAAAAACAAACACAAAATTAATACTGAATAAATTTATATTTTTACTTGTGTTCTTCATCCCGAGCAGGGGTAGTTGACTAGACAGAAAATTTGTCTTTTTCTTCAGGTCATTCCTTCAGTCTTTCAAAGATAAAGTCAAAGGTATGACAATATTATACCCTCTAAGCTGTAAAAGTTGATGTTCCCATGTTTTTTTTTTTTTTTTAATTTTTAAAATTTTTTTATACCACTATTTACTTTGGAAGAGAACATTTAATTATATGTAAAAATGTTGTTCCAGAAGTTGCCAACAGAATTCATGTTGTGGTGTCTAATAGCACAGAGGTCCCTGGTTGTGCTTGGAGCATATTTTCAAGCTTAAGTCTTACACTGGGGCTGATTTAATAAGAAAGGGTATGGATCCCAGAACCATTTGGAGACAGTTGAGGCCATGAGCTAAGGAAGACCAGATATGGAGAGTGTGCATGTGGAAAAAAACCTGTGTTGAAAGTTAGAGCTGGATGTTTGGGGAAACATCCAAAAATACAGTATCATTTATATACAGTATCATTACTGTATATGTGATGTCTAGAGGTCCATAAAAGAGGCAGTGTCTAACGATCAGCAGGTATAGTGTTCTTTGATTCAGCCAAGGTTCCTCATGATTCCTTCGTAATATGGGCTGCAGTTTGAAAAAAAAAAAAAAAAACAAAAAAAACCCTTCACTGTTCAACTGAAGCAGTTGTCTGCAGAGCCTTTTTCCCTGAAGCTTCAGCAAACTGAAGACAAACACCCATCACACTTAACAATATACATCATAGGATGGAGGAATAAGGTGGAAAAGCAAAAAGTACAAAACACTAATGCATTCTTTCCCTGAATTTAATGTTTCATTAAACATTTCTTCTGATTTGAAGTCTTTTGTTGTTTTGTAGTTTCTTTTATTTTTTTTTATAGATTTGTGTTGAATGTTTTGCCGCTTGATGTATCATTTATTCTGTTTACAGTTTCCTCAACTGTTTGTATTTTGCTCCTGGTTTTTTGGAGAAGTTTTTGTTGTTTTATGCTGCCCTTTAAAAAAAAGCCATTCATTTATCAAATATTTTTAATACATGCCTGCATAAGAAACGATCAACTGCTTAACTATTATTTACCAATTTCTGAGCTTGTTACTGTTGGCTTCTTTCTACACTTTGAAAGCAAACCTGTACTGGAAAACCAAGTACTTCATCACAGAGGAGCCAGTGGCTGTATTTCAAATTACTTTGTGATTTTACAGAAACAGATGACTCAACAGCAAAATGAGCATATCACCATGCGCTTTTGCTTTGGACTGCTGCAGATAAAGTGTTTGTGATAGCCCTACAGAGTGTGTGGCGTGTTTGTACAAAAGCTCTATTCATGCCAGCTATGGTGAAAGGGCTGAAAAACAGCACAGAACCAGCAGCCAATCACCATCCTGAATGATCCCCAGCTGTCTACTCAGATGTCATTCTCAACCAATCACAGCCGTTCCCTTGGTGGGTGCATTTGTTTGTGTTATAACTGGAGGGAGATAGTACGTGCATTGGAGTGAGTCAGTTGGAAGTTGCGCAATGAGCCTAAAATATTCCTCTCAAGTTTGTCCTCAAGCAAAGCTGCACGGAGACACAAATTAGCCACAATGCTGACGACAGGCAGATCTTGGAGCTGCTTCACACACACTGACTAATGAGACAACTCACCATGAGAGCCTTCACAGGGAGTTATATGTGGATGGCTACATGACTAACTTAAAGAAAAGTTCTTTGATTGAATTGGTTTTGTGATGAAGATTCCTCAACCTTGTTAATGTATGGTAGCATCAGCATAATCACTCTGCAAAAGATGAAGAGGAGAAGTTTTTCTTCATGTTTTTGGGAGTTTTTTTTTTTTTTTTTTTTTTTAACGAAGACAGTTACATGATCATTCAAAAAGCTTAATTCACATGGGAAGCATCATTATAAACATTTATGTTGGTATTGAGCTCTGTGATCAAATTGCTCACTTTTTTACCATTGATACATGCCACCTTGTAAATACATTCTTTCTTAAAGCCATAACCATGCTCATTTTCAACATGTACCCTTCCCTAATACTTACCAACTCAGTTAATGGGGTCTGCAGTCACCTGCCACTTTATTAGGTACAACTGCTCATTGTCATGTTAACAAGAATTAGAAGTTAGCCAGTCATGTGGCAACAGCTCACTGACAGCTTATGAAATCTATGCCTCGAAGAATCAAGAGGGTCTAACCTGGTTCTAGTAAAGTGTACCCAATGAAATGGGCTCTGAATTTATATATTTTCAAAAGTTGTAGATCATCCGGTCACAAAAGGGGTCATAGTTGTGGAGGACTGAAATGTAGGCACAGAGAGGCAGAAGTGGAACAAAAATAAAGATGTTTAAGCTGAACTAGACACAAAGAAACTACCAACCAAGGGGAGACGAATAACGCTGATCTAAAAGAAATGAATTCAAATGCACAAAGAATAGAACACAAGAAGAAACTAAACACTTAAGAATTATTTGGTAGGGCAAAACCGTGGCAATAAGAAACAACTAGAGAAACACAAAAAAAAAAACACAAACAGCTGTGGATCGTGAAACCACTTAGGAATAGCACTCCACCACAATCAAACCATCTCTTGATTGAATAGGCTAAAAAACAGAAATATTTTCAAATAAAAAAATATGCTGACATATAGTTTGGTTGATATTACCACTAGCAGCCAATGACCACTCTTTATGTTGTATTATGTGCTTATGAACAATTTAGTTTTGGCTTCAACATGAGTAGTGCTTGAGTTATGACTAACGGGAGCATAAAACATAACAAATTCTAACAATTACCAGAGATAGATTACACGCAAATTAGATTTTGAGATCTAAGATTAATGAGGTTCCTCTGATTTTCTAAGTAATAAATCAAATTTGTTCCAGAATAAGATTACTGAAAATGTATAAACAAACATTTGAGCTAATTTCAACCATACATATACATAAATAGATTTTAATGAAGGCATTTTAAAGTTTATTGTTTAATAAAAAATACCAAAGCAATCAATTCATACCTTTGTTAGGGATGTTTTGAAAACTGGTGCTAAAATGTAATTTCTTGTTTTCTACTCATTGTGCGTTACAAGGAAATGTGGTTATATCCATCCATCCATCCATCCATCCATCCATCCATCCATCCATCGTATTTGTTACCATATTAGGACACAACATTGAATTACATTCATTTTAGTAACTCTGATTGTGCCTTAAGGCTATTACATGCCCCATAAAAATAAAGAATTTAGTAATTTTACTAAAAAAAAAAGAGCTCTTTCTGGCAGGACATTTTATGTTTCACAAGAACTCCAGTTCAGATCTCCTTGGATGTCCCAACAGGTTCCCCCCACTGCAGGATTTGTCAGTGTAGTCAAATGCACTTCAATTTGTTTCCCTTTATTTATTTTTTTTTTTTTTTACATATCCAGGGATATCACATGGAGAAGTTGATTGCCTACTTGTGCCAGGGCAGTTCTGATCTACAAAAAGGATAACTGGTGATGCAATCCTAATTGCTTGAGTGACTATCAAATTAATGTTGCATCTGGCATCAATGAAGACATCTTACATTAATAAAATATAACCTGTTTTTGTATGACTTTAAATTATTTGAGATTAGTATGTGCATGAGTGTAAACATGTGTGTGCATGTGTGTTTGTGAGGAGTAGAAGTGTGTGCTAGTTTGTCACATGGAATTGCGAAGATGTTACAGAAGAGTAGTAACTTTGTAGTACTTAACCACAAGCTATAGGTAGCCCCAGCTTCCAGAGGCCCCAGCAGCCCCAGGCAGACAGACACTATGCATCCCCACTGAATAGCTATACACCTTTCAGGTTCGCAGTAAAGCTCATGGGCAGCAGCCCTCAGGCAGGAGAGGATGGCCTCAAGTTCAGCCTGTGCAGGTCAAGCCCAAAACCCAATCACTCCGGTGACCAGGTGCCTGTACAAGCCCCCAGCAGCAAAACCGCATGGCACCAAGGAGAAGGAACTTTCCTAAGAGTCTCAAATCAAACCTGTTGGGCAGGCACTGGCCAACAGGCCATAGCGGCTGGGAATCAGAATGACCAAAGAGGGGGAGGGCACCACACACACAAAAAAGTTCTGCCCAGAATATAGGGCTGAAAAGAATGCCATTTTGTTCTTGTAGCCCTAGGAGAGAGAACTAATCTCTCCTTTCTTGTGGAGTTCATACTGGGCTTAACCCTCGTACTTACTCATAACCATGACCAATTTATTCCCTAAGCTAATATATCCAACCTGAACTTAAACTTATTTTCACATCATAGTTCTAACCATAACTCTCACCCCGAGAAATGGGGGTCAACCACATTAGGACCAGGCATTTGGTTCCCATAAGGCCCATCTGACTTCAGAAAATAAATAATTATACCAAAACAGAACCTAAATAGATAACATAAACAAGTATACACATGCACACATACACACAATAGGACAAATTAGAGGGACCACATGGATGTTTTGGACTGTATATTAGTAATGCCTGGAGAGAACTGACCAACAGCCCCTTGCACAGAAGAAGATGAAGTTATCATGAATCTTCTCTTTTCAAATAATCCAACTGACACTCATACTACTTTAATGGTCTTATATTAGTGGATTATAATTCATGATCAAAAACTTTAAATCTTTTTCAAATTGTTTTAAAGTGCAATCAGAAAATTGTATTTAAAATGTATTAAATGTATTAATCTTATTCTTATATACTTTATAGTCATAATCTTTTACAGAAGTACATTCCAAAAACTAGCACCGAGGCCTAGAAGAAAATCACACCACATCTGGTAAGTGCTCAGTGTTTCTTGCTATAGTTTAATATTTAACTGTCAATAGTGGCCTCATATTAGGCGACGTGCCAAACACTTATGAGTAAAAGTTAAAAAGTAAACTGGTTTTGTTTACTGTTCCCAAAGGATTTCCACTTGACCTGTACATTACATAAAAACTACCACTGTGTTACAAATGCTGGGACAGATAGCCTCCTTTAGATTTTGACAAAAACATAAGTTATTGCATGGATAAATTTAGATGCAAATTAATGCAAAGGTTGTATATAGTTATATGTTACAGCAAATAATGAAAGTGTTTTAAAACTTAAGGGTAAAGATTACAGGGTCTCAGTGAATAGTAAAATAGAAAGTAATTCTTTAGTTTTTTGGATAGTCTGGTAACCCAGTATTGCATAGTTCAAGACCTTGATGTCACTGTTTGGCTGTATGACTTCTTAACACCGCTGCCACTTGCTGACATCATGTGATTGCAAACGTCAGAGGGTTTGAACAGTTTGTCTCTTACAGTACGACTGTCCTACCAGTGTCCTTGTTGGCCCGCTGTGTACTTGTCACGCCTGAATCCTTGATGCACCGTGTGTGCTTTTTCTTTACTTTTAAATTGAATGTTCAGCCTTGAATCATAGCCTGGCTTTTCAACTTTGAGGACACAGGGGCAACAGATTTTTAAAGTGGCCATGTTTTATGGGGTTTTCACAAAGCTTTGTAAGTTAGATCAACAATGATGAACCCATTGCATGTTCAAAGCACTACTAGAGATTTTTATCAAACTGGTTTGTTTAAAGAAGTCCTAAACTAGAACTTATCAACAAAACATAAACGGTGAATGAGCACATATATTATAAACTGTTTATTCACTGTTCAGCTGGATGAAATTATTACCATAGGTAGCTGATTATATATTAATAAAGGTAAAATCTCTACAGAATATTTTGTAAAATGAGTTTCACCCTGTGGAAATTAAATTTTTTTCCACATTTTTGCTTTGCTCTGATACTTCCCAATAAAATCCATTGGCTCTAAGTAAACCTTGTCCACATGTTTATAATGTAATCTCAATAAATATACAGCTGTTCTGTGAAGGCCCCAAAGGTTTGTTAAGTCAAGTTTGTCAAGTCAAGTTTATCTGTATAGCACATTTCAGCAACAAGGCAGTTCAAAGTGCTTCGCATAATAAAAACATCAGTCAAGTATACAGCAAAATCATCAAGCAAATATAGATGAAAATCATCAAAATAATCGAGCAAATATTAATGCATCAAAATCATGAGAATCATCAAGCAAAATACATGAAAATCATCAAAATCAAAGAGCAAATATTATGAGAATCATCAAGGACATATAACTTGAAAATATTGATCAATGTTCCACTTACTACTAATCAAAGGCAGCTCTAAACAGGTGAGTTTTTAGCCTGGATTTAAAGGAATTTAGTGTTTCAGCTGTTTTGCAATTTTCTGGGAGTTTGTTTCAGATTTGTGGAGCATAAAAACTGAAAGCTGCTTCTCCATGTTTGGTTCTGGAGTTGCAGAGTAGACCAGAACCAGAAGACTTGAGTGGTCTGGAAGGTTGATACAAGGACAACAGATCTTTAATGTAATTTGGTGCAAAGCCGTTCAGTTATTTATAAACTAACAAGAATTTTAAAGTCTATTCTCTGAGCTACAGAGAGTCAGTGTAAGGACTTTAGAACTGGGGTGATATGCTCTATCTTCCAGATTTTCCAGGTGAGGAGGTGTGGTTGACCCTGTTGCTAGGTGTGGTGCTGTCTTCTGTGATTGGTTCCTCTTATTCTTCTGTTTAATGGTGGTTGGCCAATATCCTAATGGAGCTTTACCATCTTCAACTGGTAAGAAATGTGGACCAAATATCAAATGTGTGTCTATTGTGATTTCTCACGGCTTTTTGCCATGCTGGTCATTTTGTTAAGCCATCTATTTTACAGTAATTTTTAATTTTTATCAATGTGGAGGCTCAACTGTCAGCAGTTGACTGTGACTGCCTGTTTGTATACACTTGTTTTTATCTGGCAAAACCATCTTCCCTGCTCAACCTTCCCACAGTCCCAGGAGGGCGCGATCCGACCCCCGTTTGAATGCCATCCCAGAGGGGTCAGACTGATCACATGCGCTTGTACAAGTTTTGTAATTTATTAACTAAGTTATTTTATTTATTTATTTATTTATTTATTTATTTATTTATTTTTTGTGGTTTAGGGAACTGACAGGCTGACGAGACACCCCCATCACATCTTTGTCGTCCTACTGTGACATCTGTCTGCTCTCCCTGAGCGTTGAGCTGGGACTGCAGGAGGCTTAAGACTCTTAGGCTCATTAAGCATCCTCCTCATTAGGGCTACTCCTAACATTTTGTCACATTAGGAGTTCTCTTAAGGCCTGAGATGCTTTGTAAATAACTTTTATCTTACTGAGATAAAATTCTGAGGACAAATCTTAGAATTCCAGAAATTCTAAGAATTTTCCTCAAATGACATCACGAAGAGTTACTTTTAGTCTTAGGATTCTTTATGAATACGAGGCCCAGATGTATATTTAATTCGATATTCGCCACAGATTGAATGTATATCTGTTTTCAGACACTATCTATTCAATCTGACTGAGCTTTTGTAGCAACATAAAAAAGAAACTATGAGTCTTTTTCCCTTCACTCACAATTACTTTGTGTTGATCTACCATAAAATGCCAATAAAGTATACTGAAAGTCTGTGGTTGTGAAAAAAATGTAGAATAGTTCCAGGGGTATGAATACTTTAGCAATCATTGTACTGAATTCATTCATATCTTTTTGTAAATAATCAACCTACTCATAGGAACATACATTTAACTGCACTTATATAATAAGCCCATGCTATCGCTTAGTATAGTATTAGTAGTATTACTTAGTATTATTCATATCTATATGATGTTGTTGTACTTTCTGTCTCTGATAAAGCACAGCACTTATTGCAAGGTTAGTGTGTGGAAGGGTTTGTTCATTCTGATAAGCTTAAATTGTCCCAGTGCCAAAGACAGATGAATTTATTTATAAGGTAGCAGAAACTAAGACTCATGAAAAACATGTACCTCCATTGACTGTGTGTGACAAATCATGCGTGCTGCATAGCTGTGGTGCAGTGTCCTCCTAGTGGTAGGTTAGAGTTACACATAGAACTGTGTTTTTTCACATTATCAACCAGCAGATGGCACCCACATCATAATCTATGAAAACTGTAATCAAACAGCTCTTTTTGGTCCATTTTCTTGAGTCTTGTATGCTTCCAGAACTCTAATCACGATTGCTGTCGTTCCTGTGAAATGAAAGGTTTTAAACTGCTTCAGACTAAAACTGTACAGCACAACTCTTGCTAAGCAGCTCATTTACTGGTCTCAGTGGAGAATGGACCAGTTATTTTATGCTCATAATTTCAAGTTTAAGTGTGAGCCACATGTCCCTATGTTTGCATAAGATATATTTAATTTAAAACCTTGATCTTAATTTGATTCTCACAAACAAACCGTATGAGGTTCATAGGTGGCTGGTAAAGGATTCTCTTGGCTGGCTGCAGCTTTACTATAAATTAGAAATTAAACAGACAACAGTCTCACCTAGATCCAGTCATTCTCCCATCTTCACAATAAGCATATTTTCCATTTTGTGCCCAGCTCTGTCCAAGCTCATTTGAAAGAGTCCACAACTGAAGTGACAAACATGTTATGGGTGCAATTCAGTAAATTAGAAAGTTGTTGACAAGTTCATTTATTTCAGTAATTTAGTTAAAAAGTGAAATACATATATATATATATATATATATATATATATATATATATATATATATATATATATATATATATAGATCAGTTATACACAGAGTGCTATATTTCAAATGCTGTTTTTTTTAATTACAGCTTACAGCTAATGAAAACCCAAAATAAACATTCTCAGAAAAGTAGAATGTTACAAAAAACCAATGAAATTTTTTAATACACAAATACCAACATGAAAAGCATGCCCGTCTACCGTACTTAATAGTTGCGGCCCCATCTGCATGAACTACTGCAACAATATAGCATGGCATGAAGGCAATTAGCTTGTACCTTTGCTGAGGTGGTCGGGAAGCTCAGGTTGCTTGAATAGCAGCCCTCAGCTTGTCTCCATAGATTCTATATGCAGTTTAGGTAAGGTAAGTTTGCTAAAGCACAGTGACACCATGGTCATTCAAGCAGGTACTGGTTTTGACTGTGTGGGCAACTTGCAAATCCAACTGGAAAATAACATTAACATCACTATAAAGGTGGTCAGCAGAGGGCAGCATGAAGTCCTCTTATTTTTCTTCATAGATTGCTGTACTGACACTTGTCTTTTTAAAACATAGTGCACCAACACCAGCACATGACATAGCCCCCTTAAGTCATCACTGACTGTGGACACTTTACGCAGGAACCAAAGCCAGCTGGATTCTGTGTCTCTCCACTCTTTCTCCAGAATCTGGGACATTGATTTCCAAATGAAATGCAAAAAATGTACTTTCATTCATAAAGAGGACTTTAAACCACTGAACAAAAATTCATTCCTATTTCTCCTTACCCCACGCAAGTTGCTTTTGGTGTAATTTATGGTTCAAAAGTAGCTTGACACAGTGTTTTAACCCTGTTCCTTAGGGCAGAGATCTGCTCCAGCACACCTTATTCAAATGTTTGCACCCTTCCTCAGCATGCCATCAAGAGCTGCAGAAGCCTGTTAATCAAATATTAATTTTATTAAAGTATGTAACAGAAGGGAAACACCTAACTTGTAGGAACGTGGACACTGAGGGAAAGGATTAAGAACCCGTGGCTTAATACAGAATTGGACAGTTGTAGCCCATATCCTGGATATGTCTGTGTGCATTGCCTCTGGAAGTACCAACTCAGCTGCAGTAAATGCCCCAAAATATTGCTGTTACTTGTACACCTTACTCTGCCACACTTTTTTGCTTGACTAAACTTTCCATTAATATGTTTCTATACAGCACTCTGTGAACAGCCAGCTTCTTTATCAATGCCTTTTTGTGGCTAAAGGGAATGCATATAAGGAGTGCCACCTCAAATCTTTTGAACCATGCTTGTGCTGTTGTGCGATGCCCTTTATACTGCTTCTGGAGGGTGTCAGTCATTGAAGATCATGAGGTTTCTGGATAATATTTTTTTATTGACATTATGTGACTTTAAAGTTTGGGTTTTCATTATCCATATGTCAAAAATGATTAATAAATATATCACTCAGTAATTAATTCTTTTATATAATATCGATGAGAGGACCTGCACAGTGGAACAGTTGGTAGCACTGTTGTCTTGCAACAAGAAGATCCTGGGTTCAAATCCTGGGGTCTTTCTGCAGGGAGTTTGCATGCATGAGTTCTCTCTAGGTACTTTGGTTTCCTACCACAGTCCAAAAGCATGACTTTTAGGTTAATTGGTCTCTCTAAATTCCACTTAGGTGTGTGCTGGGTTGTTTGTCCTGTGAGTCTGTCCTGGACTGGTGACCTGTCCAGGGTGTACCCCATGTCTTGTCCTCTGACTGCTGGAGAAAGGCACCAGCTCCACTGCAAACCTACATGGACAAGGGAGTATAGGTGATGGATGGATACATACAAGATTAACTTTTTTAGCTGGATTACTGACTTAAAGGACCTTTTCAATGGTATTTATAGTTTATTCATATTATAGGTTTTACATTGTGTTTGTATTATCTATGCTTTGTGTCACCAAGAAGACATGCCTTTTTCTTCTGGAAGCTACAAAGCCCCAATTTGTTTTTTTATACAGCTAAATGGTTTTCCACTCAGTCTGTAATTATCTAACCCTTTGAACACCATTGTTTCTCATGGATCTATAAAAACTGGAGGTTTTTAGGGCAATTGAAACCATAGAACAAGCTGAATACTAATTGGCCCTGCCAATCCAATAATTGCAGGCAATTATAACAAAAGTTCTCTTGTCATTTAATTGCAGATAATGAAACAAGGATGATAATTTCAATGAATATGCATATCAAAAACCTAATTTGATCACTGAGTGGTTCAAATTGACGTCAGTACATATTTCTGCCCTGTCTATGTTGATTAAAGTCAGCAAAGACTGTCAGTGCTTTTCTTAGATAAATCCCTGCATGACATTTTTAAAAATTCACCTACAGCAGCCAGTTGGAGAAGAAGCGAGTGGGGGAAGGATTCAATAGACTGATAACTGAAAATATTTAGTTTTTCTTCAGGCTCCATTGATAAGTCAGTTTAGACCTGCTCCAAACTGAAAGGGCATGGCTTTAGTCTATGCCTGAATGCCTATGAGTCAACCCATGCAGAATCTAAAGGCCTTAAAGGTAGGAGGGAATTTGAAGAGTAGAGTGGCGGCTCAGAGGTGATACTCTGAGGACCTGAATGCATTAGGAGAACTGTACCTGCCATTCTCAGTATTCTTGCATTTAAGTGTCTGTGCAGTCAGTCCTTAATCAGATGAAGAAAATGATGGGGGGAAAAAAGATGAGCCTAGAATCTTCACCTACAAGGGAGCAAATTTCATCAAAGTCCTTTTGACAGACAAAAGTTTAAGGAAATTAGTGGCAAGATTAAAATTGCATTGAGATGATTATGTTCTTTAATCAAGTTAGAAATTATTAACAGATTCAGGAGATTAAATGTATTAGGAACACTCACTGGAAAATTGAAAATAAAATCCAATGGGACTCCTTCTCTCTGCTAATTAAATGTAATATAGCCTTCCAGTAGAGGTCTAATAAGACTATCTTACAGTTCACTTGGACAATTCTCCTTGTGTTTCAACTGTGTGTTGTTTTTCGAGTGCCGAGAAGGTCAGTCCCAGCAGGTTGTCAACAGAAATCCTGTGCCAAACTTTAATGAGCACTAACTGAAGATTGCTTGCATTCTGCAGGATTATGTGATTATGTTCAAATGAGACAGAGACAAATTGTTCAGCAGAGATCAGTCTGTTCATTGTCACCCAACCCTGACATTCACACTGGCCTCACACCCACATTATCTCACCTTTTTTTATATTTTACATCAGAACACCATGCAACTATTATAAATATGGATAGGTTCTACCATTGGCTTGATAAAAAATATGTAACTGTATGGATTTGCATGATCTAATATATGAGAAGAAAGAAAAATGCCACTTATATTGGGTCACCTGTAAGCCTTAAGATTTAGTAATAACTGTTGTTGTAGCCTAATTTCAGAATAAAACATTTAGAAAAATCCAGCCTTTGTTTTAGTTAATTTTTGCAGTGTGTCTAAGAACTTTTAATTAGTAATTCTTGGCCTCCTGTTCCCCTTGAATTTACAGTGAATCTGTAAAGTATTCATAGTGCTTCACTTTTTCCATATTTTGTTATGTTACAGCTTTATTCCAAATTGTATTAAATTAATCTCTTTCCTCAAAATTCTACACACAAATATCCCATTATGACAATGTGGAAATTTTTTGAGCTCTTTGCAAATTTATTAAAAATAGAAAACCAAGAAATTATATTCACCCCAGAAGGTGATATCGACAGTCTTCCTTATCTCCTTTCCTAGGCGTACAGCCAATCACCACCTAGCAAAAATGTCGCTCCTAGACTGGCTACTTTGCAAACACCAGCCCATAGCATGTCAAGTACATTGTACCAAGATATTTCAGCTTCCCAAGCTACATTTTCTTTAGAATATTTTTAAAATATGCTCTATTAAAAAAAATCCAGGTTTCTGTGAATAATTTGGAGTCACATTCCACAGAAAAAAATCAGCAAATATTGAACTGCACTTTTGCATTTGTTTTGGGATTGACTCACACATTTTTCATAAAAATACTCACAGAACACAGACACAGAACCCATCTTCTTTTTGAACAGTATAATTGCGGTATGACTGCCTTTCTTTGCTGTTTACATATGTGCATTTTTATTTGAACAGATGTTTATGAGACCTTCAGACGATTGGAATTTGTACAAAAGAATGAACCAGACTTGTGGAGGTCCAAAAATTTCTTCTGAATATATTGGCTGATTTATTTATTTTTTCATGCTGTCAGACAAGTGAGGAGTATGGTTTGCCTTCAGTCAACTCAAACGTTGAAGTTAAACGTCAGAAGTTAGCAAAGCCATAACATTATTACAACATCATTATATAAACAGTGGTGGAACCAACAGCACTGACAATAGTTTTTCTTTTTTTTTTTGTACCACAAACTAGTTTTAGTAAGACATGACATTTAGCACCAAAGTCTGAGGTTGTAACACAGAAAAAACTGTAATAAAGCTTCTAAAAATCCAGATTCCACCAACGCATCTTTTCTTTAAAATGCCACACAAGACCCCGAGTGATCTTTGTGTGCACTGTTACCGCCCTCACACATTATTGCTTTCATTTCTACTAACATCAGAGGGCATGTTCACATTGTTTTTATTCATATCTGCGTGATATAATGAAGTGCAGAGAAAACTAAAGTCAAGAATAGCATAGAAGACAGAACACAAATGTTTGCAGTTATTTAGTCTTGAGGGTATGTACCGACAGACAATGTTTTTATTGTCTTCTGTAGAGAAACAAGTTGTTTTATAGCTGTGCTTTTTATTCAGCTGAAACGACTGACTTCCTCTCAAGGCTGAATGATGCAGATGGAACTCATCTGTCATGAAGAGAGAGAGCTGAGCCAAAAGGCGAAGAAGTTGATTTAGTAATCTATCCATATCTCATCCCTGATTTACCATAATGAACAATAAGCAGTGACCTGAAGGAAGGAGTTTGTGAATAAAAGCAGCAGAAACAGTAGCTTTCCTCTCTATTTGGTAAGTCTAAAATTAGTAACACAAAGAGGAGTACAGCCACCTGCAGCACCATCGCAAACTCTGGACTTTTCCCAGAGGAAGTGCCTTGGATTGGTCTCACTGAGAAAGCCTTAGGGTAAATCCAGGACTGTCTCGAGAGATTTTGTGTCACGACTGATTTAGGAACATCATGGTGTCCCCTCAAAGGACCTGTAGGAGGTCTGAATGTCTTTATTTGAACTACTAACCAGTAGAAAACAGATGTAATTACAGAAAAAGTAATAATTTAAGTTATGTTTGAAATTATTCCTGTGTTTTTCTCTTCAGCTCTGCATACTTTTTTTCTAACTTGTGTCTCATTATAGTTTCATTTATCCATTTTTCTTCTGGCTCCAGTTTACTCAGTTATTTCCAAGAGTTACTTTAAGCTCTCGAAACTTCTCATAGCACCATTATGTAAGAATGATCAGACGCATCTGTTTTTTCGTCCTGGGACTCACCTCGCCCTCTTCTATATTTGTATTCCTAAATTGCTGTCGAATGCTTCAGCTATACATGTCTCATTGTTTTTTTCCCTCTTAGTTTTTCCCTATTTAATCTCCAGTTTTCATGAGCGTGTTCTCTTTTTATCATTAAATGTCCACTTTTGACTTGACTTGGCAGACTTGATCTGCCTGCCTCCTGTGTGTATTTTGGTTCTCCACAATATAATTTCTGCTTTAATGACTTAAGTACTCAACAATGCCAGCCCACTGTATAATCACATCTTTGTGGGTGAATAGTGTACATAGTGTACATGAGTACACCAGTCAGTGTATATCTTTGTGGACCTTTAAAACACATTTAGAACCCTTGATTTGATTGACCCAAAATTAATAACTAAGAATAAAATAAATATGATCTTTGACATATAAAAAGATCTTTGATATTGTTAAATATCATGGAACAATATTGTTTTCACTTCTAATAACAAAGATTCTTTAATCATTTATAATCAAATGTTTCTCTCTGTTAAAGTGGTGATATCTAAAACTTTCCACAAAGGAAAAAAACATTTTTTCATCCCTACACATACATAATTTCCACATTTTTTCTGTTGTGAACTGTGGAATGGAAAAGTAAAAAGTGGTTGAATATTTATGTATGATTTCAAGTATAAAACCTAACATTTGTTTGTTTATGGGGTCAGTGGTTTGGACAGTTATATAACATCCCTGCAGTTGTGAAGCTTTTATTCATTCTTGATTGGTTTGACATCCACAGATTAAAACTGACTGACTCTGAATGTAGCATACTGCCTCTTTGCTTTTGAATATATACAATTTGATCCTATAATAAAGTATATGTGAAATCACAAAGCTGCAAAGATTATTTTAGTCCACACCAGTGGCATGCAGTCAGGGGAGGCAGGTGAGGCAGTAAAGCAGGTACATGAAAGGGAAAATACTGACATACTAACAATGAGAAAATCAATTTGTCCAATTAATTGTTCTATAAATTTAGCTCTTTTATGTATGATTTAAACATTTTTATGGTCAAAATCACTGAATTTATGCATTGCCTGTTGAAATACATGGATGATGTCTGGGGTGAGGCAGTGCTGTGTCAACTGGAAGCTCTTTATGAAGCAGGCAGTTGGCTCATGCCCATTGCTGTCTCTCTTTATATCGCCAATATACACATTTGATAACACGTGTTACACATGTTGACATTCCACAGTCTGTATAATATATTTAATGAATGTGTGTGACATATTTAGTTTATCTGATTGGCCATGAATCCACAGTTGAAACGCACAGCCTGAAGCAGAAAGTACAGTGCCGCACGGATAGGGGGCAGTGCCGAGCCCCATAGGCACAAAGGACAACAGATACTCTTCTTCTAAGTATTGAAAAGACTGAAAACAATCTGAGAAATACAAAAAGTGCAGATTAGAATCGTTCAAGGACAACTCTCCTCCTGCCAGATTTTTAAAAAAATTTGGCAGGAGGATGTTCAGCTTAAAGATTGCTACAAGTTATGCAGGGAACACAGCAAACATATAGAAGAAGGTGCCCTGACATGATGAGACTGCAAGTAATGTTTCTGGTCAATATGCAATATATGTGTTAGAGAACTAAGACTGTTTATCACCATGAAAACATCCTTTCTGTGAATCATGGAAGTGGAAGCTTCATGCTGCACAGATGCTTTTCTTCAGCAGGGGCAAGGAAGTTGGTCCCAGGTAGGGGAAAGATCGATGGAACTGAATAGTCACTAGCCATACCTGCAGAGACTTGCAACAAAAGGTGGTTTTACAAAGTACTGATTCAGGCAGACTGAAAAAACCCCACATTATAGTTTACAAATTTTCATTTGTGCAAAAAATGTAAATAATTAATTTCATGTATCTTCAATCTACTTCATAATTATAGACCATCTTATGTGGGTGTATCACAATAAAATCCTTTGTGGTTTTAATGTGACAAAATGTTAAAAGCATGTTAAAAATGTTACAGATAGTTTTGCAAGACGCCATACATGGAGTGCATTTTGTGACAATTTGCTGATATGACTAAACATTTGCTAAAGTACTCTCTTTCTCTTGTAGTTTCAGCCAAGCAAACACACAGTCCTGATGTGAAAATAATGCCACTATTTTTATCACAGTGGGTAATAGTTCATGGATATGCCAGACAAAACATTTCCTCACATAGTCATGTCAAGAATTAGAGATGTGACATTTGTTTGATAAAATGACACTCTCCTTTTGTAGTTTGCCCTCACATGTTTGTGTGTTGGAAATTTAGGAAAACAACGTTCTTGAACGAAACACCTCTATACATCACCTTCAACAAATAATCCATGTCTGTTTTCCCACTTGTTGCCTTCGCAGTGCTTTAAACACTGAAGCACATGTTAAGTGAAAATAAGAATCAGTCCTGTTGTTAGCACAGAGGCATCATAATTTTAAAGTATATTTCGGACACCTTCATGACATGGGCCCCTTTTCCCCTAGTGAGCTGGCAAACCCCACATCACACAGTACCAGACAGGTGCAGACCTCGTCTACTTTTGATCTATCCGTGGAGTGCCTTTCTCTGATAGTCTCAAGCTCACTCCCTTTGATTCATTCGCTGTTACTCAGTGAAATCCATCTTTTTAAGGACTTCAATGTTTTTTCAATCATTCTTCTTAAGAGTAAACAGGAACAGCAAGAGGGCTACACCTACACTCCATACAAAGAAATAGACAGTAAGTTGGAAATAGTAGCTATTCGTGGGCACATTTTTTTTGAGCAGTTCTATTTATCAATGGAAACATAAAATATTCTAGGTGACCTCCTCTTCAATCCCAAGAGACAGCACAGTGGTCTTAGATAAAAATGTTTAAGATGAAGAGGTCCATGCTGTCCCATCTTTTTATCTGTATTTTCTCTTCTGCTAATAACAATTCTGAGGGTTCTGTGTGTTTGTTTGTGTTTGATGTCTATGTTGTGCTTCAACACCCAAACAAGAACAAATAAATAACACTGATACACACAGTATCATATAATTTTTATTGTTTCCAGAATTCACACACATTTTCCTCATGATTGAGGTTTGAAGAGGACCAAATACAGAGACTGTGGCAAAATAATTACTTTAATCATGAAAACCTGCAGCAAAATAATACAGGGGGGGGCAGGTCAATGGATGCAGGCAGAAAACAGGCAGTCCTATTGAAGGATCCAGCAACAAATAATGAAAAGCTTAAATACAGAGGCAGGGGTGGAAAGTGACAATGGAACCAAACAAACTAATCAGACACAAACGAGGAACAGCTGAGGCAGAATGGAAGCAGGGAAAACTGAGGAAGGGAGAGTAATTACACAGAGTGAGCTGAACTAAGGATTAAATAAACTACCAACTGAGTGAACAAGGCCGTAAAATAATCTAAGAGAAACAAATGCAAATATATGAGGAATGAAAACCTGAGAATAAACTAAAAAAAATAACAAAAGGGAATGGTAAATGGTAAATGGCCTGTATTTGTACAGTGCTCTGTCAAGTAGAGGACCCCGAAGCGCTTCATACTACATTCAGTCATTCACTCATTTACGCACACATTCACATGCTTATGTTTTAAGAATTAACAGAATATGACAACACCTTCAAAGCAATAATAAATACAGAGAATTGAATAGAATATGGCAAAACCTCTTGAGAATACATAAACCTCAAGGAAATGATCAAAAATACAAACACAGAAGAGAACCAGGAAAAGAGAGCACATCACTACAGCTCGAAAGTCCTTACACTGGCTGCCTGTAGACTTTAAAATAATTTGTTAGTTTATAAATCACTGAATGGCTAAACATCAAAATACATTAAAGACCTGTTGTCATTGGATCAACCTTCCAGACCACTCAGGTCTTCTGGTTCTGGTCTACTTTGCATCCACAGAACCAGAACCAAACATGGAGAAGCAGCATTCAGTTGTTATGCTCCACTAATCTAGAACAAACTTCCAGAAAACTACAAAACTGCTGAAACTGAGTTCCTTTAAATCAAGGCTAAAAACCCATTTGGTTAGAGTTGAATTTGGTTAGTAATAACTGGAGCATCATAAACCGTAATCTGAATTGCTTTGATGCTGAAAATGTGCTATACAAATAAAACTGCCTTGACTTGTTTCTGTAGCAATGCTATAGTTTTCCCCTTTACCCTCAAGTATTGACAGCTTGAGCTTACATTTGCTCTTTAATGGATATAGAAACAAGACAAAATGAGGAAGATATGGAAAAAAAAACAGCACTAACTTCAGGTTGTTGTGTTTTCTGTCAAAACAAAAAGTATTAGTGAGCCTCTCTCTTAATATCCAGCCTGCATAGATTGACTACAAACTTTTTGGAATCTTTAGAAGATTTTGTGGCACATAGTTTAATATTTTATTGTGATCCTCTTTTATACATGATAAAATCAAACATGAACTTATTTTTTATTTCATCTGTGATTTATTTTGAGCAAAAACACTGGAGCTAGCAAAGCCATGTCCAAATAATGCCACAGCCCTGTCTAGATCCCAAAACCTCCCTATGTATTTGGGTCTACAGGTGCCTTGGTGTGCTGCTTACCTGGGTCCACAAGTCAGTTGCTTTTTAGACCTAGTGTCATTGTGGACATCAGTGTCTTGCCTGTCAAATTCTGCAAGAATGTAAACATTGTATCGGTCCATCTCCCATGTTGTACCAAGGCACCATGTGGTCCAGTTCTCAGCTTGGAATCTGCTGTCAGTCTCAGAATCAGCACCTGTCCTGTCTAATCAGGACCCTGCCAGCACTTATCACTTCAGTCTTCTGGGCTTCCTGTCAGTCTGTATTCCCTTCTAAGGGATTCTTGCTAGGTCTGTCTTATTTTCCTTGCTGACCCCTGATGGTGCTTCAGTCACGTGAATTTTGTGGTTCTGTTGATTTTCATCCAACATATAATGAAGAATTTAAAAAAACTTCAATCCTGAACAGCTTGTTAAACCTTTTCCTGATGTTGATAAGTTCAACATACACACACACACACACACACACACACACACACACACACACACACACACACACACACACACACACACACACACACACACACACACACACACACACATACATATATACACACACACACACACAGCTTAAATAAATTAAAATATAAACCAGTCTACATTATTTTACATAACTGAATAATATGTTCCTTGTACATTCGTCTGCAGAGATTTTAGCTGCTCTTTTCCTGACCCTAATAGACCTGTAAAAGGTCTAGACAGAGGGGAGATCAGCCTTGATGATCCTCTCTGCAGACCCAATTGTTCATTGCAGTCTGGTCCTGTCCTGTTTTGTGGATGAGCCAAAGCCTGGTACAACCAAAGAAAGTAAAAAAAAAAGTTTTTGTCACTGCCAAAAGATACAGCATTTCTGGAACATGTCATGAAATTGCATTTTATAACTGATGTATCCCCATTAACGTTATCAAGTGGAGATTTACCTTGAAAAACTTTTGCAACTGAGTGTGGAACAGCCAGGGCGAGTTGCTTGACCCAGCCAACTCAGCTGAAATTAACTAAGATGGTTGAAGTAACAGAAGAAACCATTTGAGGTGACTTTCAAAATATGTTTTGAGATGTCCCACAGGAAGGAGACAGTAGGGTAGACAGTCACTTTCCTGGAAAGAACTTTCTTTCACTGGCTAAATGTCTCTTAAACAGGGGTATAAAGCTCTAGTCCTTTAGGGTTGCAGCTTTGCATAAGGTCAAGTTTTACAGAGTCCTAATACTTTGATCCTGATGTGTTGAAGCAGAGACACATTTTAAAGCTGCAGGCCACTGACCATGGATATGTAAAACCACTGCCCTAGAAGACCTGAGTGTAAAGGCATCTCCAGAGCTTTGTGCATTTGGATGGATGGATTGTTGGATTTATGGATTCAGTGAATGGCTGGGGCATTCAATTAATGGATTTAGAAATAGAGCCTGGATTTAATGGGTGAATTTAGGGATTCAGTAAATGGGTGGGTTTATGAAGTAATGGATTTTCAGATAAATCCTGGATAGATTCATGGATTTAATTTATGGATCAACAGATACATGGAAGAATTGATTGATGACTGGATCATGGATTCAATGATTACATTCAAGGATAATTAATTGACTTAGTGAATGGAAGGATCTGTTCCTTGATTCATGGATTCAGTTGCTGAATGGAAGGATTGATGGATTCATGGATGCATGAATAAACAAATAGATTATTTGATTTCTGGATGGTCATGATGGTTGCATTCATTGATTTATGAATGGTTTAATTCATTGGTTAAGTGAATGAATTAATGGAGGGATTCCTGGATTCAGTGAATACATTAGTTTATGGAGAGATTGATGAGTGGATCCTGGATGGACTGGTGGCTTTAATGGTTGAATGGACAATTTCTTATGAGGATGAGTCATAAATGGTTTGTGGCTATGTAGAAATTTGAACAGAAGGAGCAAGATTTATTTTTAGTATAATAAATTACTCTGCATTTTGAAAAATTTTTTTTAGTAATGACTGCTGATGTGAAAATAGCACATTCTTTTTAGTGCACTTCCCTCTATGCCTGCACTCTATTTCTACATTATTATCCCCATCATCTCTGACGGAGCCTGACTTCTTCCTTCTGAGTAGCTAATTGTTAGCTTTTGATATTAACTTCATTGTTACATTCTCATGTTTAAGTTACTTTGGATAAAAGCATCTACCAAATATATAAACATAAGTATGAAAATGAAAAAAATATCTTCAGCATTTTATCCCCATTGTATAAACAAGGCCCCTATTAAAATTGTAGAGATTTGTTTAATTTGAATATTACTTTGTCTTTCTATCATTGAATCAATTTGCTGTAACTGACTCATCGCTCTAAAAATTTTTTTCCAACAAAGCCAGTAATTTAAATGAAAATAATCTCTCTGCTTGTATTAAATTGATAGAATTTGAACCTTGGAACATATTATGATTACAGAGTGCCACACATTGTGAGGTGTAACAGATCAGACAGGGCACTGGGCTGGAACATGGAAGATTAGGACATTATTTAAGACTGCTGGCAATAGAGAAAGCTGCAATGTGGGAGCAATCATCTATTTGCAAAGTGAAGTGGAACAACCAATTCAAACAAATGGTCTCATTATCTATTTATATCCTGTCAGTGTCTCCATCCATCCATCCATTCATACAAGTCCCGCAGTTACATCACAGGCACAGGCACACAGAGCAGTAGCTGATTGATCTGCATTCTCTGGAGACACACATGAATCCTCACATGCTGCTCTAAATTCCACTATGAATCTCAATTAAAGAACACAAAAGATCCTTTTTCTCTTTTACCGATACATGGCACCATGCTGGTGCTTTGGGAACTTTTCAGGTGCTGTGTGGTTGATCTCTTGATCCAAGAAGAGTAAGAAATCTAGACTTTTTTTTTCTGACAGATTAGGAGCAAACAGTAAAAGAGGTTGGATTTTTTCCAGTAGGTAGCTGTGAAAGATGGCCCAGGGTGTAGATGAACCATTTGAAAATTCATGCTTGTATGTCATCCTGTGAGGATAATTGTGTTTTTACCAACAGTTAAAGCACACACATCACTGGGCATTTTTTTTTTAAGTGTTTGATTAACTTTTAATCTTTTTAATTAAGGAGAAAAAAACAATTACTTTTTTAAACTGTAAACAACACTGTCTTTAGTTGCCACCATCAAACTTTTTTGTGTGTGTTTTTGATTAAAAATCAAAAGCACAAAAGGACAAAAGCGGGTGTGAGTATTAATTAGTTTTTACACTTTTTGCTGACATATTTATTTTTTATCTATTAAGAGTGATGAAAACTTAATTCAGTAACAATGATAAATCTGTTTTGAGAGGGTTTCACATGCATTTCATTTGAGTCATTGCATGTAGCCACATGTATTTTTTAATGCACACAAAGCAGTTACACTGATGGTGACCTCAGCGCTTTGAAGATCATCATCTGCTTGTCCGCGCTTTGTTGCCATGTGCATATAAATTTCCCAGGAATCGGAGAGCTATGATGAAGGCTGAAATTGCTTCTGTCTGGCAGCCCCTTCCTGTCCAAATAATGACAAATGGTTTGTTTTCATGCAAACCAGACAGTGAAACACAGACACAAACAGTAAAACAGCCGACAGAGGAAACAGTAAAGCACCAGTTAATTCTGTTTGTACCAGTTAGTTTTCCTTCTTAAAATAAAATGTGTTTATTTTGGGATTTTTGTTACAAATGATTTATGTTATATATGTTTCTTGAAATCTTTTCCCTTTTTGATCACAGTAATATTCCATCCTTTCATATACGTTCTTCTTCTGTTAATGTACAAGCTATCATTAACACTGGAGCACAGCTAGCTGATACAGGAAGTTAGAAATGAAACACTTTAAGACTCTCTTGGGCCTTTGCTTTAAATGTTGTGATATTGTTTATGATCTGTTCACTGAGGCAAAGTTTAGTAAAATATTTACTAAAAATGTTCTACCATATTTATTTTCTTTCCATGCAGGATATAGACTATGTCTCTTTCCTCTCAACCTCCAATCTTGTCAGATAGTTAGAAATGAGCATAGTTCTGCAGGATGTTTCTTCCTACAAAAAGATTTCTCTCTAATGCCTTGTGTGTGCTCATGATGAGAGATCGATGCAAAATCAACAACTTGATGCACTTGGCCGAGCTTTTTCCCAAGTGTCTTTGTATGATAAGTGGACTTTGATAGTACTCTACCATAGTAAGGATTAAATTGGACTTTTCAGTATTCATGATATGATTTGATGTCAGTCAGTTCTCCGCTCTGCCGCGCCAACATCCTCAGCTGCAATCAGTGCAGTTTCACTCAACTCTGATCTGCTCTATTCACATGCACTCTAGCCTTCTATTATCTGCCATATTATCGAAAGCTCCTTCTAGTAGAAGTTCAACGTTTTTTCATTGCCCTCATAAGATCTCCTTGTTTCAACCACATTTCTGAGCCCTGGATTCTCCTGCGTGACGTGCCCTTGTATGAGTTGTATCAAGCTTCTGATCTCTGGACATTGACCTTGTTCCTGTACTCCAACCTCTGAGTTTTGCCCAACCCTCGGATAAGTAATCTGATCTCTGGCTCTTTTTGTATGCATCCCCAGAGCAGACGAATTTCTGGAGAAGCATTCCTTTTGGTGCTCCTGCAGAAGTTTCTTGACTCCCACCAGTTCTAGATTTAAAATAAATCTTTTAAAACAACCTGCAGGTTCATCTACACACACACACACACACACACACACACACACACACACACACACACACACACACACACACACACACACACACAAACCTTTGTGTGGATGAATGGTTCTTTGTCTGGTTCCTTACAATTTAATTGGATCTGAAACTGACTATATGTTATTTATTCAATAGGACTGAGCTCCACTGAATTTAGACCTAACTGGTTTATGTATAACTGGGCATGAACCACACTTGTTGGTCTTCTGGAGTGCCTTATAACATTTGTTTTGAATTAATGCTATATAAATAAATTTACATCAGTTATCTCCTTATTTATCAAACTTTGGCTATAATCATTTGTTGGGAAGTAATAGCTTCTAAAAATCTACAGAATGAAAATGTTTCTCTATCTCAAAGTTAAAATTTTCAGAATAAATCACAACCCACATAATGACAGCACTTAGTTTGTTGGATAAGAGAATATATCACTGAACCACTCATTGTGTGATATCTTTCCTGGATGCTCAAGTGGGCTTTACTTCATTTGCTTCGCATACTTCAAAGACTTAATCTAATCCATTAAGTACTGACATATTCAAATGTTTTAATAATGTCACTTCCTTTAATTTGTATTTTAAAGTGTATTAGCAAGTGTTGGACCCTGGGAGTACACTCATTCATCTGAGAGAATGAATGCACTCTGAACTTTATTTAAGTATAACTAGGTGGACAGTTTTATTTGATATTTCATTTTAAGTGGTTCAGTGTCATGTAAAACTAACATTATAGTGAGTGCCTTGTTTTTGGAAAAACTGCTATACAAATACATTTGCCTTGCCTAGTGATCTTTGAAGTGGATCTTTATTCAATGTGCTGATTAAAAATGGCAAATATTCTGTTGAAATTTGCTCTGGGGATTTTACTGGGGCATAGAAAATATATTCGCATGCATGTTCCTCAATAAAATGTCTTTGGCAATGCCTGTAGTTGGAGCCTAAGCCATTCAAGAGGCCCAGGTTTTAAACAAATTTCCTGTCTATCTCAAGAGTAACACACTGCAGGAAAATATTTATGAAAACTGGGCTGAGTCCAAAAAGACTTTGAAAGCTTTTCAGAAGCTTTAGACCAAGATTAAAGATTGAAAGAAAGGCTTGCTCTTTTGGAGCAAAGGTTGAAGAAATTAGAGATGGTGACCTTCTCACAAAGTGACCACTGCACTGATCACCATCTTAAATTTAAATAACCCCCACTCTTATGCATTGTTCTTAGCTTGCTGTTAGGGTTTAAAAGAGAATGTTCAGACTAACTTGCAACACTGTGTAAAAACTACTAAAACTTAGAGACTACGACCATTTTGCCTTGATACAACTTAAAAGAATGAAATAGATACCCATTTTAGCTGTCTAAACAAGATTTTAAAAAACAGAATAATAAAAGTGTGGACATGATTGCCTGATCTAAAATAATTCATGTTTACTTATCTTGCCATTTTGCAAAGGTCTGTAGGCTAACTTTCTGGTGTACTATTAGATTTATCAAAACTGATAAAACATGCCCACATAATTCCCAGCTGTCTCATTTGTGTATTTCTAATTTCAAATGTTTCATATTTCACATTTAGTTATAGTAGCTTACGGCAGGCCTATGGCTAATATATGTATTTATATGGAGTCAAGTGATTGTATTAATGTGGATTTTGACTGAGTCTGTTCAAGTTTCCTATGACAGAGGACTTCTGCTGAACTATTTGTTGTCACCAACATTAAGTCAGGTGCTTGACACTCAGTTAATCCATCCAAACTGAAGCATTTCTGACTGCTTTTCTACTTGCAGCTTTACCTTTGTTAAACTGAATTATTAAGGAGCATTGTTGATGAAGCAGATTCAGGTTAAGTAGTCACTGAATTACTTCGCTGCAAAAAAGTGAAAGGTAATTTCCTTTTCAAGAATATTTCATGATATAAATAGTTGTCATGTGAGTGTGTGGGTTTTAGGACACTTTCATCCCAGATGTTTATTACTATATGGAAAAAAAACATTGCATTTTATTTTCAGCATGAACATTTGATCTGATTGTACTTGCTGTTACTTAGAAACACACTGTTCTTAACAACACCCACCCAGTCTCTCACAATAAGACATCCTTTAGCTAATGGGACGCCTCACCCCTCTTGATTGTGCTCACTCAGCACAAAGTGATCCATTTAACTGAATAATCAATAAGGACTAATGAACCATACAGACTTCCTTTAAAAAATGCTGAAACAATGTAGTCATGCATGAGTAGGTACAGAATGATCTATGGATAGTGACTGCATCCAGCCATTAGAAATATTCTATCAGTGGTATGATAATATTAGTTTTCTGATCATATTCCATAGGGAGTCATTAAACTCCCAATTTTCACTAGTTTAGTTCTTATAACAATTAATTAAAATCTTTTTGGCCCTCTGGGTGTGAGCCTTTAACAAGCTTTTATATTCACTGTTTGAACATAACAGGCTTGCATGAACTGAATAATTTCTGGGCTGAATGTGCAATTCATTTGAAGCTTAGCTCTTCAGTTTAAGTGATATTGAACCTGGCTGAGCTGGCAATGAAAACATGCTGTGGAGCGCTGCAGCCCAGCAGTCCATTTTAAGTGAGAAGTGGGCTGAGTAGTGTGGGATTGGCATGGGCCAACTGTGGTTATAAAAAGCCCTGATACAAAACACAGATGGCTTTTTGGATAGCTAGGAATTACGGTGCCTTGCAAAAGTACTGATATCAAATGAACTATTTCTTATTTTGTCACATTACAACCACAAACCGTAATGTATTTTACTGGGAATTTGTATGACAGTCTAACACAAAGAAGTATGTAATCATTGTACTTACGGACACTCCTGAGAAGAACATAAAGACAAGTGCCACAGAGATATTTAAACCCAATCTTATCAATATAAGGATAACAAAAACGTGAAAGTGAACATTATATAGTACAATACATTTATTTTAGTGTGCCAAGTAATTTATCTACTGTATATTTCTGATTGCAGGTTGTGCTTGCTGCTGGCATTAATAGCTAATAGCATTTGACTAAAATCCACAGAAATAGTGATTTGTTCTTATTCCACCCACTTCAGTCTGACACGTCCAGTGTGTGTTAAAGGTATAACTCCAGCACAGTCAAAAGTTATCAAGGACGTCTCTATTTATAAATTAGGCACTTCTGAAGATAAGTGGGTGGCATAGATTTTATATAGGCCTATCAAGGAAAGAAACAAATACAAATGCATGCCGTATTTTTCATAAATGAAAAGTGTGACATGCATGTCCTTTCTGTGGTACCCCAGTAATCTCTATGTTCTGGTGTTTTCCTCAGTGTCCTCCCTATTCTATTTTTGCAAGTTTCTGTTTCATTTTTGTCTTCATTAAAGTCCTTCATCTGCCAGTCCTCTGCACTTGGGTCCTCCATTCCACACCAAACATGACATCCAACTAAGCATTGATCCTAATGTACATACCCAAAGAATTTTCAAATTAAGAAGCAAATGGCTTCTTTGAAACTTTTCTTGTGCTTTCTGACCCTTAAATTAGTTGTCTTTTAAAAGTTGCCATTTCAAACATTCCAGTCATGAACAATTTATCAAGGACCTTCAAATGAAAATGTCAAATTGGTTTTAATATCGACTCTAGCAGCTGGCAAGAATTACAGACACAACATGAAGGTTTGAAAGGTGTATTGACAGCAATGTACAAGCTGATGGTTCTTCTGGGATATCGGGAGGGTTCCGGTTCGGCACTAAGGAGGAGAGGTAAGTGGTTATCGTTTGAAGCAGAAAATAAAGAATTATGATGAGATTTTGTAGTGGATGGTCGACAGGTGGAGGTGAATGGCAGTTTGGCAATATTTTCCTTTGCTTTCTTCCAGGGATTGTGTTTGAGGATCTGGAAACTTTGGCAGGTGGACAGGCAGGTGAGCGATTTGTAAGTTGCTGGAGTGATCCAAACAGCTGATATCAGGAGGACAGTCATAGGAGCAGTGAAAAGATTTACGGAGGGAATCTTGGGAGGATTTCTCCAACAATCAATGAAACAAGGAAGCAGAGCACTGAAATGTAGGTACTGAGTATAAATGCAGGACTGGTTCCTGTAAAAAGGAGAACAGAAGGAATTAGACATGGAAGAAGGAAAGAACACAGGAGAAGGTAGGTCTGATTACCATGCACGAGAGTGAAACAATCTGGCTGCTGCTGTAGGTGATCTGATTCTATTTAGGCTTCTTCTTGTTGTTCTTGATGAGCAGCAGCTGCGGGAGGACTCTTGGCAGTCACATCCTGCGAAGAAACAGGTAAGGAGAGACACATATACACACATCAACCTGCACACTGCTCTGTGGATCTGACAGAAAAGGTTACAGTGCCACATTGAGGTTTTTTTTTCTGCACCCCTTGTGTTTCAAAAGCTTTCAGTTATTATCTGCAAACAGAAACAACATATTAATTAAATAGTGATTACTTTGCATTTTGATAAATCCAAAATGAAACATGCAAAAGCCAGAGTTGGTAGTAGTGTTTGAATTTATGGAAAACAAGAATTTACTTGTATTTAACTCTGCATGTATAATGGAAACATCTTGAGTTGAGCATGCCTTTTATAGCAAAATACTGAAAAATCCCAAAGTCATGAAAGTAATATTTTCTGTGTTTAAAAATTAATACTTTCAGGGCCATGTTGTGGATTTTCTGTGTGCTTGTGCCAGAGGCATCTCCTGAAGAAGAATTCAATCAAATAATGGAATGAAAAATAAGACTTGTTTTCTCTGTGGTGCTTGTTGTGTTGGTAACATACTGAGAGAACTGTAGTTCTGGGCCTTATTGCAGCAGCAGATTGCTCATATGGTTTCTAAGGAAGTTTTATTAGTCTTTGTTAACAAACATACTGGAGGGGACTGGTCTTCTCTGCACATGCACGAATACGCATATGCTGTTATCACCCTTTGTTTCAAACTGATCTTCACTAATCAGCCACATTCTGTGTCTACACAACAGGTCTCATTCATATTGTAATATTTCTTCAAGGGAATTCAAAGCACAGACTCTCACATTGGATTAAATGTGAGTCATGATGATAACACGGCACCGACATGCGTGTCATCAGACATCAAAGAGGGGGCCTGCAAACAAGCTCCTCTGGGCTGATTAAGGTGGGGAGGAGAAGTACTGACAATGCACATGCTCATTCACATGAACATGCTTATGCCAAAAAACAACACCCCTTCTTGATGCTAGTTTCAGAGATGCTCTTACATCAGGAGGAGTACCTTCTCCATGCTTAACAGTGCAGATTTTTCTGGGCTCTTCATTCAAACTCAGAATGTCCGTCAGACTGTGCAAAACAAAATGTTTTCAAGTGCTGATTTTTAACCAGAGCATGGAGGAGTTTTTATGGTCACCCTTTTTACCTTTTATCTGAACTGACACCTGTTGTAATGAATTATTCAGGAGTGGTTGCAGTGCAGTTGACACAAGCATCTCTTTTCTTTGACTTCACACTAACTGTATGTAACCTGGATTCTCAGGAATCTTTAGACATAAATATCATGCTTCCTTTCAATGTCTTGGTGCCATAGCAACTGAGCTTCATGTGTTTGCAAGTCCCTTCACAGATGAATTATCCAAGGACTGAGATCTCCTGTTTCTGCCTGTTTTGTTTTCCTGTGGGAATGTCAGTTTTCTGTATAACTCAATCTCTAATTCACTCTGATTATATATCTCTGTCTGTCTGTCTTTATTATGAATACATAGTAAGACCTCCTACATCTTAAAAACTTTAAGCAATCCACATCTCCCTTAGCTTGAGGTACACGTTAATCCCCAAATAAGCAAAAAATTCAACTTAATCTCAGCAGGAGGTTGTCTTCTGTTAACAGTATTTATAAGTTAACTTTTCTGAAATGTTTCTTTGCTGTTTTTCTCAGTGAACATTGATTTTTATTAAAGCATCTTTTCATATAGAATTACAATGATACCTACATATATTTAACACTGACTGCAAATTAGTGTCATTATTCAAAACTCTTCAGATCATTGCAATGAACAAAATACACAACAGTTTAAATACAATGTAAAACCAATATTTCACAGTTTTTAGGAGCATTCAACGCTAAATCCTGTTTTTAGGGGTTGAAAGTAAGCTCTTCTGAAAAAGCACTCTCTATTTGATTCATTTTGACATTTGAATTCTTTGAAGTTAAATTCTGTTTTTTAAAAGATATAGCACTCAAAATTTGTGCAAAAGATATAATACACCTGTTTAATTATATGTTAAAAAAGAAAGACTGTTGGAAAACTGTTGGACCACCACCAATGATGGCGGACCAACAGTTATCCTGAAACAGTAAGTTGTTTCTCCACCATTAGCACATTTAACAGCGTGTACACAAGGGTGACTGACAGCGCTAAGACTTTTCTCCTGGCTCTGATTGATTGCTTTTGGTTGGGAGAGGTGCATTTCTTCAGACAGCAATAGTAAAAGTTACATACTGCAACTTAAAATACTTCTGTGTAACAGGCAGAATAGATGGCATGCAATGGATATGAGAATGTTCATTTCAGTCAGAGACTTGATATTTGACTTGCACTTGCTTCTGGCATATTTGAGATCTGACTAGAACTTGACCCTCAAAAATTGGAGACTTGGCTTGGATTTTCCATTGAAAGACCAGAGAATTGAGGCTTGCCCCTCAAAAAATTTTAGACCTGACTTGGACTTGCCTAAAGACATGATATTTGACTTGGATTTTCCCCTTAAGGGTTTAAAATCTAACTTGGACTTGCTCCTAAAAGACTTGAGCCTTGACTTGGATTTGTTGCTGAAAGAAGTTAGACTGGACTAGAACTCATCCCTTAAAGATTAGAGATATTATCTTGACCTGCTCTACACACACACACACTTAAGGCTTGACTTTGACTTTCCACTCAAAGACCTGGCTTAGATGTGCCAATCAAAAACTTGAAAATTAATTTGGACTTGAAATTTGAAGAACTTTACTCTCAAAGTTTTGAGATTTAATTTAATATTTAATTTAATTTACTTTTTACATTTATTTAATTTAATAAAATCGAAGAAATACTCGGTATGTGTAACTCTTATTAATGTCTTCATGTTCTTTAGCTAATTAAAATTTATCAGCATTTTCACTAAAAAAATTCTTTGCTCCTACTTGTGTGAAGTTATTATTGACTTGCTATGTCCTTCAGTCATTTCCCTCTTGCGACATGAATGAATCCAACATAATACACTGAAAATGCAGTTTTTCATATGGTGCGCGTTCATGTTTTGACGATGTTTTGAAGTGCACTGTAAAAGTGACACATTCATTTTAATGCCATGAAAATCATATTATAATGCATCACTATTTTGACAGGCTTTAAAGTATGATGGGCACCTTGGAGTCCTTCCACTTGTCAGAGGGTAATCATGATTCATCACTGGCACTTCAGCATAGCAGCATCTGCTGAGTCTGTTTAAGGTGCTTCCCACATATACATTGAGTAACCTATTTATTTTATGGCAGGACAGAGTTATTATCGTTGATGAGTGCTGAGAGCAGAAATGAGGAAAAAGCACATAAAAAAAAACTGAACATGATCAGCGTGTCCATTTGTAGAGAGAGATTATTTTTCTTGTTTACAGTTTCAACTTAAGATTGCTGAATTGGTACAGAAGAAATATAATGACATATCGAACGTTTCCTCTTTTAGGTGAAACATAAACTTCAGCTATGAGGCATTTCTTGCCATATGTTGATTAAAAAATAGAAAGATGTTTTATTGTTGTTTTTAAGAAATGTTGACCATGTTTTGACCAATTATAATGAAAATCTGTGCACATAATTATGTAATAATTTCTCCTAACCAATGAATAATTTGAATTTGGTCTTAGTTGTTTTATTGAAATTCTCCATATCTAATCTCCCTGGACCAATTCCTTGTATCTTTCTTTAGTTGCAAGCATTATCTTTTTTTTTTTTTTTGCTTTTATCCATATCAGAGTGGCATAATGAAGACATCAAAAAGTGCATTAATATTCAGTGAAGTCATCATATTACATAGCATTTTTCATTGCTATGTGTCATTCTATTTCATGTACCATGAATGGATGAGATTCTGGGGACTAGTGTGATGTATTATTACAACTATCTTCATGTTATAAGCTCAGCAAATAGTGTGGTGCGGTATTACTGATCCAAATTATTCAATTAAACCTATGCTTTAGTTGTGCTATTCTGTGCTATTTGCCATTCAGTACTTGGTGGATCATTTAACAGGCATAAAACCCAACATTTTACATCACATAGATTATGGAATATGATTTTTTTTTTTTTTTTTTTTTTTTAGGTAAAATCCATTTATACCTGTTTTTTTTGTTTTTTTTGCTGATTTTGCCTTTTTTTAAATCAGCAATCAACAATGAAAAAAAAAAGACAGAAAATATAAAACTGATATATTCATGGTATTGAATTACAACAAGGGCTGGGTCTTTAATCCCTTAATTTCGATTAATTAAATACATATATTGTAATTACATATTTTTACAACCTTTGTATTTGCACCTTTCTGGACACACAAGTGACACCCATAATAACAGCAATGGAGGACAAAACAGCTCCTCTTGGTTTACTTGAGGTTAATTTTTGTTTCAAAAAACAATCTGATGGGATGCTGGAAAAGACTGTTGTTTGCAAGCTGTGTAAAAAAGAGTTGGCCAATCACTGAAGCTAATCAAACTTAATATACCATGTCAATGCAAAATATGTTGCAGCAAGCACAGACATCCCCAATGCTGATGTCAGTGTTCACAGTTCACATTTCTAAAGAATTTTTTTTCAAAGAAGTTACTTGACTCATCAGGGTTTCCTGATGCACTTGAAAGCTGAATGGGTATAACAGCACTTTGCACCAATCTCATGGTTGAATAACTTAAATAAAATATTAAAAACAGAAAATATTTTTGTTGTTGAGCTCATATGTCTATTTATTCAACAATTTAGCAGCAAAAAGACTTTTTGACTTGAAAATGTTGCTTATTTTGTTGAAAAATGCTATTAATCAATTACAGACCCTGCAATTAATTTGATTAAAAAATTTAACCGAGTCCCACCACTAATTATATCACTTTAGGTTTTCAAAGCATTTAAAGCAATACTCAATAGCAGTTTTAAATTGCTACTGTTCTAACTTACTGTATCATCTAGTTGTGCTGCATTGCTAATACTACCTTGCATGGCATGTGGACAGGGCTAACCAGTACAGATTTGATTGAACTTGTAATAGTTTTGTTTCTGTCTTCCTGTTCCATATATGAGATTTTGTTCACATCTGCAGTTTTGAGAGATCTTTGTGCCATTTTGCAATTATTAGATCTTAGTGAACAAAGCTCACATGTGGAGATCCTCAAGACTCTGCTTTTGTGTCACCATATGATCCAATTGCAGAAACATAGGTTTTATCTTGGACAACCAGGTAAACAAAGTTTCTGTAATACCTTCTTAAAATACTGCCAAAATAAAGGGTTTTCTGTAAAAACAGAACACAGAAATGGTTTCTTTAACCTTCTGAGTAAGACATTAATGTAGGAAAATGTAACATGTCACACTAGTCCTTGAATCACTCTGCTCACTCCATGCCTAGGTTTCAAAATCCTGTTCATGGTCTATAAGCGCCACTGAACAGTCTTGGGCCTGAAAAAAAAAAAAGAAAAATATAGAATTGCTTGTCAAGTATGATACCATACAGACCCCTCTAGTTATCTGGAGACCTGGTTACTCACTGTTCTCAATCACAGAACTAAACAAGGGCAGGCAGTTTTAGTTTTTAGTTTGTATGCTCCTCAGCTCTGGAAAGAAAATCTCCCTGAGAAATGCAGAAACCTTTAGATCATGTGAACTGGGCTTGAAAACATTTCTGGTTTCTGCAGCTAAACATGAAGGTTAAATATGAGTTTATCAGTTCAGTTGTATCATGTGTTAGCTGTTTGTGATAAATTTAGCTTTTCAGTCTTTCCTTCTGTTATGTGAAGCTTTAAATTTACCAATATTATTTAGATGCATCCCCCACTTGACCCTAAAAGAGCAAGTAGGTATGTTAGACAGTGGATGGATGCCTGGATTTAGATGCATTTCATTTTATAAATATAATTTTCTTGACTTCAACCCTCTTGTACAGAAATAGGTGCAAATGGTGCTTTACAAATTAACTTTCCTTAGTTTGTTTACCGGTCTAAATATTTTTTGTAACTCCTTTAACAAACAGACACCAAGCAGTGTCAATTAATAGGAAAGGGGACAAAATCCTTTATAAATGTTTGTTTTCTAATTTATTTGTCTTTGGCCAACAAGTCAAGTTGAAGCACTAAAGTACTCTAAAGAAAATCTGTAAAACAACAACAGATTGTTGTTGGCACTCCTCTGGAGTATTTTTAAAAGTTCCATCTTTATTTTTTTTTCTACAGTCACCCTGGTTTTGCCCCAAGAACCTGGATTGAAAGCAGACAGCAAGTGGAGACAAGGATGAGAGAGAGAGTGTGATAAATGTATTCACACCACACATTCTCAGCACACATACACATTCTCAGCAGGACCCCGTTTTCTCTACCGTTCTACTGTGTTGTTTCTATCTGGATTTATTTTGATAAAAATGAGCCGTCACAGAATAGTAAGTGGCACAGCAACAGACTCAGAGAGTTGATGTCACCTCTAACTGTAAGAGACTGAGACATCTTTCTTGTAAAGATACTGTAAAAGAGATAAGCCACTGCAAGATACAACAAACTCTTTGTTATATGGATCCAACACATCCAGTTTTTTTTTTTTATAGGTGATCAGATTGAAAACAGTTTTAGAAAAGAGGAAAATCAAGATTCAAAAATATAGCAGTCCTCCTTGTGTTCATCTGTAGAAATCAAGGTTTTTCACATTTCTCTTTCTGTGTTAAGGGAATTTATTGCATCTCTCTGCATTTGTCATGTGAAGGCTGCTTGAATCTTTTCTGAAATATTCAGCAACTGAAGCACAGGTTAGTGTGCCAGGGGCGTCTGGTTCTAATCCTCAGTCATTTTAGCCAAGCCACGTCCTCATGCATGCTGTCTTCCCCTGAGGACATCCTTTGAACTGTAGCACACTCACTCCTGGCCCTGAAATGTACACCCCTGCTCAGGCACCACAGAGAGATTTAGGACATGCTAGTATCTTTTTATAAACCAGCCTCCAATGGCTTACTAATAATCATAAAAATAGTCTAAAAAAATCTAAAGAATTTCTACAAACTTCTTGACATCAGTTTTTCACATGTTCTACAAAGCAAAAAAATATCTACACTTAGTGCTAAAAAAAATGGCATTACAGTTGCCTCTCTTTAAATTGGAAAATCAGCAAAAAGTTATTTTATTTCAAAAATTTAAATTTAAAAAGTGAAACTCATATCGATTCATACAAGGTACATACATACAAGGTAATACATTTCAAGTGTCTATTTCTGATAATTTGGATGCTTATGGCTTACAGCTAATGAAAATTTGAACATTACAGGAAAATCAGCCTACTAAAAACCATGTGCAAGCACTCAGCAACTTGGTTGGGGATCCTGTTGCATAAGTACTACATCAATGTGGCATGGCATGCAGGCGATCAGCCTGTCGCATAGGTGATGTCCAGTTTTTGTGCATTATTGGGTCTGGTGTCTCTCATATTCGTCTTGACAGACAGGCATAGATTCTTTTTGGTGTGGCGAGTTTGCTGGTCAGTCCAGCACAGTAATACCAAGATTAATAAACCAGTTAGTGATTTTTTTTACAGAGTGGCCAGGTGTTAAGCACTGCTGGAAAATGAAATCAGTATCTTCATAAAGCTTGTCAAAAGTCCTTTTTATCAAATTTCCATTTATATACTGAGATACAACATTCTGTAAGCAGGCAGCTTTTTCAGGAAAGACCTTTTCTGGCTTAACCTTGTTGTGGAAGTGTCAATGGCTGTTTGCTGGATAACTTTCAAGTGAGCATTTTAACCTGTAAAGACACCATAATCCTCGTTGCTCAGAATATGCACCTGTTACTCAAATACAATTTCACAGTTAACATCCCATATGAATCTTTCAAAATAAGTTAGATATTTATTAGCAATTTAAAAATCTTTTTTCATACTAAACCTATATACCAATTAAAACCAGCCACAACTATACTAGCTTGAGTTTTGTAGAAATTTGAACTTCTAACATTTTTCCTTTTTGAGAAGTATTTTTTTAATCTTTAAAAAGTGGTAAATGAAAAGACCAGAAAAAGGGAAACAACACAATTCTGACAATGTTTGTACCTTCTGAGCTTGGTTGTCAGAGGAAGAAAGGTTGAAATTTAACAAGCAGAGAATCCTGCAGAGCTTTAGCCAGCCAAGCTGTCGCAAAATGTAAAGTAAATTTTTTATTACAAAACATAATTGCATTTTTTATATTTCTAAAATGTTCACAGTTTTATTACAGAAACATATTGTATCCATTTCTAATACAGCATCAATGCAATCCCTGTTGAAATATGAGCAATCTGAAAATGCAATAGGAGAGTATAGGTAGGAGAGGATGTTTATTTATTTTACTAGGTGTAAGAGAGAGAAAAAAACCCATAGTCTTTTTTTCTAGGGCTAAAAAAAAGAAGAAAAAGGAATTGTCACTCTTGGGCAATGTCTATTCAGCCATTTTATTTCGTAAAATAAATTGAATATACACACTGCTCACAAAATTAAAAGGGAACACTAAAATAACACATCCCAAATCTCAATTAATTAAATATTCTCATTGAAAAACTTTATTATTAACACAGTGGAATTGATTGAGAAGAAAATAACACAAAAATGATCAATGTAAATCAAAATTATTACACCATGGAGATCTGGATTCATACACAATATGAAAGTGGAAAATAACATTACAGGCTGATTCAACATCAGTGAATATTCCTCAAGACAAGTCTGAATGGTACGACGTGGCATTGGTGGATTGACCAAAACATGATATCCCAGATGTGCTCAGTTGGATTCAGGTCTGGGGAATGGGCAGGTCAGTCCATGACATCAATGCCTTCATCATGCAGGAACTACTGACACACTCCAGCTACATGCAGCCTCGCACTGTCATGCATTTGAAGGAACCCAGGGCCCACTGCACCAGCATATGGTCTTGCGAATTGCCTCTCATTTCCACCTGTTATATGCTCCATTTGTACAGCAGCAGGTGAAACTCATTTACAATAAGTGTTACTACCTAACTGGTGACATTGATTCCACAAAGGTGTGACTGATTTGAAGTTACATTGCTTTGTTTACATGTTCCCTTTATGTTTTGAGCAGTATATATATATATATATATATATATATATATATATATATATATATATATATATATATATATATATATATATATTACCCAAAAGAAGTTGATCTGACATTCTGTTTGTTTTTAAACATAAAAGGGAAGAATTTAAATGGTGCAATCTAACTATTTTTTGCCATCAAGCAGGGGAAAAATCTAAGGTATAAAATCTCAATGTGTTTGGAAAGAAAACTAAAAGCAAATGGACTTACAACCTGAAAATAAGAAAATATGTCAAAAATAAAAGAGAGAAAGATTTTTTAAGATGTAATGGCTGAAGTTGATCATTCTTCGTCCATGTGAAGGCCCCGTTCTCCGAAGCCGATCTGTTAAACTTCTTTAAAAAGAAAATCCTCCATTTCATCAAGAGTGCTGTCTTTTATTCATTTTTTATATGAGATGTTAACAAACCCAGAAGAAGTGCAACACAGCTTTAATGTGCTTGACTTTGGTTCATTATTAATAATTCTTTTCATTAATTCTCTGTACCTGCATAATTTTTCCTCGACTCGCTCCAAAACAGCCTACAGCTATATTTCACAAATTCATCCAACCCATGCAGACTTTTCTCTCAGAGAAACATAAAATATTTACAAAACAAGAAACTTTCTGTTGTAAAAACTGAAAGTAATTTATTGTGATATGTTTTTTGGGTTGTCTTTTTTTATCTGACAATATCAGTTTATGGAATATTGAACGTTATGATATTTTTCTGATCTCATCAACGTTTGCAATCCTTGAAACACTGACTGCATCAGAAACCTCTGGGTAAGTTACAAATCAGTACAAATTTGAGCAAATGCCAGAGGTAATTTGTCACTTATAGGCTTCAATAGGCTTTGCATCAAACTATGACTGCACAATGAAAGCTTCCAAATTTTTGCCAAAAATTCAAAACTAAAAATTATTGAACTAGAAAGTTTTATTGGGTTTTCTATTTTAGTTTATGAAATAACTGTCAGAAGAATCGGCGCATGTACAAAATATGCCCTTATTTTCTATGAAACAACCCACACTGGGAGTTGGTGTGGAGAGGTTCCAAGCCATGGCACCCACCAATCCATCTTGTCGAAGCTTATGAATAGTTCATAAATGCTAATGCCACTATGTTCTGGGTCCCATTGCCCCTCTTTCTCCACTCCTTTGATACTTGTTCCTCTATGACTGTTTTGTAGCACCATTTCTGGTGTGAAAATAGCTCAAAATATATGAGGAAAGTGTAACATTTGAGGCTGAAAAATATCGAGAGATATCGGATTCATATTTTTTGTCATTTTAAGCTAAAATGCAAAAAGATTGCTGGTATATATATATATATATATATATATATATATATATATATATATATATATATATATATATATATATATATATATATATATAATACATTTAACTGTCATAATTTATGTTTCCTATGGTAGGAATTGATAACTGATTTTGGCTAAAATACACAGAAACAGCAATCTGTTTTTTTCATAGCAGATCAGCATGAAGTGTGTTAAAGGTATCATTTGGTAGATGCCAGAGACATGAATGAAACAGAATATTGCTTACTTTTGGTTTTGTGAAGAATTCATAACCTCCATCATTTACTTGGTTTTGACTTCTAAAGTGTAGAAATGTATGCTGTGTAAGCAAAGATGAACCACACCAAGAAAAACAAATAGTTTTATTAGATTTTTTTGTGTGATCCAGAGGCTCATACAGACCAGCCCCTTTAAGTATCTCATTTTGTCTTGGTCCCGGGCTGTAGCATTTCTCAGAATAAACACAGTTGTCTTTCTTTGAGTTTTCATACAGTAGATCGCTGCCTATCTGCGGTTCAGTATTCATGGATTTTTCTGTGGAACGTAGCATCAAATTATTTGCGGAAAATTCAATTATTTACAGATTCTTTTCATAAAGAAAGTTAAATAGATGACAGAAAAGCTGAAATACCTTGGCACAATGCTACTTGACACACTATTGGCTAGCATTTGGAAAACAGGCAATTCAGGAGGCTGATTCATTTTCCTTGGTGCTATTTGACTGTGCACCTAAGGGCAGAGATAAGGAAGATATACAATATAGCCACTGTGGTAACACCAAGATGGTTTCCACTGTGCGTATTAATGCTACTACTCAGCTGACAGTAAGCCCCAACAATTCCAGAATGCAATAGTATATGTCATGTCTGTGTGTGTTCTCTGTTAATGATACCACTAATGTTTGTTATTTGAAAAACAAACAACCAAACACACAACAAAATCAAATAAAAAGACAGTTTCACAAGAAAGTTGTATTTTTTGAACAAATGAATTTATTTTCCTCCTGGCAAAAAAGGGTGCAAGGAGCTTTAATGTTTCTCTCACAACTACATGTGGCACAACTGTTTGTTGAGAATCAATGAGTCATGCTAAATTCTTCACAGTACATTTCACTACACAAGTGAATAAAGGTTCACTCATTGATTCTACAGTGGTGAATGCGTTCAGTAGAAAGTGGCAATTTGTGCAAGAAAACAGTCATTTTATACAACATTTGGGAAAGAAAAGATGAGATGAAAGAGGATTATTATTTTCTGTGAAAATTTGAGAGCACATAGGGATGCCATCTGGTAGAGGTGTTTCTTCACATATGCACAGAATTTCTTTGAACAGGCATTTCTTCAGCACTTCACCTTCTCAATACAATGAGAACTCAAGTTGCTACATTGATTTGTTTCAATTCAGTTCCCTCTGACTTCTTGTCCCTCTGATGTTATTCTTTTGCCAAGGCTCTCTGTTTTTCCCTCAAATGAATGTTCCAAGGTAAGTTCCGAAGGGGTCTGAATTCATTGCTGTTGATTTGGTTTTCTAAGTATGATGTTCATAAAAACACTTCGTATAAGTTAATCAAATGGGAATAAAGGCTAAGCAAAAGAGAAACCCATAAAATACTATTGCAGATTTTTTTTTTTTTTTTTTTTTTTTTTGAGTGAGAGAGTACTGAGATTGGTGGGCTCTGCCTTTCAAGTTTTCACATTTTCTTGAAAAGATTTAACATGCTTGCTATAATTTCTCTACTAGTAGGAACCAACATTCAATCCAATATCATTTTCTTTTTGCAGTAATTTATTTAAAGATTGTGGAAGTAATGACTTGCACTGGTATTTTGTTGCTTTCATGAAGAGGATGTGGGAGTGTGGATGTACATTATGTGTGGGAGGTAAAGTGTATAGTTAATGAGCTCCAGAGAACAGAGCGTTCCTCTATCTGCACACGTGTTTTATTAAACTGAAATTGACTGCTGTTTATCAGCACACAGATAAGGATCCATCATTTCATAGTTTTTTGTTTTTTGTTTTTTTTTTATTTGAATGTTATCTATAATGAGAAGTTTAGTATCTCTTTCTGCACAAACTCCACAGTTGCTGCTTGGTTTATAATTTACGGGGCTAATTTTGTTTGCATCTGACAGATTTAATTTTTCTTGAAGAATACTCCCTACTCTGCTTTTATGCCCATCCTCCTTAGACATGATAATGAAACAGTTTAAAGAAACTGCCATGCCTTTATTTTTCATTAGCCTGAACAAGAACAAAACAACACTTGGACAATAATCAACAGTGCTGTGAAAATGTATATTCACCCTAACAGATTCATTCTTATTTGTTTTACTACCATCACAAAAATAAACTTGGAGCCATAATGCAGTTTCCAAATGGATATTTCAATTATTAAAAGAGGAAAAAAAAAAAAAAAAAAAAAAAAAAAAAAAAAAAAAAAAAAAAAAAGAGCTATCCAAACCAACCTTGTACATTGTGAAAAAGCAATTACTGCCTAGGCAATTTCTTTACCCAGTCTGTTTGTGCCTACCATCAAGTGTTTGCAATAAATAACAATGGGTCTATAAATTGCTTCAATCACAGTGGACAATTTTTGAGTGTTAACCACCTATGCAGGGTCCCCTGTGATCTAGGTTAGAATCAATTCTGGAATTTCAGTAGAGTCAAAGTAGAGCCTTTGAAAAACCTACATGATTTTTAGCGGCTCAGAGGTAGATTTACTGTTATGCTTTGGATTACTGCTGTATCATCCTGATGCAAAACCTAAATGTGCTTAAGGGTTTTTTTGGGGGTTTTTTTTTTCACGAAGTGATGATCGGGAATTTTCTTTCAGGATTTTCTAGAGATTTTCTCGTGAATCAAAGTATAAATTAATTGTTAAACCAATATGTATCACTATATTTACAGGCATTTTCTGACAAATCAAATTTAAAAAAAAAAAAAAAAAAAAAAAAAAAAAAACCTGTCATGATCTTTAGGACTTTGGTTTTGGGTTTTTTTTTTTTTTTTTTTTTTTTTTTTTTACATTCTGCTCCCTTGTTCCCTGTGTGTTCTATCAGCCATTTCTCCCATTATCTTAGTTCAACTTCAGTTTCTTGGCTTCCCTCACACTTACACCTTGGTTCTATTCAACCACCTGATCCTTGTTCAGTAATCAACTCTCCAGCTTAAATATCTCTCAGGTTGTCAGCTCATCCTGTTATTCACACCAGCATGTTTCCTCGTGCTCCTCTTGTGCTGTATTATTGTAGGTTCACCCCTGAACTTTAATTTTTGAATTTCTTAAGTAAAACTCATTATCTTCCAATGCCTGCCTCCTGTCTGCATTTAGGTCTTGCATGCCACAATTGCATGACAAAACTACACACACACAAAAAAAAAATCTACTTATACTGATTTGGGCCCATATTAATTAAAATTCTCTAAGCGCTCCCATCTTGGCCTAAAAAAAAATCCTGTTAAGGACTCTAGTTTGAGTGACTCAGTCAACTGCTGAAAGCATCTCTGCATGAGGAGATGACAGAAATTCCCATCTTAGTGAGGTGTGGTTGACCCTGTCGCTGGGTGTGATGCTATCTTCTAGGAACTGTGTTTTGTTCCTCTTCTACTTCTGTTTAATGGTGGCTGGCAAATAACTAAAGAGAGCATTATTGTCTCCAACTTGTCTCGATCACATAAGTCACTGCTAAAAAATAAGCCCACAGGCTAGTAAAATAAGTATATTTAAAAAAAAAAAAAAAAAAAAAAAGGCAGGTTTCTTTGGGTATGGGAAAAGAGTTTTTTTTTTTTTTTTTCTTTTAATCTCTTTCATGTTGTCAGACAGGTTCTACTGAAGTGATATCTTGATTCTACAGGTCTGACAGAAATCAGGCATGGGTCTAGCTTGTGAAATTAAACTGTGGTTTATTAGAGTTAATTCATGATTTAACAAGATGGGTGATTACTGTTCCCCATAGGGCCAGACTGATTTAGATCAGGGTTTCCTCTACATGTAATTGATCATGGCGCACCGCCACGCCAAAATAAAAGCTGCCACTCCTGGCTGTTTGGCTGCAAAGCTGACTACGGTGATGCTCTGCTCTCAGCAGCAGTGTTGCCTCGTCTGCTTATTAGAAGCGACTTTAGGCTTGTTTTTTTTCTAAAGCTGCTTGAAAACCTCATGAGTCGTAGGTTGCAATTTTTTGGGCTTGTTTTTAGACATTAGGTTGCTTATTTGCACTTGTCTTTCTTTCCGAACCCCCCCCCCTTGATTATTTCCCAGCTCCCCACAATAGCGCAAAATACTAATGGCTGGTAGTTTGCAGCAGTGTAGTCTATGTGATGTGCAGGTATGCGCTGTAGCCTATAACTATTTGTGTTTATTTGTGTTTTTTTTTTTTGTTTTTTTTTTTATTTTTACATTCTGCTCCCTTGTTCCCTGTGTGTTCTATCAGCCATTTCTCCCATTATCTTAGTTCAACTTCAGTTTCTTGGCTTCCCTCACACTTACACCTTGGTTCTATTCAACCACCTGATCCTTGTTCAGTAATCAACTCTCCAGCTTAAATATCTCTCAGGTTGTCAGCTCATCCTGTTATTCACACCAGCATGTTTCCTCGTGCTCCTCTTGTGCTGTATTATTGTAGGTTCACCCCTGAACTTTAATTTTTGAATTTCTTAAGTAAAACTCATTATCTTCCAATGCCTGCCTCCTGTCTGCATTTAGGTCTTGCATGCCACAATTGCATGACAAAACTACACACACACAAAAAAAAATCTACTTATACTGATTTGGGCCCATATTAATTAAAATTCTCTAAGCGCTCCCATCTTGGCCTAAAAAAAAATCCTGTTAAGGACTCTAGTTTGAGTGACTCAGTCAACTGCTGAAAGCATCTCTGCATGAGGAGATGACAGAAATTCCCATCTTAGTGAGGTGTGGTTGACCCTGTCGCTGGGTGTGATGCTATCTTCTAGGAACTGTGTTTTGTTCCTCTTCTACTTCTGTTTAATGGTGGCTGGCAAATAACTAAAGAGAGCATTATTGTCTCCAACTTGTCTCGATCACATAAGTCACTGCTAAAAAATAAGCCCACAGGCTAGTAAAATAAGTATATTTAAAAAAAAAAAAAAAAAAAAAAGGCAGGTTTCTTTGGGTATGGGAAAAGAGTTTTTTTTTTTTTTTCTTTTAATCTCTTTCATGTTGTCAGACAGGTTCTACTGAAGTGATATCTTGATTCTACAGGTCTGACAGAAATCAGGCATGGGTCTAGCTTGTGAAATTAAACTGTGGTTTATTAGAGTTAATTCATGATTTAACAAGATGGGTGATTACTGTTCCCCATAGGGCCAGACTGATTTAGATCAGGGTTTCCTCTACATGTAATTGATCATGGCGCACCGCCACGCCAAATAAAAGCTGCCACTCCTGGCTGTTTGGCTGCAAAGCTGACTACGGTGATGCTCTGCTCTCAGCAGCAGTGTTGCCTCGTCTGCTTATTAGAAGCGACTTTAGGCTTGTTTTTTTTCTAAAGCTGCTTGAAAACCTCATGAGTCGTAGGTTGCAATTTTTTGGGCTTGTTTTTAGACATTAGGTTGCTTATTTGCACTTGTCTTTCTTTCCGAACCCCCCCCCCTTGATTATTTCCCAGCTCCCCACAATAGCGCAAAATACTAATGGCTGGTAGTTTGCAGCAGTGTAGTCTATGTGATGTGCAGGTATGCGCTGTAGCCTATAACTACTTTAAAATGTCTTGGATGTGGGTATACGCAGTTAAAATAAAGAGATAAGTATCAAGCCCCAGGACTTGTATGACATCCAGGTAGTTTTAGTCAGGCTCTCGCCGTCCATCTTTTTGTGGATGATCCACTCCACCCGTGTCTTTGTTAATGTTGAGGTAATATTTGCTGTGAATAACATTGCAATAAACGTGAAAACAGCCATGAATGAATGTGTCTGTAAAGCTGCACAATTAAACGCCATTGTAATCAATAACATATGCGCAGGTGTGGTCGCCATCTCTGCAGTCAGCATGCCAATTGCATGCTCCCTCAAAACTTGCGACATCTATGGCATTGTGATGTGAGATAAAACAGCACATTTCAGAGTGGTCTTTTATTGTAGCTAGCCTAAGGCACACCTGTGCCATAATCATGCTGTCTAATCAGCGTCTTTATATGCCACGCCTGCCTGGTGGGATGGATTATCTCTGCAAAGGAGGAATGCTCACTATCACAGATTTAGACAGGTTTGTGAACAATACTAGTGAGAAATTGCTATTTTGTGTATATAGAAAATGTTTTAGATCTTTGAGTTTAGCTCATAAAAAAATGGGAGCAAAAAATAAAAGTGTTGCGTTTATATTTTTGATCAGTGTACATTAGTGGATATTTAGCCATTTAATTTCTGTTACCTGTTTTTCACTATAAATGTATATATTTATGTTGTTTATAAGCAGCCTCTGTTTTACAGTGTGGTGGGTTGCCAGTTGGGCTTTTTTTCATAGAGCTGGTTGCTTGTTTTTCTTGCAAGATTTGACAACACTGGTCTCAGGAGTGAAGGAAAACTGGAGACAGTCCAAAGTAGAGGGAGAGAAAAGGTGAAAGAAAGGTACCTAAGGAAGGCTAAGTTTAACGCATTTTCAGTTCAAGCCTGTGAAAACGACTGTAATGTTAACGTATGTGGCATTTGAACAACAGCAACGTAGTTAATTAATATAGTTTGGCCTTCATGCGTAATGTTTCAGATACGTTTTGAACAGCACGATATAGCTTAATAAGTATTTTTTCTGTTGAAACTCATTTATTCTTGCATTTTCAGATGAGTGTATTAAAAAATTTTCAGAAGAAGAAGGGACTCTAGGAAGATGTTGAGGTAACTTTAGATGGAGATATTCTTCATTGTGATGCATTTCCTTTAAGTTCTGAGGGATATACAAATGATGGTGATCTGTACCGTGACACATTTAAATATTCCTAAAGTTTCTTGCGTGATATTGGTGATTGAAACAACTGTAACACCAAATATATTAGACAAGTACACAGGCTGAAGTAGTGGAGGAGGAGAGTGAAGTAGTGGAGGAGGAGAGTGAAGTACAGAAAAGTGGAGAGACAGAGCAGTAGGAAGATCTTACTGTGCAGGTGAGCATGTTCCCATACAACAGGGTGTTAGAGCTCTTTTTCAATAAACCCAGAAAAATAAAATGCTCTCAACCAGGCTGCAAACAGGGCTATTAGATTACTACAGTAGAGATGAAATTTCAGTTATACAGTGTGAATATAGTGAATAAATGTCCCCCCCACCCCGGACAGCCTGCCACCACGTTTTAAAAAATCCTTGAGGAAACCCTGTGGATAGCTATTGTACACCTTTTTATATAAAAACAGATGATGTCTGAAAGGAAGCAAATTCCTTTTCAGAGCACTGTTTCAACAACATGCCAAATAATTTCACTTCCTCACTTTAAAAATGCAGGCAGACCTTTGTCTCAGTCTTAATTATCAAAACATATTGACAATGACAAGACTGATGCACACAAAAGTTTTGGGTTTTTTTTTTTTTTTTTTTTTTTTTTTTTTTTTTTTTTTTTTTTTTTTTTTTTTTTTTTTTTTTTATAGACAGTTTCTGGTTATCACCTATTTTATAAGATGAAGTGACAGACCGATCAGTCTGTTTGGGTGGGGTAACACTGTGCGAGCTGAAGTAGTGCAAACAGACTGACTCAGCGCTGTCGGGAGAAAAGGTTCCTTAGGGCATTGTTGTAGTTCTTATTAAAGGCAGTGTATATGAGTGGGTTAAAAAAGGAATTTGAGTATCCCAACCACAGAAAAATGCTTTTCCAAATTGGTGGGATGTCACAGGAGCACAGTGGCACAATGAGCTCGGTGATGAAGAAAGGGATCCAGCAAAGCACAAACACACCGATCAAAATGCCAACCATAAGGGCTGCCTTTTTCTCCTTCTGCTCTCGCCATGTGTCCCCATCTGTCTGGAAGGTCACGGTTGCGTGGCGCACAGTGAACACCATCTGTGGCTGTTGGGCTTCCTCCTTTACCTAGGAACACAGGATAAACCAGATACATTACTGATTCATCAATCAGACTAATCCAGGTTTGCTTTTGATAACAGATTGAAAATCTTTTAACAACAAAAGGACAAACAGCCAATTATTGCACTGAATGATGTGTGGTGCTGTACAAAAGATGGACAGAAAGCAAAATAGAGTGTGAATCAAACCAAAGAAATTCATTCACTACATGCAAGCACACAAGACACAAGGAAATAAAGCTAGAGCATTTTAAGTTAAATTTTGGAGTATAGCATTTTGCGCCATTTGACTTTCTTACTGAGGGGGAGAAGGAAAAGAAAACTTAAAATCCATCTGTTGATTTCCTTCTCACTAATTTGTTGCCATGCACAGCTCAAGACTGACAGACTTCGTTTTATTTGGTCAAGTTGCCAAGGTTTCTGAGAGCAAACTATTTTCTTGAAAAAATACCAGAACTGGGGCCGATGCGTGGTGTAGAGGTAGACTGGCCACACCATATATGGAAGCTTTTCGTCCTCGACAGCCGTCTGGGGTTCAGGTCCAGATACTGGAACCTTTGCTGCATGTCTTCCCCCCCTTTTCTCTCTGCACATTACCTGTCTAATCTACTGCAAATACAGGCCACTAATGCCAGCTTAAAAATAACAGAATTGATGGCAATGGAGTACACCACTTTATACAGTTGTGTTCTTTGTGTCACTTAATCAGGAGCCCACACTAAGAGGGAACTTAATCACACTTTGGTTAATTTAGATTAATGTATTCAGGTCAGAAGTTCGAAATTCAAGGGAAGGGTAAGAAATCACTTATTGAGATGTTAACAGGTAGTTTAAAAGGTCACATTATTTAACCACATATTATAGGTCTCTAAATTAAGATAGTGACTCTAAGATGGATTTTTGAGGGTAGCACCTGTTGATTATTAACCTTTACTAATGAGAACTGAGGACTGGATTAATTCTAAACAGTTGGAAATAAAAAAAAAAATAAAAAAATAAAAAAAAATCCACATTTGACTTGGCACTTGAAACTTTATACACTATGTTGCATGGTTGAAAGGACAAAGAAAGTCTTGGACCCTCCAGCTGGAGACGGCGTGCTCTGCTGACTAAAGTCGAGACATGCATAGGTGTATTATAAATGACACTAAAACCATAAGATAGGTATTTAGCATGGATGGCCTTTAAAACTACAGCACTATTACATAAGTTTTGTGTCCTGTGTATTATGTAGAAAAATATATACAGGTGCATATCAGTAAAACAGGATATCATTGAATTACTCATAATTGCAACAATTCCATTTAAAAAATAACACTCTTATAGATACATTACATGAAGAGTAAGAGTTAGTGCTTCTTTTGTATTCAATCATATATTGAGCAGTATAAATTTATTTTTTTGTCTAGCTTTTACTTATTTCTCTTAACTTCTTGATATGGAAATGAGTGGGAAAGAATATCAGAACAATGCCACCCATCTTTGTATAATGCTTCTACTTCCTCAGCACTGTTACTTCAAGTGAGTTGTATGGATCTTATTCCACAGTACAATGTTGGGCTATCAGAATGGATAAATTGCAATGAAGCACAAAATTTAAATATGACTAAATAAAACATAGAAAAATGTAATCTTAGAAAATCAATTTGATGCAGAGGATTCATAACATTTTGAATAAGAAATGGAGGAAAAAAAGAAACAATTTTCCAGAGTAAATATCTTTTGATGGATGTTGGTTAAGATACTTATTTTGTTTTTGTGGGAGAGCATTTAAAAGCAACTTTTCTTTGTGATCTGAATAACATTTTATTTACTATGTCTTTATGTATATACTGTTGCAGCAGTCAGCTACTTTAATTGGCTTTGGTGTCCACAAACCAATCTCAGATATTAAAAAATCAAATCAGTCTCACAACTTAATAGTTAGGGACCCATCAAAATCCTGAACTATACCTTTTTGTTGAGTTAACTCTCCTCATGAAGAAGAAAAGGTTTTTTGTATTGTATGATTAACATCTATTAAGAAAACTCAACATGTCACATTAACAGAGTATTAAAAATGGCAGAGAAAAAAAAAATCTAAACTAATACTAGTCAGAGCTTGCTTACTGTTGAACTAAAACTACAAAAATAAAGGCTGACATTATCCTGCATGTTGCTCTGCATACATGAGACAAATGGAGTTGTATAGAAAAATTTACACAGATACCAAATGAAGTACTGAAAGAATTTAAATGTTTTCTGAACACTTTTCAACCTGGAGAGACTCACACACAGAGAGAAAGCAGCAATTAGAAAGTTTTATTTGACAAGGGAGTAAAGTGCTTTGGCGCTTGGACCCCAGCAGAAGACGTGTATCCTGAGAATCGGCACCAGCTTGAATGGACAGCTTAGGGTGAGAATTAGGGTCTTCTTCCACCCGGAGCCTAGACACTGGTGGTGGAGTGGAGACAGGAAAGGATGGGAGCCTGGAGGCATGTCGAAGCATGGCTGGGAAGTAGGTGGATCCATGGTTAACGAGTCTTGTAAAAGGATTCTTGAGTGATGATTGGCTGAGGCAGAGTGAGGACCTGGTGCTGACTGGCTGTTCAAAGACGTGTAACATGGCGATTGGATGATGCAGGTAGGGCTGGAGAGAGACTCCCATTTTGAATTTACACCTAGGCTTCATATGTCCATAAATCATGCACCACTTCTTTCCTTTTGTTTTTGTTTTCCTCTTTAATTCACTAGTCTATTTGCATTCCAGCAGTAAGAGAACCATACTATGGTTTAATTGCAAGTTAAACAACACCATCATTTTAAAGTAGACCAGAGTTTGCTTTCACACCAGAGTTCAGGTGTGGTTGAAGCGACCTATAAAAGGAAACAAGCTTTGATCCATTTAAAGTTGAAGAATCAGCACTGCTGTGAAAGTACTTCAATTATCCAACTCCTTAGACACTAAACTTTGTTAAAATACAACTCCACTTAATGTGATTACTATCTTTTTTTTATAGAGGAGAAAGGTTTGAAGTTCCACATCCATTCTTATCCAGTTTCAGATCAGCTGAATAACACATAATATTCCCCTCTCATGTCCAACTAAAAACACCACTCATTCCTTGCTAACTCTTTAGGTAGGCTTTCAGCAGTGTCCAGATGGCTCTAGGTCAGCTTTCTGTATAATCAGACACATGGAGACTTGTAAGGCAGATGAGTTTTATACCCAGTGGATGGAATGCTTGGCTTGGTTGGTACTAAAGCTCTAAATTTATGTGGCATCAAGGTGAACAGCTTCAAAAGTGTCCCTCCATTCCAGTCACAAAAAACCTGCTCCAATCAGGAGCAAAAACAATACCATTTTGTGAGGGATCAAACAACCCTCTTTAACATCCTCCAAGGTCCTTAAACCATCAAACCAAAACATAAAAATAGGTTTACCTTCATCATGAAACCTATTATTGCAAATATATCAAAAGCAGTTTCACATCCTTTCATAAAACATTGCATTCATCTAACTGTGTGACAATCAATAAGAATAAGTAAAGCTATAAAAAAAATGTTTCAATGTTTCATGTTGGTTTTTCATTCTGAGTTTCTTTGTTTGGGGCACAAAGAAACTGGCTGCAGCTTATTAAACTTCAAGGTCTTTAGCTCAGCATGCACTGAGCTATAACAAAAACATTCTCATGATGGAATACTGGTAATAACATTCTGTTCATGATGTGGGAAGAAAATCAAAAGGTCACATCCTCAGGGGTTGTATACATGAGAGAATTAATTTAAAAACCCCTTTTCAATAAAAAAAAAATTAAAGCTGATTAAAGTTCTAAAAATTATTAGGAATCTGTTTGACTCAGATGTTAAGCTCAAGGTTATATTGATGATATAACTTTGAATTTTATGACCTATTTTTTAAATATATAAGAAGGACAATATTAAAAAGTAGATGTTAGATGTATGTTGGTTCCTCATTTATGGATTTGAAACAGAATTGTTAATGCAAATACAGGATGCTCAGGTTACTGACTGAAGCAAAGCACAGCTCACATATGGGTCAAAATAAAAAATAAATGGCATCATGTAGAGATTTACTCAAAAATAAAGAAACTTAGTATAATGTATGATGGGTCAAGACTAGGCTTTTCCAAATAGGTTATTGTTTCTCCGTAGGATCGTCAAATGATGGAGTTCCTATCTTAGAAACAGCCAAACTGCCTCAAGATTCCTTTTAGTCTGGAAGTTTCCTGAGACACTGACCTGCTGAGTGACTGTATCAGAATCAGAAGAACAGATGCCAGCCCTCTTGCATGACCACAACATGAACCACTTTATCCCCCAAATGAAAAACCTGCACAGTTATTATGCAGCAGTCCTCTCCATAAAGTCAGGATTTGACTTTATGGAACAAAATCTTGACCTTTTAACAATAAACTGGGCAAGATAATGAGCAGGGCTCTCAGTACCAATAAGAACATTATAGCTGCAAGCAGCGATGAACGACCCTAGCAGTTCAGCGCCGCTCTGGCCTGTGCCACAATTGAGGGCATCCGCATTGCCAGCACAATGCCTCCATTGAGCTTGTGATGCAATTCCACATGTCACCACAACAGGGTGCTTAAAGCAAACCTCCACGACATGTGAAAGAGGCTGATTCATGCAAAAAAGCTGTGAGTTTAATCTTAATCAACAGGGTTAAAGTGATATCATCAATATATCACATCAATGTGTTGAGCATCTGTCCACGATGATACACAGCAAATTTAGTAAGGATCTGATGATGTATCAGGGACATAAGGCTGTTTAAAATATTCAAGGGGGTGCAGTTGATCCAAATGTCAATGCAATCCAATTAGGCTGTCTGCAGGTTGACAAACACCATTCATATCCAGTTTGGTTATTTATTGCTACCTGTATGAAACTGGCATGATATAAATTCAACACACCAACGTGGTCCAGCTAACAGTCACAGTTCACAGCATTCAGCATCATGTGGTTCTCTGTATACACTCTTAACCCAAATTAGTTAACTTTACTAGAAATTTGTGTGGAAGCCTTAAATCATTCTAGTTTTTACACAGTGATGAAACTAAACAGGTTTAGTTGAGTTAACTTAAAGCTGCAGTACACTGTAGTAAACACATTTAACAGTCTTTACTAAAACTGATGAGATCAAATAAATTTCTACCTCGTTGTATAAAATTATGATTTTAAGTTCAACTTACGTAGCTACATAAGGCAAATAACTAATATATTGATATTCTCCCATTTAATTATTTTGATCTTCAAATTGTGCTGAATGCAACACTTGATTGTACAGAAGAGAAAAAAATTGAGCGATGCATATGCCATCAAGGTACTTCACTGACATTAAGGTGAAGGAATTACCTACATTGATTCTATATCTGATATGTTGCAATATAGTACATGAGCATCAACAGGGTCAAGGTTGTCATCAGACATTTTACATCTGTTGCACTTTAGGAACTGATTCTTTGGAACAGACCTTTCACTTATGGTTTCAGTTTTATAGCTGAGTATTGTTAACTCTGTTGCTGATTTTGCTAGCAGGGCTTCGGTTAAAAAGCACACAAGAGATTAGTAGATTTTAAACTGTTTACTGTTCTACAGCGATGCATTCTGTGTATAGTATAAATTTAATTTGCTGCACCGCTAATAGGCCCCGCCCCTGCACTTCAGAAACATATCCTTCGTTATCTTTACTTAACAAGATCATTACACTCTATATTTTAGTAGAAAAGTACAATCAACTAATTTTATTTAGCAATGGGACACCATTTTTACCAAACATAAAAGAATAACTAATGATTACTAAACAGTTTAATTACAATTAACATCTGGGTTAATCACACACAGTTTGAAATGGATTAGTCAAAATGTAAGAGAACAGGAAGTGGCGTGTTTTACTGATGGATGTCCTTCTAAGTGTCAATTAGAACATGGTGGGAATAAAAAGATGCTATCAAATGAGCATGTGATTGTGTTGAAGACTGGTCTATGACGACACACAGCAGGTTCTGTACACCTACAACATTTTTCAGAAGTTACTGAACCATTGTCTTTTATGGCAAGAAGTCAGGTTTGAGGCTCAGCTATGCCCACATACTTTAATGCAGATAAAATCTTTGAACAACTTTTCATCCCCAATGCATTAAGACTATAATGGCTAATTCTGAAAGCTGTATGTTGAAAGCTCTAGGAGGAATTCATTCATTCATTTGTAAAAGGCTCAAAATGGTGGCTTAGACTCAAAATAGCCAGCTTTCTTTGGGGTTTGGACCATGGCTCCAAGACACTTTTTTTGCAGGTCTTGTCACACTACATGTGTGTACCAAATTTCACAATACTCAGTGAAAGCATGGCTTGGGGTTTACTGTTTTAATGCTTCTAGTAGGTGCTGTGGTGAAAATAGGCTGCACCTGAAAAATATTTGACCGAGTATCTGTTCGGGGGTGGATTAAGATGTATCATATTCAATTTGGTGCCTCTCAGACAATTTTTGCTGAAATTAGAGCCATATGCATGGCCACTGTGAAACATTGGATTTCGTCACACCACCACAGGCACACCTTTTTTCGAAAACTCAGTAGTGGACACCAAGTTTCACCAAATTGTTTTCCATCACACACACATCACATCACATCACAGTTTGGTGTTGATTAAGTCAAGCGGGTCAAATATAAACCTTTCAAAGTAAGGTTTATATTTTGTTGTCAGGGGGCAGAGCTTAGGGGATGTCAGCAGTTTGACCATTGAGTTTTGTTAGGAATCTGATGAGGATCAATCACGCCAGGTTTCATGCTTCTGTTACTTTCTTTCTAGGACTTAAAACAACTTTTATATTTTTGATATGTAGCTAAATTTTGAGGCCTGGCCAAACTTCAACATGCACGAAACATCAGGATTTTGACAACTTTAGATCCTCTATGCCTTATGAGCAAACTCCCCAAATTTCAAGCTGATAGATCAAAAACCTCTAGGAGTTTGATCAATGCAGAGGCTATAAATGGAAAAAACGGGGGGAAAATCGCAAGTTCAATCTAAGATGCCCAACTTCCTGTTTGTTGTAGTGCATGGGTGTAAGAGAGTTTTGTGTAGATCTTGGGAAGTTCTACAAGGGTCCCACATTTCATACCTCCAAGACAAAAGAAGATAAATGGGAAGAGTATATTGAAAGTGCTGGGGACGATGTTCAACTATCTCTGTTGCAAAAACAGTAAAATATGTAAATTTCACGCATTTTGTGTAAATTTCACGCAGTTTGTGTGCATTTCTTTTGTTAAAAAGAAATGCACACAAAACTTCATGCTTTATAAGTTAAAGCATGAAGGTTTGGCAAAAGTGTTATAAACTGTAAGCAATGGAAAACAGATACTCTGGTTCTACTTTAAATCATGCCAAGTCATGCTTCTTAATTCATTCTATGTGATTATATGAAAGGAACAGCTGTTGAGCTTTGCATCGCATATGCTACATTTGGCTAAGCAACAGCAAGAAACAGTAGGAGATGTGCCATAACCAAGCGATCAGCATAAACCTCAATTCACTTCAAGTTAATGTAAAGATATCATCATAGAAATAGAAAATATTTCAACTTCAATAAAAAATTGTTACTAATTCTGCAGCTGCATGGAACTGAATCAGGGATAAAAGACTTAAGATTCTTGTGAGCTTCACAATCTGTTTTGTTTAAATGACCAAAAATCAGCAGCAAAAGATTGGATATGATGTATGATGAATATTATGTGTTCAGAGCTCCATGGCAGATGCATTTTTCCTCCATATTTGCACATTGCAGTGTTGGTTCAGGAAGCAATCAATTTTATGGGATTCCTGAGTATTATTTGTGCAACTAGGTCAGGAATGCGTGCATCGTACCTATTAATACTCCATGTTTCTGCTGTAGTGTCTATATGTGTGTGTACATCTTAATGTCTGAGTAGGCGTATTGATGTGTGAGAGCAGAGGGTTTATTTATTTGGATTCCACTGCTCATACTGCAGCTCAAATTGACAGTTTGCAGGTTATGGTTGGAAATGATGGGAGTAGAATTTTTACTGAGATGTTTAGAATCCAATAGCCCTCTGTGGAAAAAAAACAATAAAACCTTTTACCTGTTGTTTGGATATTGATTGCCTGATTGATGAAGCCTGACAAAAAGGTAATAAAAGAGTCAGAGGAGGTAATTTATTTTGTGATGAGGCTAATTTGTTTAGTTCTTGGCCATGAGCTTTTATTTTGGGGTAAGTTGATGCCAAAGCTACACAACAAATGGGGGAAAAACTAATCACATCAAGGAAAAATGGCTGTCCCATATGGCTTCGAGATGATTCTGGTCCACCATCCAGTGTCTCGGGGGATGGTTTATAGTGGGGGATGGCGTCCTGCTGACTTAATCTCGGGAGGTCGTGGGTTTTGGTTTTGGTGGCCTTTGGATTGCTTTTTGCAGATGATGCGGTCATATTGGCTTCATTAGGTCATGATCTACAACTTTTGCTGGAGCAGTTTGCAGCTGAGTGTGAAGTGGCCGGGATAAAGATCAGTGCCTCCAAATCCGAGGTCATGGTCTTGAGCCGGAAGAGTAGAGTGCCTTCTCTGGGTCAGGGAGGTGGTCCTGCCCCAAGTGGAGGAGTTCAAGTATCTCGGGGTTTATGAATGAATGAAAAATGGAGCGGGAGATCAATAGGCGAACTGATGCTGCGTCTGCAGTTATGTGGGCGTTGTGCTGGTTTGTTGTGGTAAAGAGAGAGCCAAGTCAAAAGGCGAAGCTCTTGATTTACCGGTTGATCTACGTTTCAACCCTCATCTATGGTCATTAGCTTTAGGTCGTTATCGAAAGACTGAAATCACAGATTCAAACGGCCGAAATGAGTTTCCTCCGCAGGGTGTCTGGGCTCTATCTTAGAGATAGGCTGAGAAGTTTGATTGTCCAGGAGGGACTCAGAGTAGAGCCGCTGCTCCTCCGCATTGAGAGGAGCCAGTTGAGGTGGCTTGGGTATCTGGTTAGGATGCCTTTTGGACGCCTCACTGGTGAGGTGTTCCAGGCACGTCCCACCGGGAGGAGACTCAGAGGAAGACCTAGGACACACTGGAGGGACTATGTTTCTCGGCTGGCCTGGGAACGCCTTGGGATTCCCCTGGAGGAGCTGGCCCAAGTGGTTGAGGAGAGGGAAGTCTGGGAAGCCTGCTTAGGCTGCTGCCCCACGACCTGACCTTGGATAACCGGAAGAAAATGGATGGATGAATCAAGGAAAAATGGTCATCAGGGGGTATTTAAGGAAAAAAAACCTTTATCTGTAAATAACTTTTCAAATCATAATTTAAAAAACCCCATAACATTTAGGTGCATGGAAAAAAGCTTTATTCAGTGCATAACTGTAATCAATGTCAATGATTTATATTTTACACACACACAAAAAAGGAGGGTGGCTAAATTTCCACAGCTAAAACTTCCCTGACTAAATAGTTGCTAATGTAAAGTGGAACAGAGCCATACTTTTGTGTGCCAATTAGCTAAATAGCAAAGCTTGGAAGTTGCAGGCCCCTATTAATGATGCTAAAACATTATTTATAGCCTTCAACTCTCGGCCTACGCACACATCAACAGCCTGCGGGTGATGAGCAGAATTACTTCAATTATTTTTCCGTATGCTCACACATCAGATACGTGTGCACTTCTCTGATTACTGATGAGCCCTCATCAGAGACAGTAATAAACAATTAGTCTTAAAAGAAGATACACGTTAGATACAAGTTAAATATGAACATAATACATATAATTCAGTATCTTGAAAAAGGATTCGGATTTCTTGAACCTTAAAGCTTTTTTATTTTGCAACTACAAATTTAAATATATGTAATAGTAATACAAAGCAGTGCATAGTTGGAATGTCGAAGGAAATTAATAGATGGTTTTAAAAAAAACCTCTAATAGTCTTACTCTTGCTTCCCTAAGTAAAATCCAGAGCAACCGCCCAAAGAAGTCACCTTAATAATATGGAAACATAGCAAAATAATATCTCGTGGAAAACTACCAGTGCACATCACCCCAAATACACCTTCCCAATCATGAAACATGGTGATGCTACCATCACCAGCATCATGCTGTGGGGATGCTTTTCATGAGCGGGGACAGGAAGGCTGATACGAGAACTCAGAATGAGAAACTGTGGGAAGACTTGAAAATTCATGTTCAGACTCTCTGTCTAATCTCAGGAACTAGATATACAAGTAGCTGGTAGAGAAAGACCCTCAAAAAACTAGCAGTTGTAATTACAGTAAAATGGTTATTTGACACAGTAATAGTAACAAACCCAGGGAGGCTAAATATAAACATGTTACATTTCTCAATTTTTTATTGTAAAAAGAGGGAGTAAATCCTTCAGTCAAGATAATATTTTATGGTTTTTAACCATTTATGTTCAGAGACACAAATTATAAAAAAAAAAAAAAAAAAACACAACCCCATGCATTGATAACAGCTGTTGTGTGTGGATGGTGTTGAGGCATATATAGCATGCTTTATTTACTATAGCTGTGAATGTTTCAAATGTCCTCCGACTTTTAAAGACATACAATGTAGTTTTAAAGTGTAAGTGCTGTGAAATGATCATTGAAAAAGTTATGGCTAAACCAGACAATTGACCAATGCTTTTTTGTTCTCCCCTGTTGATGCAAGAGAAATCTGACCTCTACGTCTAAGAAATCCCTTCAAAATTTGTTATAGTTTCACCTTTCAGTGGACTTGACTCTATATAAGTTGCCAAGTGTAGTCCCTGCGAATCAGTTATACTTTTTATTTCTGAAAATGGGAATTCTGGAGACCTTCTCCCACTCTGTTGCTGAGTAAGACCTTCATCAACAGTACTACAGTAGGATGCATGCCTTTAGTGTTGCCACATCATATAAAATCTCCATGTTTCTAAATATTTTTGCAAGGCACTGTGTAAGGATGATAAGTTGTTTAAGGAGGCTGTAATAAAATAAAAAGTATAATCACCTCGGCCATAGGTGTGATTGTGTTCGTCTTGCGGGAGCCGATGCGAAACTTGGCAGCTTTGTAGATCTTCCAGTAGACAAACAGAACCACACAAAGTGGGAGATAAAATGCCCCAAAGGTGGAGAAGATGGTGTAGGATGGCTCCTGGCTCACTTGGCACTTCATCCCTTCTGAGTATGTCTCTCCCCAGCCAAAGAGTGGTGACAAGGAGATTATGGAAGACAGCAGCCATGTGAGTGCAATCATCACATTGGAGATCTTTTTTCGAGTCTTGAGCGTATACTCCAGGTGCCTGGTGATAGACCAGTAGCGGTCCAGCGCAATGGCTGTCACGTTCCAAATGCTAGCTGTGCAGCAGAGTACATCAAACGAGATCCACACCTGACAGAGCACACGCCCGAGTTTCCACAGCCTGCCGTTTAGCTCATGAACCAGGCTAAGCGGCATAACCAGCGCAGCTACCATCACATCTGAGATAGCCATGGAAGCCACCAAGTTGTGAGGCACCCGATGGAATGTTCTCACCCTAAGGATGGTCACCAGCACCAACAGGTTCCACACAAAGGTGGCCGCCACAAGCATTGCCAATAAAGTAAGAGTGAGCACACTGAAAACAGAAAATGGACGGTAAAGATTTCCCCCAGAGTCGTAGCCATCCAGAGCCCCACTGAAGTTGGCGGTCAGTGAGCTGGAGTTGCTGTACGTCATGGTAGCTGCTCACGACCCTACAGCCAAGGGCCAAGAGGATTCAGAGAAAATGTCTACAGGCAGTTGTTGCATTCTGCAGAAAGGAGACAGAAAACGGGACAGTGATTCAATCTGATCCAAGTCTCAGTGTTGGAAATGAAGGATAAAGATGAGAATACCTATTGACTGCGTTGCATTTAGCACTTGTTTTTCTCTTTTAAAATGCACTGCAGTGCATCATTGTGTCTCTAGCAAAAGAGCTGGTTTAGTGATCTGATAATGGTAAAACACCCTTGAGTCTGTTATTTCAGCAGTCAAGCAACCTGCCTACAACTTTTCAAGTGCAATTTCATCTGCCATTAAAAAGGCTCAGAAGCACTCAGGGTAACATCTCTGGCTTGGAAAAAGACCATAAATATTCAGTTTCATCATTGCACTGCTGCGCTTTGATTTGCATTAGAAGCAGACTTGTGTTGCACAATGTACAGTCTTTGTTGCAGATTTATTTTTCAAACAGTGAAATGTCATATATACAAAAATCAATCTTATCAGCAAGGTCTGCTGCATGTTTTAGGAATGTATATGCTTCGTTATGAAGAGGAATCTCTGCTTTAGAAAGATTCTATTGCAACATAGGATTACTCCTATTTTGAGCCAAGAAAAAAAGAAAAAAGCATGATATGCCAACCATGTCAACACATTCACAGGAGGCTGCTCGACTAGTTTGAAGCGTGATATTCAACACTACAAAACCAGTAAATTTCTAACCACCAAGTGCTGTTTCTATAATGTGACATATGACCCCCCCTCTCCCCTCCAAATAAGAATAATGCCTTGTAAAAGTTTTCACCACCCCTCAAAAGTTTTTCACATTTTGTCAAGTTATAACCACGAAAACATAAAAATTTGTTGTTTTTTTCAGGTTTTACATATCGGACCAACACAAACTAACATGTAATTATGAAAAGAATTAATGCATGTAAAAAAAGACAAATAAAAGTCTGAAAAAGATGGCCTGCATACAGTTAAGACCAAAATTTGTTTTACCCCTGGTGGATTTAGATTTAGTTATTTTCATTCAGCCAAAATATGATTTTTGTATAGAAAATGAGACCAGCATCTCCCAAAAGATAATAAGACAATACAGGGTATTATTGTAGGAAAAAAGGCATATTCTTTTGTTATTTACATTTGAATTAAACAATGTCATGTACAACATATTTCAAATCCTTCTCAGTAACCAAAAAAAGAAAAGAAAAAGAAAATGCAGATATTGGCTGATACAGCAACCAAACACTTTTCATAATTGTTGAAAAGCTTTTTACATGTCCCCAATGGTAAATTTGACCATTCATCTTTTGTGATGAGCTCCAAATCTTTTAAATTGGAAGGCCTCCTTGCCATCACCATAATCTTTGGCTCTCTTCAAAGAGATTCTATCAGATTCAGGTCAGGACAAACGATAAGATTTTTTTGCCAACCATTCTTCAACACTTGTGTCAATTACTTGTGTTTTTTGATTTGCTGTCATACTGAAGCACCAACAGTTAACCAACATGAAGTTTCTGTGCAGATCAACTCATGTTGAGAATCTTGATGTAGTCTTTTTTTTCATGATGCTATTTACTTTGATGAGGTTTCCTGCTCCATTAACTAAAAAAATACACCCAAAATCATTATATTTTCACCCCCATACCTAACCATGAGGAGGGTGTTCTTGGGGTTAAACAAGAGCCAAACAATTAAATGTTTCATCTGATCACAAAACAAAAGACATCAAGACTTCTTTTTTATCTAGATAAATTTTACAAATGACCGTGATTTTGTAGCCATGCAAGCAGCATACTTCTCGGAAGAAGCAAAAAACAGTGCATCTCTGGTCAACGTTCTGTTGACTACAGCACTGGAACTACATAGTATTAGTTTGGTGTGATATGCATATTATTCTTTGGCTTTTTCTTTTCAGTAAAGTTAATGCCTGGATATTGGTATACATCTTTTGACTGCATTACCTAAATCTGAAAGGTTGCATGTTTAAAAAAAAAAGTTACAATATAGCTAGATTAGTATGTGTAGCAAACTGGTAGGCTAATCTGAAATGTATTTTTTATGTTTGGGCCAGCAATTAATTTCTATAAAACAAAATGAAATATCTGGGTTAAATGAGTCACGCATGATAACACCTAGATGGAGCATTACATGCAAAATAATTTTAAGCTTTAATCTTAACTACTTGACATCTTTGGCTTTGTCTAAAACAGAATGAAATATCTGTGTTTATTTGAGTCCATCAAAACCACAACCTCGAGGTTCTCCAATGCTGAGTGTTGCTGCAAATGACGTCATTGAAGAGTCAACCACAGCTCCTGCGTGCTCATGGCCCACCTACACTCCTGTCCCATATTCATGCCCAGAATAATCAGAAACAGACTGGCAATGGAGACAGACCTAACTCAGCTAGAGCCATACCAGACTTTAACTGGCTATATGCAATTTGCAATAGATATGAATAATTAGAAGAGTCAAACATAACTAAAATCTATGACGGATTGTTGTATCATATCTTGATACACATCTAGATTCTATCCAGTCAGAAAAACTAGTTGGCCAAGTTAAAAAAAATTACTTTAAATCAAAGTCTGCCAGAAGTCTGAATAATTTTTGGCCCAACTGTATGTATCTAGCCCTCTTTATCCAAATAAACCTAGATAAAATCCAGAGCAACCCACTGCTTTCACATGTCACCTAACTGACGTCCACGTGTAAGTGAATTTAAGGAGAAATCCAGCTGTTCTGTGAAGGTATCAGAGCTTTGTTAGAGAACATTGGTAACTAAAACAGCACCATGAAAACTAAGGAACAGAGCAGACAGGTCAGGGATAAAGTTGTGGAGAAATCTAAAGCAGAAATAGGTTTTGAAATAGTCTCCCAGGCTTTGAACATCTCATGGAGCTGTGTTCACTCCATCGTCTGAAAATAGAGTACAATACAACCGTAAGTCTACTATGACATGGCAATTTACCTAAATGTACTGGTTGGACAAAGAGAGGATTATTCAGAAGCAGCCGAGAAGCCCTTGGCAACTATGGAGAAGATGCAGAGATCCACTTGAGACTAAAGCCAAGGATTACATTTTAATAGGACAACCACCCTAAACATACAGTCAGTGCTACAGTTGAGTGGCTTAGATCAAATACTCAAATTAGAATGGCCTGGTCAAAGTCCACACCTAAATCCAATTGAGAATCTGTGGCAAGGCTTGAAATTTGATACTCAGATAAGACCGGGCAACATATTCAGTCATTGGATGTGCAAAGCTGGTAGAGACATACCCCAAAAGATTTGTAGTGAAAGATGATCGTATAGTATTATATTGACTCAGGAGGACTGAATCCAAATTGGATGCCAAACTTTTCAGGATTTATTTGCAAAAAAAGTAAAAATCATGTATCATTTTCTCTTCACTTCACAATAATGCACTATATCCTGCATAAAATCCCAATGAAATACATTGCAAGTTGCAGCTGTAACATGACGTTACCTCATCACATCACAATCCGTGTCCTTTGATCAAAGACTTTAACACACCATTAACCCCCGTGCTCCTTCTCTTGCCTATTCATCAACAAGACCAATAACAGGCCATAAAATAGGAAAGCTGTAGTGAAGGGGAAAAGGTAGTAAAGCATGCATGCATTCAGAAAGGCAATCTTGGAATAACTCTGCTGACATTACAGAAGCAGGCAGGTGTCAGGAAGGGCAGCTGTCATGCACTCTGCAAAAAGTAAACACCCAAGATGGAAAGATGCAGAAAAACACATCGAAGTATATACATACACACATGTGAGAGGAACTGAGAGAAAGATTCTAATTGCCATGATAGCCATTGAAGTCAAGGAGCAGCAAATAGATTGCTTTGTACTTGGAAAGAACCAGCTGGCTTTTGGGTGAAACACTCCTGGGGATGACATAAATGGATTGTTATTAAAATCCCATTACCTATGCGAAGGTGTCCACGTCTACCATTTAGTAGGAGGAAAGAGGTGCAAATACGTTTCACACTGAAAAATGCACAGGATTATGATATAAAAAGAGCAACCTATCAGGAGCTTAAACCTTTTCAGGGATTATCAAACACAATGTTTTTCGGAAGCTTGCAGGGTCATGTCTCCTTTTTAAAATTTTCTTACCCCATTAGTTTGCAGCCATTCTCTTCTGGATTCAAATGTGACTTTCTCAAAGTGATTCTATTTCAGTTTCTTCCATTGATTTTCTGTCTCTTCTAAGTACCAGTTTGCAGATAAAAAATGACTTTTTAGAGAGTTTTTAAGCAGAGGAGCCATGTAGGTAAATAGCAAATGTGACGTCTCATTTTCATTTCACATTAGGGGTCCAAACACAGTGTCACAGCCAGTCCTGTGATTAAAACTGCACCCGCATGAATATATTCTCTCTGTGCAAAGCTCTTCATTAGGAAAACTGTTGTCTGCTCAGCTGTTGCACAATTTCCTCTGAGGAGAGTTTCTCTGAAGCTGACATTTGCTGATGAAAGGGAGGGGAGGTACTGAGATGTGCCCTCTGACTTGTGCTAAAACCTTAAAAGAAAATGCAAAAACAGGAAAGAAAAGCCTCACTGTTTTAAATTTAATACAGCAGAACCAATTTGCAAAGCAATGCAAAGCGTAATTTTTCCAGCCAGCTTCAGTTTGTATGCATATGTATGCATGGATGTATGTCTAAAATATTTTAGATTTTATATAATAATAAAAGCATTACAACCCAGAATCATTAACAATTGAATATGCAGGAGTTGCATCTGCAAACATAATAATCTCCAACGACACTTGTTACACTGAATCCGAGAAAAGCACCTTTACCTTTGGACCAACAGCAGTCAGAAAATACATTTTTCATGTGTTGTTGGACAGGAAAACTCGTGTCATCATCCTGTAAATAATAACTCACCCCGCGAACAGTTAAAAACAGAGCAGTCCCGACGATCTCGGTCCTGAATTCTTCATCCATATTCACTTTGCTGGTGTTTCAGTGCTTTGATTGAATCTCCTGGCTCAGTGTGTGGATAACGGCAGAAACGCGCTTCGCTCCGCAGGATACAGAGCGGCCGGAATGAACCACGGAGCGAGCTGAAGGAGGGGAGGAGAAGGGCTGGCTTCAGTTAAACGATAAACGCCATGTTTTCTGGCTTGGGTGGGAGACTTGATTGATTGTGATCTTCACCTGAACACAACTTTTGTTTTTTCTAACATGCAGATTGAAGCGGGGAGATTTATCTCGTTCAACAGAGCGTCTCGGAAAGATTCCCTCTTTCTAATTAGTCTGACCATGCAGTGATCGGAGCTTGCTTCAGAAGCATGGGTTGTGCTGCTTTATGATTGATGATCCTTCTGAACTCTCCCCCTCTCTATGTTAACACAATGAATATATATTTCGGAGAAAGTAATTGAGATCCAATTTATGTGAGGGGAAAGCGTCCTTGTGCAACTTCTAATCGAGTTCTACTTGATTTGGCAAACGAAGATCCAGCGGGACACAGTCTGCCCTGCAATAATATGGGCAAAACTTCCCCTTTGTAGCAGCGATCATACACCCTAAAATCTAAAACGTGCTGTGTGTGTGTGTGTGTGTGTGTGTATATATATATATATATATATATATATATATATATATATATATATATATATATATATATATATATATATATATATATATCACTTAGCCAAAGGGATATTGAAGATGAAATAAATAAAAAGAATTCCATCTCCTCCAAGTTCCTTTATGGGCTCGTATGAAACACATTCATTTTTATTTTAAGATCAGATCCTTGGGCTTTAACGTCAATTTCTCTGTGGGTTTCCGCAAATAACTTCACGTACCTGATGTATAACTTGTCTATTATTATTATTATTATTATTATTATTATTATTATTATTATTATTATATGTCTATGATCTTCTTTGCCCAAATGTTAACCACTAAGGCAAAAATGCTTCACTAAATGTCTCCGGTGACGTTATGAACATCACTACTTTCACCTTATTACACTGTTTGTTTGTTGGATGTTTGCGCTACCTGAGTTACACTTCCGCGTGGGCGGAGCGATCTTCTCCCGCTCCACAGGTGGAACTGTGTGTCTGCTGAGCTCCTAATGGTGATCGGCATCAATGGAGGAGCATTGTTGTGATGAAGTGCTGAAGGTGGAGTGTAAGGAAAAGCAGGAGCTTCTTAAAGAGACAGAGGCCAATTTCAAGGCGTCAAATTGCAAAGTCAAATTTATGTTTGATATATATATATATATATATATATATATATATATATATATATATATATATATATATATATATATATATATATATAAAATTTTTTTATAACAACTGAAGGTAGTTACTTTCCTTGCTGTAAAATGGCGCTATGTGCCTGGAAAATGCACAATACTGCACCTTTAAGTTTTGGTATTGTGAACTGAATAGTATTTTGTAATAAGTGATAAGTTCGGTATCATTCACATATTAAAAATTAATAATACAAAAAAATCTGAAGTAATCTAAGATTTCTCTCTCTAATCTTCAGTGCCTTCCATACATTTTCAATTGGATACAAGACAGGTATTTATCTGGGCCATTCTAGCAGTTTGACTCTCTTTCTCTTAAATCAATTGAAAGTTTCCTTGACTGTGTTTGGGACTATTGTCTCACTGGGACTTGTATTATCTTCAAGGTTCTTATCAAAAATGTCCATATCTATTTATCCATTCATCTTTTGTGAAATTACATGAAGTCTGTAAGTACCATATGCTGCAAGACAGCTCATATCATCATGTTCTTACCTTCAAATGTCCCCTTTGGCATGGTGTTTTTGTGGTGACATACAGAACTATACTTCCATCAAATATATTGTGAGGAGATTGAAAGAGTTCACCTTTGTCTTTATTTGACTGGACTATATTCTTCCAGGATTTTACTTGCTTGTTCAATTTAATTCTTTTACAGCAAACTTTAAATAAGCCCAGGCATGTCTTTACCTCAACAGTTGAGGTTTGCACACTAAGTATGCATAGAGGCAATTTCTGTTGAGGGAGTTACTGGTTGTCTTCATGGGGGAAACAATGATTGTTATTTCGAGGTCTTTCTGAAGCTCTCTGCAAGCGCTCTGTGACTCTTGGACAACTTTTTATATTATTCTTTTGACTTCTCCATCAGAAATCATATGAAGAGAATCAGTCAGTGACTGGTTTATGGTAAATTATGTTTTTTCCACTTCCAGATTACGGATCCCATGACTATCACTAGAACTTTCAGAAATTTAGAAACGCACCTATAACCTTTGCCATTAGTATGTTTAGCAAAAATAAGACTTTTTTTGTGAAGTTCCCTTTGTTTTTACCAATCCTAACACTCTGTGCAATCCTTTGGTAATGAAAAACGTTTTTATTGAGCATCTGTTGTTATTAAACCAGCTAATATTGATTTTCACTTAGCACCAAAGCTTTCTAAATACAAATGGAATTCAGCTGCTTTTGTAGCTTTCTATACCTTTTTTACATCCCTTTCTTAAAGTGCTGAATACTTGTTCCCTGTGTCATTCTGATTTTTTTTTTTTATCTGTAACTTTATTTGTGAACTAGTTTGCTTTGATTTCATTTTAAGTGTAGATTACCCACTGTATAAACTAAATAAAATCAGGGTGTCTAAACTTTTTGCCACATGGACCTAAATCACTAATTGCAAAGAACTTGTGGGCCACAAATATTTGATGTTGTTTCTAAAAAAAAAAAAAAAACAAAAAAACCCCACAAAGATATATACTTTTATTTTTTACCTGCAATGTAAAGAAACAAACTATTTAGATTTTTGTGGAAAAGAGGTCTGTAGATCATCGTAGATCCAAAACATAAAAAGTCTCTTAGATGTTTGCTTTATTAAAAGAGACCATTTTCAAAGTCTGGGTGGGGGGTTCACTTGTTTCCTTCTCTGTTTTCCTGCTCTGTTGGTAAGAAAATGTGTTTGTGCTCAACAAGCCAGTTTAATGAATGGATCTCGTTTCGAGTAGTAGCAACTGGATGTTGTTGACATTAAATTATCACTTTAAACCTAAATCTGCCAAGGATACGATAATTTTGGACTTGTGTGGACTGAGTGCAACATTTTATTAGAGATTATTAGGTGGTTCTCCTTATTTTTGTTCCATAAACTAAAAATAAGGTTAATGCAGCACTACATTTGTGATTTTACTTGGTTTGTAATGCAGGTTATGGGTTATTTTTTTCAGCTCACTCTTTGCCAGCTTTGACTTTAGACCTTACAAGTAGTTAGTCTTTTAACCCAGCTGATTTTAGACAGTAGTTTAATGAAGAAATGAGCATTTTTCCAGCCAAAAATTTTCCTTATGGGAAGGGTTGATTTTGGTAAAAAAACAACTGAAGTTTTCTTTATTAACACACCTGCAGCAGAGAATTTATGGATAGATGTGACTGCAGCAGGAAAATATGATTCTTATCAAACTTTATAATGCCAGGTTTTTATTGTGAGATAGACTGACATTCAGTTGGCTATAAATATAACAAAACAACAGCTTAGAGTACCATCCTGATGTGTGCAATTTCATCAAAAAAAGAAACAAGAATCCCAATAATAAATGTCCCTCTGGAACAGCTGGTCTCAGCACCATGGTCAGCGCCAAGGGATGTTTTCTCATTACTGATTCATACAACAAGCCAGTTTATTTCTCCACAGCCTGCATGAAGTTACAAGCTCTTCTACTTGATCTGCAATGGATGTGTAAACACACACACCATCCATCTCATTTGCTCGTTTGTGTGAAATAGGTTTATCCAACTCTTCGACACTTACTTCTTTTCTAATCCAGGGGATTTCTCTGAGACAAAAGAGGGTCTGCTAACTAACCATGAAATATGCTGCTGCACACATGCAGAGGCAGGCTGAGAGTTTATCGCATAAGCCCATTCCTGAGGGAAAATATTCAGGTGGTTATGGCATCTTTTCTGAATCCCACTAACTCATCTACCCCAACGATCTCCCTCATCTCGCTCATAAAGGTGCTGCTGCACAAGAAAAACCTTTTCAAAACATTCCACACATTTCTGCTCCTTCACATACAGATGCAATACCATTACTAAAAGTGTTCATCTGTTAAGGCCAAATGAGATGAAAATACACTACAGTAGAGAAAAACACAGTGTGCTCACATCGTGCAGGGTGTTTTTTTTACAGGAAGGTGAAAGCTCCTATCATGCCTTGTACTAAATGTGCATGTAGTTGGGAAGAAATGTGTAGATTGCCTTGTTTTGAACTACTGTGAACGAACTCTTATGAAAATACCTTCCTCCTCTGCTTTTCCTCCTTGTCCAAAGCAAAGAGTCCTCTCTTGTCTATCCATGCAGCTTTCTGCTCATCACTTCCCCGACCTTGTCCCACCACACTTGTCCTTCCCCATAAATTGGCTTCATCATCAATTACTTCTATTGTGACCAGAGTATAAGGCCGTCAGCACCTATAACTTCACTCTGCAGGTCCTGGGAGGAAATATGGTGCTGCCTTGGGTGAGGGACTTCACCGGTAAACATGTCATATAAATCCTAGCCTGTGTGCCAGTGTGACTTAGAGTAATTATGTAATGTGTGATTGAAATTTAAAGATTTTCAGTCTAGAGTGTCCTCTGTTTGCTCTGTGATCCCAGACTGTCACACACTGGTAAACTTATGATCCATGATAAAAGCTGGACTGCTGCACTCAGGTAGTGAGTCATTTACATGCCATTTGCCTTACTGCAGATTCTGATAAGTGCTATGTGAGCCACTGGCTATGTTTCCACATAAAATCAACATGCAATATGCAGAATGGGTGTGTTTGCTCCTTTAAGTCAGAATCCCTTTATTCACCTTATGAGATGAGACAGAGGTGGAATAAGCCTCTGACCTTATCATTTTAAAACACTAGAAAAATTTCAAAGTCTATTACCTTTTTGTTATCACCACTGTCTGGAGGTGGTAGTTTCTTTTTGCCAGCATAAAAGAAATGTTTGACTGAATGTATTTGATTGAGAAGCACTGTGAAAACAATAGAGAAGTAAAATAGGAAAGTCCAAGGAATGAAGTGAAAATCTGAAAACTATTGCATCAGTCGGGAAAGTCTGTTGGAGCCATTTCTAAGCAGTAACAGATTCCAAGAACATCAGTTCAAACATTTGTATGCAAGTAAAAGTTATTCTGACATGTCAGCAAGGTCTGGAAGCAGACACACACTGTCATCAAGACGTTTAGGATCACAGGAGCCACTAAATTGCAAGCTTACCATGAACCAACATGAGCTGTTGGAACACCAGTGTCATTGTCCACCGTGAAACATTGTCACATCACAGTGGACTGAGAGGGTGCTGAACTAGAAAAAAGTCTGCAAAATCTTTAAAAATTTGTAAAATTGTCAAATCTACTGTTGAAATTTGCAGCTGCCCTCATGGATAAGTCAGATGCCTTCTCGACAAAAATTTAACAAATTGAGCTTAATGTGACTCAAATCCTACTTTTTGCCCATATGAGACCCATATCCAACTTTTTCATGGCAGTCTGAATGGCCCAATTCATATCTATTCACACCCCTCCAAAAAAATCTAATTTGTGCCACTTCCATATGTGGAACTAAATTGGGTACGTATCCAAGTTTTCAAAGTGCCTGCAATCTGAATGGTCATATTGCATTTCCTCCGACTTTTATGACATTGGCATGAGACATGTATCATAATTCTGCTCCAGAAGAAGCCAGATGTGGTAAATCCAGACATACACAAAAATTATAATTCTGAAATTATGAAAGAGGTCTGTGTCAGTGAATCGAATCACATCACCATCCCACCACTCCTGGTTCCAACTAAGCATCCAAACAGACTTCTGTACTGAAGCTGCCGCTAATGCTCCACAAAAGGCCATTTCTATTAGCTATGCTTTCTTTTTATTAGCTTCCTTCGTCTTATGATCTTGTCCAATACTATTGGATCTCATTGTTGAATAAATATAAAATTGATCCATAAACGGCTCCATCCATTATTACTTCCATAAACAGTGCGCTGCTGCGTGACGTCGACGTTGTTCTTCTGCATATGCGGATCGCTTGGGTTCGTAAACCATTCACACAGAAGTCTGATTGCGGTCGCATTTAATTAGTAGTATGAACAACCACTAAAAAAAAAAAAAAAAAAAAAAAAAAAAAAAAAACTGTTTGGAGGAGTCTGTGAGAGGCAATGAAGAAGTAGGGCTGAAACCAGTTACCTCAAATGAGAACTGGATTTTTAAAAGATAAAGGAGAAGAATATTAAACTTCTGGAAAGACCTTCCCAAAGCCATGAGATCAAATTTTCCAGAAATTTTTTAGACTTTGCTAAAAAGCCAGGTCCATGCTGAAAAACTAAGCATAAGTTAAAATAAGTCTGCCAATTCAAGTGATTAAATATCTAGCCAGAATTATGCCAGAACCTTGCTCAGGATTACATAAAGTGTGTGGCTAAAGTGCAGTGAGCTAAGGAACATATAATCAAATCCCACTGGATGTCTGGTTGTGTAACTTTGACGCCTTTGTGAATTACACAAAAATATACCATAACTTCAGACTTTTGCTCCCAGTTCTTTATTTTGAAAATCATGAAAGTTATGTTATTGACTTGTAAGGTCCCCAGATTCTGTAGCTAAGAAACCAACCAAAATCATTATGCCCGCTGGCGATGTTCCTGTGCTGATACACTGAGCTTCATGATCAGCCACTGGTTGCATCTGTCATAAGTATCATATTTTCCAACAACCCTACCTGAGAAAATGATTAACTTATGTACCCAGTTACAATTTTTCTTGATTGCTTTGATGCAGCTGTCAACTCAGACTCCACATTTTCAAAACAGTTAACACACAGGGCCTAAGCAGTGGTGCTTATGGTCAAAGTGACACATTTTGTTAGCAAAAAGCTCTAACCATGCCAGAACATAAAATATGAAACAAAAGCAAACATTGCCTTCAAACAGCACAACTGGCAACCAAAAGTATGAACTCTTCCAGTCAGTCATTACATAATGGACAACAAAATACTTCCTTGTCAGTGTAGCAAAGTGTGGGAGAGCTAGCCTCCACCCTCAGAGAGCAGATAAACATCCAGCTCCCCCCTCCAAACTATTATTGTTATTATTTCTGTAAACTTTTTGCTTTTGTTTAGCTTGATGTTCCATTCATACACGTTTCATTGATGTTGTGAGGTTCACCTGCTTTAGCTATGTGTACCACCACATGATATGATGCTTCAGTTCCCTTGTCATTTACAGTGCTAAAAGTATGAACTACTTTCTGATGTAGCTGCAGTTCATTTAGCCTCCTGTAACAAACCTCCTGGGCTTTTGCAGATAACACTATAGCAGTGGAGACCCACACTTTGAAAAGCCCTGGTGTAGCCTATTACATTGCTTTCATGTGAGTGCCATTTGTTATGTTTCCACATAGGCTGTGTCAAATTGTCCTTCTTGAAAAGAATTGGATCCATAATCAGAAATGCTTTGATGCAAATTTTATTGATTGCATAATGTTTTTTTTTTCAAACTGAGAATAAAAACTGAAATACTGTAAACATTACAGAAAACACCGTAACCAAAATAAAATAAAATAAAATCTGAGAACAAGAATGTTAAAAAAATATCTGTAGCAGTAAAAGAAATTTCCACTATTGATACTCAGTCTCATCTGCCTTGGATTCATGCTGGTAAAGAACACAGACATGGCACCTTTTAAGGTCTGTGGACTGATTGCTAAGTGACAATTTTTGGGAAGTAGAGTGAAACAGGTGCTTCTGTGGATTCATACTCATACAGGTTGCTTCTAATAGTTACGAACAGGTGATTTCTGTTTGGTTACCATAGTTAAACAATGAAGTTTGGACTGCTTGAATGATATCAGTGTTAAGTGTTTTGCAAAAGTGTAAGGGAAATGTGTCAAACCAATGAGAAATGGTTCATAAATTTGCAAGAGGTGTCTTCTGCTCTGCTGAGCTGGTGATGATGACAACTGAGTGGATCCCAGTTCCTTTAGGCAGGTCAAAGCAATCGAGAAAAACTGTAAATTTGCCAGGACTAAATGTAAGTTTCTTACCGCAGACAAGAGGAAACTATCATCCTGCACTTTCTGCTGTCCTTGAAGCTTAATGATATGTATCTCCACTCCACCACCCATAGCTAATTACAGCATCAACGTATCTCAGTGGCTGTGAAAGCCAGAGGAGGCTTAGACAGGCAAGGTGTTAGACTGCGATGTGCTGAGGCAAGCAGCTCTGAATGAAGGAAAAGGAGAGGAGATTCAATAAAGTGAGAAGACGGATGGAATCAGACACTGTTTGACAGGCTATTGGCAGAGTACACCAAGAGCACAAACTCCTGCTCATGAACGATGCTCTGAATTTGTAGTGTGTTCAGAAATATTGCTCAAATTAATTTTAGTGCAAATATTCCATTTCCTCAAGCTGAGGATGTAATTTTGAAGTTGAGTTGTAAAGACTTTGCATGGATGCCAAAGACTGCAGCACACCATTTCGTATTTATGAACTGTTTACTCTTTTTTGTCCTCATATGAATTATGGAAAATGGATAAAAGCACACTCCAAATAAAGACTGAAAATATATAATTAAATATAGATTTATGTTTTCCATAATCTCAAAATGCTTTTCTGGAAGTAGGGTTTGTAAATTAGCTGCACAGACAAATACTTTTTATGCAGACTTATTACTGTGAGAGAGTGGATCTGCGGTATAGACAGACTGTATATCTACCCTGAGAGTTCCACTGTGTTATTTTTAGGGCAGCATCAGGCCTTTAGCTTCTGATGACACAGCAAGAGACATCATCAGATCAGCTGTAGCCAAGCTACAAACAGTCAAAATGTATTCATGGCAATCTCTGGAGAGTCGAACCATGCCTGTTTTATCACTGTGAGCGATGTTTAACTACATAAACAGTCTGTCAGCAGCTACAAGAGAGACAACAAAATATTGGATTTATTCTGTGCTCCACCAACCCTCTGCATTATGAAAAGTGGAACATAATTCTATACCTTTCAACTACATTTTCCAACATCCTCCACATTTATTGCCACCTGTGGTGATGATGTAGTAAAAGTTTTAAGAAAAACAAATTTACTTGGTAGCAGTGTAATGTCACATTAAAAGTATTTAGAAAAATATGACATTATTAATTTGCGACTATTAGTAATTTGTGACAACAAAAGTCCATTTAATAAAACACTAAGGCAGAGATTTAAGCTGTGGAAGACGTTATGCTTAATCTCTGTAACAAAAGAAACTCATCTGCTGGCTGTTAACTATCAACCCAATGCTTTGACTTCCCAGAAAATGAATGTCCTTGAGAGACTGTTATTGGCCCACCTAAGAGGGAAAGTAACCACTTTTCTAAAGCCACTCCAACATGTTAACAACTTGTTTGAGGTTGAAGATGCCATCATCTATTTACATGCTTCAGAGAACCTCTTTGAGAATCACGTTCTTTCCTTTCTCCAGAGGTTTAAAACAACTTAGTCTGCCCTGTTAAGTGCAAAGCTCCAGAAAATCTAATCAGATGCCTGTGGTACTAGCTGACAGATACACCACAATTTGTGAGCTGAAGAGGTTGTGTGTTACACTCTACATCTTAAGCTTTCAGTACAAGTCAGATTCGTGTCACCTGTAGAAACACAGGTATTACTCCACCTTTGTGTTAGTCAGTGATGGACAGGAGGATGAGAACAGGGAAATAGTGCAGCAATGTAAAGCGCAGTGTGGGAATAAATTGACTTGTGTTGAGTGGGAAGAAGACAAAGGCATGACCTTGGACTTAGAGGAGGAATAAGCAAAAACAGACTGTTAGTTTGCACCAGTCTGTGAGAAGCGGTGTGGGTGAAGAAAAGGTTTTTTACTTTGATAAATTTACTTGGAATGTAAATGCAATACCGATGCAATAGGAGAGTATTCTATACTTATGAGAAGAATAAACCATAATACAAAAACCTATGCAGAACTTGATGTAAACACAGCTCACCTTGGAGCTGCTTGACTGTATTCAAATCCAGAGTGAACAAGGCATGTACACTGCACTACTCAAAGGGTAAAACTCCAACATTTTTCCTTCAAGACGAGGGCTTGGTGACGGTTGAATGTTTGTGCATGGGGGCAGATGTGGTTTAGCTGATTTTGATAATGTACATCACTCCCCTTGCTTTTAAACTTGACTATATTACCTTCTTCTTAATTTTAAATTTATCAATATTTCGGACTTATTTTGCTTTCTGATGTGGAAAAGTCTTAGAATATGTGAACTGCTGTGTTGTCAGTGTACAGCTGCATAGAAATATAGTTTATGTCCACAAAGGGACCAGAAGAGAATAAAACAGATGTAAATAAACTGGAAAAGGGCAAGTTACCAATGCAAGCTAATGACAATAAATATGACAATTGCTGAACAATGTCATCACCTACATTTCTATTTTTAAATTTTCTTTCAGACAAAATATGAGAAATGAGCTGTAAAACTGTTTCAGATTGTTGAGATAATAAACTGTGAACATTAGTTCATTTTATCCTGGGTTTAGACATAGTTCTTGTTAAGGGAAATAATATATTATTGTTCTCCACTTTCTAAATCAAACAATCGTGTCATTAAAAAGAAAGGTTTCTTTTTTCTTTCTTGGCTGATCTGGCTCATCACCCTGATCACTGAAGCTGTCAGCTGAGCTGAGTGTTGACTCAGATGAAAGCAGAGACAAATTGAACGCAGCATAAATAACTTACCAGATTTGGTTGCAATAAATGCTTTTTTCTGCACTGTATACTTTTCTGCTTTTAAATAATCTTTGAGTGACGTTCCCACAATGTTCTGTTTTTTTTCTTTCTACCCCACCTGGGGCCTGTTCAACGTCCCTCTTTTTTTGGGAGTGATCGCCAAGCAGATTGAACTGCTGGTGGAGCTGGAAGCTGATAAACACTCAAGAGACAGACTGAGGTGACAGAAACCACAGAGCAGAAATGCAAGTGGTTTCAGAGAAAGGGTTACCTGTTACTTGTGAAAGGTAATCCCACATGATTTACATTCAAAATTGCAGTGGTTATTGCAACCATAGGCTCCACAAAATACAGGGATAGGTGAGGAGAGACCCATCCAATATGGCGGCGACATGGAATGCGCTCCAGCACAGTAGAGGAAGAGTTTGGATGATCTATTAGCAATTTCATTTATGAGTCAAAAAGAATGCAGCTTTGACTTTGAAATAAAAAAGCCTTTCTGGTAATACGTTTTGACATTTCAAAATTAATTTTGGTCACGTTTTACAGGGGCATCTTTTGAAAATTAAATGTTAAATGTCATTTTATTTATCATTTCAATTAATTTACAAATTGAGCAGTCTTGGAGAAGAAAATGAAAATGCAGTTTGGATGATTTATTTTTTATTTTATTTATGAGTCAAAAAATGCTGCTTTATTTTGAAAATGAAAAAGCATTTCTATTATTGCATTTTAATTTGAAGATTGAGACACATTTGCTTCCATAACATGGGAGCATAAACTAAATATTGCCCCTTAGTTTTCTTACAAATGACAAAATATTTTCAAAAAATCGCTTTTATTTCAATAATCTCTTCAGGGAGTTGGCCTGAATTTAAAGTCCAACCAAAAACAAGCTGTAAAACATGGTTGTAAAACAAGATGGTCGGCTCTGGGTGAGCTAATGTCACTTTAAACTATGGAAGCCCCAGGAGTGCAATGGTGAAAAAAAAAAAATCCAGATTTTCCAAAAATAAATCTTCATAAACAGCTAATTCAGTCAATCGATAAAATCAATTTATCACCCAGTCCTACTAGTTACTGGGACAGTGAAATGTTTGAAATGGAGAACAAAACTTGTTTTGGAGTTAATTTGAAATCTGTTTTCCCAGGATTTTCATCACCTGCTGACTTTGTAGATCAACAACTATCATGACTTTACAAGTATTGTTAGATACACTGGTTAAATCTTCCTCCCTATCTTCATGGTATCTATTCGGGATTGGACCTTTTGTCCATTTTTATTCTCTGTATAGAAAAAAAATCAAAGCAGCCACTAAGGAAACACTGAAACTCAGTAACAGGTATTGGTCCACGAAGTAATCAGGAAGCAACTGTGCATGGTACAGAGTAAAGATTTGTTACTGAAGTTAATCCAGCAATATCAGTAAACATATTATGCCTTTTGTTAGTCGTACTGATAGTTTATGATGTTCTTTGTAGTTTTAATATATTATTTTTGGGGAAGTGTTATTTTGTGAAAACATATTTAGTGCTAGTGAATTAACATTGCTAATCTATTTTATAAGGCTGATGTCAAACTGTGTTAAACCCCTTCAGGTAAATAAGTGAACAGATAAATACATAATTTTTTGCATGTTAAAATTGAACATAAAACTGAAGATAAAAGTAGCTGGTGTCAGTGTTAAGACAAAGTTAATTATTTGGCTTCTAACTGATGTGTTTACTTGTTCATGTAAGTTAAGGGGTAAACTCAGAGTTGATTGTCCTTGTATGTTTCAGTTTTACCATCCTTGCAACGTCAATTAAGCTGTGGACAAGGAGTCATCTGTCTTCAGAGTGTTCTTGTTAAGGAAGCATTTAATTGACTGTCAAGCCATATAGAGCACATATGATGACAGCACAGTAACGATGTTCAGTATCACCAAACAGTTCCACTTTAATCAGACCACAGGACATGTCACCAAAAATAAAGGTCTTTTTTGTGTGCTGTGTGCATTTATGAACATGCCTTTTTCATGTTCCTTTTGGCATAATGGCTTGTAAGAAGGGAATAATAATTTTGGTAATTCTACCTGACCTAAAACAAAAGAGGTTTGGTCTGACTTAACTTCAGACAGTGAGAAAAAACAGCATATGTCTTTTTATTTGGTGTGTGTAAACTTCTGGTTTTAACTCAATATATATCTTTTTTTAACCACTAAAATACTACTTGTGGCAAGGTGTCAAGGAATCAGTGTTTCTTCAAAGGGAGATTTGACTTTGGCTAAAATTACGTTATATATAGATGTAGAAATGACCACTGGCTGCTGAAATTTGAAATCCATTGAAACTTTTCTTGGCAGGAAAAGAAACTGAGGTCGTGACAAACTTGAAGTCGATGGTTGACATCAGGCTTGATGTAGACATGTATGGCAAGAAAAAAAATGAAATACCCTCAATATATTTCCAACAAATCAGGAAGAGTGCTTTGTGTGGGTGAAAATAACTTTTGTAACTGTCAGTGGTGAACTTTGAGTTTTGTAACTTTGTAGCACAAAAGAACTAAAATAGATGAATAAATGAATAAATGTATAAAAAAATAAATGGATTGTGGCTTTTATGATACTGTTGATAAAAACTACCTAGTTGTTTGGGGGGGTGCATCTTTTTTATGTATTTATCATCACATACTTGCTCCTCATACATATTCTATGGCAGTCAAGTCAGTGTAGCTCTTATGTTCTGTGTTGTCACAGACTGTCTGTTATGATGTGGTTTCCTGTAAATGCTGCTGATTTGTTTTGTCTTCAGGTAAACTTTTACGAGTCCCTGCACGACCCAGTGCGATGCGATGCCAAATGGGGATTCAAAAGAAATGAGCAAACACATTTTGTCACCCATCATTGTGTATTGCTTGTTTGTGATTCATGACCACTGTCATATTTTTAGTTGACACTCTAGTATTATTCCTCATTTGTGATCTGGGCTTTGGATATGCTTGTAATACAGTATTGCAAAGGATTCCTCCTTATACAACCATCATCTTGATAAATTACCCAGACCCTCATGTGATGCAGTGTACATGCCTAGAATAGAAATACTGTTGCTGCTTCCAATGTTTCTTGAATTTCAAGCAGTGGAAAAATGGCAAGTTTTGTCTCCTCATTACCACCTATTTACTTTCCACAGATAAATAGGAGAAAGAGTCGGGTTGTTAGCACAAGGATATGTGATGCCTTGCTGTCAATATAACTGTCAGTATACAACTTCTTTCAGTGTACTGCTTATTTATTTATGACTCTTCACACAGACTAATCTTGTGAATCCCACCCAGAAATGCCACTACAGTTTATAGTCACCTAACTGCAGCTGCTACTGTCAGAATTTAGATCTTGTAAAGGAAATATGTTTGTTTCTTATTCTGCTCATATTTGAAAACAATCCTAATTTTGAAACATACAGTAGGTGTTACAAAAGTGGTGTTTTGAATTAATATTTTAAACTACAAAATATTAAACTAAAATACAAGCAATATTTATTTTTTCTGGTCAAAAACAAATATGTAAGAATGAAAGTTTTGATTTCTTTTCAGGACTGAAACAATATAAACTAAGTAATCTGCAGAGAGAAGCAAAATATTTACCCATGCCCCATCATCCATATACCTCAAAAATTTTGTCCTGGATGTTTTCTGATATAGAAAGGAACAAAAACATAAAATGAATACAGATCTAAGATGTTGATGACTTCAGATAAGGATTAGCATTATAAAAAAGAAAACAGTAGCATTTAATTTAATTTGCACTGTCAGTCCAATTTTGAAAGAATCTACCCTAACTACATATGAGCAGTGATACCACAGAGTGAAACATATTGTACTTTGCAAAAAAAAAAAAGGTGAGGTATAGATGGAGTCAGAATATGAAAAATGGACCAATATTCATTTGTCTTTGGTAGTAATTTTGTATTTCTTATTTTAAATATTAATAGAAAACCAAACCAAATTTATGCTCTGTTAAGAAGCACTAAGTTCTTCTTTAACTTTCTACATCAGTTCCAATTAGTTTACAGTTGTGAACATTGTGTGCTAATGTACTGCTGAAATGTTTGTTACCATGTAGGCGTGTCCTCTGTGGCAGCCATCCTGTGTTCCAGCTAAAGAGGAGGCCTACCCGAGATTGTGAAGAAAGTCAAAGTAATATAAAGAATAAATTGACTTGTAAATTGTGCATCTGTATACATGTTTGCTTAATGTTATATTATTGATAAATAATAGTTAATGTTTACACTATTTATGCAAAAGTGAACTTATTTGTTTTCTTTCCCACTCTGAAAGGCTGAGATGATTGGCTGATTTGAATTAAGAAGGTGGAGTCTGAAGTGTATATAAAAGGACTGCTGATGTAGCAGAGAGAGTGATGGAATAACCATAACCTCATAACCTAATAACCATTTGGTTTTTGTTTTTCCATTACTGATTTGTGATAAGAAATCCAATAACAAAAACATGCACAGGCCAGAAGGAGCTCTTTGTGTTCCAATTCTAACTGAATTATTTAAATTTCTCCCAGATTAATACCTTTTCAATGAATGGATTCACAGAAGGATTATTCTGCTTGATAATCTTTCACAAATCTCTATTTTAAGTGATAAGCTTTTAGATTCATTATTAAATCTGAGATGATGAGATGATGCCCCCAACCCCCCAAATAAATGAATTGTAACCAATCTCTGCTCAAAATACCTCAAATAATTACTACCTTTTGACAAATTGAAAGAAAAGCTTGAACATAAAGCATTGGGGCTAATTCAATCACTTTAATTTAATTATTCTTAAACAAAATTCTATAATTGAAATAGTTAATGAACTATTTTAGGTCCTTTAACTGGTAATTGTCTAATTTCAGATATAATGTGTCAAGCAATCCCCTGATTAACCTTTTAAGGGAATTGCCACAGGGTCTGCCCTAAAAAAATATGAAAATTAACACAATAGTCAAGGTCATATGACATGGAATTAGCAGAGAAGCTATCCGTCTGTGGCTCCTAGAGACTGCACTGTATTACTTCCCCTTTGAACTTTGTAGCATTTTCTCATACTACAGTTTAAAGCAATAATCCCAAGCTTTTATCTTACTGCAGACTGTTCTGTACATCATCCAAATTTGGAAAGAGTATACCACAACAGCAGCAACACACATGTTCTTCTAACAAACGTGCAACACACACGCTCTTCATTCAGTCAGTCTTTTTTGGGCAAAATTTGTGCCTGAATGTGCAAAGCAGGTAGATACATATCCCAAACATTTTGTATTTGTAACTCCAGTGAAATGTGGTTCTATAAAGTATTGCCTAAGTTCACCCTGATTTTCCATTATTTTCCAAAAAAATGTGGAAAAACCCTGTATAATTTTCTGTAAAGCTGTAAAAATTTATTACATCTTTGTGTTGGTCTGCTCAATTAAATCCCTCTAAAATACATCAAAGTTTGTAGATATAACACAACATGAAAAGATGTAATACTTTTGAATGGCACTGTCTATTAGCTTGTAGACCTAGACTTTACTCTGGCTAAATCATTAAACATACACTTTGAGTTTAACATTCACAATTTGTTGTTAGGGCTCAATAATTTCCCTGAATATCATCCATCTGGCACCTGAAAGGTCAATCTGGTTCTTATCTCACCTTGCTCAGTGAAGTAATGAGCCTGCTGACTTCAAAGAAAATTACACACTGGATTCACACCCCTCCCCAGTCTCACTCTTCACAATTCTTCTCAGACTCTCACTAGTGTGTCAGGACCACTTCTGAAACAGAATGAAGAGTCCTTTAATCTGTAATTTTCTGCAATCAGAGACCTCAGACCTTTGGGGTACATTGAGTCAGATACTTGAAATTGATCCCCGTTAGAGACCATAGTAACATACTCGGCTTTCTCTTCCTGATCTCCGTGCTTTGATGTGTTGGTGAGAATAAGATGAAGTCATCACTGATGGCTCTAATTCTGAAAAGTGTCTTCTTTGCCACCTTCTGGTAGGCAGCAGTGGGTTTTAATTCTTCAGCTGTGACTCTGTCCTTTTCTATATTTCAAAAAAATGACATATAAATCAATGCTAAGTCACTCGGCTCAAAATGTTATTCAAATCATCAATTGCTCAGCCACACACAATAGTCTTTTGAACATATGACAACTTTATTTTCCCACTGCAGTAAAATTGATTTAAAATTGAATTTATTGGAAATAGAGAGCTACTGTAAATTATTTTTTCTTGAAGCAGTAACAGACCTAAGGGTAATTTCTTGTTTATGATTTTTAATGTATCCAATAATACCTTCCAGGATCTCAGTAGAGATCCTTATATTTTGCTAAAAGGCAAAACTGTCAAATCTGAACATTGCTATATAGTATGTGATTTACCAGTTTTGGTTGTGCTATCAGTTTCTTTGAAGAGCAAACTGTGGGAAATTATGGAGAGAATAACAGAATTCAAAATACATACAAAGAAAATTTAGATATGACATTATATGCAATTACTTCTTTGTCTGATAAAACAGTTGAAAAAAGAGGAACAAAGTGCAGACAGGAGCTAGGTGAATTAACACAAAACCCAAAAACTTTTTTTATTCGATAATGAGCAGAAAATACAGAACTTCAGGAACACAAGAAAGGTTACATGGTGAAAAGTTTAATACACCCAATACCACTTTTAGAATGCATGCTGCAAACAGACACAATAACACTATGACAAGAAGTGAATGAAAATCAGGAGGTAAATATCCAATGATAGGAGGGAAAATTGCACAGGGAGAAAATAAGTTGATAGATGTGAGGAGCATGTGAGGAGCTTGAAACTGATTAAATGTAATGACATGACATAGTAAAAAAATACTCAAAGAAGCCTTGAAATAAAAAAAAAAAAAGTGAAACACTGACAAAATCAAATCACAAACCAAACTCAAAAATCCATAACTCATGCAAAAAGAGGACTTGTGGATGACCAAAGAGGGCCTAAGTATCAGAAAATAATTTCTTCAAGGAAAAGAGAGAAAAACAAGACTCGACAGAATCTGAGTGATGCATCATCATGTCTTTGATCATCTGCTATACACAAGGTTTTCATCTAGTTGCTCATTAGGAATCATCTTGTTAGTGCTAAAATACTATTTTATGATGCCCAGCCTGTGTTATTTATTTTATTTTATAGATTCAACAAAAGGAATTGGAACACTGATTTTGCAACAGGTTTCATGTAACAGTTTAAAAACTAATTTGTCAAGTTGTCTATGTATTGAGCCAAAAATGGTGAATCTCTTGAATTTCATGAACCTCTATATATCTGACTAATTCAGAGGGCATAGTTAATTCATCCAACAGGCTAAGTAGAGGGCTGAAACGGCATTGAGACACAAAAATAACAAAAACAAAAGAAAATAACATTGCATAAGAGATCTGGATACACATTGTTTATGATCACTTTAAAAGATAAGTCTGGCTCCTCTGAAAAACCACATGTGAACTACATGAGAGCTGACTCTGAACTTTTGCTTTTAACAAATGAAGTCAAATTTGTGGTTTGGGCCACCAGTAATACATAATTTTAATCTCATGCTTATGTATGGCTTTTCATTGTAGCTTGCAATTAGGTTTACATTTATCAAATATCTGTCATTTTTGTTGTTGAACATTGCCCAAACGTAGGACCATGGTAAAGGTATTTATTATTATTATTATTATTATTATTATTATTATTATTATTATTATTGTTGTTGTTGTTGTTGTTGTTGTTTTAGAAAAATTAAAAGAGAATGTAAACACAAAGTTGCAGATAATACAGGGTGGAGTGGGGAAGGGAAGAGAGAAACAGGGATGGTAACAGGAGAGCCTGACAAGTGACGTGGGAAATAGAGAAAGTATACTGTTTGTGGAGGAAATTGCTGGAGTGGCAACATGTGAAGTTGAATAACTGAATGTGAAACAGCTGTGGGACAGCATTAACTGAGGGAGCTGAGTGGTGAAAAGACAAAACCAAAAAAAACATAAGGGCCATATAAAACAGCAAGTAAATCAAACAAAACTGAACATCAAAGTAACAAGAAATACTCAACTAAAAGCTACATGGCAAGTTTGTGCACACAAACATGTAGTGTTTCATTTTGCTCTCAGTGAAGACATAAAAATAAAAGGTGTTTTGTATATATATATATATATATATATATATATATATATATATATATATATATATATATATATATATATATATATATATACAAATGAGGAAGGTAAGGTTGAATTAATGCACATAGAATACAGTGCACAGGATTACAAAAATAATTAACTATAGTAATAACTACACATACCAGAATTCAAACTAACACATGGAATGAATAAAAGACCAAACAAAATTAACAAAAAGCCCTTCAAATAATGACAATACACAAGTTTGACATAAAAAAATGTTTTGCTATTGTGCAGCACAAAAATAAAATAAATGCATTGTAGAATGTGATTGACAAGAAACCTAATTAATAACATATTCCATAATAATATGTAATAATTAACATATTCCATTGTGTCTATTGAACTATAAAATGTGAGATAATATACGACACTGCATAACTTTGTTCATAGATTTAAAGAGCAGTGTCTTTAATTCATTATTACTATGGCTTCTTTGTTGATATGTTTGTTGCTCTCTTTTTAAAACCAAGTCAAGGTGAAAATGAATAAGTAGGAACAAAACCAAATTTGTTTGTTTTTCTGTATTTTTTAAAGTCCTTGGATTTAAATTATTTTCAGCACTTCAGAACTGAGAATAAAACAAGGCCAAGCTCCCAAAATCCCTGTTTTATTAAAATCTTTATAATGTGCAGCTTGAAGTTCTCTTAATCTGTGAACTAGTCCACTTTGTTGTTAATTCAATACATTTTTCAAAAGTCTATGAATGAGATTGTTCTTTTTTTCCTTCTACATTTTCACATCAACATTTTGTAAGTTTTTAATACTCCATCAAATGAGAACATCCCACTGGTGTAACAGCATGACTGCAAATTTGCTATGTAAAACACAGGGAGTGCACACAATGAACTTCAAGATAAATATACAGGGACTTTGGTCAAAGATGCAGTAACGTAACAGAATTCAAAGCAATACTGAACAAAAAAAAAAAAAAACTTCTTAAAGAACGTCAGTTGTCATAATTCTTATAAATGATTTATGTTTCTGTCTCATTTAAGCCACTCATGGACCACCAGAGAACCATGCTCATGATAATTATTGCTTGCCTTAATTACAACTGTAATTTAAAGCACATATCTTTTGATTAACATCAAGCCTGTCCTTGTTGGTTTGCCTTAGTCCTAGAAGATATCTTAAAATGCACATCTGCAATAACAGAATTGTATCACCACTAATTAGGCAAATCTAGTTAAAAAAAAAAAACACATCCATTTAAAAGAATAATTATTTTAACAGATTTCACACTTTTCTGTCTCCTGTCCCCGTATCTGGACTGGGTGAGTTTATCTTAAATATGGAGCAAAAAAGGAGTCTGGGATTACCGCCTAATTAGTCTTTGTGTGTCATGGGATTAATTAATTCTGAGCATTTACATATATTCTAATTGTCTTGGCAAACTAATTGGCATCTGTGTGCCACAGTTGAAATACAGAGAGCTTCTTAAGTTTGTTTGTTACCAGCAAAAAGTAAATATGTCAGTTTCATGCATGTTGTTGTTGCTCTATTAGCTTTGTGAAATGCATGCACCAAACACAGAATACCACTTGAATGTAATTCATCCAAAGTTTGTTCATTACAAGTTTTGTTTCTCCGTGAATCACATCAGCTGTTCTTAGTTTTGGTCCAAAATGTGCTGTAATTCAGAATTATCGCTTATGACTTATTAGGGTACTGGTTACGCTTTCATCTTATAATTTTATTCTGCACACACACACACACATATCTATCTATCGATAGATAGATAGATAGATAGATAGATAGATATGTGTGTGTGTGTGTGTGTGTGTGTGTGTGTGTGTGTGTGTGTGTGTGTGTGTGTGTGTGTGACTATAAAAGGTTTTAATTTTAAAAAAGTTTATTAATTGAGACAGGGTAACAAACTCTGTTCCTTGAGGGCCAGTTTCCTGCACACTTTGGGAAGTGCCCCAAGTCCAGCACACCTAAATCAATGTGATCCAGATGTGTTGACACAGAGAGACACATCTAAAAGTTGCAGGACACTGGCCCTGGAGGACTGCAGTTTGACACCCATGAACTAAGTCAACCTGTGCTTTCCAGTAAGAAGACAGGCAATGTGTGCAAGTGTTGAAAATACTTATTTTAATTCATATTAATATTTTTTTTTTAGCTGTGAGGATCATTTTATTGGAAACTGTCAAGGATCCTCTTCTGACTAAAATAACTTTGCTTTCTAACTCTACAGATTCAAAACTTCCAATGTATATTGTATTGGGTGTCAACGTTTCAGAATTATGACACAGTTAAAGCTGCATTAAAAATGCATTAAAATGCATTAAAAATGTTACCCTATTTTGACAAGGTTTACAAAGAATAAGTAATTCAAATGCCCAACTGCCTCAGTGTTTCATTTAATCTGTTTCAGTTGTATAAATGTTAAGTGATATGTTAGGAGGCATGATCAATTTGCTTTGATGCAGCTGGAATACATCATTATACTTTATGACAAGCTTATTATATTAAAGAATCATTTTTACATAACTGACCAGGAAACTGATGAATATTCAGGGACCTTAAAATATCTGTTTCAACATTCTATAATGAAGATCTATGTTTTTCTCAATACTTTCACACTGATCATACATGTTAATTTGAATGGCAAACGTTAAATCTAATGCATTCCATTATTTCATAAACATAAATCATAAAGATAGTTTAACAAACAACAAAAGACTTCAAGACAGAGCTGATGATTGCAAAAGATTCATAATTGTACTGAAAAGTTTTTGTCAAGAGTTCACAATGACAAATGAGGCCTCCTTTGGTTTAATTGATGAGGAGACCTTAATGAGGATGGCATTTATCGCAATAATCAGACAGCAAAAATCATGTCACTGTTTGGCATTTGCAAACAATGTTCTAAAATTGAAAGTTCTAGAAGTAATTTCTGCAGTTTTGTTTCTAAATTGTGTGGAAATGTTTTCTCACATGATTACTCATTTTGTTTCAACAATCTTTTAAAATATTTTTATAGCATTATCACACATTGAAATACAAAATATGTATTTTATGCATATGTATATTCTTACATTACAAATATCAGTGACATTGTTTTTCACATTTTGTTTTCTTTCTTGTTTATAAATTCAAAATTAATGGAGGCGATCTTGTCCCAGTGCTTCTAAAAACTACAGCATATAAAGAAAAGGTCAGGCAAACAGTGTTTGGGCTTCTGAGATCTTTTTATGGTTCCAATGGAAAAAACCCCCGAAACATTTGCACTTGTATGCAAATTGTTATTTTTAATAATTTTATTCTTAAAAAAATTGGACTTTCTCTTCGTGTTCTTTAAAACACATATCCCATGTATGATACAATTTTGAATCCACCTTAGTCAAATGAAGATTTGTTTTCCTAAAAACTCCTTAAGATAGTTTCTTAAATACACAGCAACTGTGAATGTTCTCCTTTCCCAAAGACTGTTTTCCTCAGTTTAGATTAGCTCCTTTATAAGGAGCATTATCCTGAGCAGCCCTTTGGTTCACATTAAAGCTCTACTTTAATTTAAGCTTTAAGAACATCTGAAAACAGGGTCATGCTTAGGAACTTAGCTGCTGCATTTAAACCTCTTGCATTGATTTCTGCCAGCAGCACAGTTTGTTGATTTCAGACTCTTAAGACCTCACATTAAAATGTTGGAGATAATTGATGCTCATCTGGGCAGCCAAGCATGCTTCAATATTTTAAGCTAATTTAGCTGTTCCCTGTAGAGCGGGAGGGCTCAAGTGGGAGGACAACTTGGCACAAGGTAACACTTCTTTTTTCCCCCCAACCCAATCTCTTTTCTCTACATAATTATATGAATGAAATTAATTGGGAATGCACATTTGCATATCTAGGTTATTTCTCTTATAGAGGGAAAGGTCTTTGGAGAGTACAGAAACAATTACAGGGCTGCCAGACAGTGAAATACCACTAGTTCTAGCAACATGTCTGCCGCCTTCAGCCAGTGTTTCACCCCAGGGAGGATTTGGCCGCACAGCTCCAGAGAGATGTGATAAAGCTGTGGTGCAATATGTGTGTGAGCCACATCCGTGAAGCAATTTAATGGCCTTCACCTGAAATTTTAAAATTACCATTGGGCATTTATCATTTGTTTTGCAGAGAAGTAAGCACTGAAAATTATGTTTTGAAGAAAATTGGATTATACCTTCTGGAATCCATGGAACCTAGTACATGGTGCAGGAGAATCCCATTTTTATGGTCATGCTGAGGTGTTTTCCTTTTTTCCTAGCATTTTAGAACAATTGCACCAAAATCCAAAGATATTTTTAATCCTCTGGTGTGGTGCAGTGAATTGTAGGAGGTGAAACAGCCAGAGTCTCATGTTAAACTGGAAGCTATTTAGAAAAATGTGTGGGTGTTGAAAAATATTCTAGTTAGAGTCAGGAAACACTAATGCTTCACCAGTAACAGAGATTTTGTAAAGATGAAACTAACAACCATTTTCTTTTTTTATACTTTGCCTTTGTAAATTGATCAGAATTTATCGGAAACTGTAATTAGCAATCCATTATTTTCAGTTACCTTATGATATGATATGATATGATATGATATGATATGATATGATATGATATGATATGATATGATATGATACAGTGGACCTTTTCCTCCAGGCTGTATTATGATCTACAGTATGTTTTACCCTATGGCAAGCACATTAAGTCATTAAGATGGTAACTGAGACAAAAAAAAACGAACAAAAAAACAAAAACAAAACAAAAAAAACATACTCTTTGAGAACTGCAGTAAACAGTGGCATGCATCTCAGGGTTATCAGTACCATAACAATCACTAGTTGCTTACTTCTCAGAAAAATTTGATTATCCTGAAAATGTTCTATGTTTTTTGTCCCTCATTTCAGAAAGTAAAACTAATATACAGATTCACTGCTATATAGAGAATAATATTGCTAGCCTTTAATCTTGCAATTTTGATTATCATGGCTTACAGATAAGGAAAACCGCAAATTCAGTGTCTCAGAAAGGTGGAATATTACTAAAGATCAATAAAAAAAGGATATTTTAAACAGAAATGAGAGGCTTCTGAAAAGTATGTTAATTTCTATGAACCTAATCCTTGGTTGTCCTTCCTTTTGCATTAATTACTGCATCAATGTTACGTGGCATAGAGGCGATCAGCCTGTGGCACTGCTGAGATGTAGTGAAAGCCCAGATTGCTTTGATAGTGGCCTCAGGTCATCTGCATTGTTGGGTCTGGTGACTCTCACCTTCCTCTTGACAATTTCCCATAGATTTTCTCTTGGGTTCATATCAGGCAAGTTTACTGACCGATGAACTAAAATAACACCACAGTGATTGAATCAGCTTTTGTTACCTTTGGCAGTGTGGACATGTGCGAAGTCCTACTGGAAAATGAAATCAGCTTCTCTAGACAGCTTTTCAGCTGAAGAAAGCATGAAGTGCTCTAGAATTTCCTGATAGATACCTGCATTGACTATGGAATTCAGAAAGCACATTAAACCAACACCAGTAGATGACATGGCACCCCAAATCATCACTGACTGTGGAAATTTCACATTAGACTTAAAGTAATGAGGATTCTGTTGCTCTCCACGTTTCCTCCAGACTCTGGGACCTTGATTTCCAAATAAGAAACAAACTTTACTTTCATCTTAAAAGAAGACTTAGGATTCTCTTTAAGGGAAGGAGGATTTTGATTCAAGGTGTATAAACAGATTTAAAGCAGAAAGTATTGTGGAAACTAAACACACACATAAACCTTTCTGCAGTTTGGAGCTTGTTTGAATGTCAGGGTTAATCTAAATCTAGCAAAGAGAACTGCCTTCCACCAGTCTTTGTCTCAGATTTTCATCCATAGGCTCTGTCTGCTGAACAGGAACAGAGTAAATTCAGCTGTAAAAGTCTGCTTTATGCTCTCCCTCCGTTTAAAAACAGCAGGGGGAACAGGCCAGCATAGGGCTAAATCTGCTTCGCAATTACAAGGAGCAGCAGGAAAGCAGAAAGCAGTTTGCAGGGAACAACGGCCATAATCAATTGAATTTGGGATGACATGCTTGAGAAAACAAAAAGTTGTATTGCTCTTTTATATAGTTTCTGCAGAAGAGTTTAATACTGATAAAATTATTTTTTCTCTTTGGAACTTATGTAAGGGTGCATGTTTAAGACTCCAAGTGAATTTCACGCTTGTTCTATAAATACATTTGTCTGTATTAAAATGGCTGCAGAGAAGAGAAATTATATTGGAGGTTTTCAATCTCATACCAAGCAAAGGTGGAAATTTGTAAAAATTTTGTGCAAAATCCAGAGAGTAAAGCTATAATAATATGATAAGATATCACAATTCACTCATCACTTCCCCTCAATTATGAAGTGAGAATCTATGATTTTTGTGTGTGAAGAAGTTTCACACAGTAAAGCAATCAACTATTCAGGGAAACCTTTGTGTGACCTCCAAAAAATGACTAAGTAGTATGTTTAGTATGTTCCTCTTTTTATTACACCTTCATTTATACAGGTAAAAAGTCTAATTGAGGTTAAACTATCCCTTTTAATGGAGACCCTCCAAGAAGCCAACAGAACAAATAAATAGTCCATCTCTGATTACAATTGTGCCAATAAACTAAACTGATCAGCTGACAGCAAAATCTTAACATAACAATTGTGAATCTTGACACATTCTTTAAACTAGAGAGACACCAAGGATATCAACAACCTATTAGTGGAGATAAATTACGATCTCTGGAACTGAGCTGTTTTTTTTACCATTAATGTTTTAAACATGTATTCAGTCTTTTTAGAGAAAAGAAGGTTCTTGTGACTCTTTTAAAATGACAAAGGGAATCAGATAAAGTAAGGGAAAAGTCAGATCTGAGGTGTTCCGTGCACAACATGTGCGAAGAGTAATTTGCTTTATGCAGAATAAATATGAAATAAGCAGCTAAACAGCTGTACAGTTATTTAAGAAATGAAACATTTACAATAGAATAGTATGAGGTTTAAAATAAGTTTAAGTGTAAAATCCCTGAGTGAGCCACAGCATCATTATTAAAGACAACAGTCCATGTGTGCAAGTCGACAGGTAGACTTTCTTCTAATTTCAACGTTCTCTCTTTAAACAATCCTGAAAGCAAATGATTTCTGCATTATAAAATCAGAGCTAATAATCTCCTGTGAATAACCCAAATGTTACAGTCAAGCGAATTGCCAATTTAAGTTTATGATGACAGTCAATGACATCCATCCACCACATAGGCGAGTTTTAAAAGTTAATATCCATGTGTTCAAATACTAACAGAACACTGCTCCAGCAGCAAGAAATTGGGAAACACACACATGACAAGCAGATGTGTGCTAAAATAATCCAGATAATGCTGAAAATGGTTGCATTTCCACCTTTCAAACCAGTATCCATGCTGCATAACAAACCTTTCTTTGCTGAACAAATGTCACTGCCATCATCACATTTATTGTATCTCTTTTGTCTTTATCTCCTCTGCTTTCATTTATTACTTTAATAAAGCTCAGTATCTTCATCAAAGGTTAAGCTGCTCTTCCCTGAAGCCAAAGGGCATGATTGATATTCCATTCTTTAAGCAACGTCGAGAGAGAGAGCTCTCTTAAACTTGAGTGTGATTATGTCTCTCGTACAGCGAGGAGCACAGAGGCAGATGAAAAATACAGATGTTTTCTAATTTATTAAGAGGATTTTACAGTTATGTAAACACACGCAGACACACTGTGGTTTTAATCTTTCCTTGGTTTATTTTGAGAGTTTAGAATGCAGCACAATTTTAATTTTGAATTGAAAGACCAATAAAATAGTGTAAGCTACAAATCTTAATAAAATTAACATCTGTGGAAGGTCATTATTTATTCTTTTCATTAAAAAAATGTTTTACTTCATCAGCATCAAATGTGAAGCTTGCACCATCCTGCCATCTCCTGGAGAAGCACCAGTTTAAAACCCTGAACATAAATCTAAGTGTTTGCTGCCACCTTTTGGTGACTGATGTATGGCACACACTTTTAAAATTTCAGCGAATGAGGTCAGTATGCAGGATATATTCCGACACACAGTGGATTTAATTATTGTTTTGTTTTCCATAAATCTATTGATCAAATGATGGTATCTGTCTTTGAAGTTGAACTCAGTTCTGTAGTTTGTGTTTGATGTTCCCTTCTGGTTGGTACACAGTCTCACAGCCTTCAAATCTCAGCTCAGCAGCAACAGGTTTGTGGGACTTCTTCAGACATGTGGAAATCAAATGGATGAAGCTCATGATAGTAATCAGAAGCATAAGGACTCCTAAGGGTGAAAAAATGCTCAGTTTGAAATTCCATGATAAAGTGCAAAAAGTCTGTTATCACACTTTTCTTTCTCATCTTACCACAGACAGCAGTGTTAATAGAGAAATTCTGGACATGGTAGCTTCTGGTGAACATTGCACCTAGTCCCAGAATGAGAATGGGATAAATGCTGAATGTGTGCTGCATGTACTTGGCCAAGAAGAAGTTCTGCAGGATGAACCTATAAGTTTAACCACAAACATTTTCAGTCATTGTTTTTTCTTTTCTGTTCACAGGCAATATCCGGAATTAAATTTGACAAATTATATATTCTAAATTACTGCCCTTACCGTGTAATAATGCACAAGGAGATGATGAAAAGGACAATGGCACTGGCCACTCGGTCCTGCACACCAGCATAATATTTAAGCACTATGCCAAAACCCACCACAGAATTCAAGAGGGACCACCAGGCAAACACAGTCAGTCCATTCTGTGTCTAGAAAAAAAGGGATTTCACACTGTTTGATCGTTTTTCACCTCCTTGAGTACCTCACAAATGTTCATATTTCTTAATAATACAAACACAATCTTTAATATATTTCAGTTAGATTTTCATTCTGATAGACCACCACAACATAGTGCGTAATTGGTAAGACGGAGAAAAATAATTCCTTTTCTAACAACATTCTGAAAATGGTGGTCTGATTTATATTCAACCCCCATTATGCTGATATCCCCAGTTAAAATCCAGTCCCACCAAATGCTTTGAGAAGTCACTTAATTAGTAAATAGAGTAAAGTTTACCTGTCTGATCAAGATTAATACCCAATAGGTTAGAGACAGAGTTGTGGAGGAGATTTTTGTTGCTACAAGCCATGCAGTGGTGGCAGCATCATGAAGCTGGGGTGCTGTTCTTCACCAGGGTTAGCTAAGCTGCTTAGAGGTGAATGGAAGCTAAATTGAACTAAATATAGGGCAATACTGGAAAAAAAAAATCCTGTTAGAAGCTGTAGAGGAGATGGGGCTGAGGAGGAAGTTAACCTTCAAGCAGGAGAGTGACACTAAAAATCATCCAGTTGAAAGAAGGTGCTAGCCAAAACTTCTTCTTTTTATTTTTTTAATCAAAAATGCAAAATAAATTTATAATGAAAGTTTTATTTTTATCTGCTCAGCAGAAAAAAAACACTATATCTTAATTATGCACCCAGTAAAATGTGAATGTTGTCAACAGAAATAAAGTCATAGATCCAAAACATAAAAAGACTCTGAGACAATTTCCTTATCAAAAGAAAGGCATACAATACTCTACATTTTTAAAGTAAATTATTTTCTATTTTCTTCATTGGGAAATTTTTTTTCTGTTGTCAGCAATTAGAATAGAATATGCACCACTTCTCCTTTGAAAACTCGTGCTGTATTTAACTAGTCTGGCTTTGAGTAAAGGTACTACTTGTGAACAGTAGTCACAGGCCATGGAAAACAATCCAAGGGCTTCAAATGGCACATGGGCCTCTCTTTGAACAACCACAGTCTTGATCAAAGGAAATATATTTGTTGTTAGAAAGTCCAGACGTATCACAAAAACCTTTCAGCTGTAATTGTAGTGAAACATAATTCTTCTTAAGTATTGACTCAGAGGCCCTGAGTACATATTCATACCACACCATTCAAATTATTATTTGTAAAAAAAATTAAAAGCCATTTATGTTTTTCCTTCCAATTTACAATTATGCACTATTTGTTTTGGTCTATCGCATAAAAACCCAATAACATACATACAACTTTTTGCTAGGAAAATGACAAAATGCTAAAAAGTTCAGGGGTCATTGAGACTATTGCAAGGCAGTGTAACACTGCAAAAGCTATCACAGTTTTATCACCAGATAACGTGTCCATGGAATCACACCAGGGCTGTTGATAGCCAGCCAGGCTTTGTGCTTATTGAGGTTGGAGTAGGAAATGAAAACCATGTAGAAGCTGTGGAGTGGTAAAATCGACCTGCACAGCACTGCTGGTAGGATATAGCTGCAGAAAGCAAAAACAGCTTAAATTTACTTGCATAAATAATTTATTTGTTCAATCTAAGCTACATGATATGCAGTGTTGCACACAACTTACTTTCTATCCCACATGGGCATGGTACACACTCGTGTAACATTAATGATAGCCCACATCAGAAAGAATTTGGGAGGGTGGATTTCAGGATTGCAGGATTGTGGGCCAAGCATATTTCTATGGACATGAGAGCAATGTTAAGATCAGAAATTCTGGCAAAAACATTTTATTCTTGCACTGTAGATGTACCTTCTGAAGAAGCTCAGAGCTGCATAAACAAGCCACATTTTAGACCACAAGTCAATCCAGATCCAGAAGTTCTCAGACCACCAGTCCATAGTCACCTCTAGGGAGAAAGTCTCGGACACGTTCCATGATGAAGTCTGAAAAACAGCTGAGCACCCAAAATTAATCACTGATCTGTGACGTACTCAACATCTTGCAAAAATACCAATATTAATGCTTGCAGGGCAGAAGTCTGTTGAAAAGATACCAGCTTTTCATTAAATCTCACAATCTTTGAGTTTTGATTCCTGTTGTTTAGATCCATTCTATGACTGAAATCTGCACACATGATGTATCACTCACCATTGGGCACATTGTCTTCCTTTGCTAGACAAAAAAAGACTTCTGAGATTATCTGAGTGATGATCGCAAGAACGACACTTCCAGCATGTATCGCCAAATGGAAACTGGTATTTTTGATGGGAAACATGATGGAAGTTGTTGTGGTGTGCTGGCCGACTACAGCTGGGAGGTTCGGTAGACAAAGTATTAATACTATCATCTTGTTCATGGGACTTTGGAGCTTGGCTTGACCTGAGAAATTTTATGATCTTGCTCTGATTATATTTGCATGCCATGCAATGACAGGTTGGTTATTACGTGTGAGTCCAAGTATTTGATCTATAGAGAGAATTTCTCCAAGGTTAAAACATTTTTTGATTATTCTTTCAGATCACATTTAACCCCTTCCAGGAATAAAGTTTAATGGTGTTAAACCCAGCAGTTGCCCCTTTTTTGCTCATGTACAAGCCTTCTATGACCTTATAAACCCTGACTTGCTCTCAGCTGTCAATGAAGCACTTCAAGTTCTGGACTTTCAACCTACATGTCACACTTTATTTACAGAAGTTCTGAACTCACATGGAGGGCTAGTACATATTTAACCACCATATATATTACTCTGGGGGTTATCTAAATCATTACAAAGCCCCAGAGTTATCTGGGTTTTATCTTTGGAGATTCTCCTAAGCCAGTTCAATGATCTCCACCTGTGAATTGTATTTTTATTAACAAAGTGCCATCCGTCGGCCAAATGAAAATTCAAAAACATTTTTGTATACCCTTTACCATGTGCGAAAAAATTCCTTATGCATCGTTAAAGAACATAGGTGACAAAAATTCAATCATTTTTCCAGCATTAGATGGAATAACATTTTATGGTTCACTAAGGAGAGATTTAAACCCCTTACTGCTTGAAGATTATATCACAATAAATGTTTTTTTTTTCATTCATTTTCTTAATTAAGTAGATATTGTTCATTTTGAAATTGAACATACAATAGACATAAATGCAGATATTTAAGAAGGAAATTTATAAATTAAAGCTGCAAGCAGCCTTAAACAGCCCTCGCAGGTTAATGCTGCTCCGGTGTGTGTTAGATGATGTTAGCATTTGACTATTGAGTTTTGTTGCGGACCAGATGAGGACCAATCATAGCAGGTTTCGTATCTTTGTAATTTTCCTTATAGGAGTTGTAATAACTTTTATATTTTTGTCATGTAGTCAAAGTTTGAGACCTCACCACACCCCTTTAACAAGCTCAAAATCTCCCCATTTCTACAACTTTTAAGCTATGTTTAAATAAGACCGCTGTCTGTCTTCAATGAACCAAGGCTCTTGTAACACATATATATTCCTTATCAGAAGGGGTGCTAAAATGAACAGGTTAAGTAGCACACACAGATAACCACCAGTGTTTTTGTTGTTATCTGCCTGTGCATGCATAGAACAAACCCTGCAGCCGTGCATTCTGCACGTGTGCACCTGCCGAGTACTTCACACCTCCACTGGGAGTGTTCCTGAAAGGTTTCACTTGGAGACCTGGTTTCAAACAGTGCCGATATCAGAGACTCCAATTCCTGGAGATGTGTAAACGAGCTGCTTGATTGCAAGAAAAATGTTATGGTATGACTGAAAATCGGCTCCATGTAAACAAGGCCTTAATCCCCCATGCGTTAAGGCCATACTGACAAAATTTGAAGCCTATCAATCTAAACTTCTAGGAGGGGTTCAGTCAAATGCAAAGGCTCTAAACAACAACAACAACCAAATGTCAGACCTCTATGATAAAGTACACTAAATGAGGAGGGTGTTTTGAAAGTTGCAGAGGTGGGGGGCTGATGAGCTGTTTCTATTGCAACTTTTGCACAACACTTAAAATATATAAATTTCATGCACGACTTACTTGTGTGCAAAGTTCGGTGAGTTTTTATGTTTTGGCCTCCAAAAAGCCAATTCATTTTCAGGAAGAATAATAAACTTTCAAGGTAAAGGCCTTCACAGTGCTTTTGCTACTCAGTCCTAATAACCTTACTGGGCACAAGTCTGAACACCACATGGCACCAAAGTGCTTATAATATGATTCTTGTTATATGTGAAATAGGCATCAGTCATTAGTGCGATAAATTCTCTACTTTTTCTGAGTGGTGGTTTGGAGTTAATTCACAATAATTGTTTACGAAGGGTTAAAGTTTAATTTACCTAAATGGAATTATTTGCATTTATAATTAAGATAACATAATGCCCCATTCTCCTCCAATATGCCTTTATATTAATTTGTCATGAAAGAAAGGACAGAATATTATGCTGGAAAAATCCATCATAATTTTTTTCCTCTATTGAAAGTAAACACTTTTGTGTTTGTAAAGGCTTCAAAATGAAAGGAGTGAGATCAAAGTGCTCATTGCTTTTTCTCTTCCCTTTTTTGGGAGAAAAAAATATTTGAGCTATTTTTGGGCCTCCTTCTACAGTTTGTTTTTTGTTTTGATTGTTTTGGTTTGAGACATTGCTGTTTATCTTCTACAGCCAGTGGTTCTTAAAGATATAGTTTGTTTTGTTTGGATCAATAGAAAGAAATTTAGATCATACAGTTAGCCTTATAGGTAGTGAGCACAGTGCTTGGACTAAAACTGATTTCTTAAATTTATAGTCTTAGAAATATAATTATGTTTCATGTGAAACACATGACAAATATAAACTGTATTTAATGACCTTGGAGATTAACTATCTGAAAGAAGCTATCTTATTCATATCAAGATGAATAAGATTTCACCAGACACACTTTTATAATGATGTGTCTTTACACTGCATTCATTTGAGTATTTTGTCAACCAATTGTATTATTATTATTATTATTATTACTGCTTGGATTTTCTTATTCACCGTCAGAGCAGCTCTGGCTCACCCTGTGCCACTTTTCGCAGTGTCATATGGCAAGACATTGAACCCAGCTTGCTTATCTGTACTGTTTTTTGGTGTATGGTTGTGTGTGTGAATGAGTTAAAAGTGACAAAGCAGTATCATTTGCTATAACTATTAAAGTATGATATGATATGTTGCTATTTACAACATATTTCACATGGAACCATCCATGTTAGTTACAGAGCCATTTTTTGTGCAAAATAACTTGACTTTTTGTATTAGTCCTTTAACCTAATTGTAAACATTTTGTTTATTAATTTGTAATTATATTGAGTTTTTTAACTGGCTTATCTAACTTTTTTTCTTTCTTTTTTTTTTTTTTTTTGCCAAACTTGGGCCTTGGGATTAAGATGGTCATGAAAAACAACTTCTATAATGATTTGGCCTTATGTTTTCAATCATTATCCTGCTGGAGGCAATTTTCAGGCAGCTCTCACAAGATTTTCATTTAAAATCTCCCAGGGGTTCATGATGCCACACACAGATTCTTCACTGAAGATAATGGTGGTCATGAGATGCTTTTCCACGTATTGTCAATCACAGTTTTAGTCTAATCTGTGAACAGCACATGGTTCCCATTTGAAGTCCCAGTAAGGTTTAATAAACTCCACACACGTATGTTAATTATGGTAAGATAGAAAAGCTTTAATAGGCATGAAACAGAGCAAACAATCAATAAAACGCCTGTTTTGCTGCAGTTTTCTAACACTGCTGTTCTCCAGAAGTGTTGCAAAACAGCATCTTTGCAGCATACATTCCACTCCACACTGCATTGTAATTTATTTCCCATAAATCCTTCCAATGTATTAAGAAATTATGGTGTAGTCATTTATTTAAAAAAAAAACCCACTATACAACATTTTTTTTCTAAGAGGTATCCATACATACATACATACATACATCCATCCACCCATTCCCATACCCACTTATTTGTGCAGTTTTGCGGTGGGGGGTATATATATATATATATATATATATATATATATATATATATATATATATATATATATATATATATATATATATATATACACACACACAGTCAGAGGTATACATATTGTCTCAGTTTTCTTAAGGAAGTTGAATGACATCCTAAAAGTTTACAATGGAAAAATTATTCTTGCTATGTACATGTAATATTTTATCAGCATCATAGAAACTATTTATAGAAAAAGATTTGATTGCGTCAAAGATATTTCCATTGGAGACAAACTGAGTTCATTGTCCGTGTAAAGCGGCTGTTTGTGATGCTTCCATGTCACCAGGATGATGCGAACCACAAACAGAATGCAGACAATCGCCAGGATCAAAGCTGCAGGGGGAGTAAAAAATCAAGTATTCAAGAATACATCATCTACACTGTGTACATAATTATTAGGAAAATTAGTATTTTTGATCATAAGTCATATGCATATTTCCCAACTCAAAGCTCTATAAAGCTGAATGCTTGTGGGACTTAAGCAATATCACTTGATATGTATTTGTGCAATGAGAGAGGCTGTGGGCAGCAATTATTAGGCAGCTGCGGTAAAATGGGCCAAAAAAGAGATTCAACTGACTATAAAAATCCAAATATTGTAAAAAATTAATAAATCTTTCAGAGGGATGCAACACTCTTGAAGTTGTTTAGATGCTGTGCTATTACAACAAGACACATCAAGACTGAGCCAAGAAATATCTGAAGATGGATTTTTTGTGTGTGTGTGTGTGTTTAACTGACCGATGTGATGAGAGTGACTCTTGATAAGCCAGATGGATGGCCCCATGGCTGGATCGGTAATGAAGACACTTCAACTCAAGGTGTAGATTGTGTACTGGTATGGGTTAGTATTATTAAAGATGAGCTAGTTAGACATTTTCAGGTTGAAGGTGAACTCAAAATCTGCCCCTAAAGCTGCTGCCAGTTTTTTGAAGACACTGTTAAATCAGTGGTGCCGGAAGAAGTTGGCATCTTTCAAGACAACTATGATACTGAAACTGCACAATGCTGCATTGCATTCTGCATGGCTAGCCAATAAAGGCCTTAAAGATGAAACAGTAAAGACATCTCCCCCTTCCACTTCTGACCTAAAGACTATTGAGAACTTGTGGACCCTTCTTAAACAGCAGATTTACAGTGAGATGAGAATTTGTTTTCTATTCATTTGGTTGTATAACGATTCTGCGCTAACCCCCAATTAATTGTGCACACGTAGATTTCTCCCCAAAAAAGCTAAACCTCACTTTTACTTTCTTAAATATTTTAGGTTTGAGATTCATTGATACTTAGGAATAACTGAGAACACTGTAGTTGTTCAATAATAAAATTATTTCTCGAAAAACACAACTTGCCTAATAATTGCTCCCACAGTGAATCATATGGGCAGAATGACATAAAACTGTTTTATCTGTTAAATTTAACTAAATATAGATGCAGACATGAAACTTTACCTTCAAAGATGTACATATGACTACCAGAAGACACATTGTTGTCCAGGACACCTGTCAGCCACAGGATAACTACAGGATAGATGGTCACAGAGTAACGTACCTGCTCGTTGAGGTAGAAGTTCTCCAACAGAAACCTGAAAGCAGCAGCAGACAAAAAAAGGCACAGTTCTCTCTCTGCTCCTGTCTTGTGACAAGCAATAGCAGCAGTTACATGACATAAAACAGCAGGGAGTCAGACTCACCACACTAACAGCTCCATCAGGAGCAGCAGCAGTGACAACATTGTGCAATGACATTGAGATGTTTCCGTCTGATGCTGCAAGAAGATTGTCAGGTTCAGCAAAGTGGAAAGTGTCCCCCAAGTGGCATATACTGCCACTCCATTTTGCACCTGTTTTGACACAATGAGAGAGAGATTGACGGTTTGGCTTGACTGAACTAAGACCAGTTAGTAAATGCTGTAAAAATTTGAGTAGTGTGTTTTTGATTACTTTATTTGAATCTGTTCCTGTTACCTGCTTAAGAACAGTTGTTTGTGTTTTTGTGGCCTCAGATGAAACATACACAGGTGAAACCTAGCCAGTAAAATTACTAGTACATGATCCACCATTTTAATAGCTCCAGAACAGAATTTAATTTCATATTAACTGAAGGCAAAATGACTGACAGCATATGAGATGCAACATATGCTGTCTGTTCTCGACAGAACTATTTTGGCAATTGCATATGCTGCACATTGGTGAATAAATTATTTGCTTTACTTCCATCTTAGGACAGTCACTTGCCAGCATCCTAAGATTCCTTAAATAATAATGTTACAGAGCTATAGAATTTCAGCTGATCTACAAGAGAAGTTTTCCTCTTTGACAGCTTTCTCTGGAAAAGCACAGATTTGGAACAATATATGTTCATTTGAAAGTTACTGCAGATTAAAGCTCATCTCCTAAATGCTGCAATTGAGCAAAAAACTACATATATATATATATATATATATATATATATATATATATATATATATATATATATATATATATATATATATATATATATATATATAAATAGTTTTAACAGCTCATTATTTTGACCTTTTAGTGTTTTTTTTTTTTTAGTTCAATCCACCCCATAAAATTTTGGTATGATTTGGTATGTTTCGGATCATTATCCTTATGAATGGCCCAGTGATGACCCATTTTTGGTTTTCTGGCAAAGACAACCAAATTTTCACTTGACATGTCCTGATTATAAAATATCATGATGCTGGGTGCTGGATGGCTCAGTTTGTAGAGCATGCGCACCATACGCAGAGGCTATAGTTCTCGACGTGGTTGTTCTGGGTTTGATTCCCGGTCTCAGGACATTTGATGCATGTTTCCCTCTCTCTCCTGTCCAGTTACTGTTAAATAAAGGCCACTGGTGCCTAAAAAATATTTTTTAAAAAGGTTAATGACACTATGCCATTTGAGAGGCTTCCCAGGACATTTAGAAGAGAAACAAGCCATCACAGAGTCCATACCATACTTGACAGTAGGCAAATGGTACTCGTGCAGGCCCCACCTGGAGTGTTTGTTGCTGAAAAGCTGGTTCTCATCTCATCAAAGCACACAGTTCCAGTTGAAATTTGTAAGCATTTAGAAAACATCACAGTCAGTTGGCATGTAGATAGTGTGTAGTGGTTGTTTGAAGACTTGCAGATCAAAAGATGCCACTCTTTGCTGCAGTTCTCTAACAGTGCAGTCCTGCTAAAGTATTGTAGATAAGCATTCTAACAGCACACAGTGGATTCAAGAAGAGTTTCTTCTCCCTCTTTTCTAATATTTGCAGGTGTACAAATTAAAATACTTAAAATAAAATTACATTTTTAACATCTTTTGCAATGTGGATGACAAAAAAAGAAGTCTACTTGTCAGGAAGTAATTTTTAGAAGAAATTATTAATGCATGAATAACTATGTAGCTTTACATAACAATAAAAAGCTGAAGGCAGTAAAATTAGGTGTAACAAAGTTCTAAACTAAAAAGTTTGGAAGACTGAAGCTTAAGTCTAACAATGATTATTGTGGCATTCATGGTCTAAGAAAACTACATTTCTCATATTACATTGTAATTAATATTATGTGACATGATGTGTAAACAAGAAAACATCTGAAATGTTATAAGTAATCAGCTCGTTAAGCACATGGCTATTGTGCAGGTCTGCTTCTGTATTCCGAAAAACAAAGTCTTCTCCCTCCAATAGTTGCTGTGCAATTTGCACCCATAGCCTGTCTGGGAAAAGGGCATCTTTAATTTGAATAGAGTGCAGCTAAGAGTGAAGAAAAGGGTCACCAAACAGATTGTTCCAACTTCTTCATACACAAAACAAGGAAGTAAAAGAGAAGAAAAGGTTCAAATTTACCTTGATGATTTTCAGCATTAAAATGAACTATGTGTTTACAGGTTTTTACAATTTCTTATCAAAGCTGGCTTCAGAATGTGAGGATTTATCGCTCCTTTTACAATCTTTTAGTCATGTCTGTCTTTGTAAATATGTTACAAAGACCAAGTAAAAAGCCATCAAGGAATGTTGCCCTATATTTATAGTTTTACCAATATCCTGAACATCCAGAGGTCTCCATTGCGATGTTTGCTCAGCCAGGCTCCATAAATCTTCAGCCCATGGCAGGAGAAAAATAGCATCATATAATCAGTTAGCGTCATTAGAGCTGAGGTTATAAGCACTGGGAGCAGCAGTCTGGACACAGAGAGAAATAAAATGCCCACATGAATCATAAGAAATGACAACAGGAGGAGCCTGATGGTCAGTGTGAAGCAGTGTACTTACTCTCTGTCATACAGAAAGAGCCAGGTAATGTTCAAACTAAGGTAGACGATGACGCTGACATGAAAACCATATGGTAACACTGCAGGTGTGGTGTACATCCACTCATATGTACTCCTGCACTAGGCACAGATAAAACTGTTAGATACCAAGCACACCTCAGTAAACAGAAGGTACCTGTGGGAAATAATCTGTCTTTTCATACAATGTTTGAGAAATCTGGAGCATGTAAAGAGAAAATGACTGCACAGAGGAGAAATAAATTGACTCAATACAAGAAAGACTAATTTACCACATGCGACAGCACAAGAGGGTGATGTAAAGTATTAAAATAGAAAGAAATATTCTGGGATGTGGAATGAAGCTACAAAACCTTCCCATCTCCTGTAACCTGAAGGCATTGGAAATTAGAATGTTTGCTATAAAGCTTAAACACAATGCATGTGGTTTACACCAATGTGTTTTTATTGTCCATATTAAGGAAATAAATAAAAAAACTAGATGTGCTTACCTTCTGCAGAGGCCAGCCAAAAAGTACACAAACATGGCAAAAACCCAAAAATAGATGAAGTCCCACACAAAAAATGTCCACTGAGCAGGAGTTAAAGATGTCATGTACTTGAGTGTAACATCTTCTGTGCGCTGCCTGAAGACACCTGTATTGAGAGTTTGTTATTTATTCAGCACCATCATTTTTAAATCCTTGGAATGACTGGATCCATGTAAAAAAATATTCACCTGATTGATCTCCAAAGCCTGAAAGAAAGTTTAAAGTGACTGCAGCAAATAAGGTAAATAATCCGACGAACACAAGCACAATCTTAGGTGGGCTGTGGTTTACCATGGTGACCATATGAGTGGTCAGAGTCCACAGGAAAATGTTGTCAGAAAAAGTATTAGAAACAAAAAAAGATGTATCTACACTCATATACGTCTTTATTCATCAGTTGTGTGACTCTCAAACAACAAATGAAGTTGAGTTTCAGCAATATAACAGGGAAAGACAAGACCTATCATAACTGGTGTCACAGTGTGTCCTTTTTATAGCATCTGTTATCTCCCCCTGTCATAAACTGTTTGTTATTTAGCTGTTAAAAGCAGGGTGAAGAGTAAAGACCAGCTTGTGAAAAAAAGTATAAGAAACAGTGGGACATGTCCAACACAAAGTAGGTTAACTTGAAAGCTGCAGTGAGGAGTTTATAGACTGAAAAAAATAAAGCTTTCAAAAATCAACACAAAGACAAAGGAAGAGTGATTATCTCCCATGGTTAAAAGGCTGCAAACTTCCTCTCTTGCAAAGACAACAGATGTGCCACAATTTTATTGGTTTTTGGTTCACAGTTTATTGAATAAAATTTAAACTTTATTAAATTGTTCATTTATCCATTTCCTTTAGTGCACATCTTTACTACATTACTCTGTCTTTTTAGGGCATACTGCACAGGTTTCAGTCACTCAGTAAAGTCAGATATTTAAATTCTCTTTAAAGAAAACCTCATTGACTTTGTGCTGACTCCTTTCAAATCACGTGCATTGCATTGTAAAGAGAAGCCTTTGTAGGTTTTGTGTGTGTAGCTTTTGTCCACACAGTGGCACCATTGCTTTATACCGTGGCATTGTAAGACTGTCAGAGCAGTGAGGACTAGCAGCTTGCAGAAGAATTTGCATGAAAATACATCACCAGTTAAGCAGTTGAGGCTTACTTACCACTACTCTGAATCTGTTATTAATCTAAAGAGTGCACAAATTTGAGCAAATGTAACTGGAGTGAATTTTTATCAGCCAGTATGTATGAGACAAAACACACAGTATTGTGCAAAGGTTTTGAGTCATCCCTCATTTGTTTATATTTGCTTCCAATAAACCAGATTTCATTGGGATAATTTATTGTCATCCTGTGCAATATTTCACTCTAAGGCTTTGAAGGTCTTAGACCTTTTTTTTTGTTTGTTTTTTTATCAGTCCACTTAACTTTACCCCAAGCATGCTTGAGGTATAACAATGCTCCTCAACATAAACAATTAACATTTTGTTCACATTTCTATACAGTGCTATGACAAACTAATTGTCCCCAAAACCCACAAACTAAGAACTAACTGTTCTTCATGCCTCCCACGTTAAACTGTCTTGTGGCTTCCACGCCATCCTGGATTAATTCAGCAAACCTTTCCTTCATCAAGCTTACCCTCGGATAACACATTGCACCATAAAGGTTTCCCATAAAGGTCAGAGATTATTTTAGGAGTTCATTTTTTATCATATCCTTTTTATATATTTATATTAAATTTGCATTTCAGGGTTTAATTATTACTCTTTCTAATGCATTTTTGTTTTTAATATATATTGTTTTTAATGTATAATTAACTTATGTTCCTTTATTTTCCTGTATAGTACTTGCCTTGCCCTTCCTAAAGTATCCCAACCTGATTCCTGTGTTATGGCAAATAAAATTAAAGGACATAGAATAGAAGTTGAAAATATTTATTTTAAGGAAAAATCTTACAAAATAAGCCAAAAAGAATTCTATGTATAGAGTTAGTAGGATCAGAAATGTACATGAGAGTGAGTAAAATATGTTGAAGGCAACACAAGAAGACCCAAATGTAATCTGGTACTGGAATAGAAATGGGGGCGAGGGCAAAAGCTCATCATTCAAGAGCTTATATCATGGGGAGGTCTGATTTTGGGTGTTTCCAGTCAATTTGGTCTGTTCACTCCAACCATCAACATCTCTTTCCATAAACCAGGGGGAGACTGTGGCTCAAGAGGTTTGAGTTTGCTGGTAATCGGTGGGTCGGTTACCCCTCGACCACTCCATTCATCTCAGTTGTTGTGTCCTTAAGCAAGACACATCACCTGTCTTGCCTGCTGGTGGTGGTCAGAGAGCCTGGTGGCAGCCTTGCTTCTGTCAGTCTGATAAAGCACTAGGCCTTTTACCAACTCCTAACAAAAATAATTTTAAAAAAACATCAACAATATGGCTTTCTCAAAAGAAGCTTGAAATTTTTTGTGTCAATCTGTATTTTTATGCCTATGATTAAGTTATTTTCCTTGTGAGGACTGCTTTTGTGGGCACTGGATTTAAGGCAAAAACTCAATCAAGGAAGTTGCCTCTGCTATTTTCTTCACCACCGGCAGGTTGTATTCCTCTGAACTGTCTGTTATAATTAAAGGAAAAAGGCCTTACACAGATCCAATCAGAGTTTATGCAGGTATGCTGCAGGAAGTAAATCATCGAACTTGATAGTCGATAGTCATCATAGAAGAGAGGATTGTTATTACAGCTCTTTATGACACTTAAGTCAAAAAGCTCTTCCCACTCTGTTGAAGCTAAATATACCGAAAGAACACTTGACATTGCTACAAACCTTACAGGCGGAACAATATTTGGTGTCAGATGATGATGTGCTCTATAGCTGAGAATGGACAACTCTTCCACATTGACTGACTGATTACTGTGACCCAGGCTGCTGGCAAAGGACAAGGCCCAATTTGTTGGCTGTTCATCATCTAATGAGCCAAATCACATCCAATTACACGCCCGCCACTTTTGATCACTTTCATTATGAGGGATATGTGCATGATGGGTATTAATAAAGATCACTGTCACTTTGGGATTATGTTGTGATTCACATTGTGACTCATTTATATCTTTCTAACCCTGAATCCTGCAGTTACATTCAAGTATTGTTGAATAACACAGTTCCTACATTTTTTTGTTGTTTACAGGGGAAATAACTGTTAGCTGAACATTTCTGCAATAGCTGTAAATCCTTTAAATCAGGGAAGTTGAAAAACCATCCCTATAAGACATTTCTGTGTAGGCTTTATTGGATAATAGGGATGGTCCTGCATACAGTATATGGTAATTAGAGACCTTGACTAACAGGCTCTGTGCATTTAGCCATTCATCTTTCACCAGCTCAGGCTATGTGACTTTCACGCTGTATATTTATGAATAACATTTGTGTCTCCATGGAACCAAGGTGCCTGTTAATGTCACAATTACACTGCCATGACCAATATTGGTGGCTGTGCCAAGTAGATTACATATGAGGATGACAGAGGACAATAAAGGTGAGGAAGAAAAGATGAAGGGTGTTTGCCACTAAACATAATCAAGACACAGTCATAGTTCCTATCTTGTAGTCTGACAGTAAGTAGTTTTAATACCCCTTAAACTTCTTTCCATGTTTTCACATTGCAACCACAAACTTACACTTTGTTCAAATTTTATATTATAGACAAACACAAAGTATCATATAATTATGAAGTGGGATAAAACTGATACAGAGTTTTAATTTTTTTTCTAAACATCTGAAAAGTGTGGCATGCATTTGTATTCACGTCTCTTTACAGTGATGTCTCTAAATAAGATCCAGAGCAACAAGCTGCCTTCAGAAGTCACCTAATTAATATAGTCAACATGTGGATAATTGTATCTTAGTATATTCAAGAGCGCCATGGTAGCTCCAGAGGAGCACCAAAGATCCACAGCTTAAATGGGAGAATCTGTTAAAAAGAAAACTACAAGCCACACACTCCACAAATCTGCTCTTTATGGAAAAGCATTGAGAAGAAAGCAATTGTTGAAAGAAAGCCAGAAGAAATCCCATTTAAAGTTTAGCACAAGTCAAGTTGGAGAAACAGAAAACATGGACAAATGTCCTCTGGTAAGAAAGACCAAATTATATCTTTTTAGTCTGCATGCAAAATGCTATGTCATAGAAAACAAACATTGCATGTTGCTCTTATCAGACCAATCCCCACAGTGAAATGTGGTGGTGGTCATATTGTTGAAGGGATTCTATTTTTGACAGGGACAGAGAAATCAGCAAAAATTGGTGGGAATGTGGATAGTGCAAGGCAACCATGAAAGAAAACCTATTAAAGCCTTCAAACCACTGAAGACAGCAGAGGTTTGTCTTCCAGGATGGCAATTACCCTAAACATACAGCCAGCACTACAATAGAATGGTTTAGATCAAAGCATATTCCTGTGTTTCAATGGCCCAATCAAAGAGCAATATCCAAATTAGTCTTAAGAAAAACTTAAAAATTGATGGTCACAGTCTGATTGGGCTTGAGTTAGTCTGAAAAAATTATTGGGAAATGTTACAAAACCTAAAATGGAAGTCTAGATGCACAGGGTGTAACACAAAATGTATAAATTAAATCTACTGTACAGAACTTAGCTCAGCATAAAAATGTTTTGATTCCATAAATTCTGATTCACACTCAGCTTAACTAACTAACTTAACAAAAGGGAAGCAATAAGCTTCAAGTCTCCAAGACTATAACAACAAACAAAAGCATTCCCTTGTAAAAAAAAAAACATTTTTAACTAAACAAAATGAAAGTACAATGCCTAACCTCCCTGGCTGACCACAAAACAGGAAAGAACTAGCTAAAACAAAATGGCAGAGAACCCCCTACCAAACTTTCCATATAAAACAAGTTAACTCAAATTAAAACATTTTACCAAACAGGAAGATCTAATCACCAAATTTTTCCCAGTACACAGCATTAAGTTTAACAGTCAAACAAATTACAGATGACAAAGAGGAAGCGGCTTGCCACTGAATGACTGAAGGCTTTATGCAGTCCATTGATGAGGAGGAAGTGATTTTAGCTATGCATCAAGGTGTGACAGCAGACCTGCAAACAAACAAAGCCAAAAGAAGAAGCTCTCTTCTAGTAAGAGAGCCCCTGGAGGTCAGTGGATGTAAGCAGCAAAAATTTCAGTCTAGATATGGAAAGCTGATAGAGACTTGCAACTCTAATTACAGTGAAAGGTAGTGCTCTTATTTGTTGACCCAAGGGCGTTGAATGCATGTCACACTTTTTAGGGGTTTTTGTAAGAAAAAAAATTAAAAACCTGTCACATTTTTACATTCATAGTGATGCAATACTTTGTATTGCTCCATAAAATCCCAACAAAATACACTATTTGTAGTTGTAATGGGACAAACATTCAATGGGTCTAAAGAGTTTTGCAAGGCGCTGTATCTTATATCTCATATCTAAACCTTTCTTGTTCCTTAACGGGTGACTCAGATCAGAGTCAGAATCAGAAATACTTTGTTGATCCCTGGGGGAGAAATTTCGTCACAGCTCCCTCAGCCAAAGATACAAAGTAAGTAGACAGCTAAAAGTAGAATATATGCTAAAAAAAAAAAAAAAAAAAAAAAAAAAAAAAAAAAAAAAAAAAAAGAGTTTGATAATAAATAATGAAGTATTAGCAAACAGCAAATCTTGTCTTAAAAACTTTTAAAAAGCCACAAATATGCTATAATATGGAGTGGTATGTTAACGATTCCGGTTCATTAAAAAAAATTACAATAAAAATGCATATTTAATTAGGTAACACAGTTCCCACACAGATTTAAATTTATAGACCAATATTTGTAATCCCCACCAGCTGATATCAGCTTTTAGAAAACAGTTTAAGAACTAATGCATCATGAGGACATCTACTTTCTAGATGGTCTTTCTCCCTCCGTCTTCTTTGTTTAAGATGAAACTAATCTCTGAAAATGTTTTGGTGGGAAAATTCATATGTAAACCCCAGATGAAAACCAAAAGACCTTTTAAAGATGGTGTCTGAAACTGGTAAGAGTATCATCACCCACAGTGAAGTGAGTGCTGTTCTGACTTGAGCTGAAAAAACATCCAGTGAGGACTAAGACATTTGAATAAGAAGCAACAATAAAACGCCAGATAACTCTTTACTGATAGACTTTGGGACTTTTTACCTAATTCTTGGAGACATTGTCTGGTCCAATGAGTAAAACTGAAGTGTTTAGCAATAATGACCCTTGTTACTTTTGAAATTAAAAGAGGGAAAAAACATGCCTAAGAACACCATCCCTGTTGTGGAGCACAGGTGCCATGTTTTGGGAGTGATTTGCTGCAGGAGGGACTGGTGCATTTCACAAAATAGATTTTAGTCTTGGGAACAAATGGGTCTTAAATGACTCTGAGTGCTCCACCAAATTCATTGTAAAGTAGATCTTGGGAGAACAAAATCAGTGTGTTGGAGGAGTCATCACAAAGCCCTGATCTCAGTCCCATAGAATCTGTCTGGCAGAGCTGAAAACGTGTGTGTTAGAAAGATGACCTCTGAATGAGTTACATCAGTTACTGTATGTCTGGAAGGGTCCTTTATTCCAGAAAACTTTTTGAAGATCGTAGAGAGAAACTCAAAATGTTTGATCCAAGTCATATAGTTTAATGGCTATGCAACCAAATACTAAGTAACATCTGAATCTGAACATGAAGAAAGTATAAAAAATGTGTAAAAAAATTCCTCTTGCATTGTTCTACAACTTAACAGATGAAAATCTTTCTTATAATTCTAATTTAAACTAAAATTTTACTTCTGTTTAATGGTGCAACATGAAGAAAAAAAACATGCTATGTATCTAGTTTACAGTGTATGTGCATCAATTGTATCTGCTGTTAAGAGCTTACTGTTAGTTATAAACTGATCTGCGACAACATGGAACCATCGACCCAAACCAAAACATTTTGCAGCATCTTTCTATGTTTCTCAGAATTTTTTAAAAAGTCTGTGTTTTTTTGTTATTTTTTTTTAATCAGCACAGTATTATGTTTTGTTGAGATCTTGTTTTCATCACCTTCCTCTGTTTCCCTGTGCGCAGAGCAATTTTATGATGGCAATTAAATTTACGGGGACATTTGCGGCACAGCAGGTTTTTATTTACATGCCTTCTGGGATAATAGCTGTTTAGAAGTCTCTGGGGGGGATGGTAGATTGTCATCTCTGTTATGTAAGTGTATTTTCTGTATTTTTGTTATTTCATTACCTTTCTGCACTTATATTCACTTACTCTTTTAGACTGATTCTTCTTTCCTTTTAATAATTACCTTCTTTTGTGACTTATTGTGTTTTGTTTTTTTTTTCTTTTTTCCAGGGGGTGGGGGTTGGCATTGTGTGTTGTTTCTCGTTGTTTTGCACTTCAAGGCCCCTGCTGAATCCACAGAATAGTGAATTGCTGTCAAATATTTTTAATTAGGAAACTCATTGACCTCATACGGCCAGCCTGCCACTCATTCTGTGTTTCGATGATGGAAGTTTTACTGGGATCACAGTTTTCCTCCCTTAAATCTCCCACATTTCTACCCTTAACAAGCCGTCACATTAAATAAATCCTCACATATGAAACCACTTTGGTCTACAGCCTGTCAAAATAATCACTTCATGCTACAAAAAAAGACCAGTAACTGCGGTTGACTGCAGCAGAGCTTCAAATCAAGTTCAGACCAACACATATTATTTCTTAGAATATATTCAAATACTGCCTTTATGTGGATAGTTTCCTGTCGGTCAAATCATAGGGGCTGCTAGTGAGCTATAAAGGTGTACATAGAAAAGCAAATGGATGCATAAATTTGATGACACGAAACCTGTGAATGGCATTTTTTGGTCTTAAAATCTCTTTGAATTTGAGGGAGGAAGTAATTTGTCACCCAGTCAAGACAGTAAAGCATGACACAAAACGAGAATGAATGGGTCTTCCTTAATACCCCCGTTACACCATTGCTTTATAATTTTGCAATTCCATTGTGTACAAGATAAGCATCTTTAAATAAGTGACTTTGTGAGCATCTGATATTGTAGCATATCTAATGTGATATCCAGATAAGCAAGGCCGCTACAAATTTTTTTGACATGGCAAAAAAAATCTGTGGCCAGAATTCTCATAGAAACCACTGTTATAAAACTGATGTAAACACCACTTAAAAGTTATATCAATGAACTGATAATAATGTTGGTTAATCCTATGCTATACTATGTAGACACGCTGTCTAAACTGACCTCTACATGCTGAATGCTTGAATTGGCTGACATGGTCCTAATATTAAATTAGCTGAAAAATCCACAAACAGGTAAATCCATGAATACTGGACCACAAATAGGTGTGGGTCCACTGTAATTATGCACCTTTTGTGCTCATAAGCATGCAATATATACTGTAAATGTCATCATAAGCCACACATTTACTTCATATGTCACAGGACTTGATGTTATAAAAAATGCACTTAATTATTTTTCACATTTAGACCCATATGAAACACATTTTTTAGATATGTCAACACACAGCATAATGAGAAACAGTGTAAAAAAAAAAAAAAAACAGTAAAAAAAAAAACAAATTTGTTGTATCCCTTTTGGATCTCCTCAGATAAAAAGCATTATTGTTTATGATAAACAAAATATGTGTGGAAAAAAATAAATTTCAACTACAAGAGATTCCTTGCTGGTTAATTACAGCCTTGAAGAAAACATTTTGAGTATGGCTGCAAATCAGCTATGATGCAGTTGAGTTAGGTGACGCTCTCACTACTGGATATATTATGCTGAGCATCCAGTGCATACTCCAGCAGATACGCTGCTTGATACGCTGCTTATAATGGTACACACTTGACATTTTTTGATTCGGCTCAATTTTAAGTGTGTAAATGGCTTGAAACTCCTCAAACAAAAGATATAAACACAAAGCTTATAAAGAAACTGAGAAAAATCCTTATATTAAAATATAGAAAAAAAAATGTTTGAAACTTACACCCCATGACAATCTGAGCTATCTCACCAGTCACTTCAAATTCATAATAAACAGCACTTACAGGACTTAATATAAGTCAAATGTGCATTTTGAACCAATTTACAGTTGTTTTTTTTTTTGTTGTTGTTTTTTTGTTTGTTTTTTTCACTACGACCATTAGTTACGCCACAAACTTCTTGGTTATCTCATTGGAAAAAGAGCAGTTTCTTTCTGTCTCTGTCTCCCTTCCAAGTCTGCCACAACTGACTCCCACAGTGCTCAATCTTTGGAGAGAAACTCAATATTAAAGCACAAAATTCTGCTCACCTGTTTGGGTCCCTGGGTTCTGTGATGTGAAGCAGTGGGACTTGTTAAGCCCTGCTGATTCAAGTAAAGCCTGTCTGTAAGGCAGTACAAGATTGGCAAGAAGTTGTTTGCCGTTTTATTTAGAATGTTTATTCTTGTTTTTTGACCGTCTCAGCATATGTACAGCATTTTTTGTACATGCATTTGCTTCTGCTGAGAATTTTTCTTCCCCATATTGTTCTTCAATTGTATTGACTGTTTTGACTGACTTAGGTCTTTATATGTGACAAACACAACCAGATATGAACCATTTTTTTCAGAATCTGCATACCCAATTGTTCTGATATAGGAACACACAACACTAGCTAAGTTAATATATTTTCTATTCTTTGTTTTCTTTGGGGGTTGTTCAACAATGCAGTGTCTTGTTTGTTCTATGTGAAACCTTAGTGCAGGCACCAGTAATGGACAACAAAGGTTTAAACAGTTTACTGATAAGATATGAGTGAATGGTTCTTCCAGGTTCAGGAAGGATATCCAGGTCAGCACTGTGGACGAGAGGTAAGTGGTCATTGAGATACTATATGATGAGATGGTGGAAAAGGAGGTGACCTTACTGTTGGTGAGATGGCAGAGTTTCCAGGAAGGAAGTGAATACACCCACTGAGGGTGAGATGTAATGGTTTCTCTTTTCTTTCTTTCAGGAGGAGATGGAGAGACAGTGGAGCACTGGAGGGTGAGGAGGCAAGAGGGCATGGTGGTTGAGGAGAAGTCCAGACAGCATGACTCAGAGGAGCAGTGAGGAGATTCAGGGAGGGGATCTTAACGTGAGCTATCCAATAAACTCAGAGAAAGAGGAGGGAGATCACTGGGATCAAGGATCAGAATGTGAATGGGAACAGACTTCCTGAAAAGTAGGACAACAAAGATGGTAAACGCAGGCATCAAAGAATGCCAAGAAATAAGCTAGTGAAGGTCTGATTATGACTTGTGGAGTAAGAACAATCTGGCAACTGCCTCATGGGAATCCACTCCTCCTGATTGGACTTATTGAGCTTCAGCTGTGAGGACACATCTGGCAGTCACACCCTGCAATCAGATAAGGTAGAAGCACACAAAACACACACCAACCTGCACACAGCCCTGTAGATATGACATGCAGAAATGATCAGAATTTCTAAATTATAAAAAAAGATCCTTCTTATCTTAAAGGATACTTTTGCATGCAATGGCAGTCAAACAAACAGATTTTATTACAAACGCATAGCAAGGTCTTAAAAACATATTTTAGGCTTTACTCCAACTTCTGTAGGCTTGTGTGAAGAAGTTGTTATGGTTAACTTGAAGAGATCCTCAAAAGCATTAACAAGGTAATGGAGGAAAGCAGTGTGAAAGTGTGTGAAAGGTCAGATCTGAGGTGTTTGTATGCACTAACAAATAAAAGAGGAAAAATGAATTATTGCAACTCAATATATTAGACCCACATGACTGTTAAAAGGCAAAGTCTTCTCTAATTTCAGAACTGAGAGGCCAAAAACAGCAGAATTGATCAAATAACACCATCTTTATCAGCCTGTCCTCCAATTAGCAAGTGTCTTTCAATCTTTTCATCTCTCCAGGAGATTTCTGAGATTCTCAGCTAAAGGGCACCGAGCCTATTCAGTCGATTTCCGGTTCCCGCTCTTTGTAGCGAGTAACTTCATGCTGGTTTAGCCTTCAACATGTCAGATTTCAGCATCTGTATAGCCATTTAGGCTTTTGCTCACATCCTTCGCCTCTGTTTCTGAATTGATATTAGAAGTCCTGTCAGGTCAGTGTCACTTTTCAGCTTTCTGCTCACAGCAGCTTTCATTATCCTTAGTTTAGGATGGAAAGCACAAACTCTTTAATTTAATTACCCCAGTTTTGCACTCCATATAAAGCAAAACTTATCTGGACCAGAAAACAAAATTAAGGTAAATTGAATGTTTGTCATGCATGAGAGGAAACAGCAGCTTCACAGATGACAAACAAGCAGGAGGTCTAGTGAGACCAAGAAAGAGGACGAGGTGTGCTTTGCAGGATAGCTCAGCTCCTCTGATCTCGGCAGTGATTTAGTGTACTTTTGTGCAGTATACATCCCACAAGGATGGTGTGAATGTGGTTTCTATTGATGGTAGATATAGAGCCGTGATCCTTTCCTGATACCCTGACAGCAAAGCTTTCCTTTTTACAAACTAACATTTAACACATGTCTGCCTGCAGCGGCTTCTCTTTCTTTTTCTGTCTTTCTTTCTATCCTGTGTGATTTACTTTCATATCCAGCCACCCTCCATTCTTTCATCTCTGAATCCAATACTGTCAGAGTCATAAACTCCCAGCGGCAGAGTGCATGGCAGTTTAGTGACATTGTTAGTGCCTTTAAACGTAGAACTTCTTGATTGTAAGGAAGACTGCTAACAGTTTGCATTCTCAGAAAAAACTTTTATTTGTGAAACATCCTTTAAAAAAAGTTAATTTCATTGTCCTTTCATCCTCCAAATGATAAATTGTAATGGTCATGACATCTGATAGTATAGTGCCTTGTAAAAATATTCACACCTTGAATTATTTTACCTTTTGTCAAATTTATTTGATCGACTAACACATAATAATGCATAATGAGGAGGGGAAGGAAAATGATACATGGCTTGCAACACTTTCTATGAGTAAAAATGATAAAATCCTGTGCAATCAGTTACCTTCAGAAGTCACATTATTAGTAAATAGAGTCCACCTGTCTGTAATGTAATCTCAATACAAATCCAGCTGTTCTGTGAAGGCCTCAGAGGTTTGAGAACATTAGTTAGCAAACAGCAACATGAATACCATGGAACACACCAGACAGGTCTGGGATGAAGTGGTTGAGAAGCTTAAAGCAGGGGCTGGGTTATAAATAAAATACCCCTAGCTCTGAGCATCTAAAAACCCAAGACTATGGAACAACTGCTAAAGCTACCAACACATGGCTTTCCACTAAAATTAACCGACCAAGTATGGAAAGCATTAATGAGAGAAGCCAAGATACCCATTGTAACTCTGGAGGAGCTATGGAGACCAAAATGTAACACTGTCCTGTGTTATGAAAAACTGAGACTGCACACAGCCCTCAAAGCTCACACAAGGTTGTGGCAGCATCATACTGTGAGGACATTTTTTTTTTTCAACTGCAATGGTAACACTGATCTGTGTGGTGGGAAGATGGATGGAGCTAAACACATAGAAACCCTGGAATAAAAGCTGTTAGATGGTGCACAAGGCTTGAGACTGGGTTGGAGGTTCACCCTCCAGTGGGACAACAACCTTAACATAAAGACAGAGCTGCAATGGAATGGTTTAGATCAAAGCATAATCATGAGGTAGAATGGCTCAGGTAACAGTGCAGACCAATATGTAAATGATTTTCTGTGGCAAAATTGCTCTTTTCAGATGCTCTCCATCCAAATTGATTGAGCTTGTGCTGTTATACAACAAAGTGAGGGCAAAAATCTCAATTTCCACATGTGTTAGGCTGGTAGATGTCTACCCCAAAAGACTCGCAGTTGTAATTGCAACCAAAGATGGTTCTTCAAAGTGTTGACTCAGATGTGTTGAAAACAAAAGCACACCACATTTTTCTGATTTTATTTGTAAAAATGTCAGGATTTGTCTTTTCCTTCTACTCCACAATTATGGAGTGATGGTTACCTTGTTACCAATGGTTGTGATGGTTACCAATTACCTTGTGATGGTCTCCTACATAAAATCTCAATAAAATACAGTTTGAAGTTTTTGCTTGTAATGTGGCAAAATGAAAAGGTTTGAGGTGTGAATGTTTTTGCAAGGCACTGTATGAAAGTCAAATAAAATGGACTTCATTTGCATTTTGAGTGTCCTTGCATCATTGTGGCTACAGTACATAATCTATTAAAAGAGCTGTGACTAAACGTATTTTCCTCCTTTACCTCCTTGGTTCATGCATCTTATAGGCAAATTATTCTACCGTCAGAGTACATATGGTGAAAGAAAAATGCGTTTTATTTCAAACTTTACTTGCACTTGGATTTTAATGACTTGTGAACAGAACACATTTATGCTCATTTTGACAGGAGGAGAGCACAGAAATGTGTGACACAGGGAGAGTCTTTGCCAAGGTTAAAGTCTTTACTGAATGTGAGAGGAGACCCTCAGACATCTGTCATTTCAAGTGGAAAGAGAGATGGAGAGGGCAAGGAGCAGGAGATGGGAAGAGAAAGCAGTGCAGTGAAGCAAAGAGAATGTAGTCTGTTTGGTTCCCTCAGCATCTTCTACCTGTCAGCAAAGAGTTCAAGCAGGAATTGCTTCTCCCTGTCTCAACCAAAAAGGACAAGGCAGTATTGTGATGACAGAAAGTAAGGACACAGTGCCACCATGGCAGTATTAAGAACAGGAGCAGGAACTTTTCTAATAAAACCCCAAGACTCTGCTATGAGGAATGCATGAAGCATGCACTGTTATTAAAAAAAAAACTAAGGCTTCCTTATAACTCAACGCTTAAGTTTGTGTACAAGCTACTATGCTATATGCAATCATGTCCTCCTGTCTGTATCAATCAAATTATTTCAACTGGCTATAAAATGCCTTTTCATTTATTCCGAGTCGTACTTCTCAGCTGAGTTTTACAAACACAACAAATTAATTATCTAACAGCCATGCGGTTAAACAGGGGTAAGAGTCCCAGCTGGAGACGGAAAGGATGGACAAAATGGAAGAGTTTTAAAACTCTGTGGTTGCTAAAATCCATTAGACGGTAGATACTGTATCCAATGTGGCTGCAGATATGTAACTAATAAAATGGTAAAGGCATTTATTACAAATTTGACAGATTTGACATGACAGAATGTGTAGTATATCATTCAACTTCATTTATTCCAAAACATAAAATAGTCATACAAACAGTGCAAAAAAGTCCTAACCAAAGGCCCTGTCTATTAATAAAAAGTTCAATATATCAAGATAAAAGCTTAAGGATCACCATATTTGAGATACATGGACATTAGAGCCCCAGTACAGGTTATTTCACATAGTCATCACACGGTCCTCTGGTGGTAGGAGTTCGTCCTGTAACTGGTGGGTTGCCAGTTCGAACCTCCACTCCATCTGTCTCAGCTGTGTCCTTGGACAAGACACTTCACCCACCTTGCCTGGTAGTGGTTAGAGGGGTTAGTGACCCTCTATAGCCTGATGCGTGGCAGCTTCACCTCTGTCAGACTGCCCCAGGGCAGTATCTTACAACCATCAGTCAGTGAATCTGTACATGAATGGGTGAATGACTGAATGTAGTGTAAAGGAAGTTCAAATTTGGATAAATATAGCTTTCCAAATTACAGAGAAACTACATATTTTTTACACCTAAGCTTTTGGTATAAATGGATGGATACATGATCATACTTTATGCCAGAATAGGTAGAATTCATTTTAACTGGTCAGATCTGACTTTTAGGCAGAGCAAACAAATTTCCAAGTGGGAGGCATTCCAGAACGTTAACGACAGCCTGCTTTATTCAGCCCCAAACCATGGAGATTTCAGGCCTCTTGGAACACCCAACTGTGTCCAAGTTTCAACTATTTAGCTGTTGATTTCAGGTAAAGTCGGAAAATTTTCACTCATTGTGCAGCTATTACATCAGGGACCAATGTTCTTTGGTTCAAAAGTGTTCATGTGTGTTCAGGAAGTCAATGACTCGATGCAATCAGCTTGGTCTCCTTAAAAAGGAAACCTTTTAGCAATTTGAATAATAAACTGAAATTCACTCCAAGGATCAAACTCGAATATATTCAAATGTATGTGATGGACTTTTGTTGGGTTCATGTTTTGAGGCTTTCTCTCAGCAACAGATCTCCACATGTGGTTTGCACATTGTAACTCACAGTGGACTGCATTTCACCTCATCAAGACTGATATAGATAAAAGAAGCTGCCTAATGATCAGCCTGATTGGTAGATCATGCTTTCCAAAAAATAAACATAAACATGTCACACTGAAGTTGTGTAATCATTCCAACTTGGAAAAACGACAATTTTAATTCACCAGTAAAAACTCAGAATCAATGACATTCGTGCCCAAGAAGAGTGGAAATAAACTCCTAGGTGAAACTTGATGGTCTACAACAGGTGTACCCAAGCCAATTTTCTTCATATTGTGAAGAAAAATAGGTAACAGTTGCAAGGAACTTTTATGAGGCCATCCAAAGAGCTTTAACCAGACAACATCAAACATATAATTTCTGATACATATTTTTTAAGACCTCTACTTAAAAGATGTCAAATCTGCTGTATTGAATCCTACACTTGTACATACAACAAAAATAACCTAAAGAAAATAAATTATGAATTAAATGTTTAACAGAAAAACTCTGGTACAAGTGTATGTGTCAATTTTAATAATTTAGGTATTCAAGTATATTTTATTGTAGTGGTTTACAATCATGTTTTTACTAGGCATACAAGCCATATCCTGTAAAATTGGGGAAAAAAACGCTAACTACATGAACATAACTGCTCACTATATCAACTAAGATACAAAGATTGAAAAAGCTGGGTGAAAATTAACAAATATTTTTTCTATGTTTAAACCAAGTCAGTTTTTTTTAGAAAATTATTTACAGTATTGGACTGTAAAGGTTTAAAGAAACTTAAGGACATCAGTAAGAAAGAGGTAACAAACAAAAAGTGTGTTCAAAATTTTATGTCTGGGTTTAAGGTTTGTCACACCAACCTGTAAAAAAATACAAGATCCTGCTTTGATTTTGATCACATTGATCCTTAATTTGAGCTTTGAGTAAATAATTTTTTATACACACACACACACACACACACACACACACACACACACACACACACACACACACACACACACACACACGCACACGTAACAACTCCTCATGCTGAGGTCTTCTGATTTGGTCATGTTGATCATTTACTCTTACTGAGTCATCCTCTGCAATGTCAAAAGACCTCCATAATATAATCTTATACTGTCTTTAATATTTAATAGCTCCCAAAGATTTTCTTTTGTAAAGCTTAGGGAAGTGTAAAAATGTGGGTTTCTCAGAGAGAACAGAAAGGAGCCAATGACAGAATGAGAGACATGAAAAAATTCTTAGTACTACCTAATCTATTCAATCTATTCAAAAAGAGTTTGTGGAGTTTTTTTAGTTTCATCGAAAGTGTGATCATGATTACATCCATCTTTTCTAGTTCACCTGATCCACAAGGTTTCGTTCAGTTACTTATGCGTGTATATTTTTCAGTAACCCTTGACTCAAAATTTAAAAACGCAAATCAATTCAGTGCTAATGAATTAACTTGACCCATTTTGGGTGTCAAGAAATGAAATCAATTCTGTTTTAAGTGTTATTTGGTGCTGTTAAACTGCAATCACACAATCTCCAAATCCACACATCCCACCCACAGACATATAGCTCATTGTGAGCAATATGCTGATGGATTGCCAACATTTCCAGGGCTTGTTTCGAAGCCTCGTGGAACCAGTCATTGTGTATTCCACCCCCTTCATCTGAATAATTCAGCTTCAATGCCAGTTCTTTTCTTAGTACTTTACGAGTGTTTGTATGGCTGCAGAAGAAAGCTCAGCATACAGACTGAACAACATAAACAGCTTTTTCCCAGCTCTGGTCTTTACCTTTCATGTTTTCTCATCTGTGCATAAAAACTTCCAGGTACCCTGGAAGCTCTAGCATTAGGTAATAATTTGCTGGGAGTGGAAAAATGCATGACAATGAAACCGCAGGGTTGAATTTAGACACTGATGTTCACACATCCCCCTCTCCCCTTTTTTAGGCTGGAATTAATCATGTTTCAAGACAAAGAGGCCTGGATTAAATCATGTTGGGAAGCAATAGAATCTTCAAGGAAACATCAAAGGTTTGTAGATATCCCTCTGGGCCTTTTCACCAGCTTCGATCGAAAGCACTGGGTGGGAATGTGTTTACAGCCTCCTATTCGGTGATTTTTTTTTTTTTTTTTTTTTTATCTAGCCATGCCTCAGAGCTGAGATCTGCTAATCTCTCAAGTCTTAAAATTGTTTCTCAAAGAGGTATACAGATAGAAGGAAAAGTGAGAAAGTGAAAACTTGGAAAAATCTCCTGCCTGTGACTCACTCCTGCTGCAGTTAAGGTTGCACCATCATTTGTGGTGGTATGCACCTGAGAAAATTAATATTGGTCATATTAAAACTGTATTCCAAATACAGTCTCTCAGAATAAAACTTTTACTTTGTGAAAAGTCCTTTATGTAAAGAAACAACACAAAGTAGCATACAACTGAAACGGAAGGAAAATAAGACAGGGTTTTCAAATTTCTTTTACAAATAAGATCTCAAAAGTGTGGCATACCTATGTATTCCTCTTCAATTTGATACCCCTAAATAAACTCTAATGCATATGTCTGCCTTTAGAAGTCACCTAATTAGTAAATAGAGTCCCCACATGTGCAATTTCAGTGTTATTAAGGCCCTGGACATCTTTGTTAGAGAATAATAATTTTTGAATAAACATCATCCTGAACACACAAAACTGGTCAAAGATAAGGTTGTATCATTCCTCAAGTATCATTTTCCTTTAACTTCACTAACTTTTGTCTAATTCATAAAAATCCAGAAGAATACATTGCAGCATGTGATTATCTATTCTCAGTTTTGTTTTGATTTCTCTTTCTGCAGTTCAAGAGGCAGACTTTTAGGGTGTTGACTTGTGTTATTGCTATGCTTTTTTCTCTCATCTACTTCTGTCTCTTTCTTTCCCTTTAAACTTTTTCTCCACTTTTCTCTCTTACCTTTCCCCTTTTTTCATCTTTGTGTCTATTATATTTGAAATAAACCCAAAGCAATTTCTAATAAAGTTTAATTTAAATATCAAGTGGAACATCATGGCAAAAGCCGTAATGCTCCGCTTGTGAAAGCAAATCTCTTGGGCCTCACCTTGACGTGCCACACAGGACATGTTAAAAAAAAAAAAAAAAAAAAAAAGAAGCATGTGGTTATAATGTGACAAAGTGTGAAAAAGTACAGAGGGTAGGAATCCTTTCACAAAGCATAGTATTTTGCATGCAAAAATCCTTACAGTTTTGGTGTGGTATCCAGACTACATTAACATTTGCATTGTTGCAATACTGTATTTGCAATAGCAGCATCAAGAGAATTGCTAACTGTGTACGGTTATTAATAATTCACAGCAATATAGCCTGAGCTTAATCTGCCAGCACTATTAATTTGATCACTCAAATAAAATGCATAATTGTTAAAGCTGTATAATAATACTGTAGAGTATATCTAAACTACTGAGGAAAATATTTTTTGGAGATGGAATTATAGCTGCCTTGAGGGAAACTGAGGGATTCTGGGATTTCTTTGTTTAGAACCTGATCAGTGTCAAACAGACTGTCTACATGTGATTTAACAGAAATGTTAATCTATTACCTAATAATGATTTAAAGGTAATCTTGCACTTTCTGTCATTGTTTTATACATTTTCAAACCTTCTTTGGTTTGAATTATTGATAAATAGCTGGCTGTTGCATGCTGAGCTTATGACTGAGGGAAAACCTGTACTGGATTTGGCTGCAAATGAGACTCCCTGATGTCATATAAAACCATGTTACTATCAGTCACATTGTGGACACACATGTTCTCATACTTCTGCTTAAATTATTAATTCTTAGCCCTGTTTTACATATAAAGCTGCTCTGTACATGAACTTCGTTAGTAATGGGATTTTGGAAATCTTACATTTTTGTATTTTTCAGTCTATTACAGGCCTTATGACACACACTCATGTGTAGGCTAGCATTTCTAATGTATAACACTTACAAGATGCTGTGACGCAAGTTAGATCCCACATGCCTCCCCAGGGGAGTCACTGCACCAATACAAAGTCCCTTAACCCTTCAAAGCCTGATACAAGACACAATATTTAGAGAATCCTGGATTTAAAAACTGAACCGTTTATCTTTTTTTTTTTTTTTTTTTTTTTTTTTTTCAAAAGATGATTTTATTTATTCAGGGACGAAAGCTATTCAGAATGCAAAGATGCAATATGCTCCTTCATAAAATTTGATTTTCCGCTTACTTACCATATTTTTTTGCTTAAATTTCACTAGCCACAGCAAGGCCTGATTAGTGTCAGAACAGTAGAAATAATTAATCACTTAAACAGAACCTGTCTGACAACATGAAGTAGGCTAAAAGATTTCCATAAAACAGCACATTGTGCCCAGCTCTAAAGAAACTGCACTGTAGAAGATAGACATCATGACACAGAATAGACCTAACTGTAAGTTATAGCTTATCACTTGTACATTGAGCAAAGCGCAAGGTGAAAGTTAAATCTAATGAGCATCATCAGGTTCATTAGGGTCATAGTCAGAGACAGAGAACAGAGGGATCTATGCCTGAGCTACAGTCATTGACATTTATTAGTTTGGAAAGGGTTACAAATTGTTTAGTCTTTGGGACTTCAATCAACCACAGTTATTCACAAATTGAGAAAACATGGAACAGTAATTAAACTTCCCTGGAGTGACCAGCCTACCAAACTTACTCCAGAAGCACATTGCTGAATCATTCAAGAAGACACAGAAGAGCCTCATTTACCTCAGTTAAGGTCAGAGTTAATGTTTCAAATATAATAAAGAGAAAAATAGCATCTTTCTAACAGTCTAACGGGGGAGTGGAAGTGTGAGGGCTGGGGGCTACTTTGTTTCCTATTGACTGAGTTAAGTCATGAATTTTGCTCTGCAACAGAAATTCCAAAAGGAGAAGCAAAATAAAGGTTCTGGAGTAGTTTAATTGAAGTCTGCTTGATGCGTACTCTCCTCTTGGTTAAGCCCTAGTGATTTACTGCAGTTATTTTTTGGTCGGAGTTTTGTTTCCAAGCACAAAATTACTTCCCACACTGGGATAAAGTAGGATTAAATCATCACACTAACAATTAACCTCAAAGAGAGCAAAATGGCAGCAAACTTGATAGCTGATATTAACACAGTTTGATATCAACAGTGAATTATACAAATTTCTTTCAGCTCAGTTAATTCATAACGCTCCACTAGTAACACAAGTAATCAATGTAATCTGCATACAAAGTAAGTGCTGCCTCTCATTAGCACTCCAGTTGGTTTTTCTCTCTCTCTATGCGATGTTAGCTGTATCATGGGGGAAATATTGATCTCACCGACAATTCCAGGGAACACCATTATTGACCAACTGCCACCAATAAATTGTTGAAAGCTAGCTGATGAAAAAGCTTCGAGCTATGGTGAAGAGATAGTCCAATAATCGCCGAGTGCAAATGTTTTCTTATGCAGTGTCATGCCCAACCCCCTGCCATTGCTTGGATTCTACATGCACACTGCCATTGATTTCTGATCATTCAAAGGCCACACTAACACATCCAGGTAGCCTCCAGCAAGTTCAGGCTTTTGGTGCCACTGCTGCAGCTGCTGTTGCCAGGGTTATTGTATCGAAGTATGCAACCTTGTTATTAGATCCAGGCTGCCTGGGGGGCAAAAGGCAGCGGCTTGGTTGCTTTGTTGGTTCTCTTCTTTCCCAGCAGGATAGCCTCCAGTGATTCCACAGCATCAGAAACACAGAGAGGTGAAAGAAGACAGTGCTGTCCTCTCTCTTAGCACAGTATCTTCTAATTTAAATAGTAAAACGGGATTTTATGTAAAAAAAAAAATGTACGATATTGCTTGTATATTACAGCACACATAAAACAGTTCATAAAACAGTGAAAATTATATTTGAAATGACAGATAACCCCTTTTAAAACTAAGAATGACCAAAACAATCTAGTCACAATAGCTGTGATAAAAAGATTTTGAGCTTATATCATAATAATCTTCTCCAGGATGGATTTACTTATTGAAGATGGAACTACCAGTGCAGATTTTTAGATTATTTATTCCTCCTTTGTTGGTTTTAAAAAGCGATTAAAACCTTGTTGACCTTAAAGATTACTGTTTAAGTAATCTTGAAAAAAACAATAACATTACAGATTATTGTAAACAATGAAAATATAGATTTATTTATTTGAACTGAGTTTTAGTCTTGGAAGATTTACAAGATCCCTGAACCATTTTAGTATTGACAGCACAATAGTTGGACAAATTGAGCTGTTGATCCCTGAATTCAGAAGATCGGCTACAGGCATTTAATGTACCTCACCAATAGAAATTTCCTGTACAGATCCATGCACTAAACAAATAAAAGAATAAAGTAAGAAAGCAAAATTGCTCGTTGCCATTGACATTAGTCCCAGGCTGGAACCTTTGTGTTTGCATGTTTCTAGTAGGCCCATAAATTTGACGCACAAGCGAAATCCGCAAAGCCGCTTCTCTTGGCCCACTGCAGGTTAAATTTTTCTTCAAAAAATGATCTGATGGGACTCTGGAAAAGACTATTGTTGTGTGCAAGTTATGCAAAAAGGAGCTAGCCTATCACGAAGCTGTTCAAGCTTAAAATACCATCTCAATGCAATTCATGTTGCAGCAAGCACAGACATCCCCATCACTAATGTCAGCATCCACAGTCCACATTTCAAAGTATTTTTTTTCACAGAAATTACATGAATGATCAGGGGTTCCTGAAAACACTTGAAAGCTGAATATGTATAGCAATGCTTTGCACCTGTAGCTACGTATCAGATGATGAAAAATAATTCTCTTTAGCTGAAAAGAAAAGTGAGTAAATTAAAGAATAGAGATTTGGGTAGGCATTTTTCTGTTTTGTTGTAGACAACTTGATTCTGTTTTTTATAGCCTACTAAGTTTTCATGGCAACTGAGATGTTGTTGCATTTATAAGATGTTTTTTTTTTTTTTTACTAAGATATTAAATTAAACACTGTAAATTGAATGATTGTTTTAAAGTATTTTTTGAGAAGCCTTCTTTCTAAAATATTTCTCATTGAAATATAATTGGGACAACCAACCCGGCCGTGTGTGACAGCCAACTCCACAATGGAATTGGAATTGGTCATAAATGCACAAACCGTATTTGGTGGTGCATAACTTTTGAAAAAAATTCTTTTGAGAAGGATAAGGTTACTATATTCCAACAAGACAGTTTGGGATTCCATTACTCATTGAAATGGGATTGATATATAAATATTAAAATAAGCTGGGGTATTACCTAATTATCTGATTATGCTATCATAACTAATACATTTTACATTCTTTGACATAGGTCTACATTAAAAAAAAAAACAAATAAAAAAACCATACAATTTTCTGATCCACTGAACAACGAAGTATACCTAACATTCTAAACTATCACAGATGATCCACACATTTCTACCACCGTTTTTCATTTGTTGTTATTTTATTACTTTATTATCCTTCTGAATATGAAGGAATATAAAAAAATAAAAATAAAATGTTACAGTTGTCCTTGTATAGTTTAAGTGTCTAGATAAAGATACGATAAAGGAACTGAATTGCTTCGCTCTTTAATAGTCATAGGACATTTTAGTCAGTCATTTTAAGTGATCCAGTATAAACATTTTGTGTGATATTCGTTATTTCCACAGTGATTGTGTGGCACAGAGTTCGATGGAGGTGGAAAACTGAAGAATCCACACTCAACATACTCCATTCCGGTTTTTCCTTCCCTCCCTTCATGTGAAGCGCTGGTTCATACGTTTAGTGATGCCTCTGCAGCCCACAGACAGAATGGTACAGGAAGATACTACGCTCTCCGGGACCTTACCGTGCAAGTGACGTGCTGTGATCAATCCTGACTTCAGATCATTTTCAAGGAAACAAGCAGTTTTCAGCGGAAATCACAGGATTACTCTCTCAAGGGCTGTCGGACGGTCTTCACTCAGACAAGGTAGGCAGCGAATGTGCATATTGCTCTCCCCCCTCCGTTTCATTCATTCTGCAGAGAGAATTTGTCATTAAGTGATAATGTCTTTTATGAAATATACACTTTTGAACAAATGGGGCTAAGAGCGTACTGTCCTGTCATATTGTCTGCTTTTTTTTGCGTAGAGATGTATAACTTTCTCTTAATTCTGGGAATTTTACAAATAAGGTTAACATTCCTGACAAACTTGGTTGACTGCTTAATTTTAATTGGCGCGTTCTCAGCTGTCCATACTATCTCCATCTAAGTGATAACGAGGCAGTTGTAGAATATCCAATCACCCCCATCCGTGCGCTTTGACGGCAGACCTGCGTCTGCTGTTGCGTATTTGGCATTTAAATATGAAGACGAGCTGCAGAATTTCGTTTTTTTCTGCAGCGATCGTACTTATACCTTTTCTCTTTACCATCCATTACCGCTGTTATCACTTGTGGGATGAGGTAGCAGCTTTATTCAGCGTCATCTCAACGCACATTCAGGGCTGTGGGATGTTAAATTGACCATATCTTCATTCTTGAGAATCACTCTGAAGGCTTTTCACTCTCATCTTTAGTAATAGGAACTAGATGGATCATTCGTGTATCCATGTCAAACTTGTACAGCCTCTTTGGTACCCAGTTATCTTCAAACATAGTTCAGTTTCTCTGTGAGTCTTCCTACTAGCACTTCTCCATACTGACTGTGTGATTACAGTCATTAAAACACTGCCTGAAGTAGCATTGCCAGTGCAATTCAGCCAGTATAAATGAACAACATTACATCTCCAAATTACTCTCCAGACTGAATCCAGCTGCGATTTGAATGGATCACTTGTCTGATCTAAACGCTTGACTGGCTTGTCTTGGATGATAAAGTTGTGCTGTTTGTCTCCTGGTGAAGATGAAAATTATTCTATTAGGATATACCCAGTAATTAGGCAATAGTGTTTGTGCTGAGGCATGGAGCCAGGCGAATGCAATAAACCTCTTATTTCTGGAGAGGCAGACTGAGATCCAAAGATCAGGGATAAGAGTTCAAATATGCTAAAGCCATAAGTCATCAACTAATTAGAATGCAAGACTTGAATAACAAAAGGAAAACATTTAAGTCTGTAGTTGAACTGAATTACTTTGTGTTATCGTTAGTTTTCCTTTTCCACTAAAAGGTGAGAGGCGGACATTTTTCTGCTCTCTTATCTCAAGTATGCAGCAGTCCAATCCAACAATCTGTTGATCTTCCACTGCTGCCTGTGGAACTTGTGAAAAGACCAAATGTGCACACTTTCCTTATTATTTACGAGGTCATTGCAACCTCCCTCACACGCAAGGGACTCTCTGCTTCTTTCTTGACTGTAGGGGTTTCATTGTGCTGTGAAAACAGAAGTTTTGCTTTTCAAGTAATGTTAGTCTTGGTGCTGAATTCTAACCATGGAGCTCATATTTTATAGTTCTTTTTTTAACTTTAGTTTGCACTTCCAGCGCTTGGTGATGTTTGTGCTTCTAGTTGTTTCTTGGGATATTTGACCACTTAAATTGGGCAGTTTAAAACTATGGTCCCAACTTTTCAGCATAGCATATACAGGTGGATTAAAGTGAGAGGGTCTTCTAGAATTGAATCTTGGCCATCTTTATTTATAGGGCTGATAGCACTCCGGCGTACCTGTGAAAATAAAATCTGGTTCACCCACAGATTTATGAGACATTTCTCTGACTCGAGCAGAGGCACAGCTTTCACTTCCAGCCACTCTAGACAGGCTTACTAGCCAATCAGAAATGGGGTGGGGACGGGCCTTGCATCTTGGCAAAACCTTGATTCAGATCCAGCAGTTAAGTGTCACTGTTTCTCAAATTGGGAATCAGCACCGAGCATGGACCGCAGATATGAAGCCAGGAGAAAACAATAAAGATGTTGATAAAGACACAAAAGACAAATGGCACTGGGCTTGGATAGAGGATGTGGATAGAGATGATAAACCCTTTGGGATCTGTTGCCAAAAGCTCCGGCAACCTGGTACTTGTTTTTGCACATTGTGCACAGGGAGGATGCTGTATGGAACTAGCAGGGGAACTGAGCATCTGAATTTGTAGGTGCTCAACAAATTCATGTCTGCTCTATTTCTGAGGTAGATTTGGCATTTACCATTGTTCATCCGCTCATCACTTTATCCAAGAAGTTAGTGGAGGATAAAACTCGAGGCAACATATGAGCTTTGCAATCACATACATATATCACCAGAGTTTAAAAAAAAAAAAAAAAAACTGTCCAAAAAAACTAAAGTGTGGCATGTTTCCACTCAACATTAACGAAGCCACAATGGTTGATAGGGGTGATGGTGGCGACGGGGGTAGGATAGGTGGGTTGCTGGTTTGAGCCCCTGCTCCGTCCATTGCCTTTGTTGTGTTGGGAAAGACACTCAGATGGAGTCTTGCTTCTGTCAGACTGCTCCAGGGCAGCTGTGGCTACTATCCAGTTGCTTGCCACCATCATTGTGTTCGTGAATGGATGAATGACTAAATATAGTGTGAAGCACTTTTGTCTAGTCCTCTGGACTAGATAAAGCGCGATACAAGTACAGGCCATTTACCAATCCACGGACAATAGCATGGATTGAAATTTAAATGTACCGGTCTGATTTCATGACGAGGATGCAGGCAGGGTGAAAACATAGCTCCTTGCCAGCAAAAAAAGTAAACATTGTGAATGCCTCAGCACTGATGCTAGAACTAAAGGATATCAAGGACTCCAAAGGGCTGTAATGTAAAAGCTGACACTGTTTGTGATACAGATGTTACAAAAACCCAATGACAATTAATGACACCAGTCATGACCATTAAGAGTGTCAGTGATGTTCATGATGCACAACATGTTTATGATAGGTTGATCCCACCCTATATAAATAGTGTTACCGTCATTTTTGTCACTCTTGTCAATAGAAAGTGAATTACTTCTGACAGTTTTACAGCTTTAGCTGTGTTGTTGTGAATATACAGTAAGAGCAATAGGCAGGCAGCGAAGTGACTATTTAAAAGCAGGGATGGATTACTGAACTTACCTGGGTATCATGCCCAGGGGCCTAAGAGATCAGGGGACCCTAAAGCCTGGGGCTCTGCCCAAATAATCTATTGTAATATAGACTCATACTATATTACATATAGATGAGGCACAGCACTGTACTACCTCACCTTGGTCTTCGTTGATGTATTTGAGCAGGGAATGTGTAAATTCAGCAATTTTGACCATAAAAATGTTGATAATACCAATAAAAAACAGATTTATAGAAAATTCAGGAGGAAAATTTGATTTTTCTCTCATCATTATTAACATCTATTTTACTTCCCATGTACCTATTTTACTTGTCAGCATTATAGGTGAGGCAGTGCTTCACCTGCCTTCCCTGACCACACGTCACTGGTGAATAAGTGTTTTTCAAAAAACATTCAGTTTGAAATGGTCACGATTAAAACCATGTTGTTCTACAGTCGTGTCAGCCAACCACCACCGTTTAAAAAAATCCTAGAGGAAACCCTGGTTATACACATAAAAAAAACTTTAGACATCTGAGCCCAGGAGCCCACAAGACCATAAACTGCCCATGGGTTAAAAGGGTTATTTTTTATATAATATGCTATGTGTTAAAAGTGTGTCATATGCATAACACTCCCCACCTAATGTCCACTTCCCAGGCATGGAAAAAAGTTCAGACTCAGGATTTTTTTTCCACTATCATCCCTGTATTTATCTTACTACTAGCTTTGAGGGGTGTTTGGGATCATTGTCTGGTCAAAACACCCAACTGTGTCAAAGTTTCTCTCATTTGACCCAAATTGTTATCTCCAGTGAAAGAAAATTGGCTAAGATGCTGATTTAAACCAAAGTGTGTCTGTGGTAGGAGGCAAACCATTTTGAGTAATCTATCTAAATGTAATGACGTTATGCCAACGATGAGTATATGTTAAATTCTGACCAGCACTAAAAGTCATCTTCTCTATTATAAAACACCTACAAACACTGCCTTAGGTATTCCCTTGTAGGTGTTGCAAGCGGAACATTAGGAATGCTTTTAAGTGAGATAAGGGCTGTTTAATAATCCAACATCTCTGAATCTTTTTCACACTTCTTCCATACCCCGGTTCGTCTCACTTGATTATGCAGATAATGCTACCCTGATGAAATGTGTCTTCACAGAAAGTGCAGAATGGCCTTGTTGTTGTACTGTTTGAGATTGACTTTGAAGCAATATAACCCTGAAACTATATATATATATATATATATATATATATATATATATATATATATATAAAACAAAAGGCTATCAAATTTTCGAGGACCAGAGGATAGACGAGCATTGGCACAATGATTGCTTTCTAACACCCCAGGGGTTACCACATAAGAAGACTCTGCAAAGCACGATGATGAAAGACCTGTTACTCATAACTTGTGCCCCCTGCAGGTTTTATTAAGAAGGCCAAAAGTCTGGGCTGTGTCGTAATGATGCTTATGGATGACAGCAATGATGAGTCAGCTGTTACTCTGTTCGCCGACGTGCTGTAAATCCTGCCTCTGTTCTTTTTGCTTTGCCAAATTTTAATTACGCCGCACTGCTGAAGAACAGGTCCCTTTCAAGTCCCACTATGTCACGTTCTCTCTCTGTCACTTGCGTTGGAGAATAGAACATATTCTGTTTCTGAGACTTCAATCTCATGATGAGAAGACCTACAGCTTTGGCTTAAGGGGACTCGCTAAGCACTCCTGAATCAACCCTGTAATTTTAACGTGTATTGTCTGGAGCACTTTTGCTGCTTAGACTTGTAGTACAAAAAATGTCAGCATTCTAATTTAATTTCCTAACTTTTCTTTCTATTCTTACTCTTTTTGAAATAATTTTAGAATAGAAGAGAACATGTAGGATGTAAAGTGGTAGGAAGCCAAACACCAAGGTTTAAAGCAAGCTCAGTTTTATATCTACACACAAGTCTTAACAAGGTTCAGTTTTTGTATAAATGAACAAAAATTCTTCTTGCTGTCTTCTGTGTTTCTCTATCACACACAGTGAAGTAAAACCATACTGTGCAACAATAATTGTCCTGTTAAAACATGATGAGGCACATTGGAAGGTGCTCTTGCAGAGCAGGTTCACCTGTACTGTCATTTATATGAACCCTCTGTAAAGGCTCATTTTCAGAGAATACTGTACCAAGGTAGGCCTCAAGTATAAAAGCCATTGCTTTCTCAGCTCGCGCAAGCTCAGTTCGAACCCCAAATATAATTTAACATATAGTCGTGCTGTTAGAGTTTCGCATTGATCACACAGTGAGAAGTGAGCACATATATCTTTGAGAACAAAGAATAATGTGTGGCAGGTGTATTTACATCTCACACACTCTCACTCAATACATGTTCTGGCTTGCGCTTGGATCTGTGTCTGCGCTTGCGACTTGATAAAGTTAATGTAAGTGAACCACACCACCAGTCAATCACAGACAGATCATTTTCATTCAGAGTATTCTTTGTAAGTAATGCATTTGCTTGGATAAATCTCAACCAGTCACAACCAGGAATGCAAAATACTGCACCAAGCAGTAGATATCAGTAGATACTTGAATTTTGCACCCCAAGTATATTAGGATAAGCATACAAAAACTTACCTGTGCCCATTTAGGTAATCTTTCTTTTCATTTATTTTACTTTTAAATGTGACCAGGGCTAGGCCAAGATTTTATGGGGCCTTAAGCAGAAAATGATTCAGGGGCCCCTCTTCCAGTTAAGAATATCATCACCATTAACAGCATTTCAATATAGATTTGGTAGAATCTGGGAGAAGAGGCTAAATTTAATTGGTCAAGTCAAACGTAATCAATGATAATTGGTTATTATTTACTGGGATGTATTTGTGAACAAACCTATCTCAAATACAAAGATTAAGCTCTTAGCGTCAGATTGTTATGGTAACAGCAATCAAACTTCAAAGATTTTTTTTGCACTTTTACAAAGTAAACTTGCCAACTCCTTTAAATCTTAAATTTTAATTGATAAACAATTTAAGGCTTTTAATTTATCTGAAACCATTAAATCAGATTTCAGTCTGAATAAAAAAAAAACTTAAAATTCTAGATCTATGGTCTGTTTTAAAATTTAAGGATGTACGGGGGCCCTAAGCAGCGGCTTAGTCCACTTATGCCTTAGGTCGTCTATGAATGTGACCAGCATTACATAGCTTGTTTTAAGACCAAGCCAATAGCTGATTACTTAATTAGGATTTAACTGAAGTGCAAAAACATTATGGATGGATGGTTGGCTTTTTTTTAATGTTAACAATGTCTTTCAATAACAATTACCTATTCATATTTTTACATTTCCTGTCAACCTTTACCATTTTTTAATGCAAACACACTGAGGGCTGCTGGTGGACTGCCCTAGCACCCCTACCACCAGGCTGAGCAAGTTTTCAGGGTGAAACACTGTTTGTGTGTATCATGGGTTTTTAAAGTCAGTAATTGAATGTCTGATGGAAAATTGGGCTGTTTAAAATGACATAAAATAAAATTCATGCCTGCTTATGTCCAAAGGTCACTTGACAGTTTATCTCCCCAGGTCTCTTTATATCTGTTTATAGTTTATATGTTTGCACACAAGCCTATTTCTCTATCATTATTTCAAGGTTTCTGTCTTGCAAAAGACTCTCTATTTTTATTTTGCCATCTTAAACATAAAGAGTTTTTCTCTTTTTTATGTTTTACTGGAATCAAAATAATTTGGATATCAGTCATGAATGTGTTCTGTTTTAAAAAATGTGGTTTCTTTTACATTTTCTTTGTTGCAAAAAATAGGACATGCATTTGATACTATAAAGATGTTTTCTAGACATGCTTTTTGTCAGGGGATACTGTTAATTCTGGTGAGAGAAGTAGGGAGAAGGAAGGGGAGACGTGTTTGTATGCCTTCCAGCAACTGGAGCATGCTCCAACTGCGAAAGGCCAGTGCCATTGTTGGGTAACATAATCCACCAGGGAGGCCTTAAGCCGGAGACTGGGGGAGAACTGCCTTTATCAGAGTCCCCATACGGATGCAGATGCCTTTCAGTGCTTGAATCAGCTGCAGAATGCTAAGCAACTGCTACTTAACTTGTGTGATAGAGTACACGCATTCTCACCTTGTTATAATTCTGAATTTAAAGAATGCAGTCTGCCAGAGTTGTTTAAAGAGCTGCAACTATAGTGGCAGATACTGATTTAGTTTTTTCATGATGTCAAGGTGAGCAGCTATATGGCCAAATGTGGATATACAAATGGCTCCTCTGGGGGGAAATCCATCCCATAGATTGCAGTGTGTGGATGATTTTAAAGAAGTGTTGTGGAGTATATGGTCATCTGCAGAATTGATGCAGATAATAATGTATCTGTGAGAAGTCTGTTTATGGTTAGTGTGGCTCAAGATTGATTTTTTTTTTTTAATTTTTTTTTTTTTTTTTTATGGCCTTCTGCTTCTATACTGGATTCCTTGGAATCTAATAAGTTTAGGCATTGCTGTTCACAAGCAGAAAGCATGCATTTACAATAAATTGACAACACTGACTAGGCATATTGTACGCTTATGTTTAGAGCTGCAACAATTACTGATAAAGCCATTAATGCCAGATTTGCATTATGGCACCAAATAATGTCATTTAGAAAGACAAAAACATTTCAAATATTTTGTCTCTACAGTAAAGAGAGATTAACTTTGCATGTACTATTCAGTTTCAAAGCAAATGTAGAAAAAAAATTAACAAGCATTCAAATATTGTATTAGTCTGACAAATCAGAAGAGGAAAGACAAAAACTGTTAGGTGAACAATTCAATGTTCAACACAACTATTGTAGTATAAGTTAACTGTTAAATGAGCTGGACATAGTAAAAATATTCAATAACAGAAAAACCATTCCTTATTCTGTGCATGTAACTAGAAGATGTAATAATAGGTGCTCATTTACAGAACAGAGTATTGCCAAGTAGGGATTATTCACCCAAACTGTTTTGTTTTTTTTTTTTTTAAATCACATTTTTAATCTGATGAAAACTATTTGCATTGCAATGTTCAGGACATATTAGGACTGTTAAGTGACACATTGAACTTAATGGAGGGTAGATTTAGTGAGTCATGTGATTTTAATTGCCCCAATAGTGACCATAACAGGTCTATTAGTGTGATGGTTGTCTTCAACTTATATGCCTGATATTTCCAACCATGCTAAAAACTGAAGAAGCCTTGTTTTATTTGAAGTGTAAAGTCCAGTTGACTTCTACTTAGGCATGTAGATTTTTCTGGGATTATGGGTGATTGGGAGGGTTTTTAATCATAGCAGTGGTTGGATGGAAAAAACCTTGATTCAGTAAACTAGCCCATGCCTCATTAGGGCACAAACCTTCATTTTGTGCTAAGTTTAAAAAAGGGGAAGACTTATATCTTATTATTAAGGGGTCGCCACAAAGCCAGATATGTGATTGTAATAGCAAAAAAAGCCTTCTTTGAGTCTGTAAGCACACCAGTGGACAGAATGTTAACCATACATACATACATAGATACATACATACATAGATTAACAGTATATTGGTATGTGCTCACAGTGAACCCAGGCTTTCATTTATCTACATGCAGATGAGCATACAGATATAGCTCAAAAAATTAGAATATTGCATACAAGTGCAATATTTCTTGCCAATCATCTCAGAAAGTGAAACTCACACATTAAGTAGAATCATCACCGATAGACACACAGACGAATATTAGACATGGGCTACAAATGTCACATCCCTCATGCAAGTCACTCTTGAACCAGAGACAACGTCAGAGGCGTCTTACCTGGACTAAGGAAAAAAGAAGTTGGACTGTTGTGAAATGATCCAGAGTCCTGTTTTCAGATACAAGTAAATTCTGCATTTCATTTGGAACGCAAGGTTCCAGAGTCTGGAGGAAGAGTGGAGAGGCACAGAATCCATGTTGCTTTCAGGCCAGTGGGACGTTTCCACAGTCACTGATGATTTGGGGTGCCATGTCATCTGCTGGTGTTGGTCCACTATGTTTTCTGAAGTCCACAGTCAATGCAGCCGTACACCAGGAAATTCTAGAGCATTTTATGCTTCGCTCTGCTGACAAGCTGTATGGAGATGCTCATTTTATTTTCCAGTAGAACTTGCCTCCTGCCCACACTGCCAAAGGTACCAAAAGATGATTCAGTGACCATGGTGTTCCTGTTCTTGATTGGCCAGTGAACTTCCCTGACCTGAACCCCATAGAAAATCTACAGGTTGTTGTCAAGAGGAAGATGAGACACATTAGACCCAACAAGGTAGGTGATCTGAAGGCAGCTATCAAAGTAATTTGGGCTTCCATTACACCAGTGCCACAGGCTGATCGCCTCTATGCCATGGCACATTGATGCAGTAATTCAAGTACTGAATGCATAGAAATGTATATACTTTCCAGAAACTTGACATTTGTGCTTAAAACAGCCGTTTTTGATTGGTTTCATGTGACATTCTAATTTTCTGAGGCACGTAATTTTGAGTTTTCATTACCTGTAAGTCATAATCATTAAAATAGCAAAAAATAACAGCTTGAAATATTTTATTCTGTGTAATGAATCTCTAAAAAAATGACGGTTTCACTTTCTGAGATGACTGGCAAGAAATATTGCACTTTTATGCAATATTCATATTTTTTTAGATACGCCTGTACATTGTTTAGACCACTTGTCTTTGAGCATGACAATGATGAGAAAAGATGATTGATGCCTTTTAAAAAAGTTGTACACATCCTTCTTTCTTGGCTGGAGACATGTTAGGTTATGGATCAATGAAACAATTTGCACTGGTATTATATGCAAGTACTTAAAAAAACAAAAAACAATTTTAAGTTTTGAGTTTATGAAATAGTTGGGCTTTTGTATGCAAATCAGGTTGAATAAAATATTTTCACTGCATATATTTTTAATTACTAAAGCATAGAAACTTAAGGACTTTACTTTCACAATTGTCTTGACAGTGTAATAGCATCTGTTGTCTGTTGTCATCCCCTAATTGTAAGACAGTGTATTTAATGTGTCATAGTCCTATGGAACATTGTCTAATTATTTTTGTAGGAATAATATTTTTACTGCAATCACCAGGATGTGATGATCCACAGTCAGTGCCGGTGTCATCTCAGATGCAGCCTGCTGAAAGCTGGGCTCAATTAGCAGTTGGGGAACTTTCAATTGTGGTTATATTGACAGTTTCAGTGTTTCCTAGAGGTACAGATTAGCTTTCTAGAGCAGTGAAGGAGCTTCTCCTGACCTGCCAGTGTCCCTCCATGCCACAGCTCTCTGCAGCAGCCTGCAGCTTCTGGCTTGGCCTCCTCTCACTAGCTGTGACAGGAGATGGAGAAAGACGATGAATCAGATGCATGACAAAGATCTCTCCAGTACTGACGACGACTCAGAGTTTCCGGAGTTCATCACATAGTGGGGGAGTGTGTGTAATCACAGTTACATTTATTTTAAAGTTGTTAAGCAAGTGTGCAGGGGTTTTTTTTTTTTACCATGCAACTGACCCAACTATGTATGTATTGTATGAGTAAGTTCTGCTAATGCTGATTTTTAAAAATAATGGTTCATCAAACACACTTGGCATGAGCCTGTATGAGATTCTCACTGTAAGATAACTGTGTATTAGCAGTGTAGCAACAATTATTCATACTAATAATTGTTTTAAGTACCTCAATACTTCTAGATATTTAAAATTTAGTGTACAACTGGACTGGAGTTTGTTAGCTTTCTCTGTCATGTCATTAAAAGCTAACAGAAAAAGGCTTGATGCCATTTTTTTCTGGATAAAATGTCATAAGTTTCCCACCTGAAAAATGTAGTATGTATCTTGTGTTCACTCCAAAAAGCATTGTTCGATTACACCAGGCTGAGTTGCACTTATTCAAGTTTAAACCTTTCTACAAAGTGAACACCACTCATGAGGGTGTTGATTTCATCTTTTTGATGACCACAAATATTTTTAAACAGACTAGTTTGTAGCCCTTTATCAGTCAGCTGAACAGCAGCGTGCAGCAACAGATGGGGGAGTACTGCTTTATTTATTCTGCACAGCTGGAGATGCCAGTCACTCCCTGTACACTTTGTAAGGCATTTCATAAAAAAGGAATAGAAACCATAAGAAGGGTATCATGGAAAACTTTAAACTTTTAAAATTTTCAAAAATCTTTTTCTGTCCAGCAACTCTGCTGTTACCAGTCCATCATAATCTGAGTGTAATTAACTAGATCTGAATTTTTCTACTTCTCCCTGCCTCAGAGAAGTTGTTGGCCTTATGTTACCCTATGCTAGTTCGAGTCTCCACAGGAGGTCAGACTATAATGTGTCCAAACATCGAAGTAAGCCTTTGTGAGCTTAGATCCTGTGTATTTCAGGCAAGGAGATTTATTTCAAGAGCCCATTACACAAGATAAGCTGGAAAAGGTAGGTCTCTGAATGGTTCACTGGAGCCTATTTTTAAATCAGAAGTGCAAATCGGAGGTGATGAAGTAGCAATAAGCAGCACAGGGTAGATGATGTGTAATGACAGCTTTTGATTGATCTGATCTTTTAGAAAAAATATGAGATTTTAATTGAGCTCATCCCAAGTCTGACAGCACCAGGTAGATGGATGACTTAGACTTTTTTTCTTTTAAAGGCTTGAAATCCATCCTTCCTTTGATTTCATCCTTGACAAGAAAAAAAATGAATGTAAGAGATGGTCTGAGGCAGTCCTAATTCTGCATAAAGATTTGACATCGTTGTTTTGGATCCAGCTGGCATCAATGCAGACTAAAAGCCCCATTGTGTTCCTGATTTTAATATTTAAGGTTGACAGGTTTTCCAGTAGGAAAAGCTCTGAAAGAAGCTTTTCCTGCATTAAAACATTCAACTGCTCATCGTCTTTCAGTGCCAGCTTGCAGTTCTTCCAACATCTCCCTTTGGATCTAGTATCAGCCAGTCTACATTTAGCATTAAATTAATATGACAAAATTTGTTGGATTACAAAGCTTAGGCATGCTCCTTTCGAATTAATTATGACTTGTACATCAACACTTGTATACTCTTTTTGACAAGGCTCCTTTAGCAAAAAACATCACATGACAAGGATCATGTTGATATAAGTTTTACAACCATACTGATGTGACTAAAACACATTTGCCTAATAGATAATTTATAAAGAATGAAGGTGTGGGCCTTGATGTAATCATAGTATGGTGATGGATTTTATATTGGGGCCCATGAACTGTGGAATGTCCATGTGAGGAGAGGCAAGAGCCCTAAAACTCTGCCAGATTTCATTTCACGCTCCGCAGAGCACAGCTTCTGAGATGGTGACATTTACATGGCCCTCTATACCACCACTAGATGCTGCTGGCCCAAGGCACCGGCTAAATCAGGCACAAGAGCCAATGAATGAGGAGCCAAGGCAAGCAGTGGAACAAGGCGGAGATGGCTAATGCACTGTGTAGAAGAAGCACACAAAACGAGCTGTGTCACATCACCGTTATCCTCTGTTTAAATGGCCTAATTCATTCTTTTTCTGCCTTCACTGCTTAGATGATACAGTATACAGTGCCTTGTGAAAGTATTCATACATGCATGCAGGATTTTGTTTCGGTATAAAAATGTTCAAATTAATCTTACATCAGTTCATCTGATTTTCTTGTGCATTCTGCTCTGTCTTCTCAAACCCCCAGTCAGTCACGGCAGATGGCCGCTTGTACTGAGCCAGGTTCTGCTGAAGGTTTCTTCCTGTTAAAGGGGAGTTTTTTCTCTCCACTGTTGCTACATGTATGCTCGGTATGAGGGATTGTTGTAGAGTCAACGACACAACACCATGCGGTCACTATGTGCTCTTCTAGGAGGAGTGAATGCTGAAAGTAAATGACTCAATGCTCGGTTTCCTTGGAAACTTTTTGAACTACTTTGAATAATTAATTGAGCTTACTGTACTGTTTGATAACTAGGAGAAATTGTAATGTATGTATGACTGAATTGATTTTTTTTTTTCTTGTAAAGTGCCTCAAGATGACATTTGTTGTGAATTGGTGCTATATAAATGAACTGAATTGAATTGCACTGAATTCAAATTCAGCAGGTGATAAAAAGTGGAAGATTTCAGTGTCTCTTTTCTTGAAATTGTGTATTTAAAAAAGAAAAAGATGTTTTTTTTTCTTTCTAAAAGTTTGTATTTATACTTGGATGACTTTTTTTTAATAGTTTCCTATTTTACTTTTAGTGTTCATCTTATTTAATTGATTGAAAAGGAAAGCCAGTTGTTTTGCCAGTAATATCTTGTGTAAATGGCTATTATATAACCGGATAAAACATGGAAAACAATACATGGTTATCATGGTGCAGTGTTGACTTGTATTCAGCCTCATTTACTCTAATTACCCTAAATAAACTCCATTGCCACCAACTGCATTTACCAATTCTTCTTTGCAACATAGCTCAAGCTTAGTCAGATTGAATGGATACCATCTGTGAGCATCTGTAAGCCTTACCACAGATACCCAGATTACCCGGATTTAAGTCTGAACTTTGACTAGATCATTCTAACTATTAATAATGATTGATAAATCTAAACTATTGAATTGTACCTCTGTCTGATTGTCAACCTCCATCCCATTCTTGAGTCAGCTGCATCCTTTACCAGGCTTTTCCCAGCTTTCCTCTGCCTGTTGGGAAAGGAAAAAACATCCCCACAACACAATGTTGCCAGTATCATGTTTCATTGTTGGGCTGTGTGAGGATTTTCTCCAACACTGGGTGGTTCAACAGTTTGTGGATGTGTGTTGGCAAAAAGGTTTTGAAACTTATTATTGTCCTTTCACTATACAAATATGAACTGCTTGTCTCACAATTCTACTAAAATACACTGAAATTTGTGGTTGCAACTAAACAAACTGCTCTTTCTGCTTTTTCAAGGCAGAGTATATAATGCCATAAATTATTGGTAACATATTGAAGCAATGCATTTATACTCACAAACTGTCCTGTTACTGCTTTACTGATGTTTACTGTGTGTATTTGTGTGTTAGTGAGGTCTGAATATTGCTAAGTCTGTAAGACCAGCTTTTCCAAAGGATTATCTGCTCCAAAGACCAACTGCTCATCTCTTGACCAAAAGGTCATCATAGTGTCAGTGCCAGTGAACCAGCTCTCACCAACTTCACCATATTCACTTTATTCCTCACCAGTCCATCTCTCACTCTTTACCTCTGGTTGCTTGCATTGTTAGGAGCAGAATGAAATCCACTTACCGTGACCTCCGCATGAGTTAACCAGTGGGTTAAGTCTCTGGCAATGAGAGAATGCTTCTACTTCTGACAGCTTTCAGATGAAAAATGCTAAGAATGCATAAAGAAATACAAAGCTGTCTTGTTTTATATATACACACATGAGCTTCCATACTGGGCAGACAACTGTGGAGTCAGTTTGTTCTTAAACTACTAATTTTGAAGGTTCTGACCAACTTCTGTTTCTGTTCCTTGGCCTCCCTTATGATGACATGTATCAGTCATCATGATTCCTAAAAAGCTGTTTGTATAAGGAATTAAAGTTAAAACATATTTTAGTAAAATGTTGCACCATGATTATTCTCCCTGTATTATCAGACACAAAATGGAATGAGGGAGATGGACATAATGACTGGAGTAACTCGAGAGCAGGTGGATGTCATCATTGTTCACGTACGTCATGGTCTGGTGAATCAGCGCAACTGTCAGGCAGATGAGTGTGCGATGCTTTGTCCATTACCAAGATTTACATCTAACATTGGCGCATACTAACTGCCACAATGAGGCGGTAACAAAGTTAAGGCATCATTAGTGAGCATATCCCAGTGGGCCCCAAGAGAAGGTGAGCTTGGGGAGGTTACAGCGTGACAGATGGTGATCATATATGTGTCTGTGTGTGAATACATGGTGCATGAGCGCATGTTGTTTTTTGCACAGAGACAAGTGAGAAGGGAACCAAATGTGGTTATTCAGTTGGTGACACTGATAGCAGCCGGTTTTGAAATGATTAAGTTTGTTGTTTTTCTTCAATTCTGATTCATTAGGAGGGTCAGCTTTGACAACAGCATGATCTTGGTCTTGTTTACCATTTGTTGAGTTACAAGTTGTAAACCTTTAAACATTATGCCATGAAAAAGCGTTAATATTCTGAGTGAGATATTCCTGTGAGATTACCAGCAGGTTACAGTAAACAGAGCAGCTCCAAACTATGAAAACCATTCTGGCTGCTGTCAAAGAAAAGCCTCAGGCCATGGGAGAACTATTCTGACTCTGAAAGCATTGCTGATCGCATTTAAAGCTCTTACATGAAAAAAATGCTAAAATTGCATGTAGTAATACAAATTTGTTCAGTATTATCCACTGTCTGGCTAAAGTGTCCATACCATCATAACTTATTCACATATTGTCACATTACAAGCACAAATTTAGATGAGACCAACACAAAGTAGCCCATAATGAGAAGTGGAAGGTATATGGGATGTAGTTTGTAAAACATTTTGGCATAGAAAATTCTGAAGTATGGCAATATTTTGCATTCAGCCCCACTTACTCTGCTACCCCTAAATAGATATAGGGGATTTACTGATTTCAAGGTGCACCACATTTTGAAAAAGTAAGGTTTTTCAGGGTACCGTTCCAAAGGTTTAAAGTCCCTTTAATAAAATGCTGGAGAACATTCTGGAGTGAGCCAGGTTTTGAGCAAAGTTGCACCTTACTTGTCAGTGTGTATATTTGTAAAAAAAAACTGTTTTAGCTGAAATTCAGGGATGCATGATATATCTGCATTACCAAGTCAAGTTTATTTGAATAACGCATTTCAGCAGCAAGACAGTTCAAAGTGCTTTTCATCATAAAAAAATCAATCAAGTATGCATCAAAGTTATCAAAATCATTGAGCAAGTATACAGCAAAATGATCAAAATCATCAAAATAATCAAGTAAAGATCATCAAGCAAATATCAAAATCATCAAGCACATATCAATCTATCAAAATCATAATCTCATCAAGCAAATATCATCAAGCAAATATAATTCGAAAATATTGATCAATGTTCCACTTACTACTAATGAAAGGCACCTCTAAAAGGTGGGTTTTTAGCCTTTTTGATTTAAAGGAACTCAGTGTGTCGCTGTTTTGTGGTTTACTGGAAGTTTGTTCCAGATTAGTGGAGCATAAAAATTGAATGCTTCTTTTTCATGTTTGGTTCTGTTCCTGGGGATGCAGAGTAGACTAAAACCAGAAGACCTGAGTGGTCTGGAAGGTTGATACAACAACAACAGGTTTTTAATGTATTTTGGTGCTAAGCCATTCAGTGATTTATAAACTAACAGAAGTATTTTAAAGTCTATTCTCTGAGCTACAGGGAGCCAGTGTAAGGACTTTAGAACTGGGGTAATGTGCTCTATTTTCCTGGTCTTAGTGAGAACACAAGCAGCAGCGTTCTGGATCAGCTGCAGCTGTCTGACTGACTTTTTAGGCAGACTGTTCATTTTTGTTAGCCAATACCATTGGTATAATACCATCGGTTTTTAACATATCAGTATCAGTTCCATAAGTAAAACTGGATAGATATTAACAACTGATGTTTATTTCCATCTTGTTCCACAGAGTTGACATCTTGTTGCCATATGTGTATGTGTTTTGAGAGGGGGAGGAGTTTGGACATGTGGTAATTGTTTGGGCATGTGACAATGACAGTGATGCTGCGCAGGATTGTGGGCTGCTTAACTGAAGCAGAGAAGCAATGTCAGTGGTGTAGTCATTTTTTCACATTGTCGAAAGGATAGGGAAATTTATATCAATATTTCAATTTTTCATATCGGTGCATCCCTAACTTCTATATTACAACATGTAGAAGTTGGATGTATTTCCTGATTATTTTTTTTTCTAGTATCTTTTGCTAAACAAACTTTTATGAAATGCATTGTGATAAGTACATACAATTATCTCCAATAACAAAATTAAATAAATGTCATTTAAAATTATTACATTATTGTACCTATAATACTAATATTTTTAGCAACAGAAATTTAATAATTGTTACTTTTCTGCTTTAATTAAAAGCAGTTAGATCATGTTATGTATTTATGTTCTAAAGTTTTGTGTTTATACCCTGATATTGTCAAACTGTTTTTTTTTTTGTTCCACAAAATTATACCATGAGAATTTCATAACACCCATGTCTACCCCAGAATAAAATTCAATGCAATCAATTGCCTAATGAAGTCATTGTGGTAATGACGATTCCTCCTGCCCTGAGATCCCAGATTATTAAAGCACTATGATTTCCATATCTTTTTAAGAATGACTTCACTTTGAAAAACTATAGGAAAAGCAAGCTTTATGTTTTCAATCATTTTAGGGCATGTTTCCATTCTCATGTTGAGTCTACCAGCTGGTATTCAGTGCATTTGGCCTAAATTACAACACGTGGCAAAATACCAAACGTGATTTTTGTATTAATACCCAGATTATCTCCTCATTTCCAATTATGTTTGTGCTCACAAGAGACAACTGTCATATGACTTCACAAGAGGTCATTAGGCATTCATGGGAAGTATGGGTTGGGGCAGGACAGAAATGGCTCAAAAAGGGTGTTACTAAGGCAAAAAATGACTGATACCAAGGTGGTGAGTGGAGGTGGAGGAGAGTGAACATAAGAGGGAAAAACCCTCTTTGCTCTAATAATCGACATGAATGGATGCTGAAGTACAGAGTCCTTGTTTCAGAGCCAATCATCCAGATTGCCTCTCTATTATTTTTCTTCCCTTTTTATCACACAGCAAAGCAGGTAGCATTAGGGTTATATTTTTACACTGGATAAAAGGGTCATTTTTCCTCCTCCTATTTAGTGTTGCAGGGAACAGACATGAAAATTTACATAAGAAATCATATTAAGTTGTAACAGTTTTGGGTCATATGCATCATGCACACCACTTTTAGTCAGCCCTCACTCACTGGAAGAAAACAGGATTGGTCACATTCATTTTTGCTTTTTGTGGTCCATAATAAAACAAATGTTTGAATAAACAATAATAAATGTTACAGATTATTGTAGAATAATTGCAGTCATTGCAGACTGGAAAAAGGAGACGGTTCCTCAATTAAAACATTCCAATTTTTCACATCAATATAGTCTCTATACTGATGTGAAAAATTCACTCCCAAGTAGAATCAAGTTTTGGTTTTTTTTGTTTTTTTTTTAAACTATAATCTCAAAACTGATTACAGTTGCACAAAGGTGCAATACTATTTTAAAAATTCCTCTTGGGCCTCCTAAATTAGTCTGAATCCTGAACAATGGTTAATATCCCTCTGTTACCAGTTTCTCACCTGCAGATGAGTTTGTTAGAAAACAAATTAGTCATGTTCAAATTGGCTCACCTCTACCCTTGACATCCAAATCCGCCCATTTGTGACAAAGGAATTTCATCTGGATTTAATAGTAATTAAATTAGCAGGGAGAAAAGGTCACATTCACTGAGATCCTTTATATGCAGAGGGAGAGTTCTTTTCTAATTGAGCGCAAAAATGAACAGACAGCTGAAGGTCAGGCATCAGCCTGACCCTGTGGGCTGGGTGATGGGGTGGCTGTTCTGGAATTAGCCAGCTTCTTTTCCTGTTTTGGTCGCCACTTTTCTGAGGCTGTGTCCTTTTTAGTATCGATAATCTAGATGTGGGGGGGTAGATGCAGTTACATGACCTAAGCTTCTGTGAGAGTGTTTGCATGTTTAAAAACAGAGTAGAAGGTGAATGAATGTTCCTTGTGTCTAGCAAAGTTAGCAGCTCTGAAGAATGATTTCAGCACCACGGACAGCGCTAAGTTTTTCATGCATATGATGAGGCTTTTTTATCTGTAGTGCCAAACTCTGTTTCCACCCACGCCTGCACACATTTTCAGATGCAAATGTACATTTCTAGATTATTGAAAACTGCTGTACATCAATGATATGAGGCTCACATTTGTCTTGGAAGCACAATAAACACGTTTGCAGGATGTGCAACAGGAAACAACCCTAATTAGGCAATATTTTTAAATTTGTCTGCCACCTCATTCCTATAACAGACTTTGTCATCTTTCAAGAGAAAAAATTACATAGGTCATTTGTATATTTTTATTAGATTGTTCACATAATCATTTCTACAAAAAATAAAATGAACAATACAAGATAGTTTTCTGTTTTACTATGTACTGATTCTAAATTAGCAGATCCAATAGTATCTTGTTGAGCAGAAGTGTCCAATTTCCCTTTAATTAGCCTAGTCAAACTGTCTGAACCTCACAAATAAGATTTTTTTTTTTTTTTTTACCATCCGTGAACACAGTATTTGTATGCAGCAGAGGTAAAAGACACTCATCCATGTGAATGCTGATACAAGAGGAAGAAGACCCAAAGTTACTTGTTTTCAGTATCAGTGAATGGTTTAAAAATGATTTCAGAAGAGTCAGAGAGATGTAAGAAGCAATTTAAAAAGAAATCTACTTTCTATGACAAAGTGAGACATGGATGTGATATGGAAATATTAACAGCCATTTGAAAAGCTCAGAGCTAAGATGATGATCTACATTGTTTATGGAATACAACATAATGCTGTTGCGCAGATTGGGATTGTAATGCTAGCTGTGCTAACCACTAATGTAAAATGCTAGCACTAAAAAAAAAAATGCTAACACTAGTCTAAATTGTGAATTCTGCAATCAGTATATATAGTAAAACAGCTTTACAGTAAGTGCTCTCTGACTCATTGTATGACATCACCTCTGGTCCGACTGCAAATAATGAGCACTCACATCATGAAGGCCAGAAAACAAAAATTATGCTGCTCCTATATTTCTTGTATTGTAATTCTTAAAGAGAAATCATAATCATGTATTATCGGTATCATTCGACTTGAACTTACAAAAACGATGTTTGTCTCTTTAAGCCTTTGAGGATGTCTTGGCTGTGTGTTTTTTTTTTTTTGCAAACCCATTTATGTCTGTCTGAGTTCATGCTCATCTTCGTTAAACTGCTAGTTCTGTTGAATGTCACATACTCATGAGAGAATTTAAACAACTACTTGACCTCATAGGGTTGAGATAGTCTGGGGTCATGTCTTTCATTGTGTTTCAGCTCTACCTTATTTTAATGTGCATTTCCATCTCACTGACTTCCAAGATTTTACGCACTTATTGTTTTGTCAAAGGCTCAGGTGTTCATATTTTTAAAATCTTGCCTCAGGTTTTGGTTTGTTGCATCAAAAGAGTGTACAGAATACAGACAAGCATCTTTTCACTGTAGTTTGTGAAGGTGAAACAAATCAGTTCTTGTTTGCCCTTTTCAGTGAGATGTATTAAATGCATTATGAAATCCAGGCGCACCTTTTATTCTGTGACAAATATGTCAAGAAGAGAAAGCAGTTTTTTTGTCTTGTTCCTCTTCTTTTTCATCTGCTTTCCATGTTGCCAGGAAGATTGATGGTAAAAAGCATTTGTGTTGAAAGTATGAAATAAAATAAGGGGGAGGAGGATGAACATTCAGCAGAACATGGCTTAGTCAGGGTCATCACTGGCCAACAGCTTTGGTTGCTCTGACAAGCTGGGCCATTTTCCTGGAGCTTCAAGAAACCGAGTAGGAAAAGATTTTAATGATGCCACTCTCCTAGCATGCATTTTGCTAAAGTTACATCAGCTTTGAGTATTGCACTTAAGTAAGTTTGTAAAAAAAAAAATTAGAAATTAGGTAAATATCTCCACAACAATGCAGCTGTTAGTCATGCAGATGACTGTTCAGTGTTGCTGCTGTGGAAGGTGCTTTTACAAGCTCTTGCATCATGGATTGTTCTTAGGTTTTTACCACATACATTATTTTAAGAGGAATCTGTTGTGTTTTTGAGATTTCAAGTTGGATTTAAGCAAATGTACAACCTGGTAAGGAGTTGGGTTGTTGTTTCTTTTAATGGCCTGATTGGTAAGACCCTTGGAAGAGGGTGTACTTTATTTCATGACCGTACCTCTACTGAAGCAGAATGAAAGCTGCATTTTTTTTTAAATATATGGAAATACAACTTTCTCACTTCTTTAAACTTAGGGTTGGTGATAAACCTTTAAAATCATATACCAGTACCTTGAGCTCATTTGCTGTGCAGTATATTGCAAAGAATTAATAAAGAAAACGAAAGACTGAACATTTTATGTGTAACTGCAGCTTGCAGGACCATTGGTTTTAAATGCAACTGTAAAAAAAGAGCAGCAATATAGTTGAACAAGCTTTAATATTTTGACGAAAGAAAATGTAATGTCATCATCAATTTCTTTTAATCCCCTTGGTTTTTATATCACTTAGAGTGGACCTTATCACTTCTGCAGTGATGTCCCATTGATTCATTTTGTAATCTCTGATTTGCACATGGTAAGCTGAATGCTTAATATAAAACACACTTATTATTAACATTTTTATTGGTGATTGTACCCATGCAGATTTTACTATATATTTCATAAGATATGTGCTCTGTTAGCCATGTGTCCTATTGTTACTTTCACAATATGAAATATATTACCCGCCAAATGGTTTTTTTTTTCTGCTTATAGAATGTACTCCTAACTCAGTGTTTCTAAGCCCCATGGGGCTTAGACCCCCGTCATAGATGTTTCTTCTAAAAGTGTTGGGTTGCATACCACTCTTCTTTTTGGAATAAATTTCTCTAAAAAAAAAATAAATTATCTTTTAACATGGTGCATATATTTTTAGGTATAGTTAGTGAGTTACAATTTGCCTTAGAAAGAAGTAAATAGGATGTGCTTTAAGTCCTTTTAGTTGGGTTTTATTTATGGATACCATTGTCATAAAACTTGAAGGATTTTATTGCACTTGTAGATTTTCAGTTATGCAGATAGAGACAGCTCTAACTTTGCGCTGTTTGAGAAATATTTTTTTCATTTTTCAATAAACTCTTTATTGTCAATAGATTTATATTTTTAATTAGATGAAGCAAAATTTTTATTTCTGCTATTTACAATCTCCAAAGAGTAATCTGATTCTTACTGCAGTTGAAATTGGCAGGACAGACTTTTCTTCTCAAAATCAGTGATTAAAAATCAACCACAAAGTCTCTGATTGGTTAATCTCTAAGATAAACTGATGGTTCAAAATCGGCTGAAATTTGGAAAATCAATTTTTTTTTGCGTGTCTTTGTTTATCATAGTTTCACTTTTACTGAAGGGATAGTTTATGCAAGGTAAAGTGTAATTTTATGCAAGTTTCTTCCAATTTATGCTTATTGGAGATGTTTGCATTATGAGCTCATGTGGCTGTTGAAATTCCTTTTGCATGTATAACAACATCTGAAGCATATTGTGTGATTTAAATGTTGATTCTTTTGTGCACTGCTTTTTAAACGTCATGATCCGAGTGTAAACACATGCCCATTCATTTTGAGTGCTTGGAAATGTACAGGCAGATAAAGCAGCATTGTAGCACAAAGCTGATAGTGTAACATGGCCTTTGCATGCAGGAGCACAATACAATAACACACTTGGTGATGTCACTTTTATAATCTGATGGAATCTGGGCCAGCTTTGATGATGAGGCAGCCCGAGGGATGAGCAGTCACTGTCATAATGATTCGCCATGTCAGAGGGGGGAGGTTTATGGAAGAGAGAGCTCTGTATATGTGTGCTGGAGCATATGTGTGCATATTTTCTATAGAGAAGGATTCCCTTTTAATGTTATTGCTGTTTGTGCTTTTCTATCCTGGTTGCATACCCCCCCACCCCAAAATAAAAAAAAAAAAAAAAAAAAACAACCCTCCATTATTGGATCATTTTTTACAAGCTACTAGACTATAGTTGACTTAATAAATGTTATAATTAACTTGTCTAATTTATAATTGTAGGTTTCCTTCAGCCACAAACTTTGTTGTTTCATAATTTTTAGTAAATTAGCCAACTTATAATTTTGCTGTTGCATGTTTGGAATCTCTTCTATATTCAGATTCCAGATAATTTAATAAAATTTCCAGGACAAAACATTTTGATGGAGAGTTTTTGATCTCAAGCCATGCAATAATTTCTTGGAACAGACCCTGTTAAAATTACACTAGGCTCTCAAACATTCTAATTAAGGTTTTACTCAGTGCCAACCACAAATTATGGTAATTTTACTCTACTTGAATGTTTTCAGAGCAAGTAAAGAGACACCGATTGGATGTCTGTAAGTTAGGAAGACATTAAGCAAAAAATAAACTCTGCTGTTGTTAAAATAAAGGTCTTTTTAAAAATAGTGTCTGTTAAAGTCTGCCCTCAGCAATACAATTATCTAAGAGTTAGTGTGTGTTTATTGATTTCTTTGAAGGCTCAATAAAGCCAAACCAATGTATCAGATATTCTCCTATTGCCTAAGCCAGATGTCAGCATAAATAATTAACTCAATCTGCAGAAGAGGGTGAATGGTTTCTGTTTTTTAGTTTGATCCACTAAATCTTATGAATGTAGTGGTTTAAAATGTATTTCATTTTCAGTCTATGTGATAATTTAGTATTTAAAGAACCTATACGGCCTTGAACTATGGACTGGGCCTTTAGCATCTGTCAAGTCTGGATATGTATAGAAAAAATACAGCCTTATTGAATAAATTAGAATAAATGTCCTGATGAGACTCATTTGTCAGATTAAAAGTACCTTTTGAAAACAACAACCTTTAAGCAGGTATTAAATATACTTTTCATTGAGCCCACATTTCTGTTTAAATTTTTTTTTTTTTTATTGGTCTGATTTAATATTCTAATTTTAAATGTTATGTTTACGTTATTTGTTGGCAGAAATCATCATGATTAAAAGAAATAAAGGTGTTAAAACATCAGTCTTTGTCTAATTAATCTATATAATGAGTTTCACTTGGTGATGGAATTACTGAAATAAATGGACTTTTTAATAATGTAATTTATTGAATGGGTCAGTATGATACTGACAAACCTATTTATTTATCATTCTTCTGCCATATTGAAATCTCATCTTCAGAAATAAATCACCTAAAAAAAGCTAAGCGATTTTATTTATTTATTTATTTTTTTCCCCTCAATGGATTACCTATAAAGGATTGACTGATCAAGCTTGAAGTTTAATGCAGTGGCCATCAGTTTATTGGTTTTAGAGTTCATGCAACTATGCAGATACAGTATGGCTGGTCTTTCATCAGGTTACAATAAAACGTTTTTTTTGTTTGTTTTTTTTTTGTCAGAGTTTGATGTGCCTTGTGATAGTTTTGTTTTTTTAAACACTTTTATGCGCAATTTGTTGCAAAATGAGGAAGTAAAGTCTGAAAGATGGGAAGGATTGTTAGTACTCTCCCCATTTGCTGTCCAGCTGTCCTCCCTCTTGGTAGCTTAGTTGAATAAGGCTCTCTTCTTGTTTGTTAGAACTTTTTTTTTTTCTTCTTTTATACTTTTTTTCTTGTCATTGTGGGCTACATGTCTAAACCTATGTGTTTTACTGCAAGGTTTAGCCTTAAATAGTCGCTGGGATGCTGTTTGTGAATGGTGAAAGAGAGGCGTTGCAAATTACAAATTCAAACAGCTGATTCAGATTTGGTTTCTTTACTTGTTCTTTTGTAAAGAACATACATGTTCTTATGTAGAGCAGTTGGTACATTTCCTCTGGTGTTTTCTCTTGTAAACAGTGATGATTATAAACCCTAACCATAATTTTAAAGCAAATCATATTAAAGATTGTATTTAAAATTCAAAAATGGGCTGCAAATCTGCTGGAATATCAAGAAATTTGAGTCTGGAAAAGGCTGCAATTTTCTAAAAGAAAAAGAGACCCCATAGAATAATACCTTAAAGGATTTTGCGGGTCTCTGTTTCAGAGCTTCTGTTCTACCAGTTCTGGCAGTCATCTTTGCCTAAATACCTCCTGCATCATGAATACGAATATAATAGAAGAATAGAAGCTTTATTGCGAAAGTACAGTGAGGTTTACTAAAGGTCATATTCTGCATTTATATAGTTAAGCTGTGCAGTAGGGCAATTGGTAGCACTGCTTCCTTGCAGCAAGATGGTCCTGGGTTTAAATTCTGACCTGGGGTCTTAATGCATGGAGCTTGCATGTTCACCCTATGGGTTTCCTCCAGATCTTTGGCTTCCTCCTACTCTTCAAAATTATGACTGTTAGGTCAATTGATTAGATCAATCAATCTAAATTTCCCTCAGGTATGAGTGAGTGTGCATGGTTGTTTGTCCTGTGTTTCTGTGTTGCCCTGTGATGGACTGGCGACCTGTCTAAGTTGTAACCTGCCTCTTGCCCAATGAATGGTGAAGATGGGCACTAGTTTTGCCCGATAATGAACCGATTTCCAATATTACCAATATCAGATCGGGACACCCCTACCACCTTGCAGAAAGCATGATTCATTTCGTTTTCTCGCATGGAAATTTATTTGTGTGTTACATGTCCTTGCGCACCCAGCAGATCTTCTAGTTTTCTGACTAAGCCTTATTTTGTTCAGCTTGTGTAATCCCCTTAAATTCCCCTCTCATAGCCCTACGACCTTCACTTTAGATTAGGAGAGGGAGTGATCAAGACTCCTCAACAGCCAGCGTTCAGAGCAATTCTGAGGAAAAACACATGTTTTCTGGATAATAAAATGTCTGATCCAGCTTTGCATTTGGATTTCATTCAAAGTAAAACCTCTCCAACATATTAACATATGTTGTGTGCTATAATGTTGACACTGTAATCCTGTGCAGCCACATTTTTAAATACATTTATGTTGTTATTAAATTATATATTTTAGATGCATGCATGCATGCATGCATGCCATTCCTTGAATTTATTACCATAAACCTGATTTAGTTTTGCATGGAAACTACCTTCTAATGTCCCAGACATATTCCCACATAGCTTCCTAAATATGGACCTGTCTCTTAAGGAGGTTTCAACTATGTTTTGTTCTAATAATCAGGCCCTCTTCTTGCATAAATGCCATACTCTGCTCGAATAATGTTATAACTCAGACAGCTGTTGACAGTTACACACAGGGTAGTAATTTCATAGGAAGGTGCATGCAGTGTGTATACACAGATTTAATGATCATATACTGTGTACTTCTGGGGAATGCCTTGCATAGCTTGTAGGTGTCAAATAGATGGATGGGTCGATGCTCCATCTGCAGGCTTTTTTTTAAACTCTACACATAAGATGGTTTGTCCTTAGGTTTCTGTTTCTGGTGATATGATTGCAACAAAGTTAAGAATATACATCAATGCAATGATGATTCATTTATTTTTAATTCAGTTTTGTTGTCTTTGTTTGTTTGATCTTTTATCTATAAATTATTGTCCTTTTTAGAGGTTTTTTAATACATTATCTGTTTTACATACTGGATTTTATTATTGGGTATAAATTAATCTGTTGGTTTAAAAAAAAATCTGTTCATTAAACTTAGCCCATATAACCAGCTTACATTGTAGGCATTATCAGGTTTCTAGTTTCAAGGTAAACGACAATTTTAATGCTTTAAAGCCTAATATGAAAAATAGGTCATAACATTTTCATGTGAAAAATGTTTATTGGAGGGTTTTAAATATCATATGGCTTTCGCAACTAACTCTAGTATCAGAAATTTGTGGTCATCCATCTATCATCTATACCCACTTGTCCTTGCAGGGTCCTATCCCCAGGGGCCACTCGACAAGAGACAGGGTAAACATTGAATAGGTTTCCAGTCCATCAGAGCAACAGAGATACACAGGACAAACAACAATGCATGTAGATACTTATACCTAAAGGCAATTTAGGGAGACCAATTAACCTAACATGCATGGTTTTGAACTGTTGGAAGAAGCCGAAGTACATGAGCAGAACCCTCACATGAATGGGAAGAAAATGAAGAAAGATCACAAGCTGGGATTTGAATCCAAAACATTCTTGTTTCAAGACAGCAGTTCACAACTCACAAAAAAACAACCTAAGCACATTAAATATGCAATATTGTGGTCAACACATCCATTTTAACACACAGCTTCTCTTTAAAACATTTGGTATTTCAAGTTATTTTTTGTTGTCTGACTCTAAAAAACGTTTTTTAAAAATGAAAAAATATTTTTCATGCTCTGGAACTATTTTAGAAAAATTACTTTTTACTAAATGAAAACTGTTTCCTACATGGTGGTTGTAGCCTTCTTGAACTTGAACTTTCAACTAGAAGGGAGAAGAAAATTACAGTATTTAATACAACAGGTTTTTGAGGAAATTACTGACTGTGTTTTAGGTAGAATCTCAGAAATATGTATCAGAAATAATACATTGGAATTGTAAAGTGGGAAAACCTACTGTTTCAAAATCTTGAAGAACATTGTCATACTGCTTTATGGTTAACACAGTTTTTATTGAAATGTCAGAGTGACTGGCAGTTACTACACGTATCTCTGGCCATATGGATTTGTTTATAAAACGATGTCCATAACCTCAGTATAATTACTACACAAACATAGGTTTATTTTGTCAACCTATATAAACTGATCTTCATTCTGTACTTAACAAATAATGGAAATGTCTAGGACCATTTTGACATGAGCAACATTTAATCCTCATATAAATCAACCAGAAGTGTTTGATGGCGTATGCAAAAAAAAAAATGTTAAATTTGGTTTATGCTGTGAGGTATAGTTTTGAATTATCTTTCATCTTTTTTTCTCGAGAAAAATAATTAACTTACACATGAACTTCTTATGTCCTCTAAAGCCTCCATTGGCATTTCCACGGGACTGTTCATAAAATATCAACTTGAGTGTAGTAGTTGCTGAGCTCTGCACTGAACTTGAACTTTGAGCTTTATAATTGACAGACCATAGAAGAATGGAATGTAATATAAAACTATCAACTCTTCCAAACTCTTGTTTTCCCTGTACTCCTTTTTGTTTATTAGTTTAATGCATAGCTAAGCATTATTTGTGTAGTGTAGTATATATATATATATATATATATATATATATATATATATATATATATATATATATATATATATATATATATATATATATATATATATATATATGATATGATGCCATCCAGAACAAGGAGCAATACTAGACATACTGAATGTGTTGCTGTAGTTAGCATGGGTTCTCTCTGGTGGTACATTGAGGCACAATAGCATAAAGGTTCAAGAGAGTTCAAAGGGTTATTGTAGAGCAAGAGCATGAATATACTGCCTCGAGCAAAATGAGACACTATACAAGGACACATGCAAAAAATACACAAATAGTCTGATTATTCACACATTATCATAATAGACAGATTTTAATGTTGTTTTTTTAAATATACAGGTTAAATCGGGTGCTAAGATGGGTCATATTCAGATATTTTTTACAGAATATTTTCAGTATTGTTTGCGAGATTACTCCATTGGGAGAAATAATAAACATTTTGTGAAGTGTTTTTGCCTCACCCTATTTTCACAAATGCATTGTCAGTTTGAACTATGTTTGTTTTTATATGTAAACAAAAAATACCTCTTTTTAGTTCCTGAGGAAGCAGATTTCACAATCTCAAGAGAATCTGTCCTGACAGGCCTGAAGCTATGTGTTTGTTGCCATCTCACTGCTGCTTTTAGATAAAATGGCTTATGCTGACAGCCATGGGACAGTTTTAAGTGTAAGAACAGTCAATGCTGCCAGTCCTCAAATAATTGTCTTTGAAATTTTAATCTCCTGTGAGGTCACTGTTCTTTTGATCAATCAATTTTTTTATTTGTTTTTTTGTGAATTTATTTTTACACTGATGAATCAATGGCAGATTTCCACTCTGGTAGACAATAAAGATCTATTCTATACACAGTACATTACACATTCGTTTTGCATCCCATTTAATGACAAATGTAGTTTCAGGTAATTTTAGTTGTGCAAAGAGTATCAATTATTCTTGTTTTTCTACAGTATATTACCTTGTAATTTTCCTCTGATTGCTAGGTCTCCTTATTTTTATATAAAAATAAACTATGGTCTTCATTTATGAGCCACATTAAAACACCTTAAACTGCAATCAAACCCATGTATTACCTCGAAAAAGTTTACCAGACTTCTGTCTTCTAAACACAGAAGCTGAGTTTTAGGCTGGAGCAAAGGGATAAAAGTTAATTCGGACCAAAGCCTAAACGATTTTATTGCATTGCACCTCAACTTATGTATAACAATTGTTTTAGAGCTTGACATGGCTTTAAAGAAGAATACTATAAATTATAAGATAAATATCAAATTAGTTTCCAAAGGGAAATTTGGTAAAACTGCATGTCTTGCATTCTGCTTTTAGACAATACTAGAGAGCTGAACTCTCATTTCATAGTTCTGCACCCTATACTTTAATATTTTTCTCTGAAAATTTTGTGTTCAATTTAAAAGTACAGACACACATTTTTCTATGAAATGTAAAGTGTTATATCAACAAAACAATTAATGGATATAATACTTTGGCCACATCTTATCAATAATGGACAACAGATTCAGATATAATTCCATGAGTACTCAAACATAAATATGTTAGACATCATCAGTGAAGATTCAGTGTTTAGTTCAGATGTTTTAACCAACTGATTAATGCATAGCAAAGCATTAGGTATGCTTGACATAAACTATGGTCTTAAAAGGGTTCTATTGTTATTCTATTGGTTCAAATCCTACCTAAAGAACAGGGATTTCTTTGTGTCAATAGGTAACTTCTCATCGGAGCGGACAAAAGTCTTGTGGAGTACCCCCAAGATTAAATCCTGGGACCTCTCCTATTTAATATCTACATGCTCCCATTAGCTCAGATTATAACAAGTAAGAAGATTAGATACCATATCTACGCAGATGATACACAGCTCTATATTACAATGTCACCAGATGACTCCGAACCCATCCGAACACTAAACAGATGCATAAAACACATCAGTGTGTGAATGTGGCAAAACTTTCTCCAGCTGAACAAAAACAAAACTGAAATCATTGTTTTTGGACCTAAAGAAAAACAATCTAGAGTCAGTGCGCAGCTTCAGTTATTACAGCTAGAAACTAGTGAACAGGCCAAAAATCTGGGTGTAGTGATGGACTCTGACCTGAATCTTCAAAGACGCATAAAACAATTACAAAGTCGGCCTTCGACCTGAAGAACATTTCCAGGATTAAAGGACTGATGTCTCAACAAGATCTAGAGAAACTCATCCATGCATTTATCTTTAGTCACATTGATAACTGCAATAGTATGTTCACAGGTCTGCCTAAAAAAAATCAATCAGACAGCTACAGTTGATCCAAAATGCTGCTAGTCGTGTTCTCACCAAGACCAGGAAAATAGACACATAACCCCAGTTCTAAAGTCCTTACACTGGCTCCCTTTAGCTCAGAGAATAGACTTGAAACTACTTCTGTTAGTTTATGAATCACTGAACAGCTTAGCACCAAAATACATTAAAGACCTGTTGTCATATCAACCTTCCAGACCACTCAGGTCTTCTGGTTCTGGTCTGCTTTGTATCCCCAGAACCAGAACCAAACATGGAGAAGCAGCCTTCAGTTTTTATGCACCACTAATCTGGAACAAACTTCCAGAAAGCTGCAAAACAGCCGAAACACTAAATTCCTTTAAATCAAGGCTGAAAACCCACCTATTTAGAGCTGCCTTTGATTAATAGTCTGGACCATAAATCTCCAAACAAATCCAGGTAAGATGAGCTTGGTTTTCCAAAGGGTGGAAGTTTGAGTGCAAGTCAGTTAAATAAAGTAAGTGAATCACTGATCAGTGTTCTTGTCAATGATTTTGATGATTTTCATGTGTATTTGCTAGATAAATTTGATGATTTTGCTCAATGATTTTGATGTTTTGATGATTCAGCTGTGTGCTTGATTGATGTTTTTATGATGTAAAGCACTTTGAACTGCCTTGGTGCTGAAATGTCCTATACAAATGGACTTGACTTAAATTCTTCTTCCTCTAAAGAAATGAAGCCCAAAACATCTGATCCACCAGAGTTTTCCTCACTGCTCTTCAGAAAACCACAATTCTTCTTCTTCTTCCTCCTCCTCCTCCTTCTTCTTCTTCTTCTTCTTCTTCTTCTTCTTCTTCTTCTTCTTCTTCTTCTTCTTCAATAACTGGCTGCAATGCCAGTCTAAATGAAAGTCATCTTGAAGTTATGGCTACACTATTTACAGACTGCAATTGATGTTGAGAGGCAAACCATTTGCTAAACACAATTTCTCCGAGTCTGATTCTGTTTTTCTCAAACTAAACAAACAGCTAACTTTCCCTTTAGATACTTAGGTTCATGTCTTGTTTAAAAATTCTAAATTCTGCATTAGTTTTTATGTTTTTAGGGTCTTTTTTGGGTTTTTTTGTCATGAGCAGATATTTTAGACTTGTATCCATGTGTTTACTGATGCAGAGCCTCTTTATGGAGGTGCACTGCAGGACAATTATACAGGGATCTTGCATAGCTACCAAAATCAGGAAAGAAAACATCTCAACTTTCAAAATAAAAGTTTGATTCCTTGGTTTTGGTTACATTTAAGTGAGTTTCTGAACACAGATATGTCTAATTTGATGATAGACACAGGTTCTACCTTTTTTCAAACCCACAGACACACTGCAGCTGCTTTTTGCTCAAATCATCTCCAAAAGACAGTAGAAAAACAAGTATTTTCAGTTTTTCATCTTTATGGCCTAAATTGGTAAAGACAGCTGAACATTTATACTTTATTTACACCAATTCAAAAGGGTTCCGTGAGGTTGTGGTTGCATTGTTTTACAATGGAAATCAATAAATAACCAAATATAATAAATTTGGTGTGCTTTTAACCAGGTGAACTTCTGCTTGATGATCTAAATTGATTAATTTTCCTTTTTTGACATATTTAATGTTTTCATGAAGTTAAAAAGTATGTTATTTAAGATCTTGTTAATCAGTGCAAATAACAAATATTCTCCTATGACTAAATTGTCTCCAAACCAGAAATCAAGCTTCAATTTTTTGTTTGAAAATAACATTCTCACTGGTTTGTTTTGTTTTGTTTTGGTGTTTTTTTTTTTTACCAGAACTTTCAATTCAACATATAAAAAACGATTGCTGTGATTTATTACCAAGATATTTTTTTACTCCCCAGAAAATATAAATGAGCATTTGTTAGAGAAGAAAACTATTAGAAATAGACTTACACAGGCACTTAGTGCCATTTTATAGCACAATCAAGTAACTGTCACAGCATTTTCATAACAACTGAAGGACCATTTTATCAAAATAACTTCGCATGATGCTTGTGCCTGATTCCTTGAAATTGGCCTCTGTCTATTTAAGAAGCTACTGCTATTTCTGACACTCCACCTTCAGCACGTCATCACAACTATGCTCTTAGGAGCTTTGGACTGAGAAGTAGTTTGTATTATAAGCCCAGCAGACACACAGTTCCACCAGGTGTTTGCTAATTGCTGTTGCCATTAGTCTGGATGAGCTCAGTGGGGAAGGCGTTGGGGAGGGATGCTCTGTGATGTGGAAGCTCGGCTGGAGACCGCAGATCCGAGGAGGAGCTTTGTGGAAAAAGGCGGCGCTTTGTGAGAGAAAGTGTTTAGGCACCCCTGAATGGCTGCCATAGGAGATCTAAAGATTTCTCAAACATGCATGAAAGAATCAAAGCAACACTCCAGGGTTTGTTTTTGATGAGGGAATAACATTATAACATGATATAAAGCTCAAAAAAGTTGGTTTTGCATAATACCCCCCCCACCCGCTTTTAAATTCCCAAATAAATCAAACAAGAAGTGCTCTGATTTTAAAGAAGGTGGTGTCTCTGGAATGACACTAACTTAAAAACACAAGAAATATATGCACAAGCAGAAGCAGTCTGTTAAAAAAACATTAATACCTCATAATTCACAAATCTCCTTTAATATATGAAATACATATTTAAGTCTTTACATTTCTTTCAGAGCTGTAAATCTGTGGCAGTGATAGCATTAAATGAGAAAAGATGAACTTCACAGCTGTCATTTACTCTATTTGCTGCGAAGAAATATTACAAACAACCCTTACGTACTTTTCAGAACATTCCCATGACAATCATTTGTATAGACTGCGATAAATTGGAGGGGACAATATTAGTCTTTTACTTAAATAATCCTCACTTACTGGCCTAATTTCACTCAGATTTGGTGAGACGAAGACCCCAAGTAAAGTCTGAAGTCTTTGTGTTTGCAACCTAAGTGCATCTCTGGTCCATACCTTTTTCTTTTTAACTTTAGTTGGATACAGTTGATTCTGACACAACAGATACTAACTAAGCCCTTCAGACTTCAACAGATTTATCATTGCTCCATTCCTTTTATAGAGCAAAGCTATTTCTGTGCTCATAGAAATGTTGTAACCCTTCTTCAGCATTCTCTCTAAATAACAGAAGATTGCTGATATGCACCTTCTTTGGGTTGCGATCTGTCAATGAAAGAGGAGGTGCTGGCCTGGGGGTCCTGGCAAAAAGAGCTGTGGGAATGCTAGTGGGAGCAGTAAAACAGCTTCATGTCTGTTGGCGGAATTTACATATCAGGCATTTAATAGCAATGCTTCTAATCAAAAGTTTAGCTTTTACTTTTCTTAGTTAAAAATATTATTTCCTGTCTCGTATAGTGGGTTTTTTATGTTCTGATCCATATTGCCTGATGTTATAGGCCATTTATAGTGGCAGATAGAGATGTTTGCCTCACATGTTGAAGTATCTTTTCCAGACTTTGCGTGATGCATATGCAAACTGTAGTCCAAACTAGCTCCTAAAAAGTCCACACACTCCCCCCAAAAAAAAAAAAAAAAAATCTGTTATCTGAAGTTGATCAGAACCTACAGGTCAGGCAGATTTAAGCAGTCTTAAGACAAGTTATGATAGTTTCCATTCTAACATTGCATGCAGGCTATGATTGCAACTCTAACTCTCCCCCTTCCAATTTGACTCTTTCTCTAACTCTTACACTCACAGTAGGAGGTGATCCTTTTACTGTCTTCATTTGCATCATCCTTCCAAACCAAAAATATAACAAAACAAGTACTTAAAAGCAGAAAATCTGAACTAAATCTTTCTTTGTGGGGTATTTTATGTTATTATTCGTTAATATAACAGTAAGATTTTCAGAATAAACTATTCTATGGAGTCCAACAGTGTACATCTCCGAGAACCACATACTTTCTTATTTTTAGATGTACTCTGGAGTGACCTGTTGTGAAAGTCATTCCTGTAATTTTTATATGAATAAGGCTCAAAATAGAAGGCTTGTTTTGACTTGATTCTTTCAAGAGCTGTTTGGTATTCTGCTAAAAGTACATATTGTGGCTGAGAGTAAACATTATCCTCAAATGATATTTTATGTATCAGTTACCCCTCAATTCCCGTATTGTTGAAAATGAAGGGCAATTTACTCTATCACTGGGACAAAAGTATGGCAAGGTCAATTCAAAGTGCTTCACGGGAAAATTAAAAAGAAACAGCAGTATAAAAATTGCATTAAAACAGGAAAACTGTTTAGAGAATTTGTATAGTAATATTAAAGCATCACTTAAGAAAAAAAATGTTTAAATCTAAATTTAAAATATTACTAAGATGTAAAAATTGGGGCTGCACAATTGATATTTTCCATTAATATTTTGATGATAATCATGATTGTGATTACTCCCATTACTTTTCTTTTGCATCATTACAAACTCCCCAAAATTCTCCCTGGAATTTAGCATGTCTGGCTAGATCGGGTGTAGGCATAAAAGACAGGAAAGGTCCATCCAATGTTCTAAATATATTACTAGCAGAGTTCAAATGCATGGCTTCTGAAAGCTAGCTTGCCAACTATTGTATGCAAGCAGCCCTTTGCCATTACAATTTTGCACACATCAAAATTGCCATGACAGTTATTTAATATGGTGCAAACATGTTGCACAACTCTTACAATCAAAGTTATCTGAAGTAGAAACCTAAAAATATAATTTGGCCAAACAACATTCTTTACCTTTGTGGAGCAGCAACAAGATTTTCAAATCTTCATTGGTGTGATATGATCAATTTTAATAATGTTAGCTGCACCCTGATTCCTGGTTGTCATATTTTTAACACCATTAAAAATACTATGACAAAAATCTAACCTGGTAAAAATAAAAGCATTCCTGAGGGGTTTTTTGTATTTTTTTAATGGAAAACCTTGTGTTCTAGTAATGTTATAATGATGGTAGTAAGGTGATTTATTTATAGACTTCAAAACGTTAATATTTAGATCTTTGTCCATAGTGACACCTGTGGTTTCTTGCTTGCTCTGTGGTCTTAGGCCTCATTGAGTCTAGTTTTGTGCGTATTTCTAAGTATGGTACAAGATGTAGTAATGCTCCATAATCTTAGCTGGCAGGAGCACATAAATATTAAATAGATGTGGCCCTAGAATGGAGCCTTGAGGAACTCCACATGTGATTTGCATCGACTGGTTTATGTTTGCTAAGTGACATTAAATTATCTTGCTCTACCAAATCAAATCAGAACCATTGTTGCAGTATACCTGGCACTCCAGAAGATCCAGTAACTTCTAGAAAAAAATGTTTTGGATGCATCACTGTTAAGCAAGGCATTTTTGAATCTGTTGTGTGTTCAAAACCTTGACTGGAAGATGCTGATGATGTTTTTTTTTTTTTTTTTTTTTTGTTTGTTTTTTTTAATCAATATCATGTAATATAGTGAAGCAGTTGGACTCACTGTGTTGAATATTTGACTATTCAAGGAGTACTTGACAAACTTTTCCTTTCTACGCCTTCTGTCCTGAAGTTAAAGTTCAGAAAATATTCATTTAAGCTTAGCTGATATTGTGATTTTCAATCCTACATCTTGTGCCAGTAGAAAATTTAGCTGCCACATATTGTTGAAGATTTTTACAACTAAGTAGTTTATTTCTATAGATGTACTTCTCTTTGTTGCCTTTTTCTCCTTTCAGTCTCTTCCTCTAGGCAAAATCTTCATTCTGAGCCTTGTTTGTGTCTCTCTATCAGAAATATAATTCAACTTTTGATAGTCTGTTGATGACAGAGAAGCACAAAATACATCTGTGCACAGATTTTTTTTAATAATCCATAAAAGGTTTTGGTTGTGAAAGGAAGAAAGAGAGAAGCTATCACAGACAGATAAGAGAAAATGACGAAGAGGCTAATCAGCCTGAGGAAAAATGTCATCACTTTGCCACCGTCTCATTCGTCATTACTCTTCCTTTTTCCCCCTATAAATTGTATTTCTCATCTTATCAGAAAGCTGCTGAGCGTTGAGCTATGGACTAGAGATAAACACTTGACGTCTGACCTGGTGTCAGAGTAAGTCTGAATACCATCAGATTTGTCTGTAGAAGGAAAAAAAGCTTTTGCTTCTTTTATTGAGCTGGCTTGCTTCCAGAGGTTTCAATCAATCCATTCACACCAGGAGCTCAGAAAGAAATTGAATTATGTACGGGGCATTCAACCACAGTTTCTTAATTGGTACGGGATTAGTTCACATTGATTTGGTTTGATTAGTGTCCCCAGTTTGTGTTTCCACTTAATCACTGAGCACACCCTTCTCTTCTACCACTATTTGCATTCTCCCCCCCTCCAACTGCCCATGCCAATCATTTACAGCCCAGGGCAACTTTTAAAATTTGCATGAAATCGCTAGTGCTGACTATTGCTTGATCCACTGCAGCAGTGCGCACACTATTTTACTCTAGTATGTCTGTTGTATTATAGTAACACTGCTCCCCAACAAGTTCTAAAAAGTTGACCTGTTGTTACACCAACCCTTTCTTGGCAGTTGAGGGCAATGAAGTAGAAAGAAAAGATTAAAAGTTTCTCTCTCGGGGCAAGAAAGTAAAGATGAGAAGAAAGTCTAGTTATTCATGAGAAAGAATTTAAACAGTGGTACATGTGAAGAAGGACTGGAGATGAGGCAAATGCACCATCTGTTTCTGCCCTTCAGAAATTAAGCCCAGGAAGGGGAATATCTCAGAAAAGTTTAGATTATTAGACCTTTTGTTTTGATTTTCTATGGATTTGACATGTCATAAAGCAGACATTTGTTGCCCTTGGTCTTCAGGCTGGAAAACATTTCTTGAGCTTTCACAGTGCTACACCATGACAGGTTACATGAATGTTATATTATATCTTACATTCAGTAGCATGATTGACAGAACTGAGTTAGTTTTTTATGTCTTTCACTCCAAGTGGATTATCTTATACTCGGGTAAACTGAGTAAAGCCTGTAGAACTGTGTTGTCACCGCTCTGCCAACATGAAAGAACAGCTTCGTTATTCTGCATGGGTTTAACTCTTTATCTAGTAAAACACACAGACTTGTAGGCTGCCAGATTGGTACAGACCTTCCCTTTATAACCTTTTTTAGCTCCATTTTTGTTGCACTTTATTGTAATTTCATTGTGTTTGCAAAAAAAAGATACAGATGTCAGCTTGATTTCTATTGTGCTTTGGAGGACCAATAATTCAAAGCAAAGCATTTGCCAGTTACATAGAGTTTTACAATAATTAATAACATACAGTGGTTCTGTCTTGAAATTTGACTTGATAAGTAGGATTATGCAGAGTATACACATTAGGTCAGTGGTCATAGACATTACACACTGAAAGTAGTACAAGAAACAACACTCAAGAGAGGGTAAGAAAGCAAGACTGTTATACTTAGTGATTTATATCCATCCTGGCCAGTATCTATTCCACTTAGACCACCGTGCAAAGTACGGATCATGTTTCGACCTTAGAAGGTATGTTAGTCCTTCTAAATTGTTAGTTACATTAACAATTTCAATATAGAACATTCCATTTTGTTGGCTTTTGAGAGATACCTGTCGAATTTCATTTCAGAAACAAACTTGTTGGTTAAATTAAAATAATTTTACATCTTAATCTGCTGAAGGTATGAATATTTTTGGACTTTACCTGCAGCTGTAAGCAGTACAGTTATGTATTACCTGTATGTATATAGATTACATGAGATGATCATTGAGTTGTGCAATTTGCCCATTATCCTAAGTAGTGCAGTAGCATGTATTGGCCAACTAGTTTGAATTACTTTCCCTTGCTGGTAAGTCCAACTGATCATACAGGCCTTTGTAATTATAAGTCAGCGAATAACTTTTTTGTTGCTGATTTGTGATCTCTTAGAAAGTTTTTTTTAATGGTTTATTTCTTTCTACAAAATGCCTGATATAAAACAAGCAACAAAACTATTTGGTTAGGGGTAGTAAAACACTCCTATTTTTTTCACAGCATTGTCATTTTGTACAAATACATGATAATGTGGAAACAACAGCTGGAAAATTTTTCTGACATGTAGTGTCCTTGGTTGCAATACCTTGGATTGAAAATTAGATTTTCTTTCATATATGTATTCTGCATAATAATACATCAATGACGGAAATGAGAATAAATCTACATAGATTCACTCAGAAGCTACAATTGGAGTACCCTCTCAGTTGTCAGCATCCGCTGATTTAGTTTGGAGAAAGGAGAATATAGAATGTTTCTTGTATTGCCTTTTATGATTCCATAAATATCACATTGGTATTCACTTCATTTCCAGGCTCAATAACAGTCACACAGTCAGACATAATGCGCCATATGTTTCTATTTTCTCCTTTCACAGCATTGGCGCTACAGGCTTTCACTCTCCCTGCCAAGTTTTTAGTTTATGTCTGAATATATTGCTATCACATACTGCTGTTCTTATAATGTAACCTTTAATCTGATTTAAAATAAACTGATAATGGTGTCAAAATTTTAAATTTGCACTGAAAAATTATAAAATAACAATAAATCTTAGTCACTGTTGCAGGAAAAGTGAAAAACTATTTTGGTTGCTTATTACAAAGAAAAATCATATCAAAAGATGTTCTCCTTAATATGCTTCCCTTGATCTTTGCAAAACCTCAGCACTTAACAATATCATCCAGTTATGAAGCTTGGGTCCGTTTACATCAACAAAGATTTACATACAAGGTTTACACCAGTTGCATTGTTTCTTGTTTTACCTTGTTTCTCTTCGTGATCAGATAACAGGGGTCAAAATTTTTCTCCCTAATATTGATCAAAGTCTTTTAGGAATGGACACGTGCCAACACAGAGTTCTAGTCTATTTAAGTTCAAGCCATGTATTTGCTTGAAAACTCAGCGACCTTGGAGTGTTGTAAAATAAAACACTATAAGGTCTTTATTAGTATTGTGATTGTGTCCTATCTAACTCACTCATCAGTGATGTTCTGGATGCTGCAGTATCTGTTTTTCTTGACAGTGAATTTTGCACCAAGGAGAATTTCTTCAGGAAACATTGTATCCAGAGATATTTCCTACATGACACATGAAGTTACAGTCTTCAGTAAACTCATATCTAGCTTCTGTTGTTACGGTTTTAATGCTGCATAGTTTGCTGAAGTCTGGCTCTTTGTTTTAGTGTGACTGATCGATTGTTCGTGTGTGGACAAAACTTACAGAAGTTATTTTCCTGCTTCATAAACTTAGTGCTTTGCTTTGAACTTGATCAAATTTAATGTTGTTTCAGCTGCTGTCTATGCTCCCTCTTCTATATTAATACCCCTGTAAGCACAGTGCAGATCACAGACAGAAAGAAAGCTATGCAGTCTCGTACACTGTGGTATGGAAAAAGCACTTGTTTGTTTGTTTGGGAAAATCCAGATTTATTAGACTGAAAAAATATGTGAATGACCTATAATGTAGTCTTATAATGAGAACAGCCCATAACTGCCTGGGCTACCTGCAGTTGGATTGCTCCTTGGGGATTCACTGATGGTACACAAGCAACTTGTATCTGGAGTTTTGCTGGGGAATCTGATAACGATCCTTGATTGGAGTCTACTTCCAATACATCCTAGCAGATATATTAGACTACTGGTTCTCAATCTTTATGTTCAAATTTGAACTGTAGTTTAGGTCAAATGTCCTGAAACACTAGTGATGAGCTTTTATTGAATTTGCTTAAAAGCAAATGACATGTTACTTTTTGCTTACAGTTATTTGGTTGGACCATAAGCTGCAAAAACTTTTGACAGTCAACTATTATTAACATTTTAAGTTTGTAAGAAATTGTACAAACATGCTTAACAAAGTGCCTTTATTTACACACAAGAATCAAGAAAATATGTGAACTGAGCCTAAAGTGCAACAACACATAGAAATAACGGAGGTAAATGAGACTGAGACTGATTGAATACAAAGCAGCCTTGCGTGAAAACGCTGACTGCCTCCAATGAGCTCCTTCAATCTTGGGCCCCATGAACTGTTTTTTAAATTTTTTTTTTTTTAAATTCCATTTAGGGTTTTGTTTTTTGTTTGTTTTTTTTTGACCCAATTCTGTTTTCATCTTTCTGAATTTCATGTTTAACCAACTGACCATATACTTACCCTGTAATATTACATCTCTATTTCAAACAAATGTTTGAAATGGATGTACATGTACAAATGTTAACTTTTCTTTTTTTTTTTTTTTTTTTTTTTGACCCAAACTTAGAGATTGAACCCTATTGTTCAGTCAAATTTTCGGGGTGATCATTACAATGTCTAGAACATGTGTACATATGTAATTTTTGTGCAACACTTGTACAAAATCCAAAATAATTTTATATTATATTTAACATTACATTTTCAAAAAAACTTACAAAAACAAAAAAAAACATCTGAAAACATCATATTTTCATCTTCAAAGTACTCCTAAAACCATCTACAAGGTTGAACTTTTTTTTCATACTTTTCTATCCCTCTATGCTTGGGTCTTCCAGGGTTAAGGCTACTGTTTAGACAAACTCCTTTAATATTTGATTAATTAAAAAATTTACAAAAAAACAAAACAAAAAAACCCCTCTTCAGTTATGAGCCTAAAATTATTACATAATTCATCAGGTTTTGTAAATGTGTTCAAGCGAACTCATTCCCGCTTCAAAAACTGTGCTTTGATGTGCATGTCGTAGTTTTTTAGGAGTAGTATTATGCTGCTCTCCGATCACATCTCTTCTGCTCAGGTGTCTGTTTGATAGAGATCTGAGCCTCGGCTGAGCAGGCCATATCACACAAGACAGGCTGACAGAGAGCAGCAAAAGAAACACGCTCTGTGTTACTGCACTCTTTTACTATGAGCATCAGTGTAAAAGGTACACTTTTTTGACATTTACATTTTTAGGGAATACTAGATTTGTTACCTAAAATGCACAGATTACCAGAATATACAATATTTTGTGTTTCTATATTACCAATTTCCTCAGAGGGGGGGGGAAGAGGGGGTTTCCCAGCCACACTCTGGCTTGTTCTAAAATCCAGACTTTGAGAAAAGTGGGGTTAGACAGTTGGACAGATGTAATCTTTGATCAGAATCAAACACATGCAAAGGGAGAGTTATATGCTATGTTAGAATAGTTTTTTTACTCTAGAACACAAATTGATTGTCTGTAGTTTATTTCACCAGAGGAGATCTTGTTTATCAGTCTTATCACTTCTAGCTGCACCATGAAACACCTGTCTAAAACCCTTTTTCCAAACAGAAGAGACATGATACTCTCAAAATAACTTGGCTTGTATCTTGGAATGTTAGCAGATACATCAAAGAATGACGGGTTTTTTTTTTGTTTTTTTTTTTTTTTTTTTTTTTTTGTTTTTTTATTTAATCCTGAAAGTACAGAATAAACCTGTATTCACTGCACAAATATCTGCATAAGCATTATATAAACACACACATAAACACACTGGAGAGCCAAACACCTGCTTTTTAATAAATGAGTACCTGTCATCAGTGTGGGGGTTTTCACATTGCACTACTGTGAATTCATTAAATGTGCCCTTTGGAAGTCTAAGCAACCAGGTGGGGTGCCATCAACCCCCCTCTGCCCTCTAAATCATTCCCTGCATTTCAATTGCAAATACTGTAGTCATCTCAGTGCCCTTGCCAAAACACTACAGATTAAGCAGCCAAACATTCATCCTTACATACTCTTGACTGACCAGGAAGACAAGTGTTAAGTTTCATTGTAACCCAGAGACCCGGAGGTGCATTTTGGCAGCTCAGAGCTTTCTAAAGAGTAAAGGAGAAAAAAGCTGAACAAAACATGAGACCGAGACTGTGGCAACAGATGAGTCTGTTAGTTTAATCACCTACTGTTTCATTACTCCAAATCTGCAACTATTTTAATCACATAGAGATTTGGTTGTACTCTAAATCGGATTTTTTTTTTGTTGTTGTTTTTTTGTTTTTTGTTTTTTTCTGCCTCAAGATGAGATTCTGAAAGCTCACAATCATTGCTATTTCCATGCATTCTGCTTACCAATACATATTGTTTTACTCCAGTGTGGTTTTCAGGTTTTAGACAGAAGCTCTATAGTTGGTTCTTTACTGGCTGTATACTAATAGTACAAGTAGTAAACATTTCATATAAATAGACTGAGCAAGTCACATCAAAGTGATTTGAAATGGTCATCTTGAACTCTTATTAGCGTACATCGGGTAGGGGACGGGATCAGATTTTTTGTGAAATGATAATTCTAAATGTTTTGAGCAATTTTTTAATTGATATTTTCAGCTATAACAAAACTAAGGCTGTAGCTGCAAATTTGTGATCACCACTTCTGTAAAGATCTGATCTGCCAAATCAGATTTTGTCTGATTCAGATTTTTCTTTAAGAAATATAAATGACAAAACAGTTTTGTTTTTTTGTTTGTTTGTTTTTTGTTTTTTTGCAGTCAGGTTTATTTGTATAGCACATTTCAGTAATAGGGCAGTTCTAAGTGCTGTACATGATAAAAACACAATACAGTAACCAATTATAAAACAAGCAATAAACATTGTATTTTACCAAATGCCATCAGCAAAATCATCAAGAATAATTATCATCACATATACATCAAATATACTGAGCAATGTTCCAGTGGTTTTTAATCAAAGGCAACACTAAAAATGTGGGTTTTTAGCCTTGATTTTACGGAACTCTGTCTCGGCTGTTTTGCAGTTTTCTGGTAGTTTGTTCCAGATTTGTGGTGCATAAACACTGAATACTGCTTCTCCATGTTTGTTCTGATTCTAGGGATGCAGAGTAGACCTGAACCGGAATACCTGAGTAGTCTGGAAGGTTGATACAATGACAACAGGTCTATAATTGTATTTTGGTGCTAAGCTATTCAGTGATTTATAAACTAACCGAAGTATTTTAAATCTATTCTCTGAGCTACAGGGAGCCAGTGTAAGGATTGCTTTATAAATTCTTCTAGGTTTTTGTGGTTGGGTTGGTGAAATTTAGCTATTTTCTCTGTATTTCTTTTATTTGGACATTGGATCATTTTAAGTTTTCACTGCCACAAAACAGAAAAATCAGTTTTGAATAAAATAAACTAATTTCCCAAAATAGACCAAAGCTACAAAGCTGTATCTTTCTGCTATCTAACTTAATATGGGATCAGAAAAAGCTCAGATTTCCTGTTATGTATAAATGTTCAATCCTTCATTTATTTTTCGATGACTATATCGGGTGACTGTGGTTCAGAAGTGTCATTAACTATTTGTTTTAGGTCCGGAGGCAATGTCACACAGTGTGTAAAAGGAAGATGGCACTTGATGTTGACATTGTAAACCTTCAGCATTTTATATTAGAAGTAAGTGTTGTCTGCATAGTTAGCATTACTAACTCAGTGTTTGTGTTTGTCAGCTTAGATGGAAGATTTCTTAGAGACTGCTAAGATTTACAGATCCACAGTTCTGTTCTGTGGCAGGCAAAACTGGAGTCTTCAAACAAAACAGAACAATTTTGCTGTAATGTCTATCATCCCAGTTATCTGTTGACGTCTAACTTATGACAGGCAAAGTAAAAAGCCTGTAGAAAATACGATTTCCTTTGTAGAAGCTTCACCAACCTTTTATATTTCCTTTTACCTCATTTTTAAACACCTCCCTGACACTTAAAACAGCTGACTGATTCGTCACTAAGTAATGCTTTCCAAACCAGGGATTGCTGATAGTTCACTCTATTAACGTTTAGGCCTTTAGGTTGTTCGTACACAGTTCACCTTATTGTATCCCCCAAGTATCAGCTTTCTTTAATCACTCAGGCAAAATTTTACCGTGTATTGGGCATCAGTTTGTGTGAGTGTGTTTATCAATCTTCACTGATCTTGATTCTGTGTTTTTTGTCACTTTGCTGTGCCTGCTTACTAATAAGGAATCAAAAGACAATCTGCATTTAAGTCATAAGCTCTTGCTCCACAAATTTAATCTGTGTCCAGAAACAAGCCATCAACAGGAGGCCAGCGTCAACAGGTGTAAAATTATATTGTTGTGAAAATGTTATGAAGCACAGTGATAATTGCTGCTGAAGTTTGAATCTTGGTTTTGCATAATAGACTTGTGCTACACAAAAGTGGAGATTATGCATCATGCAGGGCAGGCAGGCAGCCAGCTGAGGCTGCTGCTGACTTAGTGCGAGCATAGCTGAATCTTGAGGGGGTTAATGCAGCGGGGCAAACGAGTTGATCCACAGCCCATCCTCAGCTGCCAAAACTTCAAAGGATCCCCCAATAGAGTCTAAATCGCCATCTCCTTCAGTCCAGGCTCAGTAGTCCACTTCCCCTCCCTCCACCTCCATGGTCAGGTCAAACACAGCCTCATCTTTTATGTATCGCTTAGTCCATTGATTGAGCTCTTAGAGATTCACAACTACAGAGAAAGCTATTTTTGTATCCCTCTGAAGCATAAGAGGGGTTTCTTCTGATGGAGAGAATTTATTCATTTCATCTGTTTTTCTATTTCCACTTCATTTTGACAAGTTTCTCTTTTTTTGATAGCTCAATCACTTTCTTTCTTAAATAACTGACCACAGATAAATTAATTAGACAGCAGGTAGCAGCTACTGAGAAGTCACCCCTGCAGTTCTATTGCTAAATCTCAACATTAATTTAAAAAATATATAATGAAGGTGATTGTTATTCATGTTTCTGTGCATGTAATTATGGAAATAATAGTCTGTTTCTTCACAGCACAGTGTAAGAGAAATTTGAAATTGTCCTTCAAAACGTTTTATCAGCATGCCAACAGTAGGTCTTACGTAATTGTTTAAACTTATCCCTTGGTTATTTATCCATTCATTATACTGTAAGTTGATCTATTATTTAATAGACTTCTACTTCTCCCCTTTTTCTGCTGCCGTAATTTCGTTTATATGATGTGAGTTTATGCATGCAGTGTGTGAAATAGAAATTTTCCCCAGAAGAAGAAGAGTACCTTTATTAGTCCCCCAGGGGGAAATTACAAAGGAGGTGACACATTATTTTTAAATGAAACCATAAGATGACAAAAAGAGAGGAGATGATGCTTTTCAATTTCCCTTCTTTTTTTGTTTTTTTGGGGGGTTTTTTTGTAAAAGACTTGATAAGTGTTTTAACCTAAGAGATTTATTTATTTATTCCAATATTGTTTAAAGTTTTAGGTTAAGAAATATCTTCCTCAAGCTAACAACACAGCTTCTCTGAAATGGTATTTGTATCTTGGTCGGTCGGTCGGTTCATTCCAGACACTTAGTACTTCTCTGTCCTGATGTAAAATGCCTATAAGTCAATGTCTGAATGTAGTGGAAGATTTCCATAACATTGGCTAGAAGTTAGCGAAGGTGCAGGCTGGGTGTTAGCCATCTACCCCCATTAACACCAGATTAATATGGCACAACCTCAAAAATATAAACCATGATAGGTATGATTTTTGCAAGGTTTAAGTAATGTCTTTTGGAACACATCAAGAAGCCAGTGTGTGATGGACAGTGAGAGTTCCCTGACTGTTTTGTGCAGAAAACGTTTGTGGTTTGATCTCTGTACTTCTGTTTTGAAGAAAAACTGGGTATACTGGTGCACTGATGTGGATTGTTCATCAGATAACTTGGAATAGGACTTGTCATGCTACCCTCATACCAGGGCTGCAAACTTATCTCGCCAGTTCCGGGACAGCAGTGCTCAAAGTGAGATTTTGTAATGCTCTTGGCAGCGTGGCTGCTGTGTGCATCTGTACAGCACATTTCAGCAACAGCGGGGTTCAAAGTGCTATAAAAGAAAAAACATAATATAGTAAGCAATTATGAAACAACCAATAAACATTGCATTTTGTCAACTGTCATCATCAAGAATAATCACCATCAAATATACATCAAATATGTTGATCAGTGTATCAATTATTAATCAAAAGCAACTCGAAACATGTGAGTTTTTAGCCTTGATTTAATGGAACTCAGTGTTTCGATAGTTTCACAGTTTTCTGGAAGTTTGTTCCAGATTTGTGGTGCATAATTTTTACTACAAATTAAAATGATTGAATAGGATAACATGCTAGAAAACCTCCTCGCTTGAATCCTCTCATATTATAGCAAAACTGGAAAAGAGTTTGATTTTGAACTTCACTAAAGTAAGGCTAAAATTGGTAGGTTCTGAAACATCCCATATTTATAAGGTGAATAAGCATATTGTGAGGAAACATGCTGGTACAGCTGCAATACCCTTTGTAATAGCACTGCCAAGAGATGGCTAAAAAACAGCTGGGAACCATCCAGAGCACCACAGCAGGATTTTTTCCTTCAAACTAAAATTTGGTTATCCAAATTTTCCACGATCCAGCAATGACAAAATGTTAACCTTTCCCCTTTATGGAGACCATGGGGTGTGATAATGTGGTGTGAAGGGCATTATAAGAGTTTCTGTATCATAACACCTATCAGTTGACCTCTATTTTTTTTAACTTTCCCCTCAGCATTGAGTCTACATTTTAAATGCTGGTGAAAAATATTCATCAGGGAGCCTTGAATTCTATTCATGATGTGAAGTAAAAGAAAAAACTAAAAATGATTTTGACTCTGTATTTTTAGCACCAAGCTCTGCCCCTTTGGTGTTTTAAAACAGATGCTACTCCCAGTGGAGAGCATCTCCAGCAGAAACTCTCCCACTGTGCAGTGCATGTGTGAACAGCAACTGTGGAAAGGGTCTGGACCAAAAAGTCTGTATATTTTCATGATCTCCAATGTGAAAGCTACTTTGTGTTTTAGCTACTTTGTGTTTTAACTTTTTACATTTCATGGAACATGAGACTGAATTATTTTTATTATTACTGAACTATGATTTTTTTTTTTTTAAATTTTAGGACCGTAAGAAAAAGTAAATCTGAAGATTCAACTAAACTTTTTTTTTTTTTTTTTTTTCGTTTTTGTGTTTCAGTGACAAAGAAATCAATGAGTTTATTGGAAAGGTAAATCTTTTTCCAGAGAAAACCCTCCAAAAAAATCTTAATGTTCAGCTTTAGCTCTTAGAAAAATAAGCGTCTCAAAGCGTGAAGCTGTTCCACTCAACTTTATTTAGATTAGCTGTCAGGTCTAAGACTAGGTGGTAATAATCCTCTTTTGAAATGAAAACAAGATAAAACCCAGTTAATCTTAAGTTAAGATGTGCTTGCGGCTCTGCTTTCAAAATTTCTGCTTTAGCATCATCATGTCTTCTGTGGGGTGAACGAAGACATGCAGCAATGCTTGATCAGGCTTAATGTGACACAAATTTCATGAGTACATGACAGCAATCCAAGAAACCCATGTTAGGAGGGCATGCCTTTCAAGTAACCTGAATGCATGAATGATTGTCAGTTATGTGCATTCTTTTTATGGACATGAAATAAAGTTTGCATTTTTTATTTAATTTAGGGGATTTTTATTTTATTTTTTAGGATTTTGCACTACTTCTGTTTGACCTACACTTATGTCTTTCATCTACTCCATATAAAAAGAATCTGGTGCTCACTGGAGTATTAGTAACCTCCCTCTGACCTGTGAGATAGTATGTGTGTGTGTGTGTGTGTGTGTGTGTGTGTGTGTGTGCAACCTGTTCCAGCCCAGTTCCACCTGGTGTGAATTCGACAGACCACCATCTGTCCAGTGCCCCCATGCTGAACTAAATGCCACTTTCATAGAATATCAGGAAATTGTCACTTTTGCTCGACCTAATTTACTAAAAGCATCAGTATTTGTTTTTTTTATTAGTTCTTTGCTGTTTTGATTGACCGTGTTTGCTGCAAAGACTAAATCAGTGCTGGCGTCAGCTTGCGTAAGCTTTATTTGTGTGAGGAGGAAATCAAGAGGACAGGCCACTGATAAAAGCTGTAGGAAGTAGAAAGTAAATACAATCTGCTCGCTCTGCTTTTTAGCAGTGAGGAGTCACTGCACTAAAACAAAGACTGGCTTTCACTCTTTTTCAGAATACCTCAAGGACTTGACATGCTAGATTTAAGCAAGTGCAAATAGGCTTAAAATGAATTCTGCACATCCCCTCCCTCCTTCCGTTTCTGTTTGCAGCTCTCCAAGCAGGCAAGGTTTTAGGATCAAAACCAACATGTTGGTGCAGTGATTTTTATTTTTCACTAAAACAATATGGGGCTTAGCTGATTATGCACACATTTTAATGTCTTTAATCCAGACAGGGTTTTTTTTTTTTTTACTTCCAAGGTCATCTTAAAAGCAGGCATAGTTTTTTAGAAGTGCCTTTTGAAGAATTACACCATGCCCTATCCCCAAGCATTTCACAAGTAATGAAACAACACATGCGGTGCACTCTGAAGTGAGTGCAGAAAAGAGAGCAGAGAGCAACAGCACAGCATGAGCACATGGCTCATGGACCAGCACATTACCCACAAAGGGGGACTCTATGAGGGGTTTGATGTGTTGTGATGAATTCTTAACCACTAACTGTGTTTTTTTTTTTTTTTTTTTTGTTGTTTTTTTTTTTTTTTTTTTATTCTATTTAAGGTGCAGAAATGTGGAAACACAGACGGCAAGGAGTGTGGAATTGAGCACAGGAGACAAAAGATGGCAAAGATGAAACAGTAAAGCAGGTGAGTTACTTTCAGCTGTAGATGAATGCTTTTCATGTGAATATTACATTACCTACAGTGCTTTGCAAAAGTATTTATGCCTCTAATTTTTCACATATTTTCCCCTTTAAACCAAAATTTCATGTATTTTATTAGGGCTTTGTGTGATTGATCCACACCAAGTAAACCATAATTGTGAAGGATGTATGGTTTCAGATTTTGATTTGCAAAAAAAAAAAAAAAAAAAAGTGTTGTGTGCATCTGGATTCAGCCCTGTGGCAATGTTTTGTAGAATCATCTTTTGCTGTGAATGCAGCTGCAACTCTTACTCTACCTGATTTGTACATCCAGATAGTGAAATCTTTGCTTGTTCTTTGCAAAATAGGTCTGCTTCAGTCAAATCAGAGGGATGAAAGCTGTGAACACAAAATTTTCAAGTCTTTTTAGATTAGGGCTGCCCAAGTTTGGTCCTGGAGAGCTATTGACCCACAACTTTTACATGCATCCCCTCTCCAACACACCTGAATCAAATTAACGACTGGTTAGCAGGCCTCTACAGAGCTAAATGACAGGCAATGTAGGTAATGCTGTCAGTTGATTCACTTGTGTGAATCAGTCTAACAGCTACCCTGTTCCTGTTAAAGAAAAGTATCCCCACAGCAAGATGCAGCCACCACCATGTTATTTGTTTGAAAATGCAGATGATTTTGCAACAATATTTTTTATTTGGGGCTTTTTCCACACAGTATTTTGCCTGTAGGTCAAAAACTCGACTTTTCTTCTCATCTGGCTTTAGCATCTTTTTCCACACATTTAATGTTTCCCTTTCAGAGCTTGTGCCAAAATGTGAACATGTCTTTTTTTATGGCGTTCTTTTAACCATGACTTTCTTCTTGACACTCTTCTATAAGGGCCAGATTTATGGAGTATGTTACAAATAGTTGTCCTATTGACAAATTCTCCAACCTGAGCTGTGGATCTGTGCAGCTGCTCCAGAGTTAAAATGGGCTTCTTGACTGCTTTTCTGATTATTCTTTTTTCTTGTTTTTCTTGCTTAATCATGGATGGCCATGTATTGGTAGGTTGTAGTTGTGCCGTGCTCTTTCTATATTTGTATGCTGGCACTGAAAACCGAGAGATATTCAGATATTCAAAGCTTGGCATATTGTTTCACAACCTAACCCTGCTTTAAACTTGTCTACAACTTAATTCCTGACATGTCTGCTGTGGGTCTTAATGAGACAATGTTGTTCTCCAACAAACCCCTTAGGCCTTCACAGAACAACTGTGTTTATAGTATAATTTATTTACACACAGGTAGACTCTATTTGCTAAATAGGTGACTTAAAGGCCATGGTTTACACCCACTGAATTGCTGAGAGAATCATAAAATTTCTTCAGATCCGCAAAACACAAGTGGATCTGAAGAAGATTTTTGCCCCTTTAAGGCATGCCTTCAAGATCTATCCAGTCCTTGCATAAATAAACCAAGAGCCATGTCTGAATTCTTAACATAAAGTCAAGCTTGTTCTTAGTGCATGTTGGACTTTGCCAGGGCTGTCTGTTGTCCCCAAAGTTTCTGGTGTTCATGGACAGGATCTCAAGATATCATGATGGAAAGGAGGCAGTCTGGTTTGAGAACCTCAGGGTCACAGCTTTCCTTTTTTGCAGATGGTGAGATTATGTTTGAGTTCTCAGGCTGTAATCTTCAGTGTGCCCTGGAGTGGTTCACAGCTGAGTGTGAAGCAGCCACAATGATAGTCAGCTTCTTATAAGAAAAACGTGGATTGCTTCCTCTGGGTTGGGGGTCAGTCTCCACCTCTTGGGGAGAAGTTCAGGTACCTTGGTGTCTTGTTCAGGAGAGATGGAAGTGTGGAGCAGGATGTGAATAGACAGACTGGGGTCACATCTGCAGTAATGTTCAGTAAAAAGTAGGTTAATTTTATTTGGAAGGTACTTTTCACAGATAAAGGTCACAAAGATTTTACAAAGCCAGAGCATAAAACTTAAAATGACAAAGCTCTCCGTTTACTGGTCAATCTATGTCCCACCATCAACTATGGTCATTGGATATGGACCATGATTGAAAAACCGAGATGTTTGAAACAAGTTTGTAAAATGAATTTAACCCGTTTGCCAGGTTTACCCTTAAAGATAGGATGAAGAACACCATCATCTGAGGGAAGTCTTGGATACTACAATACTCCAAGCCTTCAAAGTGGATTGATTTTATTTAGGGATATCAGAGTAAAGATAGTTGAATAAAAATACGTAGCACACTTTTTAGATTTTTATATGTTGAAGGATGAAAAGAAAAATCATGCATAATTGCCTCTCCATTTCACATTATATACTACTTTGTGTTGATCTATCACATAAAAGCCCAATAAAATACACTGAAGTTTATGTTTGTAACATCACAAAATGAGAAAAAGATCAGAGCATAGCATTGGCCACAGCGTTACACGTGATACACAGTGCAGTAGTGTGAAGAAACCATTTGAAAATATACAATATCAAATTTAAGTCAGCACATTCGTAACTCACCTCTGACCTTTTGAAAGCAACCTTCTGTGCTTGAGCTATGGAGTATCTTTAGTAGAAACACATCTGTCAAGGCTGACAGGTTACAATCAGAAGCAGAAATGAGACAGAGACACAAAGGTATCTCTGAGACTGACGGTCAGGGAAAAAATTGTCAGGAAGTTGATAATAATGGGAAAATGAGAGTAACAGAGCAAAGGATAGAAAAAATGAAAGGGTTTCTGAGGCTGTTTGGGTAAAATTATTTTTCCTGATTGTGCGCAATGATAACTGGCGACAGAGCAGATGGCAGTGGTGGGATTTACAAGTGGACAAAGTGTTCAAAATGCCTAATAGCAAGTAAAAGTGCTGAACATATTTTCTCTGCCAGGCATAAGCTTTAGCACTCTTGCAGTGTTGTCCAGAAAGCAAAACAGAAGGCAGAGCCAAGGATTTAGGGGCACATTTATAAAAACGTTAATACTTGCATAATCTGACACTATAATAGTTGTTTTGCTGTATCGACTTGTTGATAGATGCTATAGAGCTGTGCAGTTTATTGATGTCATAGTTTCTGGCTAAAAGCACCAGATTAGTTATAAAAAGGAGCAAAAAGAATGGCACAAATGTTGGGAATGGCTAGACATATATAAACTGTATTTATACAGTTCACTAAATTAGAATGTTATTGAAAATTTTAATTTATTTCAGTAGCTCAATTTACTAAGTGAAGCACATATATAGATTAATTGCACACTATTTTCAAGCCTTTATTTCTGTTAAATATGGAATAACATCAGACTTGTATAGCACGTTACTAGGACACTCAAAGATGCTTTACAATGAAATCATTCATTCCCATTCACACACAATATGTGAATGTGTGCCTGCGAATGTGTGGATGACAATTTTCTGCTTACAACTCATGAAAACATGACATTTAGGAGAAAATATTACATCAGACCAATAAAAAATGTTTTTAAGACAGAAAAGTTGGCTTAAAGTAAATTGTGTTTAATACCTGCTTAAAGGTCATTATTTTCAAATGGTACTTTTAATCTGACAAACGAGACTTACTGAAACACGTTCTAATGTGTTCAATATGACTGTATTTACAGTTAAAACCATCATTTTTCACACCCCTTGCAGCTGAAGACTTGAAAGTGGTCTGTTAATTTTACAATATTTCTTCTGACTAGAAGTAGTATTGACATTTTGCAATGGCCAGGTATGAGTCTCGGCTGGAAATTGATTGAGAATATTTGAAAAGGAGCTAAAGATTAGGGTGGCAAGGAAACCTTTCATCCTCAGACTTGGAGCTCATCACCAAAAATAAACCATCAACATATCAGTGGAAAAAATACAAAAAGCTGGTCAGCAATTACAAGGGTTTTCATAAAGATTTGATTCTTGAGAATTTTTCAACATGATGGAAATCAAACTCCTTACTTGAATGAAAATCATTTTAATGTTAATCTACCAGGCATATGAACAGTTTAAATATTTTGTGCCCTTCTAACATGTATTTCATTATGTCAAGGTGAAGTCTAACCTCTTGTTTTACAGAAAAATCGTTAGAGGAAATTAACAAATTTACTAGAAAATTGTGTGAAGTTTAAACTTTTCTCGTAAAGCTTTCTTGTTAATTATGATTAAACTGATTCATGAATAATTCAAAAGCTTATTCATATTAAACACCATAAAATTTCATTTGTTGAAACTCATTATTCGTAATGCAATATGTTGATTAAAATGTAACTGATGAAAAATTGCTGTTGTATTGTTTCTAATTGATGTCCTTCAAAATCAAATATCAACCTTCTTAGATATTTTCCTTCCTTGTGTGTGCAAAACAAGCTTGTAGAAATATGTATCCATTTTTTTAAGGATTTTTTTTCTTCTTCATTTAATCAGATGTGACAAGTTTAAGTCAACATGTGGTAAACTGGGTCAGTGGACAGTTTCAAAAAGGTACACACCTGCAGTTACGGAGCCTCATAATTTGAAGCATGTGTCATGACAATAACCAAACCTTGCAGTCAAAGGAAACTCTTTGCAGACAGCCAGAGAATTTGTTTTGATTGGCCCAGTAAGATACAGGTTAAATGTTTTATAGCAAAGTTGTAGAGAGACATGGAAAAAGCTCTAAGCCCCAGGTAGGTTGTAAGGAACACAGTGAAATATATGTTTCTACAGAAGACATGTGACAGTTTTGTAAATATTTTGAATTAATATGTGTTTCTAGTCACAATGTGACTATTAGAGAAACAAAGCAGTTTTCTCAGTGAGGTTAGGATCAGATTGACTAGTAAACCAAAGTGGTGGCAGCATCATGATTTAGAGGGTGCTTTCTTCTGTCAGTGACAGCATGAGTGATCAGAAAAATAAAAGAAATAAATGTGAAGGAATTTGGAGAAATATTTAAAGAAAAATGGCTTTACTGCCCCATGAAAGCACAAAGTGGTCACATAAGCACACAACTGTGGAAAGATATAAAAATGTTTCACTTTAGAGGCTATTTATTCAAATGAAAACAATGTAAACACTTTGATTTACCTTATTTAATAATGTGATTGTTTACATTCCTCTGAATAGTCATTACAAAATGTTATAAAATAATGATAAAGGTGCTTATTTAGACATTAAAATATGCTGAAAGCCAAGCATTTTTTAAAATGAGATCATAGCTTGTGGTGCTGGCTTTAATCTTGAAAAGGAGAGTTATATCAAATCGTTACATCAGCTAAGGTTTATTCTCATTTTAAATGTGGTAAGTAGTGCATTAATATAATCAGATGTATTAAGCTACAAGAACATTTATATGTAATGGCTGATTTTGAGATTTTTATTCAACTCTATTGACAGACACCTACGTCCATTCCAGTTTGATGTCATGCAAACTCTGCTTGAAGGATGTTTGTTTTTTTCCCCACTTATTTTCTCTTTTTTGCTTCATCCTGCCTATAATTGGTTGGAACACAGCACATAATGTTGATGCAACTCCCAACCTCTTAAATCCATGTTGAGAGAGACAAGATCTTTTATAGAGAACTTGAAATGAGAGAGCAAAATTGTATCTTTAAAGGGATTCTTCTTTTATCCTGTGTTGGGATTCAAAATTCACATCAGTGTTTTCCTTATGTCATTATTAATAATTATGATTATTGATTTATTAATAAGAAAATTATTAATGAAGTTCAAGTTTCTGTAGTTGAGTCTGGTCACCATCTATAAACTGGAACCATAAGTCAAACTTGTCAGTCTCTTGTGAAGGAATGAATTCAGAACCGCTGGCAGAAGAAACTTTTTACACAAGTAATAATCACTGACACACTTATTTCTAATTAAGTCTGAGAAGTTATTAACAAAATGGCCCAACTTTACAGCCGAATTATCCTGTAAATAACCTCTTTCTCTAATTAATGACAAAAGGGATAGATAGATAGATAGATAGATAGATAGATAGATAGATAGATAGATAGATAGATAGATAGATAGATAGATAGATAGATAGATTAAATGGGAATTAAATCAAATTAATGAATAAACTATGACAAAATAAAATGGAATGCTGAAAAATATTTATTAATAAACACTTGGTAAAGAATAGGTCTTTTTTTTTCCTAGAGGGAGGTTAATGCAGTGCATTGTGGGATTGACATTCCTTATACCAGTCTCCCATTGTCAGTCCTTCATGGAAGGAGGTTCAACACTCACCATATGTATATGTTCAGTGGCTGAAATTTGACACCTCACAGAAAATAGTGGTTGAATAGCAATATTGTAAAAAATAAAATTGTAGAAAATGTGGGTTATCAAAATTCATATGCTGATCTCAATATTCAGCAGTGGCATCGCAATTTCATCTTATTTTTATGATTGTATGCAACTATTTCTCATACATTTTCTTTCTGCTTTCTACAAAAACGTCTATAAAGTTATGAAACAATAAAATACTAATTAAAAATTATTTATTTCAAACAAAATTTTACATTTTGTGAAAAGATTTACTTTTTTAAACCAGCAATTATGCCTTAAAAAATGTAAAATTGCTTAAAAATAATCTTCAAGATTCTAAGTAATATTTCTTCAAACTAAATTTTAAAATCTTTCTTAGCTGAGGAAAATTGTAACTTGTTGAATGGCTCTTTTCTGATAAGCTTTGTTTGCAAGCCAGCTGTGAGTCCTCAGGCCGAGGACCTCTGCCAAATAACTGGATTTACTGCAAGCAAAGCTTAGTAGTTAAGAACATATCACTGCTTTGGCACAGGTCATCATTGAAGGCTATTTGAAAATAAGCCATGTTCTTTAACTTCTTACTCTAAGCCACAAAGTTGAGTATCAGAGGAAGCATTAAAAGAATCCTTGATCTGGTGATAATAATGCATAGGCAGTGGTTTGGAACTGTGCTATAATAGAAGATGAACCTTAAAGTAGTGCAAAATGATTGTGGGTGAAAGCAAAGCTGGGCATAATGAAAGAAAATGAAGTACATGATTGGACATGCAGAAGAATATTGGATACACCGCTGACAGAATGGGAGTGTTGAATATTTTCCTCATGCAACATTCACTTTTACTTTTATACTCAGTTTAACAATATCTAACACAGTCTCAGATAATCTATTGAAGATGCTGTGGCACATTTGCTCAGATGGAGTATCTAATGAGGAATGTTGTGATTCATTTTTTTTATATTGTGTGCAAAGAAGATAGACAAAACACTCAGTGGCATAAATAGGTTGCCGAAGAAGATGATATTTCTGTGATAGAATTGTGAAGCTGTGATGTGGCTGTGAAACATTGGTGGTCCAAAAACAATTTTGACACATCAGTAACAATTTTTCACATAATTCATAGGGAAAGAAGCATTAGAATGATATCGTGTTTTTAAGTGGTAGAAATTGTAGATATTTCTAAGCCTTCTCCAGCACTTTGCTTAATATTTTTTTGATTAAGGTATTAAGGCCTGTTTTGACTTTTAGTCTTTCCTTCAAGCATCTATCAATTACTTTTCAAAGTTTTAATTAAAACCCTGTTTCTTTACATTTCAAATGTAAAATAAGTTGTAAAATAAGATCATCACCTTTGGAAAAATTACTTTAAGTGCAGAGCTCATCCAAACAACACCCATGATAACGTCTAATAGGCAAGAAGTTAATGTTCTTTGATGCACTGTGTCACCTCGGTTACCAGTAAAATTAGAGAGCAGTTATCTGTGTGTACCTGAGCAAATTATGAAATGGGAAGCTAATCCAACTTGCTCATTTCACAGTTCATTTGGCTACTCATAAAACACCCAACTGCTAATCACCTTTTATACTCTGTGCTTTATTAGAAATTAAAAACACTTAACTGCTCAGGAAGAGTGGGAAAAACACAGGTTAAATTTGTGCACCAGTTAGCAGCACACTTAAAGATGCAGTAGGTAACTTTCAGAAAAATGTTTTTTACATATTTATTAAAACTGTCACTATGTCCTGACGGCATGATAATAGTGGTCTGACTGCCATCTGTAGAAATACACTGCTCCTGGTCAGAAATACCCAATCAGAGCCAGGAGGAGTGTCTTGGCATTGTCAGTCACACTCATGTACATGCTGCTCACTCCCTTCCCCTTGCTGTCTGCTGTGCTGCAGCTCCAAACCCACAGCAGAGCCTGCCGTGAATGCACAGGCTAGTAAGCATGGCCACCGATGATAGCGGATAAGCAGTTTTCCTGTAATGTCAGGTTGTCAAAAAAACAATCTTGAGCTTGTATACGCTGTGCAGGGGAGTATGAGCAGTACGTACATGAGCGTGATTGACAGTGCTAAGACACTCCTCCTGGCTCTGATTGTTTATTTCTGACCAGGAGCGGTGTATTTCTGCGATGTCAGGATCACCAGACATCTTGTATCAAGCAGAGCTAGATGCTACACGTTGCCACCTACTTGTAAGTGGAATGTCACTTTTCTTCATGTTAAAATTTGTGGTAACTCTAAATAAAAATTTATTTTCATGTCTATGATCATGTAAAGAAGCATTGTAGATCATTTAGAGAGATTTTTTTTTCATTTGTTTGCTAAAACTGTGTTTTTTATGTGTGTTGCCTCAGGGCAACACTGTGCAGTAAGGTCCATTTTGTTCAGACGATATTATTCTAGTGCGTGGATATGCGACTGGTTACAAAATAATGATCATAGTCAATTTTTTGACTTTATCACTGACTAATACTAACAGGAGATGGATGCAAGATCATTTTGTAGATGAAAGGTGCATGGTTCCGAAGTTGGGGTCATTGCCACGGAAAAAATATGGATCTACTTTGCAAGATCCAAACCATTGGTTCATTGTTTATTCTCAAAACTGATCTCAATCCCAAAGGGTGATCAGCTTGTCTTTGATGAATAAATGGTCACATTCAAGGGCAGGCAAAGACTGAAGCAATACCTGTGACCAAAACCAAGAATATGGGGCTGCATGGTACTCCATATGGCTGGTGCAGATGGTGTTCTACACAACTTGAAAATCTACACAGGAAGAGCTGTGTAACCATCAGACCTACCAGATATGGGAGCCAGTGGCAATGCTGTCCTTCGCTTTGCTCAAACTAAATCAAAGCATAAAAACTACAAGCTCTTATTTGATAACTGGCTTACAACTGTGCACCTTATGGTCACACTGGCCCAGCAAAAAATTCAGTACACTGGTATGGTTTGTGGCAACAGACTGCCAGGCATCAACTTGACCTGTGATGCTGATCTGAAGAGAGGATGTGGATCTTTTACAGAGAAGATGGCCATAGTTGGAGAAACCACATTGCATGTTGTGAAGTTGTATGATAACCATTCAGTGACTCTTCTCAGTGACAGGAACAGATGAGGCTGTATACCATCAAATCCTACATTGCTGAAGGCTTTTGCAAAAATGAAAAGAACCTGGAGTGCAAGAAAGGCCACCCAGTTTGCCCATAGCTGGTGAGTACAAGACCTGCAGCCCATTTCCAGTCCCTGATGTGCTTCTGGATGCTACAGCCCACTAGATGATCATGGCGAAACAAATTGATAGATACAAAGTACCATAATCCACAGTTACACCAAAAATCAAGTGCCAGAAATGTGATATCCATCCCTTCTTCACATCAGCAAGCAATTGCTTCCTGAGGTTCTATACAGAACAGGGGAAAAAAGAATGTGATGGGGAACATCCTCAGCTCCACCACACATACACACACATGTACAACCACCCAAATGCTCTTTTTAGTCATTTGTTCAAATATATAAATGTTCAAATGTAATGTTGGAATCATCTCTGGCTTATTTTTGTCAAAATAAAATTGTTTCCTAATGAATATATAGTTTGATTTGTTTTTCACTTTTCATAATCACTGTAGAAAACCTTGGCGTTTTAGACCCCTTGTAACACAGTGTTGCCCTAAGGCAACAAACCCAAATCTGCTTCTGGGAGGTGGAGCGATTTTATGTGATCAGGAACCACCAAGCTCCCAAAGAATGGGGGGGGGGGATTTTTTTTTCCCCCCCAAAAATAAAAAGTCATGCCATTGAGGGATAACTTCTTTTCTCACTGTGTGAAATTAAATCAGACTATACTTTTACTGTTAGGTACCAGCTTCATGTTGTGGTAACATGGGATGCTAGTCATTTGGTGTTAACTGTTTTTGCAGTCAGGCAGAATGAAAAATTTAACACTTAGCCAAACAACTTGTCATTTCACATAAACTATATATAATTTAGGAAAATTGTTGTTTTTTTTCTTCATCGATGGAGTAGTCTTGAAGTCCAAGCAGCTCCTCCATTGCAAGACATCTAAGAGTAATCAAAGGTTATCTCTGCAGTAAATTAAAAAAAACAAAGAAACAGAGCAATGCAGACAAAAAGACAAACAGCAAGTACAGAAATGCAACACAGTAGTTTGAAAGTTTTGTCACAGTTGACGGTTTTTCTTCAGTGTTTTTTTTTTTTTTTTTTCACGTTTATTTTAATCAGATTTTTTATTTGGTTTTTACCTTGCTAAATGCCTGTTCCAAAGTACATTAAAGCTTAACATGTGCTACAGAAGTATTCAGCCTCTTGATTTTGCCCAGCAACTTACTTGGTAATCAGATTAAAGCAACAGGACTTCAGTCTGGAGTGTGTGATAGACTTTGGCTAAGCAAGGGTTGACATGAGACATAATGTCCACTTTGTTGACATAAACACTGTAGACTCCGTTTACTGAGGACTTTACCTGCCCTGTTTGTGTCGCCAAGTTCTGATGTGAGGTCAGCTGGGAGCTGAGCTGCCAACCATCAGCATGCAGCCTTCACCTGCTCTCTGTGCTGGCTTTAGTGTAGGGTGAAATCTCCATGGTGTGCAGGGAGAGCTGGAATAATTCTTCCCAATCTCAACAGGGGTATGTGTGTCCGGTTTGTGTCCTTGGGGTTTGTATCTGTATTTGTGGTTGGTTGGCTCTGGCATGTGGGTGTCGCACTGAATATATGTCCACCAGTGCTCATACAAGAAGACAGCAAGTTGGACCCCCCCCTTCCTCTCCTCCCTCTTGCTCAGTTGGATCTCACTCCCAGATCTGTCATTGTGTCCATTGATGTATGTCCGATGTGACATGTCGCCCACGGTATAGGAAAGACACAAACCATCAAGATTTCCCTCATCTTTTAACTTCCCATTACCAAGCTGTGACCTCTCCCCTCATGAGTTTAACACATAGCTTTGCAGAGGTAGAGTTGATGCATAATCTCATGAAAATAGCCTCCCACTAGTCTAATTTTAATTTTTCTTATTTCTTTCTGAATTCATTAGAATAACTATATATGCAAATCATAATTACTATTGGGCTTTACTCCAGCACATTATTAATATAATATTTAACCCTTATTCTGCACATAATGTTCAATTAAAGTTGATCAATGCAACAGCAATAGACATTTAGTTTGTATTTATACTGCATTAGCTAAGAGCATAATAACACATTTATTTCGTGCACTTATGGGCAGCTCTCTTTCCCCACATATAATTAACTGTAGAGTCAGTGGCTTGAAATCACCTGACACTGGGTCCCCTTCTGGCAGCGTTTTGATACTGATGCTGCATGACAGTGGCAACTGACTATACTGTGCATACTGTACAATCAAAGAGCATGAATATAATTTTTTTTTTTTTCTGTGGAGAATGTGAGTCACATAAGGCAATTCATCTTGTTCTAAATTGGAGGAGATATTACCACAGAAACAGCTGGAAAATGCACTTAGTTGTGTACATTTTAACTGTATATGCTTTGACTATTTGTTGTACTCTGAAGTCTCTGCATAGCTAGAAATAGTAGCTATAATGAAGCTATACCCTTATCATAAGGTACAATAAATGAAGAAGAAATCAAGTAGGAAACTGAGACAAGCCTCACGTTGACATTTACAGCATTTGCAGTTCTTTTATTCACTTCTGGGTAATGGCTCCGGTTGATATATCAGCTCTCAATATGCAATAACGCTCAGATTCACTAGGCTTTGATTTACTTATCACCATCACAATACTACCCTGCATTCCTATAGACCAGAATGAGCTGCCCCAGATTTTTTATGGGCCTTAATAAGAAAATGTGACGTTGCTCCCCTGTTTGAGCGCAGGAGGAAACAGCGTATTATCCAAATAGACAGAGCCTGTTTATCTGCCGCTTCAAAAGCTTGTTTATTGACAAGCTAAAAAAATGCTGTATGAATGCTACAGTGTCCGATTTTGAGAGGAGTTGTAATGGTGTATATTGAGCAAAAATAATAAAGTTTATCATTTAATCATGAACTGTAATGTAGGATTGAGTTGGTATGAAATAGTCACATTATAATTGCCTTTGTAATAACACAATGCTTTCATGACATCACAGTAAATACAGAAAAATGTAAAAGATACAGTATGCATACCATTATCTAATTGCTTTTATTTAAAACAAACATCAGCAATTTCAGTGCTGCTGCAATATCACAACAGATTATTACAAATAATGTATGATTTTGTTGTTTTTGGTGTGCTGTGGGGCTCAGTGATAGAGCAGGTGCATTAAATATAACGCCCATACTTCCAAACATAGCTGTTCTATAGGCTCAAGTCCTGAGTACTACCTGTCTACCCCTTCTCTCTCTGCTGTTCTTCCTGTCAAGCTAATGAGTAAAGGATACAAGTGCCGCAGAAACTTAAAAAAATAAATAAATAAATAAATTTATATATATATATATATATATATATATATATATATATATATATATATATATATATATATATATATATATATATATATATATGGAATAATAGTGTTAATATAAAAACTCGTTTCCAAATTTTTATTGAGCAAAATATAACCTGTGAAGAACAGAAAGACTTTAACTATAACAAGGTGGCATAAACTGGTTAGTTAATCGGGCTATGTGCTCAGGTTGCCTGCCTAACAGACATCCTGCTCATAGTATGCCAAGTGAGTTTTAAAATTGTGTTGCTTTTTTTAAGAGTGATGGGTTGTGTTTCTTCAGTTTCAACTCTTGATAAATGTCACTTCTCACCTTGAACACACATATATGATTCACTGAGCTGAAGTGTGCAGAGATGACACAGACTTTAGCTTTTTCTCTTCTTTTTCAGAAGCAAGAAGGTTTAAAAATTTAAAAGTGCCAGAATGCCACGGAGCTGAGGCAGTAGCCAGACAGCACTGCTGTCTGCAAGGTGAGCTGTAAGGTTTGCTGTTACTGAAATTTGTAGAGGTGTATTTATTGATGCACATCATGCACTACTGATGTGTTTTACTTTTTGCGGTGCTTTTGAAAACACAAAAACAGCTGTTTTCCCACGATGTTTGAAAACTGCAGCAATTAGATAAGTTAAACATGAAGAAAATATTATACATTTTGTGATATAGAATACCGTACTTGATTTTTCATAATGCCAAAATAGGATTTTTTGTTTTATTTAAAATATCAAAGAACTGTCTTTTTTTTAACCCTATATAATTTACAATCTTGTTTTAGAGCTGGGGGTAAAGGGTATCATTTACTAATGGTGCATTGCTGGGAGGGCCCATAAAAACTGTTAATGCATTTATTTAAGATTGAAAGCCCTATAAAAACATTTTGATCTTGAAAAAGAGAGGGCTTATTATTTAGTTCAATGCATTAACTATAAAAACTCAAGAAGTGGTATGCTTTGAAAAGGTGTCCAGACTGCATGGTTTTATAAGATACAGAATAGAATAAGTTTACTGTAGAATAACAGCTACAATACTGCAGTTGCTCAGAAAGGTCAAGAAAATTCAAAAGCCACAATGCAACAGCACAAGTCCCAACACAACAAAAAGCCACAACATAATAGCAAAAGGCACAACAAGCTTATCATAACTTCCATTTTAGCGTAACTCCCATTTTGGCTTTGCTGTTATGCTGTGGCTTTTTGTTGTGTTGTGGCTTTTGCCTTTTGTTGACTCTTTGAGGCCACCATACAACACAAAACATTGTTCATGACTATATAAATTATATATTTAACCATTCGGTACAAGTGTAACATTGTAATGCATCAATATTTGGAAAGCATCTTCAACCACGAGTAGGTGTAACAGCCTAGCCCATCTGTCTATTTGAATGCAATTTGCAAGAAAAATAATTTAGGAACCTCAGTGATTTTGCAACCATGAAGATCCATAAGTGGACATTTACCTGAACAATATATGTAAACACTTTTTTCAATTTTTTTTTTTTTTTAAATTTAGAACACAGTGTTAAAACACTATTCAAAACTACATCTAAAAATCTTCTTTTTTTTTTTTTTTTTCAATGAAGAGGTTAATTTAGACTATATTTATTTTCTTTGTCTTTTAGCATGGCAAAATGAAGGGGGGCACCAAGATGATTTAATATTTGGGGCCAAGAATTTAAGCTCCTGCAGGTTGAAGATCTTGACATCATGTTCATTAACCTTAAAAACTACTGCTAAAAATGCCCAGTTTGGTGAAAAAGAGATTGTAAGTGCACTTCTATAAGTGTTTGTTAATTCCTTATTTTTTTTACCAGTCTGAAGGATTAAGGTGGAGGACAGCAGTAATGATGTGACTGACCTTTTGTAATAATTTAAACTTTTTAGTTTGTTTTTGTCTGTATTGGTAGTTGTGTTACAGAATTGTTCTACTCCTAAATCTATTATTCTAGTTGGAAGACAATTCACTTCACTGGCATCAATGTAAACCTCTCATAATACTTTCCAGAAATGTAGTCAATATGCCTATGCCTTCCATGTTAAACTCTATTGGTAAAACTTTCATCTCCTTGAGAGAATGCTCAAAACATATGGTTACAAATGACAATTTTTCACAATTTCCCTACTAACCCTTTATAAAGATAAAAAACTGTTAGCTTGCACCTGTGAGTTTTCATAAACTAGAGAATTTATATATAATTTTTTTTTCACCAAAAAAAAATCTATTCATGATTATGGTGGTGCTGTCCATCCTTGTCTAATTTCCCTTGGCAGCTTTTTATGGATGGCATTATTGGACTTTATTGGGAAAAAAAGAAAGAAAATAGGAATTTGTCATTCTCCTTAATAGCAGCGTTGTTGGAAATAGATTAGTTTGAAAGGTTTAAAATGACCTTTTATTTAAATGGTGTAATTATCCTCAAAAAGGGCTTTTGGGCAACGTCTATAATTAGTTAGCACTTGTGTGTGACTGTATCTTGTGGCTTTTCAGCCAATTTGTTTTGAATTATGGAAAATGAAAATTACCTTTTTTCTAAAAAGTACCTAATTTCTGAAGAAAGTAAGAAATAAATTATCGAAGAGTGGGTTTTTATTGTGCAAATTTGAAGATAATCCAGAAAATAGAAAATATTTAGTTAAACTAGCTATATTGTATTGATTTCCATTTTTATTTTAGTTCAGTTTATTCATATAGCACTAATTCACAACACAAAAGAAGTAAATTCAGCCTAGTTGTACATCCATTCCAACTGATCCGATTTTACCTTCTTTGCTTTTGCATTTTAGGAATGTGTCATTTTTAAGTTCAGTGCAGGTTGCTGGATAATGCACCTTGCAAAAGTATTCACACCCCTTGAGTTTTATCACATTTTGTCACATTACTATCACAAACTTCCTTTTATTATATCATGAATATTTTATGTAGACCAACATAAAGTAATGCATGATTGTGAAGTGGAAGAAAAATGATACGTTGTTTTTGAACCTTTGCTCAAGTAAAAATCTCAAAATTGTAGTATGCATGTGTATTTAGCCTCCTTACTCTGATACCCCTAAATAAGATCTAGTATAATTGACTGATTTTAAAAGTTGCCTAGTTAATAAATGGAATTTATTAACTAGGCAATTAATAAATTAAGGCATGGAATTTGAGTAATTTTATCCATCATCTGAAAATGAAACAGAGAGAACATGGAAACTCACCAAGACATGGCTGTCCACTTTAACAAGTTTGACAGGAACATCTTTTATCAGAGAAGCAGACAAGAAGCCCATGGCAACTCATCAAAGATCCACAGCTCAATTGGGAGCATCTGTTGACAGACAACTATTAGTTCTGTAATGTATAAATGTATACATTGTTTGTGTTGTTAAAATAATAATAATTATAATTATAATGATAATAAAGTGAAAAAGTCCAGTAGGTAACTATGTTTGCATGGCAATGTATTTCAAATTCCTCACGGGAAAAATAGTCCTGCTACTTTCATATCAGTTTGCATATCGTGATTGTTTCTTATGAATTTTGCATTTAAACAGGGTCATCAGAGATTTAAATCTCTCGACATCTTTTAGGCATTTAATAGAAAGAGAGAGGTAATTGCTCTTTGAGACTATATGACTGCCTGATAAAAATAGCTTCATATCTGTCTGCAAATGTAACCTTTAAAATGAAAAGCAGAGATCTGGGATGCCATCATTCTTTTCAGCTCCCACCACATACCATTGATGGATTCAACCTTAAGTCATACAAAAGCAATCTCAGTCGAGTCATGGCCTTTTGTTATGGAGTCAAAGCAAAGCGTCAGAGCTTCTCAGTTTTTTGTTTGTTTGTTTTTTTCGAACATAAGATGCCGAAATTCCTAAAATGATTACATTCCTTTTTTATACAAAAGGAGAAATATTTCTAATTAGATTAGAAATTAGTTATATTGTCTGTATTTTTTGCAGGTTCTTTTTATAGAAATTATGAGACACTAGTTTAAGATCAGGAAATGTGCTTGGAAAAAACATATACATTGAAAATCTGAGTGGAATATCCCTGACAAATGTCAATGAAATCAAAAAAGAGAGGGTTAGATTAACGATGAAATATAATTTTTATGAGATTTGTGAAAGAATGACATTAAAATGCACTCTGAAACCAAAGTTACTGTCTTTTTCACTTTTGCTTGTCAAATCAGTTTCTGTCTTCCAAGCCTGTGTTTTGTCAAATTCTTTAGACATACAGCAGGATCTTCGGCAACAACGCCGTGCCTTCTCCAAGACTCAGTTCCTTGGTTAAATTGTTTACTCTTCTCAAATAGTCCTCATCACTGGAGGAATTTGTCTCTGGAATTTGATTGGTGGGTTCCCAGCCATAAGTCAGCACAATCACTCAATTTGTCAGAAAGGGCTCTGACAGTCGGCCTAATTATTTTGGTTGTGACAAAGGATCTGTCTTACAGGAACCAGGCACATCCATTCATCCGTAAAGGCATGCCATCTCATAATGCAGCCAATACAGCTGGCAGAAATATGCTGATTTTGGTGTCAAAGCACATTATTCTATTAAGAAACTAGATGCTTAGAAGCACTGCTGTAAATGTAACTTTGTCAGATTATGTTGAATGTGTTGAGGAGATGCATAGCTGTTACTAGCAGACACATTAGGATGGAAACATGTTGTGGAAGTTGTCCTAATAAAGACATGTTAGCACTTTATATTTCCTGTTGTATGTTCAGAAACATATGTGTATAAAATTGGTGGTACTCTCACCCGAAATGGGTATATAAATTTGCCATTGCTTTTGTGGATAGGTGTTATGTGTGAAATTCATCAGCAAAACCACAAGGTATGAGTTGTATGTTTCCTCCAAAACCGTGTCTTGCTGCAGCCAATAAGAAGAGATGAGTTCATCCATCATTTACCAGTCATTTTAACAGCAAGACATTAAAGTTAGCTTCCCTGAGTCTCCTGACATCTCTAAAAGCAACTTCAGCATAATGTGGAAACACAAGAAAATGCCATCATCCTTGATGTCTGACTTGCCTCTGGCTGTATTTAAAATGTTATGCCATATCATTCTGGTGCAGATTTCTTTTTTAAGCATTCATGATGTCTGTATCTGCCTCCTAAGTTTTTTTTTTCTTCTTTCTTGTTACAACATTCTGGTGATTATTTCATATAGATTTAAGAAAAAGTAGTTTGTTGAAATTGCATTAAATGTCTCGAGGCAGCTAAGTTGATCTCAAACCTCTCAACCTTATTTCCATATTTGCTTTTAGTTTTGTTTTTTTTTTCTTTTACAGAGATGCATGGTGACACAGTTGTTAGCATTGTTGTCTTGCAGCAAGATAGTCCTAGGTTTGAATTCCAGCCTGATGTCTGTCTGCATGGGATTTGGAAATGGATGGATTTTTCTGTCACATTTATTCTTTGATGTAAACATCTTACAGTATAAAAATGCTTCAGTGTTTCTTATCAAAGTTAAGTGTGACTTGCAAAACACTTTTATTGCTGTTAATTTGTCACTTTCAGCTGTGAGAACCAGAATGGGTTTTTTTGTTTTTTTGTTTTTTTTTATTTATTTTTTCCCAGGACTTTTGTTTTGTCAGCAATTTCACTTATGGAGTCCAAGACATGCCCATTAGGTCAATAGATGCTGAGTGGTATCTCCTCACAGGCAGTGATGTTGACCAAGGTCTCATTCAGGCAGTGGCTGAATGTGGGGGGAACGAGTTTCCCATGGTGTAACATTTTCAGCAGTAAAACTATAAGTGATGGTTCTGTCACAGTGACTCACCATTCTAATTTTCATAGAGTTTGTACAAAGTGTTTTTGCTGATTATTTTGAGGCGAGAAAAGGGTAGGGAGCTTCAGTTGGGATTAAAACCTGACATTTTATTTCTAAACTACAATGAAAAGATTTTTTGGACCAAAAGCTAAGTTTTACTTGGAAACTAAAAACATACACACTTATAAATTTAGCCATATTAACAAATTTAATTTGATTGATCATCTACTAGAAACGTAAATGTCTGTATAAGCCCTCAGTTCTGTTTTCCAAAGACAATGGAAATGGACCTACTACTTGTAGTCCCTTCCTTGGACTTTTTTTTTTTTTTTTTTGTCAACAAAAAGTAGCTGCGACAGTCCCCTTGCACTAAGTCTTATTGATTTCCCTGCTTCCTTTAAAGATCGTGTGCAGTAAGTCAATGTGGCTTTGCATTTTAATACCACGTTTGTTTACTTGCTTCAGCTAGACTGATGGTTCAAGGTGATGCAAAGAACATTAAAGATGGAGTTGACCACTGCAAAGCTGCAGAGCAATTAACAAAGTATGTGAGATGATGGAAGGAAAATCTGCTGTTAAATCACATATGAAGCGATTAAAGAAAGATGACATCCTAACAAAACTTGTGCTGCTTTGTTGATGTGGTTTTAATGAGCATCAGTGGATTGTATTTGTTCTTTTTCTGTTTGCAAAATTGTAGTTTCAGTAGAAAATCATATTGCTCTAATTATTCTGCATAGTACTGTATTATCAAATTTGTAATCTTGTCTTATCCTGTTTTTAAAATCTTCTAACTGAAAGATGCAACAGATAATTTTTTTATAATACCATTACATTAAAGTGACTTAGTTTAAGCTATTATCCAATTATTTAGGCTAAGGTTCATAACTATACATCAACCTGTCGGCTCTAAAATTTCATCTTGCCAGTTGGTAGTTTATTCCTTGTTTTTATATCCATGCTTTACCATTTAGTACCCATGAACCTGACCAATGTGCATCTTTTTTCTTTTTCTGGGTAGCTAAGTATTTCTGGTGATTTAAAGAGAAAGATAAAAGAAATTCTGGATTATTTCATTTAACTTAAATCATAAAAAATATTCATACCCCTGGGAGATTTAGATTTAAAGTAATTTTATTTTGTAAACATGCTTCTTCTGAGTGGAATTGATGTTAATACTTTGGAGTGACCGTGCCAGAGTCCCAACTTATATCTGATTCAGAATTAATGGAGGGAGCTAAAGATTAGGGTGATGGAAAGTAGGTCTTCCTACTTTTAAAGACTTGGGGCCACATCACTGAATCTAATAATCTTAATAAACCTGATCAGTAATTATAAGTGGGGTTGAACTGCTGAATGTTGAGAAGGATATAAATAATTTTGACATTTTTAATGTCCCATTTTTAATTAAAATAATTTTTTCCTAAAATTGATGTTCCTTATTTTGTCAACAATCTTCCTATTTCTAAGCATTTTGGTGCTAATTCCCATTAAGTCAGTTGATTCTTTTGAAATAAGAGAAATTATGACACCTGATAGAATAATAAAAAGAAAACTCATGCAGCAGACTGAGTAGATTTTAGACAATGGCTTTAAAGTAATTGGTTTTCAAAACAGCTCGGAAGCATCCCCAAGATGAATTGAAACATGGTATATACAAATCATCCAATGACAGGTAGCTTATTTTTGTATCTGGAAAAAGTTGAACAAAATTGTAAAACAACAAAAAGGTGATGGGATGAAATTACAATGACTCATTTTGGATGGCACAGCTTTTTTCTTTTAATGTTTGGATTCATCCATCCATTGTCTACAGCCACTTGTTCTTAAAGGGTCACGGGGCTGGTAGTAATCTCCAGCAGTCATTGGGCAAGAGGCGAGGTAAGCCCCAGACAGGTCACCAGTTCATCAGAACTTTTGCTTTTTTACCCGCAATTTTCTTTTTTGTAAGACTTGCGTGAGGCTTGGGTAATAATAGATCTAGATGTGCAAAAATCACTACAATGCCAATTTATATGCAGTTATTAAAAAATTCCATTAATTTGGTGCTGGCTGTGTAAAGTTTAAGTTCATCATGTTATTATGCGAAGAATGTACTTCTGTAATACTTTCCCTTTCCTGTTCTTCTGCTTCCATTTCTGTTGCTTATTTTTAGACTTCCTTTTGGAGCACTCTTTATCAATTCAAAGTAAACTTTAAAAGTTGGTGACATTCCAGTTAAAGCTTGGTTTATACCTTATATTGAGCAAGCAGCCAGCTACATCCAAAAGATCAAGAGCAAATTGTTTTTAAAATTCCTGAAAGTAATTATCAAATATACTGGACAGTGTGCGAAAAAGCACTAGTGTTACAAGGGATATGATTAAAAAGGAAAGAGCAAATTAGCTGCCTTTGGGAAAAGCTACGTTATTATTGGCTCCTACTTCAAACAGGTCTGTCGAGTTGTTCATGTGCTGTATGGAGAGGTTTGACCCAACAGGTAGAGACACAAATAGGTCAGTCAGTTACAATGGACATTAAATATAATCCATGACCACAGCTGTCTTTGAGGACTTGTCAGGGTGGGCCTTACTTGACAGGCACAATAAACCCAACAGATCTACCTGTTGAAAGCTGTACTTTTCGAGTAGCTTCAAAAATCCACACAGATATGGATTCTGTCTGCTGTACAGCATGCTTGCTTTCATGTGTACATGTTTACGTGTATCTGTTGCTCGCAGAAAAAAACAGCATATATAAGCCGATGTCAGTTTACAGCTCTAGTGCAGTGTAGCAGACAGCTGTGCCACAGATGCAGTTCTGTGGATCACTGTGAGGGCCTTTTATTTAGGTCACATTCTGTGCTACAGCAACCAGCAGAAGGGATCTCTGTCTACTGCAATGAATACCTTTAGCTGGACACAGCCCTGCAAGAAGAGCATGTCTAACTGATATGTCATGTTTACTTTCAGTTCCTTCCTGTGGTTGTGCTGTTGTTGAGGCTGAAGGTAGCCACTGTTTTCTATTTTCACTCATACCATAAAAGAGCATCTTAATAAATTGGCTTATTTCTCTGTACCCTCTGATATAATCCTCTGTTTTTGTACTGACAGTAAAATTAATTTCCAAATGTTTAATTATTCAAGCAAGAAAATAAGAAAAGGACCTTACTATCTTGCATTTAACCTACACCCTGTCCTCGAGTTACATAAAGGTATGGCTTCCTCCCTTTTTATCCCTCTTGCCCTCCCAGTTTTCTCCCATTTTTTTTTATCTACAGAACAGTCTGTTGGTGCTGTATTATAAATTGCAGTAATGAATTGCACAGTCTCAGCCACTCTGCTGTCGGTGTGCTACACTAGGGTCCATGGGCTTTTATTTTGGTTTCGTTACCTTTACTTTCAGTCTGTTAAAAACTGTGTGGATTCAGCAACCAACCATCCTCAGATGAGTAAGAAAAGTAGTTTAAGGGGTGCTGATGGATGTATTTGTTTTCATGGACTGGTGTAAGGAAAGGTAATTTATTACAGATGCCACCTGAAGCCCAGAAGCTATTTGTTGGGTCAGATAGTTTGCCTTTAGAAGAACTAAAGGTATAGAAAGAAAGTCCACAAGCATAATTCATGTTTGTGGAAAGGGGTGTGCATGAACCACACTGTGCAGGTGTACTGTAAGCCTAAAAATAAATGCACTTTTTGACCCAGTTTCTTCATCCAGTGTCCTATAAAAGCCCTGGATTAAAAGGTTGAGACTCTGGGTAGTTTTGTGAGCTTTGCTAACATAATTAAGACAACCCGTTCCCTGCCCTGAATATATTAAAACCTGCTTCCTGGCTGTTTTCTTTTTAATAAATAAGTCTTGTGTTATGTTTTTAATTCCCTTTTATTTTATTATTATTCTATTATTGCAAAAAATAAATGATTATTAATAATCTTTTTATTGGCTTCCTTTTTAGACACACTTGTTTAATTGCTTCTAAACACAAATAGCAATTAAACCCATCACATGGCAGGAACTTACTGCATTTAGGTAACTAGATGTGGTGAAGATGACTTTCTGAAGTTTAAATTGAGCAGAAGAATGCGGAAGAAAGGGGATTTAAGTGATATTGATTGTGACATAGTTGTTAGTGCCAGTCTGAGTATTTCGGAAACCGTTCGATCTACTTCCCCACATGACTTTTCCCTTTACAATAGTTTCTCAGGTTTCCAGAAAATGTTCTATAAAAGAGAAATTATCCACTGAAAGACAACTGTGTAGAAAAAAAATGTTTTGTTAATGTTGGAGGACAATGAGCAGAGTGGTTTGAGAAGATTGAAAGGTAACAGTAGCTCAAACAATCACTTGTTGCAAACAACGTATAAGGAGTACCACCTCTGAATTCACATGTCAAACATAAAAAAATGGGCTACATGAGCAGAAGACCACAACTGTCAGGTAAAAATAGGCAAATTATTCTATATTTCACACAAGCTCACAAAAATTGATAAGGAGAGAGTAACTTTTTGATGGGATTATAAAAACATTGCTTGGTAAAATGAGTCTTAATTTCAACTGCAACATTAAGATTGTAGCGGTAGGATAAGTAGCACAAATCCATGCTGCCATGTACAAGTATAACTCGAAAAAGTTTTTTGTCACTTATTTTAGAATGTGAAACTACATGTAATGATTAATTACAGTGAAATATTTCAAGCCTTTATTTCTTGTAATTTTGATGATTGTGACTTTGACAATAAAAACCCAAACTTCAGTGTCTCACAAAATTTAAATATTTTTGAAAAAGTTATAGCATATTCATAGAAAGTTGAGTGGAAGGGGAAAAAAGTGTAGTAGGTGTACCAGCAACAGGGATAAATGCCACCTTGTGAAGACTGTCATACAAAATACATTAAAAAAATCCAAGAGAGCTTCACAAGGAGTAGACTAAGGTTGGAGTCAGCGTATCAAGAGCCACTACACACAGATGAGTCCCACACTTGAGATGCAAATGTCGCATTCCTCTTGTCAAGTCACTCTTGAACCAGAGACATTATCAAAGGCATAAGGAAAAAAATAAAATTGTGTTCAATTACCATGGTGTTACTGTGCTTGACTGGCCAGGAAACATGCCTGACCTGAACCCCATAGAGAATCTATGGGGTATTGTCAAGAGGAAGATGAGACACCAGACCCAACAATGCAGATGATCTGAAGACTGCTATCAGTGTAACCTGGGCTTCCGTTACACCTCAGCAGAACCTCAGGCTGATGGCCTCCATACAACAATGCATTGAAGCAGTAATTATTGCAAAAAGAGATCTCGCCAAGTATTGAGTGCATAGAAATGAACATACTTTTCATAGGCCTGACATTTCTGTTTAAAATATCATTTTTATTGATTTTATAATTGTAATTTTTTGAGACACTGTTTTCAATATTGGTAAGTTATAGTCATCTAAACTATAAGCAATAAAGGCTTGGTATATTTAACCCTATGAAATGGTTTGTAAAATGTATGTTAAGGTTTTCCTGTAGTATGTGAATGCAATTACTATTGAGTCCCTTTGTTATCAGTCTCAACGGGGCCTTTGAACTGCCCAGCGGCCCATAAATTGTTGAACCTGTTGTGCCCATTTGCAGTTTGTGATCTTTTTTTAAAGTTACATAGATGCATCATCTGACAATACCCTTGAACAAATATAGCACACACTTTCTTTATTTCTGTCATTTTTTTCTGGTAAATTCAAGCCAAACACAGACAACATGTACAAGGAAGCTTGAGGACAAATCCGGGTGTCATTGGCATATTAGCTTGTCACTTTTATATTCGGAGTTCTCCATTTGAGGTATTAAAGAACAAAGATAAAACAGCGACTGAGAAGAAGAGGTTCAACATCAAGATTTCTTATCTGCATTTTAGGGTTATAAAGAACTTTCTTCAAATTGAAGCAGACATTGTGTGTTGAGCGTGTAATAATTTTTCATTCTCATTAGTAATAGAAGGCAACTTCATTCCTTTTGTTTCTTAAGAGCAGCACAGCTCTCACCTGGTCAGGTGAAGGTGTCTTTTGGAAGAGAGGTGAAATCTCTCCAAGGGACAAGAGGTCTAGTTGCCTCCTGTTATAGCAGTTAGAACTGTCATATCATGGATGATGGAGAGTCAACACCAACATATTTATAATTCTCTTTTCTGTCTCTCTCTTCCTGTTTGTCTGTTTTATTTCATGGCTGCGTGTTTCTTTGTAGAGCTAGATTTGGGGCCTGTGCAGACTTTCTGCAGAAGCAGTCGGGTGCATAAGCCAACCGGGCCATAATGACCATGAAAGGCCTGCCCAGCAGCCGCAGTCACCACACAGTGACCTGTGACCCGTCTTATGACTCCATGACTCTGGGGCATGCCGATCGCCGGTCCTACTTCCTCAACCAAGGGGAAGCTCATCCTGCTGAAAACCCCTGCTACACGCAAAGGAGCACCTTCCAGACTGAGTGCAGTGCCTATCCTGACCTGACCAGCTGCACTTTCCCTCGCAGACATTACAGCTCCCACCATGAGCTGAAGGAAGAGTGCAGTGCCATGGTGCCTTACACCGGGCCTACAGGGAGTTGTAAGGGAAGTGGAGGGAACAACAACCGCATACCATCAAATTTGCTCGAGCAGTTTGAGACCCAAGCTCCGTTGAGACGTGAAGGCTACCATACACTGCAATATAAGCATACAGCACTGGAACACCAACGCAGTGAGAGCCCTGGTCGAATTAGGCATCTTGTGCATTCTGTGCAGAAGCTTTTCACCAAGTCACACTCTCTGGAGGGGCCCTCAGGCTCTGGAGGAGGTGGGACTGGAAAGATAAATGGCAGCAAATCCAGCCCGGATGATCCTCCCTCATGCTCTGGTACCCTGAAGCACAGCAAGCGCAGTAAGAACAAAGACCGCTCCAAGTCAGAACCCAAGATGCGTACAACCGCATCAGGATACTGGAGCTCAGATGACACACTTGACCGAGAGGTGTGTCTCTACCATCACCACCAGGGGGGTGGCATTGGTTCTATGCCCTCAGGAGTCATGACTATTGGACGTCACCCGGACAAATCCCAGTCACAGTACTTCATGGAGTCCTACAACACCATCAGCGCCCAGTCACTTAAGACATCACGCAGCAATAATGATGTCAAGTGCTCGGCATGCTCGGGCAGCAGCAGCGGAGGTCTGCCGCTGATGAGTGCCCTTGATGGACAAGTCCAGCTTAAGAAAAGCTCGTGGTCCTCTACATTGACGGTGAGCAGAGCGAGGGAGGTGTACCAAAAGGCCTCTGTCAATCTAGATAAAGCCCTCGTCAAAGCCGAGCCAGGACGCACTTGTCATTTCCTACAGGTAGGACTGTTGCATCATCCCCACCTCTTGCATGTCATGCTTCAAATATCATCCGGGGCCCACTGCCACTCCATGCATCTGTTCTGATTCCTGCATGAATATGCATTTGTTTGTGCATGTCAGTCTGTAGGAGTTGAATGATTGATTCATCCTGTCAAAGATCATTGTCTTGTGTTGTTGTCCTTTGGATATTCATAAAACTTTTTTGAAAAATTCATACCATGGCATCTCCTTTTTGTGTTTGTGTGCATTGAATTTTTTTATGTAGAAGTTTGCATATGTTAATGCCATGACATGTCTATGGAGTAGGGATAGGATTAAGTACTTACTGTTCCTTTTGTAGAACAATTATCCAGTAATCTTCCATTGTGTAATACAACAAGCTCAAATGGTGCCTCACAGCCTGATTTTTACAGTATGCAGTACAGTGAAGATTTAGAGCGCAAGTGTAATCTGTTTTGAGTGGCACACTTTCACGTCTAACTACATTTATTCTGCTGTCAAGATCATGCTTGGTCTAGTCATAGCAGCAGTCACAAGATTGCGTGTTTCAGTCAGTGTGTGGTGATGCTGTAAGATCAGAGAGAGCAAGAGTTCAGCAGACAGAAGCTGAAAGAAAACTGCCCCAGTCCCAAAGCTCAGTGGTCTCACAACACCACAGATAAACATGCATACTGACACTGCAACGTCGCTGGGTCACGCATATGTTTTTATTTTTTAGATTTTTTGAGAGGGGTGGGGGGTCTAGTTTTGGAAGAGTTTTCCAGATTTCTAGTGCTTTAAAAGTATTCATATTTCTTACATGCGTTTTAATGGGATTTTGTGAAATATTTAGAAAATCCTATTTTATTACCAGGAAAATTGGTAAATAGGAAGTGATACAAGTGATAAATAAAATTAATGAGGAAAAATGTAGTATGCATTTGTATTCAGAGCCTGAGTCAATGCTTTGTGGTCACAGTTAACTAATACAGCTGCTGCTCTATGTTCCTACCACAATTTGTACATCTAGAGACTGATATCTTTTTTCCTATTTTGCTTGCAGGATTGTTCAAGCTCAGTAATATTGGAGCTAAATATGCTATAAGCTTAATTATTCCTTTGTTGCTCTGGCTGTACATGTACGGTTGTTTCCTTTCTGGAAGGTGAAAATCCACTCCAACCTGAATTATTTTGCAGTATTTACCATATTTTTCCTCCAGGATTATCCATCTGTTTTCCCATCAACTCTTCCCAGCTTCCCTGACCTGCTAAAAAATGTACTGTACTACGGGCCATTAGAAGACTTCTCGTATTGATGATCTTCTTGCCTGGTCTGTCAGTCTTGGTGGATAGCCAGGTTTATGTAGGTTTACAGTTGTCACACTTTTTCCATTTTAAAAACTTAAGATATCGTTTTATATCCTAACCCTGCTTAAGTTTCACAACTTTCTCCCTAATCTGTCTGATGTTTCTTGGTCTTTACAATGCTTTTCACTCACTAATGTAACAAACATTCGAGGCCTTCACAGAACTGTATTTATACTGAGATTAAATTACACACAGGAGGACTATAAATTGACTTCATAAGGCAATTTGTTGCACTATATTTTATTAAGAGGTACTGGATTAAAGGCAACTGAAGTACAGCACACTTATGTCTGTAAAAACTTTCCAAAACCATATATTACTTACACTTATGAAAAGGCCACAGAATGCGTCAACAATATTGAAAACTATGTATCATTGTATTTTGTTTTCAGTTTTGCACTCCTTTGTTTTGGTCTCTCGCTTAAAGTGAAGTTTCTGGATGTAGTGGGAAAAAATGTGACAAAGTTCAAAGGGTGTGAATACTTTTTCAAGGCATTGTATCTTGTGGAGTAAATTAAAAATATACCCTTGAAAAATGTTGATGACATTTTATGGCTGTATGTGTGAAAACACTACAAAAAAAAAAAAAAATTCAAAACAAAGAGTAAATGGATCAGCAGAGGAAAGCATGAGTGAAAAGGGCAGAGAAGGGGAAAGCAAAAGGCAGAGAGTGTTCTGTCTTGCTGTGCATTTTAACATCCTGGAAAGCCGACTTAGCCGATCAAGGAAGGATGTTGTCACTGCAACGAGGCAACAATTCTTTCAGACACAAAAAGCTTAGATTTTTCTCTTCAAAGTGCATTTAAGCACTTAGTAGGAGCATCAAATGTTTACTGAAGGTGTTTTTATACAAAAATAGCATCCTGCAAGCTAGTCTTTGCAAGAAAATCCCAATGCAACATCTGGCAAATGCTATATTCTATAAAGCAGATGTAAAAAAAAATAAATAAATAAGCATGACCTTATTTCACGCACCTCTTTTCATGGCAGTGCAAAGCTATTCTTTACCACTTTGTAGTTGCCCCTGACATTAAGGTCAGCTCGGTTTCCTAGCTACGCAGTAGTCCATTGAATGATTCCCTTGCACTTTTTTCCTCACTCTGTATCTCATTTCTTTCACTTCAGAGCTGGTGCCCTAAAAGCCACTCACATTGGGAGTGCAGTGGTTGTGCTGAACAAAACCCCCTTTGTTTTTCCCCTCCTCTTTCCATCTCTGCTGTCTTTGACTCGCTCTCTTTTAGATTATACCAGCCAGGAGATGGGTTTTCCTTTTATTTCTTTTTTTCACCTTCATTAGTGAGTGTGAAAAGCCAGGAGAGCAGGCAGAGGCCAGGGTTTACAGCGGTATTCTGTCAAAACGATTAATTTTCTCACGTTTGATATGCAGCACGCATCATGGAACAGACAAAAGAAGGCCATCGGCATTGTGAGGTTAATGGCAGGATCAAGACAGGCCGGTTTGGAATCTATTCTAGTCTTGCTGGATCCATTTGTGGATCTGCTTGGAGAAAAGGATGTTTTTTCCTCTTTGTTTTACTAATCTCACCTCATCTCTGCAGGTGCCTCAGGATGACTGGAGTGGCTTCTCTCCACTGGGGAAGGATGACGAGATACCTTGCCGGCGAATGCGCAGTGGCAGCTATATCAAGGCCATGGCAGAGGAGGATAGTGGTGACTCAGATTGCAGCCCTAAACCCTCACCTAAGGTCCAGGCACGGCGAGCCAGCTACCTGAAGGCCACGCAGCCTTCTCTAACTGAAATGACCACGCTCAAGTGAGTGTATGCTATAAATTATCTGTGGGAGGGCTTGTTTTTAATTTTCGTCCAAAAATGTGTTGGGGTAATATTCAATGGTGGTGAACAAATGTTGGACAAAGTCATCATTTTACAAGTCACAAGTGAAGCTGAGGACACCCTGCAATATTTTTTCTTGCTTTTATCCACAATTTACAGTTGGACAAAGTCTGCACCAGTCTGCACTAGTTGGTGACAATCGGCATGAGCAATCAGCAAGCTTTTTCAAGGAATACACCCGACCCAACCTCAGTCACAGCCAAACATCATCTGAATCATTTTTCAACTGAATTTGGACTCAATCAGTGTGAACTGATTACCAGCCCAATTGCAAACATCCCGGCAGCTAATGAAAAAGAGAGGATGTTTGCTTCTTCCTTCTTTTCATCTGGTTTGCCCAAAAGTTTCATATGCACTCCCTGCTTTCTTTGGTTGGACAAATCATGCCATTTGTGAGGGACAATTGTTATTCCTTTACTGTCCGAATTTACATCTCTGTAAAATAGACTACTTGTGATTTTGCTGTCATAAAAAGGGAATCATTCTTCTCAGAAATCATTAACTAAAACATTAACAATGCTCAAGTCTTGTTTGCCACAGTTGACAGATTAACAAACCCTCCTGTGACTGTTGCATCTGAACTCCACTCTACCAGGGCCTGCAATGAATTTGCAGAAAATAAAAAAGGGAGGGTAAATATGCACATCAACCTCAAATCCAGTATCAATGCTATGTCCAATCAACCATAAAAACATAGAAGAAATTGTACATCAGTTAAGCTCCTCCACCTACTGTCTTGATATCCTACCCACAGGTTTCCTTTAGAAACTTTTGCCTGTCATTGCATCTGATCTGATTCAACCTGGCTCCTACCAGCACAAATTAGCAGACAGGTATGTGTTTGAAATAATCAAAAAATAATTACTCTCTGAACCCAATTTAAGGAACAACATGATTATGTGAAGTTATCCATAGGTCTAGGATATCACAGCCAACACTGAGCGCAGTAATGCCTGCTGTCCTGGAGGCATTGTTGACATGATCAGTCGATACATCAGATTTCCCTACACTAAGGGAGAATAGGCCAACATTAAAAGGTAGTTTGCAGCAATGTCTGGTTTTCCAAATGTGATCAGCGTAATTGTCTGTACCCATATGCTATAAGGGCTCCATATGTCATTGAAGTTGTATATGTAAATACAAATCATGTGCATTCTATTAATGCATAAGTCATATGTGACTCGAAATGCACCTAATAAATTTAGTGGTATGCTAGGCTGGCTCAACCCATCACTCTTTTATCCTGGCACAAAACAGGGTAGGGAAGAGACTGCAGGCAGGTGCTATAGGGGATGACTGGGTTCTTGGTGAGTCCATGAAAACCTAATTTGTGGAATTCTAACTATTAGGGTCTGGTGTACTGATCCACTATTCCACTATTGCTGGGTTGCTGGTGACATAGTGTTGATGTCACGAAATGCAGATTGGGGGCAGGAAGTAAATGCAGTTGTATACAACCCTGTGCCCTTCTGTTGTTTCAGTGTCAAAATGCCTAATTTCAGTGCCGTGCACAGTTGTTGCAACCGCTCTAATCGGCAGAAGGATTTAAATTTTTTTCGTTTTCCAAAAGTAGTGTGTCACGAGGGAGTTCAATTTAAAAAACGTACAGAAAGAAGATGGCAAAAGTGGATTGACAATTTAAGGCTAAAAACAGGAGGTGCGGAAACTTGCATTGCAAGAGTTTGCAGTGACTGTTTTCTAACAGGTAAGGATGATATCATTTGTTAAATTGCATTTTCAGATATTTTATTGGACAATTACTTTGACAAGCATCGTTTTAATGGGGTTTCTGTAGATCTCTGCGAATGGTTGACCTACATTGGAGAAATGGAGTATGACTCAACATCAACATATACATAAAACTCCAGCACGAATTTGGGTTTACAGAAGCTAAATAAATTATTTACAAGTAGATCCAAGCACATATAAATAACAGGGGTTTACTTGTGGTTCGCATTAGCATTGTTATCATAGGCTAATTACTTGAAATAGCACAACTCACTAATCATAGCGACATCCATTTAAAGCTTCTTTGGATCCTAAACGGTTGACCAAACCTGAAACAAAAATGATTGTAAGCTTTGAGGCTTTTGAAAGCTTTCATCTGGCTCGCCGTATAATACAAGGTCTGCAGCACCAGATAGTTTATGTCAGTCGCCGTTGCCCCTCCAGGCGCTGGCTCCTAACCCTGTTTCCAAACTCCAAAGCGCAGAGGATGTGCGCTTTAATATTGCTCACACCCATGAACACTCAACTGTGGAGCATGCCATCGGCCTCCTAAAATGCCAGTGGTGGTGTATAAACTTTATTTCATGTCAGTGTAACTACCAAAAATTGTATTTTCAACTCGCCACCTCACTCACTTGCTGGTGTTCGCAACATTTTATAAATCTCTATTTTTTTTTTTTTTGGGCATATGCCATTTTTGCCTTTTGGGTGTATGTACACTTTTAGTATGAATCCTACACAGTCCTTTATAAATGAGACCCCAGGCTTTAAAAACAGAAGTTATCAAATCACTGCTGAAAAAGATCAATCTGAACAAGTCGCTACTGCAGAATCACAGACCAATCTCCAACCTTCCATTCATCAGCAAAGTAATTGAAAAACTGTGTTTCAACAGTTAAATAGCTTCTTAACAATTACCAATCACTTTGATGGTTTTTTTTTAGTCTGGTTTCTGTGCTCACCACAGTACTGAGACTGTCCTTGTCAAAATGTTCAATGACATCCACATAAATACAGACTGTGGAAGAACCACTGGAGAGCTGGGTCGGGATCTCTAATACAGCACTTGACTGGTAAGAGTCTTACCTAAACAGCAGGAACTTCTTTGTGTCAATAAATAAAATCAAGTGAAACAATGATTTGAAGATTGAACAAGTACAGTGGCTTGCAAAAGTATTCATACCCCTTGAACTTTTCCAGATTTTGTCACATTTCAACCACAAATATAAATATATTTCATTGGAATTTTATGTGAAAGACCAACACAAAGTAGTATACAATTGTGAAGTAGAAAGAAAATTATACATGATTCAAAACATTTTTTACAAATAAACTGAAAAGTGCGGTGTGCAAAAGTATTCAGCCCCCCTGAGTCAATACTTTGTGGAACCACCTTTTGCTGCAATTACAGCTGCAAGTCTTTTAGGGTATGTCTCTACTGGCTTTGCACATCTAGTGACTGGAATTTTTCCCCATTCTTTGCAAAACAGCTCAAGCTCAGATGGAGATTAGATGGAGAGCGTTTGTGAACAGCAGTTTTCAGATCTTGCCACAGATTCTCCATTGGGTTTAGGTCTGGACTTTGAATATGTTTTGTTTTAAACTATTCTATTGTAACCCTGGCTTTATGTTTAGAGTTGTTATCCTGCTGAAAGGTGAACCTCAGTCTCAAGTCTTTTGCAGACTCTAACATGTTTTCTTCCAAGATTACCCCGTATTTGGCTCCATCCATCTTCCCATCAACCCTGACCATCTTCCATGTCCCTGCTGAAGAGAAGCACCCCCAGAGCATGATGCAGCCACCGCCATATTTGACAGTGGGGATGGTGTGTTCAGAGTGATGTGCAGTGTCAGTTCTCTGCCACACATAGCGTTTAGCATTTTGGCCAAAAAGTTCAATTTTGGCCTCGTCTGACCAAAGCACTTTCTTCCACATGTTTGGTGTGTTCCCAACATGGCTTCTGGCAAACTGTAAACAGGACTTCTTATGGTTTTCTTTTAACAATGTCTTTCTTCCTGCCACTCTTCCATAAAGACCACATTTGTGCAGTGCACAACTAATAGTTGTCCTGTGGACAGATTCCCCCACCTAAGCTGTGAATCTCTGCATTTCGTCCAGAGTCACCATGGGCCCCTTGGCTGCATCTGTGATCAGTGCTCTCTTTGTTCAGCTAGTAAGTTTAGGTGGACAGCCTTGTCTTGATAGGTTTACAGTTGTGCCATACTCTTTCCATTTCTGGATGATGGATTGAACATTTATCCATGAGATGTTCAAAGCTTGGGAAATCTTTTTATAGCTTAAGCTTGCTTTAAACTTCTCCACAACTTTATCCCTGACCTGTCTGGTGTGTTCCTCGGACTTCATGATGCTGTTTGCTCCCCAATATTCTCTTTTCCCACCTCTGAGGCTGTCATAGAACTGTACTTGTGCTGAGATTTGATAACACACAGGTGGACTCTATTTCATCAATCATCAGGCAACTTCTGAAGGCACTTGGTTGCACTCAGATAAAAGGGGGTTGAATACTTTTGCACACTGCACTTTTCTGTTTTTTATTTGTAAAGAAATGTTTTGAATCATGTATAATTTTCTTTCTGCTTCACAATTGTATACCAATTTGTGCTGGTCTTTCACATAATATTTCAATGAAATATATTTATATTTGTGGTTGTATTGTGACAAAATATGGAAAAGTTCAAGGGATATGAATACTTTTGCAAGCCACTGTAGTTTTGAAAATTTCAGTTCTGTTTTGAGATATGCACCAAAGCGAATGAGAAAAATTAATATCTACATGTTCCCACTAGCTCAGGTAATCAAGTAATAAGATTAGTTTAATAAGATAAGTTAATTAATAAGATTAGTTACCATAATCATACAGATGATACACCGCTCTACATTACAATGTCACCAGATGACTATGAACCCATTCAAGCACTGAGCAAATAGATAGATCAAATCAGTGCGTAGAGGTGTCATAACTTTCTTCAGCTGACAAAAACAAAACTGAAGTAATTATTTTTGGACCTAACAACAACACAATCAAGAGTCCACACACAGCTTCAACTATTACAGCTTGAAACTACTGATCAGGCCTGAAATCTGCGTGTAGTGATGGACCCACACCTGAATCTTTAAAGTCACATAAAGACAATTACAAAGTCAGCCTTCTACCACCTGAAGAACATTTCGAGGATTAAAGGACTAATGCCCCAACTAGATCTTGAGAAACTCATCCATGCATTTATCTTAAGTCAAATTCATTACTGCAACAGTGTCTTCAGAGGTCTGCCTAAAAGTAAATCAGACAGCTGCAGATGATCCAGACCTCTGATGCTTGTTTGAGGTGAATTTATAACAATATTCCACAAGTGGTTCAGTATGTGATCCACAATCTGTCACAAAAATCTGCTGAAACCACTTTCCATGTGTACGCCAAGTCTTATCAAAATCTTTAAAGAGTGTGAATGTTTAGTGTTTTCCTATTATCGGTCTCCAGTCTTTACACTCAGGTCTTGAGTCAGTTTCTAAGTCAAAACTTTTAACCTCCAAGTTGAGTCCAAAGTTAAAATGTACAAGTCCCAACTAAAATCCCAAGTTCTAAACTTTGAATTTTGAGTTTCAAGTTAATTACAGATAAATATTGAAGAATTTTGAAAATTTATATAGGTTTCTAAAGGGTGTTTATTTGCCAGGAAATTCATGAAGTGGAACTAAACTCCAAAAACACAAGAAAATGACCATGACAAGAGAAGGATTTTTTTTTGTTTGTTTGTTTGTTTTTGTCCCTTTTCATCATGCCTTGCTAATTTCATATTGAAATTATGCCAGATTCTATGCCAGACAAGTGTTTAGTCATACTGTATTGAGCTGCATTTTTGTTTAAATTAAATGTAAAATGTGGAAACAATGCACTTTTTTACTTTTTGTAGTTCTAGTCACATGATTCCAGTCAACACCTCTACTAATAAGAGTCTGTCAAATAGCAGAGTGAGTAAAACCAATAGATGTGAGGGAAAAGGAATAAAAATCACAACAAAAAAAAGGTAACCACTCAGTCCTGTCACCACCATAGGTTATGTGTGACTTCTGTAATAATACCTTATGAACCTTCTCATCACGACTCTGATGCATTTCAGTCTATATGGCTCTTTTAATCTCGAATAACATAACATTTCAATTTCATTTGAAATACACCTTGTACAGACCAAGCCATTACATCGAACAGATCCCAGTTTATGTACACAAATCTCTCTGAAACTAATTGATGTAAGTGAAGAATGTCAGTTTTTTCTTTTTCAAAGTAGTTCTTTTACTGAGACATGAGATTAAAAGCTGAGTGTTATTAATAGGCAATCATTTAATGAGATTGTTATGTAAGGCGTCAGCTTCTCTGTGCTCCTTTTATTCCCCACAGCTTGAATTCATAAATGTTTTCAGCTGTAAATCCATCATGGACATCCATGATGTGACAGAGTCTTGAATTGCAAATGTATAAAAGCACCGTAAAAACTACTGTTAGCATTTTTAAGAAATTAAAGGGGTCAAATTGACTTCATTTCTCACTGGTAGTATGAAAAATCTATGGGATAACCCTAAATGCTTGTTGGAAATGATCTTCATTGTAACTTTTTTTTTATTTTTTTTTTTATGTTAAATGAAATTAATGTTTAGAAATCAGTCAGTTACGTAGTCTTTCAAAAGTTGGTCTGAAGGATGTTCCTTTACCTTTCAAATCAGTGATATCTTATTACACATCTTAACCAAATGTGGCAAAAAATTGTAGAGGGCACTATTTGTAAGAGAAAGCAATAGCATAAAAAGGTATTAAGGTACACTGTGTATGGCAAGTTAGGATTTAAAAATAAAAATATTTGATCTCACCATTTCTGTGGTCTAAAGTGTTTTTAATGAGATGAGAAGTGACGAGTTTTCTATGGCTGTATAAAGCATAGAGTAACCCAGCGCTATCACTTCCCCACCTGCTGCTCCAAACTGTTGGTCAGCTTGCTCATAAAAACCTGCTACCCTTTTCCCTCTTGTATAACAACAACCAATTTTGCTAACTATTAGGGCCTGGTGTACTGATGCACTATTCTACTATAACCTGCAGGGGATAGTGGCTACCCCTCCAAGCCCTGGTTCCTAACCCCGTTTCCAAACCACAAAGCGCAAAGAAGGTGCTCTTTAATACTCCTTTGGTGTCAACATTGTTTGACACTGAGGGATACCTGCTGAACCCACCCCTTTAAAGGTAATGCTGTTTCAAAATTGCAGTTGGGAAAAATGTAAGCTGCAGCCAAGCAGTGCTAAAGAAAGTGAATGGCGCTGCTGGATTGACTGCTGTGCAAACGTCAGCAAATAACGTGTCAAGAAGCATTGTGTCTTGGTATTTCATCTTCCCAAGTTGCATTTTCTTTCAAATATTTTAGATATGAACTACTAAAAAAAATCCATGCATAGTCTAGTTTTGGAGTTAATTTGGAGTTGCGATCCACAAAAAAATCCATAAATAGGTGAATCCGTGAATACTGAACATAGAACCCCTGAATCACAGCACTTCCTTTTTTTTTATCTTGCTGCAAACATACTTGAGTTCATTTGCCTGGTGAGTAACAGAAGCTGAATATAAATGGCTCATTCTAAGGTAAAAAAAAAAAAAAAATACCACCATTCATATTTTAAGGTTATTCTATACCAATAAATAAATCAAATTCTTTTATGAATATTTTAATGCATTTTTAAGTCCTAGACACTGGATCTTTATATTTCACCAAATGAAGGAATTTTACTTTATACTTCACATAAACAGAGATAGAAGTGAGGACACAATTCTTGTTTTGAAGCATGAGGCTGTGACTGATTAGCTGTGTAATACTTGGAGATGAGAAAAACACAAGTGTATGCTCAGTCATTGTTAGTGGTTGCACAAACACTAGCATGCAAAGACACACAGTCTTATATAAGAACATGTGGCACAGCTTGGGGCCCCAGTAATGACTTGAGCGAGGCACGGGGAATGCCATCATCATTTGATACAATCCAGGAAACAACCCCAAACTGCAGTGCTGCATTTTAGAGATAGGGAATGAGTCGGGAGCCGCTGACAACTTGTTTTCATACTGAGTTTTTGTGAGCTGGCTCAAGTCTGTTCCACCCTGCAATGATTGAATAATCAGCTTTGTTAGTCCATATGTTTCAAAAGGCAATCTGTGACCATTTTGTCCTTGGTGTGCCTGGAATTGCTCCCAAAAAGTTAGGCAATGTGTTTATTCTCTGTGCTACTAAAATGTTTCTTTTTTTTTTTTTTTTTTTTTTTTTTTTTTTTTTTTTACAGAAAAACTACAAATAAACTGTTTGCAAAGTGGGGAGTAGGAATAAAATGATTTAAACAGACAATTAGAGTTACCCTATAATTTATTATCAGCTGTGGAAAAATATGTAAATGTCAGTTGCTCCATAGAGACTCTTTAGAAAACACTGACCAGCCATTTTCAGGTGTTACAAGTTGGATCTTGCTTTTAAAATGTCAAAGCAGAGGTCATTGGTTGTCTAACCAGTCTTCAATGAAATAAAATGAAATTAAATAAGAAAAAAATGTGCAGAACACAGGCATCAGTAGATTTTTGTTTTTGACTTGATTCCTGTGTGCATCACCCACACCCACACGTGGAGTTCAAGTTGCTGCTATGAATGATTCACATGGATCTCTGGCGTTTGAAATACACAGTGTGACAAATTTGGCTTAGTTGAAAAGTATCTAATGTCTCTTGAGCGCAGAGGAGTACAGTGGGACCGGGTGTTGACAGAGTCAGTACAGGAGTGCCAACTTGTGCCAACTTTATGTCTATTTTTGCTGGTTCTTTTACAATCTATTTGATTTTTATCCTAAGCTCTTTGGTGTACATTAATGAAATTCCTGTAAAAAGTTAGGAGAAACATGTCATTGACCTGTTGATGAATATAAATGTACGATGTAAGGATGTCCCAGACAGGGCTTTTTGTCCCAAATTCATATTTTAGTCATTTAAAAATATGTTTTTCTGATACAGAGTCTCAGTCAGATTCTTTATAAATTCTTATTCATAAATAAGAATTAATAAATTCTCATAAATTCTTTCATGCTTCATAAATTAATCTCATGTTTATTCATAAAGACTCAGATTTAAAGCAAATTTTAATAACTTATCACATAGTCTACTGTACTATATAATTGTGTTGTAATTAACTCATTCGTAAATTAGGTTCCAGATTCAGGAGAATCCATTTATCTCAACAATGTTAGAGATTTTGTTCTAAAAGGAAGTTCTGCAGGACAGTCTGTTATTTCTGACTCAGTGCTATAGTGTTAAAAACCTATGTTAAACTATATTAACTTATATAAATCAGCCTCATAATGTACAAAAAATCTATTAAAATCTATTTTCTTATCATAAAACAGCCTTCATTACAAATTTAATGAAGCAAGGAGATTCTGTATATTTCTTGTATTAAGATATATTTTTCACCAATCAAATGTTATTGCACTATAATTGAGTATGACAAGAGAAAACGGCAGGAACTGGTAATTAATGTAATCAAGGCTTATATTTATTATTAATCACATTTAAACCTGTTTCCTAATGTTTAAATTAGATAAAAAACGAGAGTCTTCTACTCGACAAATAGCTAACAGCAGAAGTGTTACGAATAAGAAATTCAACATTCAGCGTATTATTCAAACTTATTGAGGTCTAATGTCTATCAAAAGAATGTTGGTCTTTCAGGAGTTAAAAAAACTGGCTGTATGGCCTAGTTCTTGGTTCTGATCCCCAGTAGCAATAGTGGGTGTTGGGGTGGGCAATTTAATTTAAGTTTTAGAAACATGTTTTTATTCATCAGCTTTTTAGACCAGAGCTGCTGCAATTTAACAATAGGAGAGAGTACTTACTTTGCGGTGCGGAATTGGGATCATGGCTCATCCAACTGACTGAATCACTCCAGTCAGCTCATTCAGGTGAGAGTTGGGCAAGAAAAAAAACAAAAAGAAGAGCTTCTAAAGAAAGTCACTACTGGTTATTAACACATGAAAGTCATGGTGGAAGTATAGACAGAAATGTGCAAAGCGAATGATGCAAACAACCAGATTACAACTGGAGATCTGGTTTATCACAAGCAGATCTCTAGTCAGTTCTCACTGGTTGAGCAAAACTTCTGCTGGTTTTCTTTCTCATCTCTTGAGTGTCAAAACCTGGCTGTTTTGGAGGATATCACTGGGGAGAGGGATGTCTGGTGTGCCCTTGTTGTACCTGTTACCCCTATGACTTGATTTCAGATAGGCAGAAGACAATGGATGGATGTCCTGTGTTATGTCATCTAACAAATTCATTTTGACTCATATGTCCAAAAAACAACATTCCAGAAGTCCTTGTCTTTGTCAGTGTTTTTTTCTGGCTTTGATCTTCATTCTGGACTTCATGTATTTTATAGAGAGCAAAGATTTCCTGCTTGCACAGCTGCCATGAAAGTTGAATACATGTAGTCTTTTTCTGATTGTAGAGACATCCTTTTCTATATAAACATTGGCAAGACACTGCTGTAGGTTCCTTGATAACATTTTAGAACGTTTTACTTCTTTTAGCAACTTGCAGTCAGCTTTTTGGGTGAACTTGCTTGGATGACCAGATCTGGACACCTGTGGACCTTTTGCTAGAAATCGGAATGGCAGATTTCAAATTTTATTGAGACGTCTTTAAATTCCTTACCAGACTCATTTCATCAGTCAGGAGTACACCAGTCTAAATGTCTCAGGTTTAAACGGGGCAACCCTACTTCAAAATGCTGAGCAATGTTGATGACCATTTTAAATAGGAAGACATGCAGGTGTGTACTAACTTATTTTCCACCAAAACTTGCCAGAAAACATTGCAAATATTACAACGCACCAAATTTTCTGTTATTTTTTAGAGGAATGTCTTACATTTTCATTTAAAGTTGTTGGAGATATACAATAAATAAATGTATATAAAATATATTTATATAATATTTCACAAGGATAGTTTTCTGTCTCAGTCCATTTATGTGATGTTGGAAATTCAGAAATATCCCTCATCTCTTTTATTTCATAATGATTATTGATTACTGTTCTGTCATTTAAAAACTTCCTCAGCACTTCTCTTCAGTTACACATTACTTATTACTGCTATCTGAAGCATCTTTCTTATATTTTAAATAATATTCTTTATAAAGTGACCAGAGACTATATTTAGTCATTTAGAATGGTCTGTCAAATGATGCTTTATTTTGAGAGAGCTGGACACACACCTGCGTCAGATGCTTTTTAGAATATAGAAAAAAGACACAGTGCTGTACTTTAAGAATATACTGGGAAAAAACTGAATTTGAAAAGAATTCCCACAAGAAGACCCACTTGAAAGCCTCAATGATGACTGAGCTACATGAGTGAAAATTTTAAATTTCTAAATGACCATTTGGCATCCGTATTCCTGTCCTAATAGTCTGTCCCTTCAGTTCACCTTTGTCCTCCAGTGTTCCATCCAAGAATGACTAATCTGGTTTGCTTTGCTGTGGCAACCAGGCTCTATTTTAAGGAAGAAATGCATAATTGAAGAGATCTGACCTAGAGGCAGAGAGCAAGAGCTGTACAGCATGTTTCCATGTGATGTTCTTAAATACTTGGATTTAAAATGAGAGCAAAACGAGAGGGAAAACACCGAATATTTTGCCTTTATGGCACTTAGTAGATTCAAGAATCTAATTGATGATTTCCCACCTTTTGTTTGTTGTGAGCTTTAAATCAGCCGTGATATGAATAAAGAGGAGAGCAAGTCAGATTCTTATTTTAATGTCTCCTGATTGATGACTTGTTTGGCCTGTATTTAATGACCAAAACACACACAGTTGTTCACACCTATGCAAATAGGTACCACAAAGCATGCTGAGCAATCAGATTGGAAGCTAGTGGAAGATAATGAGACAGTGTTCGTCTTCGTTGGAGACAGGCCTAGTGCGTTTTTATCAGGCTTAAGGTCGTAGTTTCTGTTATCTGTTTTAAAATAAAATTCTGTAAATTAACCCAAACCTAAAGGCACAGGTATAATCACTGTTTTCTCACATGTATGGAAGAGTCTGAATGGTTTAGTGTTTCAAGGAAAAAGTATATCAAGGACAGACTATCTGTGCGACTGCAATGTTTTACTGTAGTGTTTTGCTTGTTGATTAGATAAAAGTATCTCCTGAAACAGCAGTGCTGGATCATTATGTATTCTATATTTGTGTTCATATACATTAAGCTCATTAACATAAAATCCCATAATTTTTGCCATTTTTGCCAATTTCTTTTAAAGATAATGTTTTGCCTTGAAACTATAGTTATGTTCATTTCCATGTCCAAAGTTGAAAAATATGTAGAAAAGTATGAAAGGAAGAAAGCGATCACAGAGTGGCAGATACTGCAGCTAAAAGTGAATGAATTACACATGGAACATTAAACATGGACATCAAATCACAACATAATTGCATAATCAGACATGACAAAATGTACACTGTGCACATACTGGTAATTTTGAATAAAACAATACAAATTTGTTAAAGAAAATAGCTGACAAGCCCTGCGTAATACGTCATAGTAGCAGTGAATGGAAGCAGCTGAATGTCACATTTTTCTATACATGTTCAATCTGTGTTTTTTAAACTCTAAGTTTGTCTACAGTTAGTTTTCACAATCATTTGGCCCCAAAAACTCACTTTAAGCTGATGTTTCCCATGCCTTGTTTGTAAGGTCAGTCAAAATACTGACTTACAATCTGTTATTGAGTTATATAAGACACACAAATTAGTTTCTGCCGCTGCTAATTATCAGAAGTAATCATGCAGGAGGAATATTTGAGTTGCTATGGTGCTAGAAGAGAGTAAAAAAGTAAAACCTGTGTTACATGTTCACTAACAACACCCATGGTCACTTTACTGGTCTAGCTGCTGATTCCCCTATAATGATCTGTAACTGTGGTATTGATTGTGCTCTGTCCTATTCCCCCATCCTTTGATTTTTACTTCTATTGAAGCCAAGATTGCAATTATTTTAAGATACAGAGGCAAAAAGTTTTTTGGAATAGTAAAACTGTTTTCTACATTTTTGGAGAGTTTTTGTTTTTGTCTAGAAGACAATCTGTCTGTTTAAAACAATCGTCAGTCAAGCTTTGCAGTTCTTGAAAACACTTTATTATCCATATGTGGTAGCATCTTTCTGTTTTAAAGAGACATGGCTCCAAAGCCTCTTTTTACATCAGAAAAGCAAAATTTTCAACATTTTTGCTGTGAAAAACAATGTAAAGGCTGATTGAGATTTAGTTAAGTTTCATATTTTCAAAATTTACAGGTATTTCCAAAAGATTATGTATTCCTACCAATCTGCCCTGCCTCTATCTTCCATGTTTTGATTGGTTCATGCTTATCTTTTTTCTTTCCTCAGTAATCTGTTTTCCTTCTCTTGTGGCAGGATTTCCACCGAGCACTCGCCCAAGCTGCAGATCCGAAGCCACAGCTACCTGCGGGCGGTGAGTGAGGTTTCCATCAACAGGAGTCTGGACAGCTTGGACCCAGCGGGGCTGTTGGCCTCGCCTAAATTCCGCTCCCGCAACGAGAGCTACATGAGAGCCATGAGCACCATCAGTCAGGTCAGTGAATATCTGAAGGTCCAAACCTGTAGCTCATACGCCATGTCCTGTAAGCCTTTACAGTGGGAGGAAGTCCTCTATGTGGTCAATCTAAGCCCCCAACAACAACACTGCAACAATGGAAAGTATGGAAAACCCCTGGACTCCTAATTAGAGTAGATTTCTTTTTGCTGGGGCTCAGGTGATACATTAGTATTGAAATTTAAACACAAGGATGTGCAAAAAAAACCCTGGTCTCATTCTTTTCCTTGATTCATCTTTTCTGTCTAAACACTTTATGTGAAACAAAACTAGCAATTTTGATGATTTTGATCGTTTAAAATAAGGGATCAGATTATTTTTATGCATGTTTTAAATATATTCAAATACACTAAAAATGTGTTATATATGTAAAAGGTTTGTTATGGTGGCCCTATTACCATTGCTGCAAAGGCCAAGATTTGGAATTTGATCACTGCTTTATTATTATTATTATTATTATTATTATTATTATTATTATCTAAACTAGTCAAACAATGCCAGTAAGAATAGGTGAACAGATACAAAGACAAACAAAATGCATGATTTTTTTTTTTTTTTTTATTTTTTTTAAGATTCCAATGTGTCCATTGACTGTGCACAGTGCAGTATGTGTGTTGACTGATATGGTAAATTAAATTTTTTTTTTAAGTTCTGGCAAAGACCAGACATGATGAAAAAGGTCATAGGTAACCTACCATTTTAAAAACAATGAAAAGAAATTTTAGAAATAGACAGTCTGCTTAGATTCTCTGTATCATATATTTATTCAGCCTGTGCATTTAAAATAACTAACTCTAAATAACTGTAATGCAAGAGAACTGATTCCATCTATATAGCATGCAGTTGCTTTTTACTTCTTACTTTTTTTTTCTCCGTGTACTTTCTTTAGCACCAAACAAAGCTTTAGAGACGTTCTATTCTCTGCTTCATTACAGCTCTACACGGTCTAAAGTGGAGCTCCACAGTATCTATACTCAGATAACCCAGTCTGTGGAACCCACCAATCCTACACACCCACAAAAATTGTTCAAAGATTTTTACATGATGTTTACACACATTAAAAACTAAACTTATTGTTGTTAGTTTTTCCTAACTCAATATAACTAATGTCCTGAAGTAACCTATTCAATCTCAATCGCTAAGTAGATATTCAGTTGCTAAGTTGTTTTTTTAGATTGTTTGTTGTTTTAAGAGCAGTAGTTGTGTTTGTGGGGCTTTCACTGTCGTGATGTGCAGTCCCAGACAATCTACAGCAAAAAAAAAAAAAAAAAAAAAAAAAAAAAAAAAAAAAAAAAAGATTGCAAGACATTTTTACAGAACTTTTTTCATTACTCTTATCTTTATTGTAATACCATAAAATATTGCGATAAACCTTTTCTTCATAAAATCTTGTCCCCATCTATACACACCACCCTGGAAATACAATCCAAACTGTGTGACATGGTGGTGTCATTGGCATGCTATGGGGATGCTTCTCTTCAGAAGGGAAAGGGAAACTAGTGAGAATTGATGGAAAATATGGAAGAAAACCTGATACAGGCTATGAAAGACTTTAGACGGGGTGGAAGTTCACCTTCCAGCAGGACAGTAAGCTAAACATGCCATCAGACATAAAACAAATGGTTTTTAATCACAGCATTTTAGAATGATCTAGTCAAAGGCCAGCCCTAAACTGGTTGGTTTTAGAAAGTACTGACTTAAAACAAATGCACATTATTGGTGAAAAAAATAAAAACATGTATTGCTTTTCTTCCATTTTACTTTGTGCTGGTCCATCAAATAAAATCCCAGTAAAATACATTGAAGTTGTGGTTCCCAAGCCAAAATGTAAAAAAAAAAAAAATTGTTCAGTTCTGTATTTATGTCCCTACAAAAGACTTATTTAGCTTTAATCAGTGGAATAGCACAGAATCGAGTATCATTCAACACCAAGATATGTTTCTGTACCTTTTGATTCTCCAGCATACAGCATGTTGTAATTTGTTTCTCACCTCATAAATGTCACCTTTTAATGTTTATTTTATCCAGTGCTTCAGGGCATTCTATAATTCAGGTGTTTTCCTTTTGCAGGTGAGCGAGGTGGAGGTGAATGGCCAGATAGAGGCAGTTTGTGAGTCAGTGTTTAGCGAGATGGAGTCGCAGGCAGTGGATGCTCTGGACCTGCCAATGCCCGGCTGCTTCCGAATGCGGAGCCACAGCTACGTGCGTGCCATAGAGAAGGGCTGCTCACAGGAGGAGGAACAGGGCGTCGTCGCGCTGGGTGAGAGGAGAGCAGACTCCCCCCCACGCACCGCCACCACCGTCCGAACCATTCAGAGTAGCACAGGTTTGGGAAACATCCGTTATTCACATGCTGACTCGTCTACTTATGACTCTGCCCTAACATACATATTCTATAGCCTATTATAAATTAATCTGGTTGCAGAGAAGGCAGAGGGGTTTCTAAATTATGCATCTTGAGAATCAAATTAACAGAGAAAGAAAAGGGTGTCCCAATTACAGCAAAGAAAGGCATTTGATTGACATTTGATTTAACTTGGTAGGCCGTACAAAGGCCATGATCAGTCTGTTGACCATACAGGAGTCACACTTTGCAAACATCCTGTGTATTGTCATCCTCTTGACCCAGTTTCCCTCTTAGATACAATTAGTTGAATCCAGAACTGTTTTTTCCCACATAGAGGGCTTATCTAAACTCTGAGGTTTATGGACTGCTGGATCTTATTTTAGCTGCTTTGTGTGCCTCATGGTTTGGAGAGGTTGACTTTTCAGTATCTCTATATGCAGTATTGATGCTTAGTAGTGCTGGCATTCAGCATTGAGTGCCTCCATGTTTTAGGTTGCAAAATCCAAACGTCATTCGGTTATATCGCGTGTGTTTAGCCACTACTGCCTGATGCAGCCTGGCTTTCCCTTCAGCTCTTCTTTAATTATGCCAATTAGATGAGAGCATTTCCCCAAACCAAGCTGACAAGTGCAGCCGTTAGCTAATTAAACACTCACTGCAAACTGGAACAACGGTGGCAACAAATAAATTTTTGAGTGTGACAAAACATTTGGTCACTACAGTTTAACTTTTCTTCAGTGAACTCCTTTCAGGTTTTCAGAGACAAGCTCCGAAGTGTAATTCCTTCTTTTTATCACTACATAGTGTCTTGCATAAATATGTACGACCCCTGAGACTTTCCACATTTTGTCGTGTTACATTCAGAGTTCAGTGTATACTATTAGGATTTGATGTGATAGATTAACACAAAGTGACACTAAGATATGAAGAGGAAGAAGAATGTTCCATCTATTACAAATGAAAATCTGGAAAGTTTGGCATATATATGTAGTCCATACTTTGTAGTACCACCTTTTCTGCAATTACAACTGCAAGTCTTTTGCTATGTGTCTACTAACTTTGATCTTCTGAAGGCTAAAACCTTTGTCCATTCCTTTTTTTTTTTTTTTTTTTTTTTTTTTTTTTTTTTTTTTTTTTTTTTTTTTTTTTTTTTTTTTTTTTTTTTGCAAAATAGCTCATTTGACTGAGAACATCTGTGAACATTATTTTAAAAGTCTTGCCATTGTGTCTCCATTAAATTTAGGGCTTTGATTGGGCCATTTTAACATATGACAGCCTCTGGCTGTATGTTTATTGTCATTGTCCTGCTAAAAGGTAAATGTTTGCTCCAAGATTTCCCTGTATTTAAGTCCCTCCATTTTCCCAACAACTCTGTCCCTGCTGAAGAAAATGCTCCTCACAGCACAATGCTGCCACCATTGTGTTTCACCGTGGGTTTGGTGTGTTCAGAATGATTTACAATGTTAGTTTTCCACTAAACACAGCTTTACATGTAGGCCAAAAAGTTAGTATTTTGATGATCTTTTAAAGTATTTTGATCTCAAATGAACAGAGCACCTTCTTCCACATGTTTGCTGTAGATCAAGCTGGTTGTCTCCCACCTAAGTTGTGATTCTCTGCAGCGTCTCCAGAGTTAAAATGGTGCTGCTTCTCTGATTATGTTGTCCTTTCTCAACCTGTCAATTTAGATGGACAACCATTTTTCCTGTCAGTCATACTCTTTCCATTTTAAGATTTTTTTTTTTTAGCTTTGGGGATTGTTTTATAACCCAACTCTGCTAAAAACTTCTCTAGAACTCAGTCTCTGACCTGCCTTCTGTGTTCATGCTGTGTTCATCAATCACAGTGTGGTTTGGCTCATCCACCAAACAGGACAGGTTAAAACTGCAACAAAAAATTAGCTCTGCAGAGAGCATCATTGGGGCTGACCTTCCCTCCATCCAGGACTTGTGCATGTCTAGGGTCAGGAAAAGGGCATCTCGCTTCTGTGCAGACTCCACACATCCTGGACACAAACTCTTAAGACTTTAACCTTCATGTCAGTGCTACAGAGAATTATTTGCAAAAACAGCCACCACAAAGACAGTGTTTTCCCCAGGCTATCACTCTGGTAAACACCTAACAGTCAGAGTGCCCAGATTGATACCAGGCATATTTGCACTAATTTGACCTTGTCTTATCTTACAAAAAAACTTATTTCATAACAATTTGTTTTAGATGTTTATATTTTGAACGTCTTCCCTGTGAGCAAAGTGGAACCAAAGTCATATGCCTTGTGTGCACCATCTTAGTGAATAAAGCTGTTTCTGATTCAATGGTCTCCATGACGCTCTTTGCTCAGTAATGTTCTCTAACAAACCTCTGAGGCTTTTACTAAACAGCTTGATTGAAAGTGAGATAAAATTACACACATGAACTCCATTTCCTTATTAGATTACTTCTGAAGGTAATTTATTAAAGTGGAATTTAATTAGGGGTATTGGAGTAAAGGGGGCTGAAAACAAATACATACTATACTTTTAAGATTTGTCTGTAAAAACTTTCCAAAATCATTTATCATTTTCCTTCCATTTTACAATTGAGGTCTATTTTGTGTTGGTCTGTAACATAAAATCCTAACAAGACACATTGAAGTTTGTGGCTGTAATATGACATGTGGAAAAATGTCAGGGGAATAAATACCTTAGGAAAGGCAATGTATATCACAGACAATACAGGTTAACATTGCAATTAAATATAATGGATAATTCAGCTGATTGTTCGGTTACGTGACTGTAGGTATTGATCTATCGAAGAGTGAAATGAAGACAGACGTTTGCAGTTCCTTCCCAGGAGGAATCGGGAGTTAATGAAAGCCATCTATCAGGGGAGCTGTTGTGGGAAACAAAACTCAGTTTTTAACCTGCACAGCTGCTGCACCACAGATATGCCACAGAGAATCCCTCTTTTTTTCTCTCTTTTGCTATCTACTGCCTCTCGTACCCTTCACAGAAATATTTTCTCAATTGTAACATGAAGACAACACCTTTAAATGTCAGCAAAAAATCACTCATGTCAGCTGTAAAGGCTACAGAGATGCAAAAAGCTAAGTGGACATTCATTTTTTGAGCCTCAGTTTGCCACAAGACAAGAGATTAGTTAGTTGTGTGGTCAGGGGCGATACAACATCACTCTTGATTGGTTTTCAGAGTTGTATGTAATTTGTTCTCGACTTCTTCTGACCTTTGAATGAAAATGTGCCTCATAATCAGCTGCAAAGAAACAGATGAGACAGGAAGGTTAGGTTGATGATGTAGGGAGCAGTTTGCTATGGTTTTCCTGGAGATAAAGGACTACTTTATATTACTGTCATAGTTGCACTACTGCGCTGTTCATCACTTCCTGAGATTTTCGCCACCAAGTCATCAATCAGTGTAATTAATTAGCTACTGCTTTTTAGCCTCGTCCGGTAGGGAGGCTATGACTGGAGAGGGAGAATAGCTCAGTGTGATTTGGTTTTTATTTTATTTCCATATCTGTTGCAACATATCTGTATCTGTTTGCATAATGTAATCCTGAAAGTGTGGCTGCACAAGAAATATAAGTAAATGCTCACTCATGTCCCTTAATGATTATTTTTTTGCCATTTAGATATTTTTATTCTCAGATATTTTTAGATCACTAACTTTGATTGAACAAAACACTACCAGGCAGCATGTACTGCTTTTTACAAACATTGCATAATTAAAAATATCTATTTTTTTTTTATCTAACATATGTACAACATCCCACACACTCATTGGTACCCCTGGTAAAGATAGATGGATAAATAAATAACATTACAATGACAAATTTAGAAAAACTCAACCTTTAATATGAATATGTCTATCTAGTAGAGACTATAGACCTGTTGCCCTGACATCCCACATCATGAAGGTCTTGGAGAGACTCAGTTTGGCCCACCTGAGTAAGCAAACTAGCACATATCAGGACCCTTGCAGTTTGCTTATCGCCATAGAGTTGGAGTTGAAGACGTCATTATACACCTGCTTCAACAAACCCACAGTCACCTGGACAAATCAGGCAGCACTGAGACAATCATCTTCTTTGATTTCTCCAGTGCATTTAACACAATTCAACCTGATCTGCTTCGTATGAAACACCAGAAGACACAGGTAGAGGCCTCAACAATCGCTTAGATCCATGACTACCTGACAAACAGACCACAATTTGTGAGACTGAAAGACTGTCGCTGATACTACTAATTAAATATGAAGGCAATCAGTCTTCTGTGTGAACAGTTTATGACCCCAAAGCAACACGCATGTGTAGAAGAAGAATGTACACATCACACAGCAGCACTCTGTTTACGGAAATAATGATGGATGCTGGACCGATTTTAAAGTTGTCCAGCAATGGAGCCGAAAGTATTGTCACAAGATCATAACACAAAGGAAGCAAATAAAAAGAAAGCACAACTAATAGCAATGGCCCTTTGTGGAGCATTGACTGCAACTTCTGTAGAGATCAGGATGGTCAGGAAAAGCTGTCCTACCATCACCAATAAATAAATAAATAACCAAAATAACATACAGTTTTTGGAAAAGCACATAATTTCCACTATATGTACAGCAGAGGCTCTATCATGCTGTGGGCTTTGCTGTGGGCCTGTTTCTCCTTCAGAAGCCCTGGAAACCTTGTTGGAGATCATGGGCTCATGAACTTTTCAAAATACCAGGACATTTTAAATGAAAAACTTGTGCCTTCTGCCAGTAAACTGAAATAAAATAGGTCATAACTGGGTCTCTCAGCATAATGTTTCAAAATATATGGCCAAACCATCAATGAAAGGGTTCACCAGACACATAAAATCAACCTTCCACCAGGGCCATTGCAGTCCTTAAGTCCTACAGAAAATCTCATGGGTAGACTGAAGAGAGGACAGTAAAAGAGGAGAGAAAAGTTAAGCCCAACTTACTACTTCATTCAAGCTCCTAAAGCCACCAGAATATTTACGCATCTTTACCACGAATGTCAATGTTTGTGGAGAGTGACGCATATGTGTTGGATAATAACCTCCTGTTTTTCCAGAAATTAACTTTAGTAAAAAGGAGATCCATGTATTGACTGCAGTGTGCAAATATTTTTAAATACCATGAAGAGTTTTCTCTCACAGCTGATCCGCTATGCAAGCAACAGATAGACCATGGAATGCTTTGCACCCCTCAACCATCAAAAAAAAAAAATTTCATCTTTGAATAATACATTTTACATTCATTTATTAGCCTCTCTGTTCTTGCATATTGTTAAAAGAACACCATGTACTATGTATTATACAGTCATTTCCCACAAAGCAAAACCCTTTCACAGCTTTTTCACAGTTATTTGCCATTGTTCCACATTGCAGAAGAAGTGTGCATGCAGACATTCATACACATGCAAACGTGCGCACACGCAGAGATTACGGTGAATTTCACAGGAAATTGGCTGGGGGCCCCAAAGTGAGAAGTGAAGATGATGTTGTGGTAAATATTGCATGATGTTTCTGAGGGCTGTTTTCAAGCACCGGTTCCAGAAAAACAGCCCACACTTATGGCTCCTGCTCCCGTTTGTCCCAGTGGCAAACCGCCAAAATATCACACCAAACACATGCTCGCACTCTGGAAGCTGTGAGAAACCCATCAGCTTCCTTTCCGTTTCACCGCTGTGCTTCTCCTGCCCATTATTATTGATGATCTTTTAAATCCAAAGGAAGAGAACCGAACCTTTGATCTCCTCTCTTTGAACGTCAAGTGGCTGCCCCTCTCTCTCTCCCTCTCTTTCTTTGCCTCTCAGCCCACTCAAACTGGCACACTGCATCACACTCACAGTACCCTTGCAATCACTCACATGTTTGCTAACTGCAGCCCCGGACAGACACGTTTGGCTGAGACACCAGCTCCATCGGATCGGTTTAACAGAATCTGCGGCAGATCCTCTTTGTAAAGCTTGGGAAAATCCATAGTAATCAGTTAACGTGAGGATTTCACCGCCGCTAAGCTGTGGCTCCTCCACCTCGCTTCGTCTTCAGTTAACATATTAATCACCTTTTCACCCTGCTATGTCTCACACCTCTTTCACCTCTGTTACAACTGCCACATCCTCTTCCTTTTCCCTATAGTAGGAGTTTTCAGTAAGAATACTTTCAATTACAAATGTCTCACACAGATTTTAATTGAAACTTGTCATAATTTATCTTTTTTTTTTTCACAGGCTTGCCTTTAATAACTTAATCTAATTTTTTTGATGCATCTTTCCTTTAGAAGTGGTAATAAATTGACTAAAATGCAAGGCTTTCCCCCCACCTACTCTCTATTAAACGATCTAGGATGGTGTTTAATGGCTGTGAATTTTCTTCAGCTCCAAAGAGAGGCATTGTACTGAATAAAGCACTCCCTAAGGGGTTCGGCATTTGAGGAATACTTGCAGTTTAAATTGCTGAGTGCCTTTTCAAACACTCAGAGGAATATCACCTCTTCATTTAGTTTTTAACACTCAAGTGGAGACGTGCTTTTGTCGGCATGCATTGCGATGCTGGATTTGGAGCAGCTAAGCAAAGGCAGATTGAGCTGGTTTATCAAAGTAAGTTGTGGAGGGGGAAAAATATGATGCATCAAATATTTAAACACTAAAACTGGATGATCAGAAGATCAAAACAGGATAAATCATTTTAAGTATGAAAAGATCAATACATATTTTTTAAATCATATTCTTTTACCCCAATTTTACGAGCTAAATAAATGCTTCAAAAAAGCAAAATGGCTAACTTCTTGTAATATCTGTAGTCAAGCTATTTTGTTTAAACGCAGAACAAATGGAGACTTTTCCGATACATTTATTTTCAAGATTTGCAATTACTCACAGTGCCGGCTGCATTACTTGGCACCTCTGAGTAAAGGTGCATAAAAAGCCTTTAAAACTCCTTTTTAGTAAAACATATTAAATTTCATGCATTCACTCTACTGAATTAATGTACTCAAATTAATAAAGGTTAGATTTTTCTAAATTTACATACTGCCATGCCAATCAGCATGAAAAACACGTTATATCAGTTACTTTAAAAAAAAAAAAAACCTGAATACACTTAGTTTAAACTACAATATTCAACTTGAAAGCATGGCCTAACTATGGCCTTTCTGGTTCCACTATTGGGTAACACAGTGCTGTTGAGTATTCACTGCTCTATTTTCCAGTGGAGTACTACAAGCTGAAAGTGAAGACCTATACAACACTGCCCCCAGGGGCTCAGTTTAACACCGCACTCCACCTCTGCCCTTTATTCTACAGTAGCTGGGTGAGTGGGTGGATTGAGAAACTACCAGACAGCTTGACCCAATTAAGAACAATCCCTGCCATCGCCGGCTCCTTTCAGTAGGTCCTGATCTGAGAATAGAGCCCGGGTGAATAAATATCATTGGATTTCCCACAGTGCTAAATATAGGCAACAGGGATATAGAGTGCTACTGTCTGACCAGATGAAGATCAAACCGACCACTCTAGCGGATCTCCCCCTCCCGCCAGCGCAGACCCACGCAAACATCCAGGAGCAGGGCCAGAACTTGTTTGTCATGTGTTGGGTTGACTCGAGTGTGGTAAAAGCAAAAGAAAAGGCCACTCTAAGGTTGCTTTTTTTGTTTTGCTTTTGAAGGGTCCCTCTCAAGATAGATTGAAGGAGGGAATTCAGGTGAAAAATCGACGTTGCAGCTTTTGGTTTAATAAAAATACATGCATTGTAAAAACTGACCCTTGAGTTGAGCTTCTACCCTCACTATTACTGATGTCAGATGTGGGTTGAGGCAGTTAAAAGAAAGTCATAGTCCTGTAGTGTCTGTTGACAAAGAGTGATATGTTCAGAGTTGGTTGTTTAACTAAACTGACATGAAGCTATACATAAATTGTTCACACAGATGGTGCTGGCTTGTTGTGGTTTTCTATAGTGAAATGTAAAACTGGCTCTATGGAGTACTTGAATGATAACAGTTTTTGTTAATTAGAGAAATATTGAGGAAGACCAATTACATTTAAATCAGAAATCACAAACATTCTTGGCCATGAATGCCATTTCATGCATCTCAGATCTTGTTTTTTTTTTTTTTTTTTTTTTTTTTTTTTTTTTTTTTTTTTTTTTTTGGGGGGGGGGGTTGTACAAAAAGGAGCTGTCTGTCATAGGATGTTTCATACTATTAATGTGTCAATTCTTTCCCACTTTAGGGATGTTTCATACCTGCTTTTTAGAACCAGTGATGTATAGCAATTTTATTTAATTTACTAAACTAATTTAGTTAACTGTAAAGACATGTTATGTAATGTGAATCATATGTCTATGTGTACCCCTTCACCAATTTGTACCACCATTTCATACACAAGTACTGCCATTTTGTGTCTTCATTACTTTTCCTACCTATAAATATAGTTTTGTTCTTACAGTGTCGTTAGAAAGTATTTGAACCCCTTACAGATTTCTCCAAACCAACCTGGCACTATATCAAAAACTAATTCTCTTGTACACCTAATAACTGGTTGTGCCACCCTTGACAACAAGAACTGCCATTCAGATAACTGAAAATGAGTCCTTTAAATCAATGTGGATGAATTCTTCTTTGCAGAATTGTTTTGATTGGAGAGTTTTTAGGCATGGCCAGTCTGTTTGAGGTTATAGCAAAGAATTTCAATTAGTTTCAGGTCAGGACTTAGAGAAATCCACTCCCAAATCTTAATGTTGTTTTTTCAGGGTTTATTTTTTTTAAAGCCATTTAGAGGTGGACTTGCTTGGGGATTTGGATGATTTTCCTGCAGTCTGCCTACCCTTTACCAAACGTTCTAGAGGCGCTCATATATTAAGCAGTATTTGTGCTATTCATCTTCCTCTGGTTGCTTGTCAATATCCTGTCACAATTATATAATGGAAGAAAAAAATCCTAGGGAAAGAACGAAAAATAAACAATGAAAAACATTATTTTGTGATTCAAGTTCCGCTAATGTTGGACTTGTAAACAAAACACAGGTTATTACAGAAAACAAAAATGAGCTTTATCATTTTCCTAAATCTGTGTAAATGATGTCACTTCCGAACGAGAAATCAGGGGGCTCTACGGGGCAAGATTAGGGTGATGACCGCAAAGGAGACTGTCCCACCCTGGATAAGTCCGTGTCGGATATTTTAGGTTGGAGAGGGGTGTGGGGGTTTCCACTGACACAAGATCCAGTACCGTCAGAGAGAAAAGGGGGACTGCGTACCCTGTCTTCTGTGAGCTGAACTGAGAGCTACAGAGTTTACATGGAGTTATTTCAGTGTTTGTACAACACGCTCCTCAGCATGTGGGACTTCTGGATCCGGCTCTGTAAGTAAACCTCTACCGCTGTTGTTTGTTTCTGAGGGCGGCATCATGACCGGGGATTGAAAACTGCGCAGCAGAGACATTCACAGGAAGCGAGGATATGGTCCTTTCAGAATAAAAGCATGGTTTAATCGAATGATTTAAAAAATAAGTTAAGTGTGTCCAAAACCCACTGAAAATTGTGCACTGTTTAATTTTACAAGTTAAAAAAAATATTTAAGTGCCGACCTTGGTGGTAAAAGTTGAGTTTACATTTGTCCAAACAGTACTGAAATATACTTTGAAAATCGGAGATATTTTGAGGTGTATAACGCCCATCTTATGGTTTCTGATTAGTCATCCTTCATTTCAAAATGTATTTATTGTCTTTACAAAGAAATTACTTTAAGGAAGACTAAATAAAGTAATATAATAAAATATTATTTATTAATTATAATTCTAAAGAAAAATTTTAAACTCGAGGCTTTAATCTAAGTAGTTTTATAAAGATCGTTATCTTTCTGTACAGTAAGATAAAAATAAATGGCTAACAACAAAGTGTGTTGCTGCAGGAGTTGCAACACAATCACAAACATGTAATCCACCATTGTTCTTATGTAGGACACATTTGGGGTTCTAAGTCCGGTTAGAAGATTGGGCTAATAGGTCATTGTAGGGCAAATTTTTCATATCAGTTGATATCGATAAATACCCCAATATAAAATCGCAATTTTTTTTTTTTTTTTTTTTTTTTTTTTTTTAAAATTTTTGTCATTCTTTAATGTTCCCTGGTATTATTACGTGAGATCTGAAGATACCAGTTGAACGTGTCATCAAAGATGATACAACTGCTTTGGATAAATAAGAGGTGTATTTTAAACTAAAATCTTCAAGCATTACAGGAAAACTGAACAAAAATGGACATATTCTTTTCCTGATGTCAAATACAGCAGGTAAAATAAGTATTGAACACATCACAATTTTTCATAGCAAACCTATTTCTACAGGTGCTATTGAAATAAAATTTTCACTATGTGTTGGTAACAACCCAAGTAATTCATACATAGAAAGAAACCAGAACAAATAACTTCAGAAATTAAATTGTGTAATAATGTGAAATGACAAAGGAAAAAATTGTTGAATATGCTTACTGACATTTTTTTAATACTTTGTACAAAAGCCTTTGTTGGTAATGACAACTTCAAGACGTTCCTGTATGGAGAAACTAGTCACATGCTTTCTCAGTTGTGATTTTGGCCCATTCTTCCACACAGTCAGTCTTTAAATCTTGAAGGTTCCATGCACTGCAAAAGCACAAAATCTTGCTAGGTATTTTTGGTCAAGTTTCCAGTGCAAATATCTTGAATGCTCTTAAAATAAGGCAAAACTAACTTAAAGTAACTTTTTCAGCATGATATAGGAGGTTGTTTTAAGTCAATAATTACTTAATAATGAGGAAAAAGTACTGGTTATAAGTGAAATAATCTGCCAGTGGAACCAGACATTTTTTCCCATATTATAAGTTAAAATGTCTGGCTCCACTGGAAGATTATTTTTATTATAAATATGTTTACTATGTAAAATTGTGATGTGTTTACAGTTTGTAAAATAAGTATTAAATAAAATAGCCAGTAAAATATAAATTCTCAATCTTTCCATTGTATATCTCATTTTATTATTTTTCTTTAACAAGCCATAAAAAATAAAAAGACAAAAAAAAAAAAAAAACAAGAACAGCAAAACAACAACAAACGGTTGTTTATACCTTTAGTGCAAACTTCAGCGGCTTTCAAGGATAAAAATTTAATAAAATAGACATTGTCTTTGCTCAGAAAAAAAAAAAAAAACTCCAATAAGGGGAGTACTGTCTCAGTGCTGTCAATCTGTGCTGTGCTGGGTCAGATGTTTTCAGAGGGGCTTAGCACTCGTTCTCATCTGGGATTGTTAAATTTTACATTCTGCATTCTCCAGCGGGTGCCACTGGTTCAGGTGGTTAAACAGATTTGTGGTATTCCCCAACATGCACTCGACATGAATTGCAACGCATGCTACTTTTTTTTTGTTTGTTTGTTTTGTCTGACTTTAAATAGCCAAAATACTCTCACACGACTGAAGCGCCCTTCTTGTAAACAATGTCATTCGCTGAGTCTTCCGTCTTTTCTTCCTTCATGACATTCATTTTTTCTCTTTTTTTCATTCATTCACACACCTGTTACCTTAAGTAAGAGGCTACAGGTACACAAACATTAGCCGTTAGCGTGTCTGGCTAACACAAGGGTGAAATTTTCACTCTGGAAATGCTAAAACGCTGTTTCCATGTGGCTGTGGGGCAAATATGGTTAAAGACGTTCCCATGTGAACGGGACTTTAGTCAACCCCTTTATTCACCTAAATAAAATCCAGCGAATCTACTGCCTTCAGATATCACCTAATTGATCATCAGAATTACCCCTGTGTGTAACTTAATCTCAGTGTAAACACAGCTTTACCATTAAGGTCTTAAAGGGTTGCTACATTAGAGAACAAAGAGCCCCATGAAGATCAAGGAACACTGCAGACAGTTCAGGTGTAACTTTATGGAAAATTTGATCCAGGTTTATATGTTAATACAAGATCCCAAGCTTTGAACATGTTACAGAGTGCTGTTCAGTCAGTATTCAGCTAAACTGACAAGTCTGGCAAGGAGAACGTTAATCAGAGATACAGCCAAGATTGGTAAATCTGGAGGAGCTGCATAGATCCACCACTCTGGTGGGAGAATCTGTTGACAAGTGAGTCTTGTACTCCTCAGCTGCGGTCTTTATGGAGGAGTGGCAGGAAAAAAGTCATCATAAGAAAGACACCAGAAGTTCCATTTATTATCATGCATGAGATACAGTAAAGATGTAGAAAAAGGTCTGGTCAGTTGATATCAAAATTTAACTTTTTGACCAACATGAACATCACTGTGTGTGACGAAAAACTAACACTGTACAGCAACCTGAATACATGGTGACTCATGGTGATGGGAGCATCATGCTGGGGAGAAGTTATACTTCAGCACTGACAGGAAGACTGGTCAGAGTTGATTTGCAGATAGCTGGAGGAAAATCCTGAATAAAAAATACCTATTAGAAGCTGCAAAAGACTTTAGCCTGGGGTGGAGGTTCACCTTCCAGCAGGTCAACGGTAAACACACAGCCAGAGCTACACTGGAATGGTTTAGATTAAAACATGTCCATTTGTTTTAATGGGTTACTGGAAGTCCAGACCTAAATTCAGTAAAGAATCTGTAGCAAAACTAAAAATTCATGCATTGATCATTTTCCTTCCAATTCCCAAATATCGATTACTTTTGTAGTTTACATTATGTGAACATATAAATCCATTTTAGAAAAATACGTTGATGTTTGTGTTTTTGAATAAAATGCTTAACAGTTCAAGTGGTATAAATACATTTGAAAGACAATGTAAGTGGACTTTGGTGTGTAGCTGTGAGGTCTTTATAAACTTACAGGATCTTTCTGTTATGTTTTCCCTTCAAAATGGACTCTACATGAGCAAGTGGCCATGTGAGATTAGCTTGTTGCTCCCAGTGACCACTGTTGGAAGGTGGGAAATGTTGATCTTCTTCCAGCTCTAGGTTTATTTTGGTACATGTCAGACAGGGGCGGGCTGACAGGTGATGGGGGAAGTCATGGTGGTACTGTATCACAACATGAGCTTGTGCATGGTCTGGATATTTAGGTCACGCTAAAGTCCCCTCTGGAATTTGGCTTCACCGTGGTCAATCTCAGAGTTCTGTGCTACTTAGAGAAGAAAGATACTGCACCCTGAATGCTTTTGGGGAGGAAAGATAAGTGGTGCCACTTACTGGTCCAAGGCCTATGAGGGTTGATGGGGAACCTCTGACACTCTACTGCCTGACAGATGAGCTGTCTGTGGCCCCATGTTTCTGTTCAAGCTTCTGTGTTTAAATGAGTCAGGGAGACGGTTGCCAAGCTTAGCTGCTTGCTCACCTACCATCTCTCAGCACTCTATTTTAAGAAGAGGTTGAAAAACCCAGCTGAGTGCAACGTGTCATGGATACACATAAGTATTCAGCACATGGGCATGTTGATCCAACCAGGCCATAGTCATAAGGGATTATATTATTTTTGTATGAATGAGCACAATATGAACTTAAGAAGACAGAGCTGTTGACATGTTGATACAGAGATGCCTCATTAAAATTGTATGATTCATTTAAAAATAACACATTTGTCTTTTTTATTTTTGTTAATTTGCAGCCCTGCAGATTTAATAAAATGCTTTTATGTATTTTGTTACACTATTATTAAATTTAATAAATTGTTATAATTTTATATATTCCAATTTTTTAATGTGTAAAGGGTGTTGTATAAAGTTTGTATATAGTCTGCTATGGTCTTAAAGTAAAAAGGGGCTACAAATCCTGAGCATCATCATAAAACTAAAACTTACACACACATTTTTAGACCATTTTTAAGCTCATGATGCTTAAACATTAAGCATCATGAGCTTAATGTTTAAGCTCATGATGCTGAACAAAGTTTTTAGAGCTCAGTCCTGTTGAGTCAACTTTCTGTGACTAAACCTCAGACAAAAACACCCACAAACAAATAGCAACTAAAGGCCATTGTGGTAAAAGCAATGCATAAAAAAAAATAAAAACCCAGTGTCTGGTCATGTGCAGACAGTCATTGACTGCAAAAGATTTTCAACTAAGTATTAAAACTTAGTTTCATTTACAGTCATTTTGTTTTGTCCAAATATATTCGAGCACCTAAAATGAGGGCATTGTGTATAGAAATTAACCTAGTTTCTAAAATTTGTTCATCACAACTAAAGATTTCAAATCTTTTGTTGTGATGTACAAAAGCAAACCCCATCACTGTCCAAATATTTATGGACCCAACTGTAATTGCTTAAAAAATAGTCAGACCAGGAAAAAGGCTGATGCTCTGAGCTTCTAATTGTCATGAAACTATAAAGCCACTATGTAGAAGATGCCAAAAAACAGCATAAAAAATATGTTGTATTTTAAAATCTCTTGTTTGGTTCAGTCTGATTTTGTTCTTAAGCACTTATACTGTTACATTTTTAAATGTTATGAGTACCAGTTTGTCACCACTAGAGGGAGCTGCATTCCTAACTATGTTTGTGATGCATCCCTGCAAGATATTTCTGAATGAGAAACACATTGCTTTTTTTTTTTTCTGCAAGCACAGGCAGGTATTATAACCTAGGCCTGGATTCTGTCTCAACACAATTATAGTGTGTTTACATAAGAGATAGATTCTGAAATACAGAGTGACCATTTTTGGATATTGAAGCCCTGAGTCATGACTGACATTCATGCTTCACTTGTATATGTGCCTCCAAGTCATGAAGATTAAGCAGCTCTATGTGAGGACGTTGCAATCTGAGCACCGTCAGCCTCATGTGCTCCTTGGTTACACGCAAACATACTTATAGGTTTCTTTGTTTCCTGTGCTGGGCTTTAATTACAGGGCCAGTTAAAGCTCAGATTTAGCTGCATGTGTCTCTGCATGCGAAGTACAGGTGCGTGTGAGCGGATCAAAGCCAACATCTTCTAAGGGAATTTATATTCAAAGAGGGATATAAATTAAACACCACTCTCTCTCTGTCTGTCATCCATTTCTCGGATTCTCTCTTCTCCGGTCTCCTTTACGCACCTGCATATAATGCAGTCATTCCCCATGCTTTGAAGGTGCAAGTGGGTGTGTCTGACAGGAAACGAGGGCCGAGTGAAGGCATGTGGCAACACACTATGCACATGCATTGCTGGCATGTGAAATAAAATAGAAAGAGAAAAAAAGATAAAGACGGCCCGTCTCAGTTGTGGCTGGCAGCTGTACTTGCTTTGGAGCATGAGGGTGTATGCACACATGGGATGGTGTCAAAGTGTTTGTGTGTGGGTTCTTGGTTCGCAACTATGGGATCAAGCCCAAACTGGGAGCTGGATGTGGGTAAACTGTGATTTGGCTATCTCTTTTCCTGGAGGAGATAAATCCTTACCATGCTGGTGTGTCAGCCACTCGGTAATTACTTCGTCCTGTCACGGCTGTCTGAGAATGCGAGCCAGTGGGAACTTGCACTGTCGCTCTTTCACTGACAAAGGAAAAAAGAAAGAAAAGAGCACTCAGCATTTCTTTTAAACAGCTCATTATCAACACAAGATGTTAACTGTTAGATAACTAGATCCAGAGGAGACAATTGATATGTGTGGATGTTTTTTTCTGACTTTTACAGCTGACATTTTTCTTTCTTCTGACTTTGGGTAGACATTTCACTCTCTGATCAAAACTTGTGCCAGAAAGAAAAAACCTTCTTCATGACATTAATTTGAGCTGAAATAATACATCATTTAGATGATAATGATGGTGATTAAACCATAAATTTAATTGCGATGTTTATGACTATGAAGGTGTTAAAAGAAACTGTTCATTCAGATTTGTGTCAGTGCATCTCAAATGATTCTATTTAAAGTATAAAGTTATGGTCTTATTCTGCAGGTTTAGAAGTCAATAAGCTTTTGAAATGACCAATAATTAATTCATAAGTGTTGAATTGAATGCAGCCTTCTTTTTATATCACTGAGATTATTTCAGTGCATGTCTGAGTCCTTGACTTTTGGCCCCAGCTCGGGATAGCTCATGGAAAAAAATGTAGAATGTATTTTTAAGTCATCTTATCCGATGTAGCAGATTTTCCAAGTGTCTTTTGTGAGCTCTTCATGGGAATCAGGAGAAGAGAGCCATAGAATGATGGGCTGAAACACAGAGAGACACAGAACCAAAAAGAAAACACAACTGGCATCAAAAGAAAAGCCTGATCCATTTATTTTAAGTTTGGTTGCAATATTTGTATTCATTGTAACTTTTTTTTATTGTTCATCTAATCTTTAAAGTTCCAACAAGCTTAATTTTGCTTTGCCTTTGTGCACCTTAACTGTAGAGACCAGAACCAGCAAGATTACCCGTCTTATGGTCACAATTTAAATTTGAATTCCAATCAGAAGAATCACCAAGGCGTCCAGACAGCCTGACAGAAACAATAGCCTTAAAGTGACCTTCCCAGGCATACAGAACAGCTTTTGGAGTGGAGGCTGAAAATCCCTCTGGCCAAGACAGAGGGGGCTGAGACCTGACAGAACGGGGAATGGAAACCCACACTGGGTCAGAGAAAATAAACAGCCATCTGATCCAACAGTAGTCATTCTTGTCCTGTTTTATGATTCTGACTGTTTTCTGGCGTGGGAACCTACCAGGTATCAAAGGCCTTCCTCCGTTTGAATTATTTTTTTCTCTTTCAAACCTAGATTTCAGGCAGATATTTAGAAATCCATAATATGCATAAGACAATTGAGTTTACCTTTCAGAGACAGAGAGATGTTGATTATCTTTTGATAAAGTTAGGCCTTTAATTAGCTAAAAATACTCAAAATGTTCATTCACAGTTCCCATCAAAATATTTCTTTAAGTGGTAGCTAATTTAGATTTTGTTTTAGTTGTCAATATTGTTATTCTGTGAATATATATATCTTTTCACATATTCCTTGCATTTATTTCTGTAAAAGGTGTAATTAGGGCTCAGTGATTTAGTAAAATTTTCTCTTTTAGATAAATGTATGATAGATCTAAGAAAGATTTTTAAATGTTTAAAGATAGTGATTCATAGTTTATAAGGTGTTATCAATTCTCTTCCTTTAGACAGTATCAACACAAGATGTTACCTAGTACAAAATTAGATTTAGAGCATTCGATTGTTGTTCTCCAGTCATCTTTGGATGCATTTTCTGAGTTTTGCAGCTGAAACGTTTTCTTTTCTTCTCTTGCTCACTTTCTTGTAGCTTAAGTTTGTCATGATAAAATTAAAATTCAGAAAACAGAATTTTTATCAGATGTTTCACTAGATGTCACCATTGTCACACCTGTGTGTAAGCATGGTGCTATTAAAGCTTGTGTAATGTGATTCGGTTTGAGTGAATAAGGCCTCTGTAAGGTGTGACATGATGTGATCTCAAGTAACCTTTCAGGAAAAGTTTTGTCTTTTTGTGACCTAATACTCCACCATTAACCTGCCTGAACACGTTCCTGAGCAGAATAAAAGCAAAAGGGATAACTCGCAAGGACTTTAAGCTTTTCTTTTTAGTGGCTTGGGGGTGTTTATGTTTACTTACGACTTAATTGGTCCTGGCTTGTTAGGGGCCTTAGGAATGCTTTGATTATAGCCATTCAGGGAGGAAGAGTGGCATTTAGATATCTTTTGACACAGGAAGCCCAAAGCATGAGAGTGTCATTCATGCATCTCCTGCTGCTTTCAGTTTGAAAAAAAAAGAAAAAAGGAGAGAGGGGAACAAAGAGGAGGAGGTGGTGGTGACGGCAAACAGCAAAAGAATGGCTGTGGCTGTGCACACCCCTGCTGTCAGCACACATGCAGCTATTTCCAGTTAAAAATAAAGAGAAGATTACACCCCCTCCCAGGTTTCGAAAAGAAGTAAATGGGCTGACTGCTGCATCAGGTGTGTGGTGGTTTTGCTCTGTCCCACTCCTCCTGTTTCCTGCCCATGTTTTGGCATCAGAAAGAGCAAAGGAAAAAGCAAAGCCCCGAAAGGATTTCCTCACTGTTGACTGTGGATGATCCCCATGGCTCCTGCATGCTAAAGCTGGGCAGGGCAGGGCCTGCAAGCTTAAAGCCCCAGGGAATGAAAAACATGAGGGAACGGGTTATATAGTAGAGCTCATGCAGGGGAGGACAAACTTGTTTCTGTTCAGCGCTGTGTTTTGCAGAATATTGAATGTTTTGAAACTCTGCTTGACAGCTAAATGGTGCGGTTGCTGAGTTCATGTTGCTTTCAGAGCAGAATCTGTCGGAGTAGCTCAGTGGAATGGTGCACGGCTGTAAGTGGGTGGTTTGGGCTGTGCAGTGTGGGAGGCCAGGCCCCAGTGCAAATTAAAGACTTCTCTGTGAAAGTCCCAGACTCGGCTACAGTAATGTGACTGAGCAAGAAGTCTGTGTGTGAGCGGCGACCAACAGGGGAAGAGACTTAGCCCCTCCCTATCCCACTCTTTTTTTTTCTTTTCTTTCTTTTTTTTTTTTTTTTTAACCAGTCATTAAAAATAAGCCGCAAACTCAACTCTGATACGTACTGAGACAGAAAAAGAGAGAAAGAATGCATCTCCTCTTTCCCCTCCCTTTCTTAACGCTTTGCTGCTTCACTAACCAAGTAAAACAGGAGGAGAAGGGGGAGTTTGGTTCAAGATTTTTAAGACATGCTCTCAGTCCCCTCTGTGTAAAGATGCAGGAGTTTTTTTTTCTCTTTCTCTCCTCTGTAGAGGGAGTGAGAAATGAATGGGGAAAGGAATGCAGGAGACAAACGACAGCTCTCGGCAGGAGAGTGGGAATGCTGGAGAAGCCATTGTTCCCCCATCCTCAGCTAGATTATGCAGGTGGTGAATGTAAATACGCAGGAAGAGAGAGAGAGAGAAAAGAGGGGTGTGAAAAGTCACATCTGAGAGAGACTCACCCAGCGCTGCAGTATCAGCTCAGAAATTCATATTTTCCCCCAAATATGTTTTTTATGTGCTGCACATTCCTGCAAACTAACGTACCCTACCAGGACCTACAGCTGCCATCTGATCCCCCCCTCCTCCTCATTCAACAGGATGTATAGGGTCACAGGGTCAGGACTGGAAACCACAAAAAAACTTTATGCACCAGCATTGCCTGGTTCTTGTTCTAAATCCCTCCACCTCCTTGACTCTCTTCTACCTCCTGCCTTTTTTTTTTTTTTTTTTTGTTTCTCCCCTGTTTTCCTCTTCCCCTCTCTCTCCTAACTTTCCAATCTCCCACCGCCTCTTCTCTCATAGAAGGCCTGGCGTTTGGTTTCGGGCTCAGTTGGCTTAAGTGTGCCTCTGGCAGTGGATTAGGCTGCTAGTGTCTCCTTTCTCCCCCCTCCAGCCTTGCTCCATGTGCAAGTAGTCAGGACAAAGAACGTCAAACAGGGGGAGAGAGGGAAAGGAATGCAACAGAGGGGGGAAAAAAGCACAGGCCCCAACACTGATGTTTTACTGCATTCCTTAAAGAGTAAACCCATGCACTTGTAAAACTACTGTCTTCTTTTTTATAATTTGTCATTTTACAAACCTGTTTTGCTTTCCTCTCTTTTGTTGTTGGTCCCTGGAGAGATTGCAGCAGAAAGCTGAAAGAAGGAGTGAACTTTTGACCACATTCTACTGCATTTATATGTAAATAACAGCTGCAGCAAGCACAGCAATCTTTCATGTAATGACACGACATCGGCTCTGTGTTTCAGCCTTCGAGGCTGATTCCACTATGCTTGTATGTGTGGTTTATTTCAGAGGCTAACATTTTGGGTTTTTTCCCTGCACTTTGCTGCAAAACTGTTGGGTTTCATATCTGCTGGAAAGTAGACAAGACAAGTTGGTACCCGATATTGGGTTAATGAGGTATTTTTGCAGTATTTCGGAGGAAAGCAGAAGAATTGAAAAATCACAAACTATTTGGAGTGTAAAAAATATCGCAGTGCTAAAAAGCCATCATGTTTCTCATCAAAGTGAAATATGAACGTATGTCTAGCGAAGCATCTAGTCGCTAAACTTAAGAGCTATTTCAGTGATTTTGAACAACTTAAACTGCAGTTGTGCAGGTCTTTTAAATATAAAATATTTGAATGGTCACACCTGCACCAGATAACATTAGATTATATTATTTGATTTGTGAAAAGAAAAAGAAAGCACTTGTGCTTTCTTTATTTTTATTTTGCATTAAAACCACCTTAGAATGAGACAAAAAAAAACCTAAAAACAGGCAGACATGGCTAACACAAAAATTTTATTCTTAGTGTTCCACAAAATATTGTTAGTCTCATCTTATTCTGGCGAGCCAAACATCTCATCTTCTGTAACCTGGATGCATTGATTCTTTGGAACTGTTTTAAAGAATCTGCGATCGGTGGACATTCATTAAGTCCAGGTTTGAGTTGTCCATATATTGTGATTTTCCCGTTTGTCTCAGTCTATGGTGGACATGTTGCGACAAAAAAAAAAAAAAAAAAAAAAAAAAAAAAAAAATTCAGTAAAAAAAACATTAAAACTATTTCTTTTTTGTGTTTTTACAAACAGAACAGATGTTTCCCAAATGTATGTTTTCCAAATGTAAATCTGTTTTAAAGAGACAACTATTCAATGAAAAATTTTCTGTTCAGGTTTGACCAGGCTTAATATTTTAGACTGTGAATCACATATCATCAAATGCAGTCTAGATTCTTTCAAAAAAAAAAAAAAAAAAAAATTAGAATTACTACTTTGCCAATATTTGGAAGCTATGAAGCAGGTGCTAACTTTAGCATCATAAGTGGCTAACGCCCAGATGGTAAAATGGTAAATGGTCTGTACTTGTATATCCCTTTATCCAGTCCAGAGGACTCCAAAGCACTTTATACTACAATCAGTCATTCACACATTCACACACTGATACTGGTAAGCTACATTGGTAGCCACAGCTGCCCTGGGGCAGTTTGACAGAAGTGTGGCTGCCATGCACTGGTGCCACCAGGCCCTCTGATCACTACCAGCAGGTAAGGTGGGTGAAGTGTCTTGCTCAAGGACTCAATGACCAAGATGGACAGAGTGGGGACTCAAACCAGTAACTCACAGGTTACAGGACAAACTCCTATTGCCATCTCCACCGTCATATTTTTCCTGTGCAAAAATTTAAAAGTGCAAAATTCGTCTTTAATGGTTTTATAACAGCGCATAGTCGATCAGCTCAACAAGCAGTCCTTCTCAACTGACAGTGTCAACACAACAGAGCAACTCAAGGACTACTTTCTTTTTGACTTCAAAATAAGAGTCTCAAACATACAGGGTAGCAATTTCAAACACATAACTAACAGCTCCTATTAACAGAAAAAGTCAAGCAACAGACTTCACTTTGAGAAAAATAGTGGTGTTTTAATCTTTTGAGGTCTTGTTACACCCCAAGTAGTAGACAGTGATGTATGGCGACAGCTGTGTTTGCTACTTGGAGAGAGTGAGGAGTTGTTGGTGTTCTGGTTATTTTTACTTTTCTAGTTTGCTCTAATTGCTTTGTGTCATCAACTCAAACACACACACACACACAAAAATGTGTCCATCAAAACTCACTTGCTTTCAATCAGTTACACATTCTGAGACCTTTTTAGCGTCAGTCAAAAACCCAGTTTCATTTAATGACTGACTGATTTCTTCCAGCTACATGATTTTGCCCTCAGCTATGCTGGACTCATTACAGTTGCCACTGGAATTGTTGCCGACACATCTGATGTGTCACTCCGCACTGTGAGACAGCCATGCTTTTAAAGTATCAGTCAGTCAGTGAGCAATGCTTTGGGAAATGAGACTAGTGAAAGCATGCATGAGATGTGTGGGTGTGTTAGCTTTAGTGTTTTGGCTAAACCTCAAGTTTATGCCCCACAAGGCTGCTGGAATGCACAGGAGCTGAGGGAAACAGCACGGCCAACTAACCCCTTTGTCCTGTCCTCTTTTTGTCTCTGCCTTTTCTCACTTATCCGCTCTCCCCTTTAAATGAGTGACTATGCTATCTCTCTCTTTCTCTATATATATATCTCTGAGTCCCCTGCAGGCAGGTCTTTTGAACTGTAAAAGAAGACTGATGTCTCTTCACGTAGTTATGGGCAAGTCAGGGTAAAGCTGTTGCCAAGGAGTGGAGAACAATGGGAAGCGGCCTGGAGCTGTGACAGAGCAGGTCTGCTGTGTGAAAATCCCTTCATGAAGTCAGGTCTAGCCAGAGACAATGGGGTAGAATCACCACTGGAAACACGTGATCTCCACTGTCGCTTAATTCACTTGTGCAAAAAAAAAAAATGGAACATGCTTAAAATTCTGAGCACAAAAGAACATTCATGTATTTATTATGGATGTCCCAATAATTTTGTTTTATCTTTTTGGCTTCTTAAAACAACCATTTAAGAATAAACATTTGTCAACACAGATTCCCAATCTGTTACTTGAAGGCAAGACAATTAATATACAATAAAACACACTCCATGATATCAGTATTACGTAATCTGCATTAGTGTTGCGTTTATGTCTCTCACCAATGAGACTCCGGGTGCTGCACTCTCACCTCTCTGGTTTTCTTGACTTCAACAGATATTTTGTTCCACCTGGACTTTCTGTTAGACCTCAGTATGGTTCTCCAACAGAGGGCTAAAGAAATATCCTATAATGCCCTAATAATGTGTGCAATGAAACACACAGATGGGGAAAAAAATCAGGATTTATTGAGAGTGTATTTTGTTAAGGCACGAGGCTGATGTTGACACATTTTTTTCTGTTTTGGTGTGACTTATTGATAAATTGTCCCATAGCACATTCCAATGTCTTTCATATTGAAGTACAGAGAAAACTTACACAAGAAACTGTGCATATTTAAAGACAGCTTGGAATCTCTAAGTTCAACATATAGAGCAGGTCACATGACACAACCAGATGGGGAAATAAGGCGGCCAATACAGTCTTTCTTTCACCATTGATATTGCTGTACATGAAAAACAAGCGCTGGAATTTGAGTTTCTTCCAAGACACCAATACAAATTATTGTAAAAAGGGACCCTGAGCTGACACCTGGGATCAGATCCTCCGGTAGTTTTGCTCATGGGCAGCACCTATGCTAAAGTTAACCAGAGGTTTTCTGGAAAATGCCAAATGCTGGGAAATCTTTGCAAGAACAACCTCTAATTGTGAGTCATATACTGAAAAATTATAAATATTTGTGCAACAGCATTACAATAATTCTGCAGTATTTCTAGAACTGTTTACAGGTGCATAAGTATACAGTATAGGGAGTAATGCAAATCCTATTAATCATATAGTGGAAATTGTTCAGTGATTTTTTTTTTTTTTTTTTCCCACTCTTGAATAATAATTCCAAAGCTAACTCTTAACAAATTACATAAATTATGGAATAACTTGCAATAGTACATTGAATAGCTCTCAAATACTAATGACAGCAGGAAGAAAACAAGAAACTATAAGTACATAAACGTCTGAAGCTGACATTATCTGTTTCCAATGGAGATTCATCCCACAATGTGTAGCTCGACACTGTTACCTTCATGTAGGAAAAGTCTCCATGCACCAAAGTTCTACAACTAGAGATTTTTAGATTTTATTTACGCCAAAAGTTTAACTAAGCTGATCTTTTCTGTGTTACTAATGATACTGTTTTTAGAGTAATTTGCAGTAAATTTCTGTTAATTTTAAAGAATATCTAACAATCATCTGCATATGGCATATTTACATAAATCAATAAAATTTAGACATTGTACTAAAGTCAAACTGAAAACAATCTCATAAAAACTGTGTAACATTCAGCTTGTCTGTCACTGTACTGGGCGTGGAGAACCTCAAGCCATTAAAGAAGCATGCAGGTAACTAGGCTTTCAGTTTGAACTTGGGTCACAGAAAAGTAGGTTAAGTGAAGTGAGTCTGTTGCCTAACACCACACAGTCGGCTGCCTTATTTAGTGGCAGCCGACAGTTGTAAACACGCTCTTATCTTAGAGATTGAATAGCTTGGCGGAGCAGTTGCCCGCTGTTGACACAGGTTTGTGTCAGAAAGGGCGGCCCAGCTTTGTTGATATCACTGCCAGCCAGAGGACACTGTAATTACATTCAAACAAAAGCTTTGCAGTGATATGCAAGCTTAAGTTTATCTCAGATAAAAAACTAAGTGCAAAAGTTAAGGCAGGATGTTTACAACTTCCTCCCCAACTAGTGCTCACACATGCTAAATATATTCTTTTAAAAGGCCCACTCAGACTTCCACCTTCCCCTCATGCTCACACATGCACATAGGCGCACACAGTGAGCTATTGTGTCTGAGATCTCTGGCATCTGGAGAGCAGAAACCCTCTACTGTGACCTCTGACCTCTGAAGGCTAAGAGTTGCAGACTGACATGAGGCTTTTAGAGGGACTTTCAGGTGGCTCAGAGAGCTGTCAGTATGTCCTTTTTAAAGGGGCTATTGTATACAGCATCCAGAGGGGCTTTTTCTGTGCCAGTGAAGTAAAAATGGATTAAACCCCTTAAAAACAGCATAATTTAACACTGAACATGTTGGAAAGACCTTTAATTTGAGTACATTTTTTTAGTCTGGGGAATAAACAAATTACCAGGTAGTTGTTTTGAGTAGAACTGGTGGTATTGCTTAAAATTGTTGTATAATAAATGTAACTGAAGCATTTTTTAGGATATTTTTTAAGAATTCGCTCCACCCACAAGGAAGTGTAAATCAGATAGAGTGAACCTCCGACAAACAAAAACAGTTATAATGGTGAAGGTAGAGATGCTCACAGCATTACCTGAGACATTTGGTGAGGCATTTTTGCCTTATTAGCCTACATTAAGGAAAAGATAGGCAAAAAATATCAAAGCTGGAGGATATTTGTCACCTATATTATTGTTGTTGTTGTTGTATTTTTTTAATCTTCCAAATATTTGATCAGCAATGTTTTCTGTCATTGTATCTATACGTCCTTTTCGGCATAGTTGTGTCGGACCCATTTTGCACTTACAAAAAGCAGATGAGTAATTACTTAATAGCACGTAAACAAACAAATCTGAACTATGTTTTGATCACGTATGTTAGGCTGTGTATGAATATTTTACCACCTCTCAGAAAAGTTACTGCTTTACAAAGAATCTGTACCCATTTGTTGCCACGGCACACATTCATTGTTGTGGACCAAGCTTGACACATTAATCTTTGATATAACCATTAAACAAACAATTTAATGATGACAAAAAATGGGAGATTTACTTGCAGTTACCTTCATACAGATGAATATGTGGTACTTATACCATTGATCACTGTTGTATTAAGCTGCTCATGAGGTTAGTCAAAGGCATTTATCCATCTTTTACAATTTTCCAGACTCCATTTGGGTTTTGGAAGTGGAATAAACTCTATTCTGCCCTCTTAAAGAGGTAAAGTGGGTTCAGTTCCTCCAGGTAAGAGGCGTTTCATTTCAAAACAAATTGTGACCACCGGTTGGTCAGCTGGTGACAAACCCACTGGATTGACTGACAGGTGGCGTCATGTCGATTGCCAATAAAAATGGACCTCTGTGTTATGGATTAGTAAGGAAAAATCCCTAGACACTCTAATCAAATAAAAAGTACATTGAAAATGCTTAGGTCAGTTGTCAGTCATAATGCTCTATAAGAAATTTCGGAATATGTATCCTGAAAAATTATGAAAATAACAGTTGAAATTTTTTACAGATTTTCAGGTGTGCCCTGAAAATGTTTTATAGATGTTGTTGAATCTTTTTTTTTTTTTTTTTTTTTTTTTAAGTTATGATTTGCTTTTTTAAAGTTGATCAGAAAGTTGAAGAACTGTCAGTTAACAATCTATTTCCAGTTTCCCTGGGGCAAAAAATGAGACTAGTTCTTTTAGCCACTCCTAAAACACTGAAAACACAGGAGAACATGCCACTGCAGATGCAAGTTGATCTTCATGAATCATGAAATGCTCACATAAAACAGCAACTTGCCGAATATTGCCTGTATTGACAGTCAGAGCAATAGTTGAAAACATTTAAAACAGCTTGACCGGTGACAAATAAGGGGTAAAGAGGACTCAAGTTTATCACCACGCACAGACAGCAGGATGGTATAGGAGGAAAAAAAGGTATAAAAAAAAATATTGACATACATCTTCCTTACTTGAATAGCATGTTCACTTGTCTTTCCCATTTTGAAGAAGTACTAACATGGGCTCCTGTGCCATGTCACATTCATACCCCAGTAAACAGGAAGACACATATTACTCATCACTCATAATTGTCAACATTAAATAACTCTACTGGAATAAAGAATAAATTTTATTTTTAAATCATTTTTACACATCTTTACCAGGGAGGGCACTGAGGCCACAATAAACTAATAAAGTAGCATCTGTCATGTGGTGTTTGTTGCCTTTCCGTTCGCAACAATAGTGTAATGTTGCACAGTGTGAACCTTTTAATGTCATTGTCATTCTGTGACATTCTGCCCTAGAAACAGAGGGACAAGCCTTTTTTTTTCTTTTTTTTTTGACTAGAATCCAAGACAAACTGGTTTTGAGAGCTTTAGCAATCGGCTGCACAAAGCAGATGCTTCAAGGCTTGAAACATGCTGGTGTATCCTGTTTTCTGTTTAATTTCTTGTCAGTGTTGTGCTGGCTGCCAGGCCAATGTTCCTGCTGTGTTTTCTTGTTGGTTAGTGCTCAGAGGAGTGTCCCAAATGGGCAACAGAAGCTCTTCTCTGCCTGCTGCTGGTACAACACCAGGCCTATTGGCAAACCTTGTGTTGCTCTGTTTCACCATGGCGACACTATCACAAAGGACTCCAGCTGGTTCACAGTGGGAGTCTGCGTGAGGGAGTGTGACGGACAAAAAGAAAGGAGACGGAAAAACGGACCAAGAGAGCAAGCAGACCGAGCCAGACAGTAACTTATCCTCATCTCTCCCCTTCCTCCTCAATCTACTTCAGTTTTTCCCTCTCTCTCTCTCTCTCTCTCTCTCTTAGCCTACCCCCCCACTCCGCAGACCTTCACCCCCAAACACAGTGCAGCTGGGCTCAGCTGTCAGTTGTCGTCCACCATCCACCCCCTTTCCTTTATCTTTGCATTTGTTTGGATAGCAGTGGATTTCCCCTTGGCCTCCGCACGGGGGAGCTCGCTCGCTCCTCCACCAACTCAGCCAGCCCTCTTAAACCAAACCATCTGCGCTTTGAAGTGGCCTATCACAGATCCACAGATTGGAGGTTACAAAGCAGCTGTCTGCCTTCAATCTAAGCACAGTGATTAAAACAAAGGAAACAGCGCACACCTATGCAGACTCACAAAGTCGGATATGGTGATCTGCAGAGTCAAATAAAGTGGTGGGCTGTGTGTTGGCAAGTTCTGTTTTTGTTCCTAGGGCTGGAAAAAATGAATGGAGGCTGCTTTGTCTCGGGGGAGGGAAGAAGGCTTTCTTTGATATTATCAAAGCCAAGGGAGAGGAGAGTGCTCTGCCAAAACAAAACAAAAAAAAACAGCCGCTGTTCACACCAGTTTGTCTGCATGAGACTTTTGAAGCATTTGTCAAAAAAAAAAAAAAAAAGAGATTTGGCAAGGAGACACTAGAATTTTGTCATTCACAAGCTCCTCTCTTCTTTTGGGATGACAATGCTCACAGCAGGCTGTTACCTCTGTGAGGGAGAGAAAGAGATGAAATTCCTAAAGACCATTTCCATGATGTGAGAAAGTTGTCCTTTTTTGTTGCATGCAAGAGAATACAGTCTCCTTCTTGGTCTTTGATATTATTAGGCGAGGAGACTTTTCATCAATTATTTTGAAAGTATTTGATGGAATCCTGTGTCACATTCCTGTTTTGTTCCGTCCTTGACCATCTCTGCACATGGGAGGTCTGGGGGCAGTGCAGCTCTCCCAACGCCTTTGCTTCTGCATTGGGACCAAACCGTTTTATCATATATGTGGAAACTATGGGGAAACTTGACCCCCCTCACACGCTGCCCCTTGTTCTTCTCTTATCACGACAGTTGTTTTCCTCTCACTTCAGTCAGGCCGGAACAAATTTAGGGATCCACTTGTTTTCATGACTGGAATTTTCTTAAAACTCCAGCAAAGTCCTTTGCACAGACAGGCACATTGTTGACACGGCTCCTGATGGATGGAGAGCATTTTGCGGACAGGAAGTCTGCACTCCCCCCTCCACCCCTATCTTGATGTGGAGAGGCTGAAACATTAAGCTGGCTTGTGTCAGTGTTATAAGTGTTTCTCTGCAGACCTGTGCATTCGCTCATGTGTGCGTGGGCTTGTCCGGACTCCTTGGCGTGTTTACTTAACCTGCCTTAGCATTCGAAACCGCTTGTCATTCTCTGGAGTCCCTGGCTCTTGCCCTGACAGCTAGGTGGGACGCTACCCTGCCATCTCCGGTTTCATATAGTGCTTTATTGAGCGGATGAAAACCCTCTTTAATTCTCCTGAGGTCCCGAGAGGAGTGCACAGACACACACATGCACATACCCTCATGTGTGACTTTTAGATTACTTCAGGGGATAGATTGTCTGAAAGCAGTTGACATTTTATCCTTTGAACCTCATGGTTGATAGGGGCAGAACCTCGCTCTCTCCCTCAGTGCATCTGCATGTGTTTTGTCGCTTTTTTCCCCTTCCAGTTTTTTACAGTTATGTATAGTGCCTTACAAAAGGATATTCTTTCTCCTTTGTAAGATTTTTCTACTGTACAACCACAAGCTTCTATGTGTTGTATTTGATAGAAAAACAGAAAGTCAAACATATATATGACGTTAAATGAAAATGACTCAATGTTTTCCAATTTTTTACATGTTAAATTCTGAGGAGTACTGTGATTTTTATTTATTTATTTATTTATTTAGTCCTCTCTTTAATAACCCTAAAAAAAAAAAAAAAAGATGCAACCAAGTGGAAACCTGTATTTATTAAATGGACTCCATCTGTGTGTAATTCAATCTCAGTATAAATACAGCTATTTTTTTGAAGGCCTTAGGGGTTTGTTGGAGGATATTAGTGAACAAACAGCATCTTGAAGACCAAGTAGCACACCAGATGGGTTAGGGTTAGGCTAAAGCTGTGGAGAAATTTAAAGCAAGGTTAAGCAAGGTTAGTTTACAGAACAATATCCTAAGCTTTAAACATCTGTCATTTGAAAAGTACAGTATATGATACAGTTGCAAAAACCTACCATGACAGGGTTGCCCACCTCAACTGACAGGTTGGACATTAATCAGAGAGGCAAATGGTAACTATGGATGAACATCAGAGATCTACTTCTCATGTTGGAGTATCTGTTTACAGGACAATTGTTCGCAAGCATGTGGAAGTATGCTTTGGTCAAATGAGACAAAAAAATGTTTTTTCTTTTTTGGCCTACATGCAAAACTCTATGTGGCAGAAAACTAGCATTGCAGACTGCTCTGAAAACACCATCCTCACATCAAAACATGGTGGTTACAACAATATACTGTGGGTTCTTCAGCACGGACAGGCCAGCTGGTCAGAGTTGATGGGAAGATGGATAGAGGTAAACACAGAGCAATACTGGAGAAAACCTGTTAGAGGCTGCAAAAGACTTTACCCTGGGATAGACAAAACTAAACATACAGTCAGATGGATTCCATCCAATCTGACTTCAAGTTATTTTGCAAAAAATAATACAAAGCAATTTCAGTTTCTGAATGGAAAAAGCTGGTGGAGATGCCCACAAATACTTGGAACTGTAAATGCAGAAGAATGGGTCTGAATGAAGTATTGAACCAGAGGTCTGAATAAAAATCCATTTAAAATTTTCAGATTTTTGTTTGCAAATAATGTAAACATTATTTCCCTTCTATTTCACAACTATGCGCTACATTCTGTCAGTCTATCACTTAAAATCGAAATAAAGCACATTTAGGTGTGGCTGTATATTCTCAAAATCTGAAAAAGTTCAGGGATGACACAATTTTAAGCCACTACATATTTCTTAAAAAGGGCCCTTTTGTGTCTTGTTTACTTTATGCAGTTTCTAATTGACATCGGTTGTGTTTCCTGCTCACATTTTATGCAGATGACAATTTGTTGAAGTAAATACATGAAGTACTTTTTTGTGTTATGTTGTCATTAAACACTCACATTGGCAACCATGATCTCATCACAGTGCAGCTCAGCTGAAATACATTTCCAGCTTGTCAAAACCTGACTGAAATCTAGTCTGGGATCATCCAATCATTTCTGCGGCTGGAGGCGGCAGATGACTCAGGCAAATCAAAATCAGGATGAAGTCATTCCTCTCTTCATCTCCAGTATGTCAGGACATAAAGCAAACAAGATCCCCAACTCTAATAGTTTTTAGACACGGCTACTGGGGCTGGGTGTGGCTGGCAACAGGTTGTCTGCTGCATGCAGAACCACAATCTCACCAGGGTAGGATGTTTGTCTTTTGCAGGGATTAAAAGAGAGCCAGGAAACCTGCTGGCCTACTTTTGCTGCAGCAAGAGCACGACCTAGTTTTGGTGACAGCACCATTACAGGAAAAGGGATTCCAAGTCATAATGTTGTTAAGAGATTGCCATTTTTGTCTCTCTGCAGACAGGCTATGTTTTCTTTATCTGCTGGAGTGTTTCTATAGACAGGCTTCTGAGTCAGGGTGTGTGAGAGCCTCCTTTGTCTGTACAGGACCTGTAGCCGTAACATGAGAAGGAGGGAATGTTGACAGAAAGAATGAGCGTGTTACAGAAGACAGCTCTCATGATACTTTTTAAAGATATTTATTCAACTTGAATAGAACTCTGATGTTCAGTTTCATGGTGTCTATGGTAATTACTTGTGCAAACAACAGACAGGCTCATGAGCAGGCTTACGTTTTGTCAGCATTACCAAATTGTTTTAGCTGTTTTAGTCAGCTTGTACAGAGCTTAACCATTTAGATCAGTGGGTCAAGTCACTGACATGTTAATCCTATTATAAGATGCATCTCAGATTTGTCAAAGTTGACTCTAATCTACTGTTAACTTGACTCCAACACTTGGAATAAAGGTCTATAGGTGAACTGATGCAGTTAAACCTTTATAACTAGTTTTATAAAATTATTTTTAACAACATAGCTGGTGTCACAGTTAATAGCTTCTAAAACAATTCCTATACAATTATAATTGCTAAAGCAATTTGGATACAAAGGTACTATCTCCATTAAAGAAATTGGTACCAGCCAAGTAAAGCCTAATCTGTGCATTCCTAATGTTGATCTTTGTGAATGAACTTAGGGAGAGTGGTAGGAACATCAAAACGATAAAAAGAAGTAATGAAAATGTGGGTGAATTGCAATTGATATTGTTCACATATTATCTAAAGCCATTGTAACATTTTCCTAATGTATGAAAATTAATGCACATTTTAGTGACATTTTCTCTTGTCTTTCCCATTTTGAGGAGTCACCGCAGGGAATGGGCCTTTTCACATCAGATTTACTCCTTAGGGAAATAAGTTGTCACAGATCACTATATAAAAGCTCATAGACACTGATCAACCTAAAAAATAAAGTGAACCTTAATACGTTTATTCTATAGGAACTGTATGGGGTTGAGCCAGAGATTTGGATAAATACCCCCCTTGCAAATGTAAGAAAAAATAAACTTTATTTTAAAGTTTTTGTATGCATCTTTACCAGAGATGCCTCTGTAACTCAGCTTGAGTTGTATTTACTGTTGGTACTTCATATTCTGCTGATTTATTCTCCAGATGTGAAAAAGAATGTGTTTTTTCTGCCATTTTTCTGCAGTGTCATCATGCATCACCACATACAAAAAGACACCTCCACCTGTGCCACCAAGGACCACCCCATCCAAACCTTTCATCTCCATAACGGCCCAGAGCAGCACTGAGTCAGCCCAAGATGCATACATGGATGGAGGCCCCAATCAGCGAGCAGGCATCAGCTCCCAGCAGGGGCTCTCCAACTCCACGGAGAGCATCGACAGCATGAAAGCCCTGACGGCGGCCATCGAGGCAGCTAACGCTCAGGTACATGGCCCCGCTAGCCAGCATGTCACCAATAGCACCATCACCATCACTGCCACGGCAACCACCTCGGTCACGGCTGACAGCAAGGCGCAGAGAGAAGCGCTCAGAAAGTGCCTCTCCATTGGGATTCAGGTTTGAAGAAAACAAAACTCTTAATCACGTGTCTGAAAATTAAACCTGGCTCCCGTGTTGACAGATTCTTCCCTCCTCTAGGTGGACCCAGAGGAAGAAGGGCTGACAGATGAGCAGTCTAAATTCCAGTCAATAGGAATTCAGGTGGAGGATGACCGATGGTGAGTGGGGACACAAAGAGAGAAACCGGATCAGCCTAAAGGGAGGTATAAGGTCTGTTTGGACTGGGCCTGTTTAGACAGACAGGGTTTGTGGAGTGGGTTGCAAGCTTCTGACCCCCACCCCTCTTTTAACACTGACAACTCCTCAGCAGCTGTCCCCGGTTTAAGGGAGGTTGGCGTCAGAGTCCCCTCATCCAGGGGCCCCAAGCGACAGCTGGGCCAGAGGATGTGGGGGAAGCTGAGAAGTGTGAGGGGGAGAGTTGACAGCCATCTGTTGCTCAACACATTGTGATTCAGGCAACTTTGAGGGTCTGTGTTTGTATATGTTTAGGACAGAGGAAAGAGAGAGCAGAGGGAGGGTATTTTATTGGGTTTGTTTGCCTCAGAAAGACACCAAGTTTCTTTCTTGTTCAGTTTCAGGGCAAGCAGCTCAGCTTGGACCCTGTTTCAGTACCGAGCTCCTTTGTCTACTTGTATTAGTTTCTAGATTTCAAAGAGATCAGCTTTAATCAAAGGTCCCTGGGAGAGCGGAGTCCAGCACTTTATCAAATGCACACTTGAACAGTGTCTGAGAATGTGAGGGGATTTCCTCAAAGACGAGGTCTCAACTGATCAGCCAAGCTCGGATTTCCATGAGTCGCCAAGCCAAATATTAACTCATGCAGACACCTTCGAGTCTGCTTTGGCTGCCTGGGATGTTATGCAGCACAGAGCCTTCTTTTTCTTTCTCGGTTAATGTTTAGAGTTACTTGAATTGCATTTTTCGTGGTGGATGCCAACTATTTACTCATTGGCAGGCATCTACTTCCTTGCTTTTGGATGTTTGTGAGCATCTGTCGGTCATAACATCTTTTTTACAATCTCAACTAAGAAATGTAAAAAAGCTGTATCAGACCAAGCTGGTAGACCAATATCTGGAAATAAATGCTCCAACTTTCCTTGCCTAATTCTCTCTGTATGACATTGCAACTTTATTGAGAAACTTTCAAGTATCATATAAAAGATGTTTAAAAAAATGTGTTAAGCTTTCGGGAGTAGATTTAGACATTTTAGTGACAGATGGGTTTGCAGTCAAAGCCCTACAGTGACTAAGCCACAGTCGGGAAAAGTCTTCATAACAGACTACTTGGTGTCACAGCCTTTTCAGTGTTGAAAATTTAGTCACTGGTGCTGACTAAGGTATTGACAACTGACTTTAAGGTGAGAAGACAAGGAACCTCACCCTTTCAGTTGTCACTTTCTGGATGTGTTGTTCTGTTATCTGTCATTCAGTTTTCCTGTTTTATATTAAGACAAGGTTTCAGTTTTCTCATATTTTGTGGTTTAAACAATTGTACAAATTCTGACATATTAATTAACGTTCTTTGGCTTTACAACGCCAATGAAAGTATTAATGCCAATTAAACTATTTTCCCATTTGGTCAGATTAGAGAAACAAATCTTAGTGTATTTGGCTCCTTTTGTCCTGTATTTACAGGACTCCTCCTACTTAAAATTCCTACACAAAAACTGTGTAGGAATTTTAACATCTTCAAATCAGGATTAGTGTAAAAAAATTAAACTGAGTGTAGGAAAATGGTTTTAAGTTTCCAGGCTACACTTCTTTTTTTTCATCTGTAAAATGAAAAAAAAAAACCTAATCAGACCTTTATCCTCTGAAAATAAGGAGCAATTTGCATTTATTTATGTTCATATGTTGGCCCTTATTTTTGCTCACCACAACTTGGATTTTTGTCCAACTCATAGATCATTTTAATAAACAGATAGACACATTCATTAAGAAATCAAACAAGGGGCCATCTTAATGCTTTTTTGGCTTCTAAGATGCTTTTATTGTGTTTTAAACTGGACCCATACTTCTTGAACTATGTTCGGCGTTGATGCCTAAAAAAATATTGCATATCAACAAACTGGCATTTGGAGAATCTGACTTATCTAGAATAACCCAGTCTAATTTTATTCTAGGTTTAACTCAATCTAAATTATAGATTTTTATCTGATATGCATTTATCCAGAGCCCAAAAAATAATAATATAGCATAATAATAATAATAGCCCTTTATCATGCTACTGACTCAGAAACCAGCTTCAGCACTGTGTACTTTTATGTTTTAAGGGGAAATAAACAGTTAATAAGACCCAACTCAGTGAATGCTTTTAATAAGTGTGAGGAAAGTACCCCAAGACCATGATAGTGCCACCACCATGTTTTGAACTTGGGTTGGTATATTCAGGATAATGTGCTGTTTTAGTGTTCTGTCAGACATGGCATTTTCCATGTGGCCAAAAGGTTAAATTATTGGTCTCCCAGTGAAATACATTGGGGTTTCTGATTTTAAAATGACTAAATCTAAAATATATTTTTGCATAATGTCCTCATTTGTTGGCTTCTCTCTTTTAAAGCCTTTCTTCCTCTTGTTCTCGGCCTCCTGTTAATCAATACACCTACCTGTCTAGGCTATGTTTTGCCTCCCCTCTCTCTTCCCCTGCAGGAAGTTGTAGAAATTCAGCTGAAGTGATTAGAAGTGAACACCTGCCCGCTGGAGTTACTCTTTAACTGCTCTTCACACATACTTACACACACCGGGGCTGCCTGTATGCACACATAAAGCGCAAACACACGCTGTTTGATCTGGCTTGTGCCACTCCCCCTAGTCTTGCTCTCTTGCTCTTGCTCGCAGAAGAGGAGGGATGAATGAATGGGGGGGATTAAAGATGAATGCTTCTGGAGGAGGAGTGTGCATCCGGAGGTGGGCTGAAGCAGGCGTGATGGAGTGTTAGTCATTCATACAGGCAGGTCAAGCTTAGGTTCTTGTGTTAGAAGACTGTGGTCATGTTTGGGTCAGAGTGCACTGAAAAGGCTTGGCTATTGAGTCACTGGTGCATCCATTGCAACCATGCAAACCCTAACACCCGCATCCCTCCTGGATATTGTTCATTACTGGGCTGTTAAGCAGTGCTATGTCTGTGTGTGTTTGTGTGTCTGGCTTCACGTTGTGTGGAGAACATAGCAAAGCCTGGCAGGCAGTAGCACAACGCCTCGGTGCCAAACATTACACTGCAGCCTCCCAGGTGTGTGAATGAGGGTGCTTTTTAGGCCTGTGCTGTGTGTGTGCACGTCAGCTCCGCAGCAGTCCTTGCGGTGTGACAGATGTTTGCACACTCTATTGCTCCTGAATGAGACAGGTGACAAAACACCACCCTCCCCATGCTCACACACACACATACTTAAAACATTCTGCACTACAAAAGCCATTCATCACTATCTGTGGAGAGATCGCTGTGATTGTGATTTCAATTTTTCACTCTCGGCAGCACCTTCAGGAACTCTGTTAATGAGTTAGTTGCTGCTTAAAAAGAAAAAACACATACAGTGCTATACCAAAGTTTTTACACCCCTTCAAATCTTACATTTTATCAATTTCTTTTTATTGTGATACTGATATTATGTGATGAACCAACATAAAGATGCGTGGTTTCCCGTGTTTATGTTCCACCACACATATTGATGTGCCATATGGGGTTTTGCATCCCCACAGCATGATCATAATGCTGCCACCACCTTGTTTCAGCATGAGATGGTGTGTTCCCATATGATGTTTGATTGACAGCAAAAAAGTTACGTTTTAGCGCTACTGACTGACTTCTCCCACATCTGGATTGCATGTAATAGAGCAACACATATCAGTGCATAATTGTGTAGCAGATGGAAAATGGCATATGGTTTTCTTTAAAAAAAAAAAAAAAAAAAAAAAAAAACCAAGAGCAAAAGTATTCCAGCAGCATAATACTGTCTCCGCCATGTTTCACAGTAAGAGTTCACGCTGTTATGGAGTGTAACTGTTCCACAACATATAGTGTTTCGCATGTAGATGTGTGGTGGGTTTTGCACTCCCACAGCATAATGCTGCCTCCATCATGTTTTGCCATTGGATGATGTGTTAACACATAACAAAAGATGGCAAAAGATCATTTTTATCATCTGACCACAGCAGATTATTTTATTTTTGCTGTTTCCCCTCCATGATATCTTAGGAAAGTGGGTAAAGTATAAATGCATCCCTGTCACATAAAATCTCTGGAAAATAAAGTTAAAATGTGTGGTTCTAACATGATAAAACTTTTAAAAATGTCTAGGGGTAAGAATACTTCTGCTAGGCACTGTATGATCATAACTATAATACCTTACCTTGTTCCTGCATCTGTCTCTAGTCACCGCAGGATGACCCGGTCCAACAGTGTGACCACAGCTGTACAGGCAGACCTCGACGACCCGGCTAATGCCCCCGAGCTCCCACTGCGGCTGTGTGCCACCATGCCACGACAGCATTCCCGCGACGCCGCCACCTCTACTGTCAGCATCCAGGGCTCTGGGAACCACTACCATGCCTGTGCCGCAGATGAGTATGGTGATGTGGGTTTCGACCCATCCATCCTGCCTCCCCCAGACCCCTGGATGGACAACCTGCCCGAACCAGCGGCAGTGGAAGCTCTGGAGGCTGTGAGCCGGTCGGTGTGCCCCCGTGATGGCCGCTGGTTCCTCAAGCTGCTGCAAGCCGAGACAGAACGCATGGAGGGCTGGTGCAGACAGATGGAGCAGGATGAAGTGGAGAATGAGCTGCCTGATGAGGGTAAGTTTGATAATTTGATGTAAATGTCATATGAATACAGGAATATCAGTTGTACAGTAGTTTTAGATGTGGTTTCCCATCATTGTATCCTCCCTCGATTAAGAGGGCGCTGGTATTCATGGTATTGGACCACAATAGCTGCTTGTTCCTGTCTCAGGCCCTCTGGCCTCTACAGACATACCGTGCATACTTATCAATAGGCCACTGCCGGCCCCAGCCCCACATGTGTCTTCTAGTCTGTATAATGATCTTCCACCCAAACAGACTTTCCTCAGTGCTGCTCCAAAGCAAGTATTTGATCTTGAAGAAACCCATGAGCAAGTCCCGAGTGCACGGTCATACCAGTGTGAGCAAACAAGCCCCGGGCAGGAGGCCCTGTATTTATACCTGTCCTTACTGCGCAGCTGATTTCATGCCTTACTGAAAATGTCATTGCTTATGCAGCTAGTGTTTTTGGTTTCAGGCAAGAGATTCTTTCACAGAGCACAGAGAACAGGGAGGGTGTCTCAAGGTTATGTTTTCCCAGATCCCACGCTACCAGACACACACACACACACACACACACAAACACCCCGAGGGAGCTGAAAGCTTAGTGCCAATTCATTACTCCCCTTCTCAGGTTCTGGTTCTGCAGGCAACTATTTTCTTATAGAGATAAAATCATGCATTGCAGTGTTTCATTTATTATCTCAAATAGCAGCCTCCAAACCAAAAACTTTTATATTTGCATTTTAATTTTTTTTTAATCAGATTTTGACTCTAGTGCACATCTGGACACTGTAAATGTAGCATTTTAACTTGTATGGTAAATGGTATATAATATGGGGCAGAAATATGTAATTTAAGCAAATGTTCCATTTTCCAGGATGGATTATACCCTCTAAAGCATCCGTCCTTTTGTTACATTACCCATGCACCTCCCTCCTCTGAGTGGTGCAGCATGCCTGCAGTATGCAGCTCTGTGAGTAATTGCATTGTGAACTGCGTGTGCGTGTGTCTGGTATGTCTGTGTGTGTGCATGCATGTGCTTCTGTATCTTTTTCTGCAGTCCTAGGGAAGATCCGCAGTGCAGTGGGGAGTGCCCAGCTGCTGATGTCCCAGAAGTTTCAGCAGTTCCGGGAGCTGTGTGAGGAGAATCTGGTATGTGTCACCTCATCCTCTGCATGCCGTCCCCTTCTCTTCCCCCCTATTACACTGACATCATCCTGCACAAATCATGCTGACAGGCCAGACTAGCAATCATTTACTATGCATCCAGTCAGTGTAGACATTACATCTATTCCATCTATCACATATAGAAAAGATCTTACTGAGTTTATCTTGTACCCTGATGAAGATGGATCTTTGAATTCAGAGGCTTGTACATGCATAAAACTCCATACCCTTTGTTGCACAATCTTATGTAACAAAAAAACTAGCTATTGGAAAGAAATTGTGAAATTAAGCTACACAAAGGTTTTGTTTTTTGTTTTGCAAAAACTTGCAAAAGCATTCATACCACTTTGTCACATGATAAAAACAACTTCAATGTGTTTTTTTTGGTTTTTGTGATAGACCAACTCAGAGTTCAGCATAATTGTGAAGTGGAAAGAAGAGGATACATGGTTTTCATAAAGAAAAATCTGAGAAGTCTAATATACATTTGTTTTACACTGATTCCCTTGAGTAAAATCCCAATAATACCTAGCTAGTAAACAGAGTTAAACTATGTAGAATTCCCAGTATGAATTCAGCTGTTCTTTGAGGGCCTGCGAGGTTTGTTAGAGAATATCAGTGAGCAAAACCAGTGGTCACACCAGGCAGATTAAGTATTGAGTTGTAACCCCTCTTTAGGATTAGGTTATAAGGCCCAATCTTTGAACATCTCAAACAACATTGTTTAGACCATGTGAAAAGGAAAACAATATGGCACAACTCCAAAAACCTACCCGGACATTACAGTCCACCTGAACTGACTGACCAGGCAAGAATATTTGTCAGAGGAGCAGTAATGGATAAGAAGAATGGTGTTCTCCATCCGGTCTGACTGAGATTGTTATTTTGCTGATGATAATAAGCGAAAAAGTCAGTCTAAGGTGATTCTATGCTTTTCAGATTTTTATTTTTTTTATTTTTATTTTTTTTAAATAAAAGCTATTGGCAGTCTTGTCTATTCATCTGTAATTTTCCTTCCACTTCATGATTATGTGCTGGTCTGTGTAGGTTTACCATGTAAAAGTCCCAAAAATACATTAAAGTTTGTGGTTATAAGGTGAAAAACCTAAAAAGTGACAGATTTTTTTTAAAAAGTATTGTCTTCATCCTTACTTTTTTGAAGAAAAATAAAGGGTATTGCAGTTGTCAAGGCACATACTGTAAAGTAGCCCTCTCCATTGATTACAGTATGATGCCAAGTGTCTGATAAATGCCGTCTCACTCAAATTCCAAATAATCTGCCTGTAGAAAAATAAATAACCAAAACTGAATAATCAGGCATATAAACAGTATTTGTCTGCATGCTTGTGTTCATGTGTATATGTCAGAACCCAAATGCACAACCGCGGCCCGTCTCCCAGGATCTGGCGGGTTTCTGGGACATGCTCCAGCTGTCCATCGAGAACATTAGCCTGAAGTTTGATGAACTCCACCAGCTCAAAGCCAACAACTGGAAACCTCTGACCCCCCCAGAAATTCAGGTGCGCACACATGTGGCACACATGAAATTCACAGAGCAGATCTTAAATACTTAGCCTTAATATGGATTTGGAATGCTTCAGTAACCTTGCATGTTTTCTGCTGTCATATTGACTTTGCTCTGGCATGCGTATACGTGTTGCCTGCCTGACGCCGCTGCTTGTCTTGTGTGTTTTGCTCTATCTCGTTGTTGACAGTGAGCTGCTTTTGAGAAGCCACTCTACCTGCCATGCACCGTTGGGGCCTGTCCATCTCCAATGGTCTTTTTACCTCACACAAAGGCCACCATCGTGCTCTCTTACCCCACACAAATGGCTGCCACCGTGAACCATAACCTCATTTGAGATTGCATGCTCTCACATTATGCCGCCAACTGCTCTGCATATCCTTCATACAATATTGCAGTTGTCCTGCTTATTTAGCTTCAGCCTGTCCCCAAGGAATCCCAGTTTTAAGACTGTTTGTCATTCCTGTCCAGGAGAGAAGGATGCCCCCCCCTGTGCCAAAGAAGCCCCTGAAGGGCCACCCACCTCTGGCTAGGGACCGTTCGCTGGAGAGCTCCGAGCGGCAGCGCCTGGAGGCTCGCAAACGCCTGCTTGCTGCCAAACGCGCTGCATCGGTGCGGCAGAGCTCAGCCACCGAGAGCGCAGACAGCATCGAGATCTATATTCCAGAAGCTCAGACCAGACTCTGAGACGCATGGACGCATACGCCTACATGTCTAATATTTTACACTGTCTCATAAACACTGTAGTAGCACTGAATGGTAAGGCTAGGGTGCTAACGTAATATAATCACCTTTTCTGCCGACTTTCCAGATCACTGTGGGCTCACTCGCCGTGGATGGTGTCTGAACAAGAAATGTACATTTACAGTATTTATTGAATTATTTATATATCTCCTGTCACCCTCATTTCCCTTTTCCCAGCTTTGATGTAGCAACCCTGTTCATCACTCATAAAGATTTGTCTAAAAAAACCAAACTCTAATACATGGGAAAGAATTCATACACCTTGCACTTTTTTTACATTTTGTCACATTACAGTCACAAATTTCAGTGTGTTTTACTGTGATTTGGTCTGATATTCTAGCACAGATCACTGCTTTTACAAAGAAAAGCACTCCCATACCATGATGCTGCCACCACCATGTTTCACAGTGTGAATCGTGTGCTCATGGTGATATACAGTGTTAATATTCTACCATGCATAGTGAGTTGCATATGAATGTGTTGTGGGGTTTTGCACATCCACAGCATGATGCTGCCACTGCCATATTTCAGTGTAGGGACAGTGTGTTCTCAATTCTATTGCATAACGTAAAAAAAAAGAAAATAATTCATGGTTTTACTTTTTTTTTTTTTTTTTTTTTTTTTTTTCCAAATGAAAATCTGAAAACTGCAACATGCATTTGAATTAATGTCATTCTCCTTCAACCTCTACCCAGTGTCTTGTCTTTTGCAACCATTTCTTCAAGGATTTTTGGGCCACACATTTCAGTTTTTGTCCTAATTTGAGAAATGTGTGACTAATAGTTGTCCTGTCGACAGATTCTCACACCAGAGCTTTGGAACTCAGCTGCTCCCTTAGAGTTCTACTGTAATGTTATCTAACAAACCTCTAAGGCATACAGAACCACCATATCCATACTGACATTGAATTAGACACAGGTGAAGTCCTATTTTTAATGAATTTTATTTAGGTGTACCAGAGTAAAGAGGGCTAAATACAAAGTCAGACCACACTTTTCAGATTTCTATGTGCAAAATGTTTGTAAAGCTGTGTATTCTTTTCCCTTCACATCGATATCACATAAAACATAAATTTTTGTGGTTGCAATGTGACATTAAAAAAAAGTTCAAAGCATTTGAATACTTTTGCAAAGCAGTGCATTTGGCACAATTAGATGTCTTTTTAGGCTTCATTGGGGCAGATTGAAAGGCAGAATTTTTCTATTCTATGTGAGGCCAAGCAGTTGGGACCACAGTTCTTTTGAAAGAGCCACAAACCTAAATCTCTGTACGAGTGTCATAAGAAGCGTGTGCTTTCATTCAGATCTCAAAAGTGCTTCCTATTTTTCTAGAGCCTAAAGAGTCTTGACTGTCAAGGTAGCAGCATCAACTGACTGAGTCCGTCCTGTCTCATTTTAAACTCCGAAAAACATGTCTGTAAAAAGGACACACAAGTATAACGTAACATGACTAGCATGTGGAAGCTTTTTTTTTTTTTTTTACATGTTTATTCCCAAACAGTTGTTGTGTTCACACTTCTCCTGTATATCACACTAAGCTAAAATACTGATATTTGGTACAATATAATGTAGTTGTACTATATTTTTCTTAAGTGTCATTTTTAGCCAAGACACGTTTCTTGGTAGTATTGAGACTAGAGAAGTGGAAAGGGACTATTTCTCCTCACTGTGTGTGCATCTCTGCCTCCAAATGAAGCAATTACTGAAGGTCATACAGAATAATCCTATTTCTAATATTTTGTATTCATGTTTAATTTATTGATGGGGGGAGGGACTGTTTATTGACATTGTGATTATTATTATAAATATTAATATGCACTAACAACACGGCCCTTATACTGTGTTTTGGTTTTATTTATTGGCTCTTCTGCATGAAAGGCACCTTTTTGTTTTTATTTTTTAATTTTTTTTTCGGGGGGGGTGGTTCTGTTTCCGTGATCAGCCTTAATTTCTACTTCGATAGTTGAGCACAACAGCAGTCTCAGGGGAAGGGGCATGTTGAGTGCGTGCATGTGAGTGAGTGAGTGTGTGTCTTACTTCATATGAGTGTTTTGGTAAATCAATAAATTAAAATATCATAGAAAAGTTAACTTATTACAAAAATGTAACTCAAAATTTAATACTGAATTGCTGCACACAGTGTGACATATTTCAACATTTGTTTTTGTTTTTTTTGCATCATTTTGTTAATTTTATTTCAGAATTTTTATGTTATGACCATGTGATGGCATACTCTGCTTAGAGGAAACTCTTGACATGCCGATTTTCTACATAAGGAGGATAAGACAGAGAAGGTCATTGCTAAAGAAGCTGCCTTTCAGAGTGCTGGGTCAAAGCATGTTAAGGGGCAGTTGAGTGAAAGGAAAAACATTGGCAGAGGCTTTAAGTAAATTGTGATCTCATATATATTCATATTCAAACTAAAATTTTTGGCTTTCATTACTTATAAAGTATAATCTTTTTAATTTGTTGAAATATATCACTTTATGTGTAACGAATTTTGAATTTAATTACTAAATTAAACGCTTTTTCTATGCTATTCTAATTTGATGAAATGCACCTTTATGTGACCCAAAGTTTTATCTCTAGTTGTATATAATCCTTTTCATTGGGATTATCCCACATAAACAAAAAAAAATGTTCTGCCATATTCTGAACAGTTTCCCTGTTGGGGAAACTTGGCCTAACTTTCTTCAAATGTAACAAGGTATTTCTGTCAGCTGCTTGAATGTGGAGACAATCCTGTTCTGGCCTATCATCATTTTTATAATCTTAATTTACAAAACAACAGGATGTCATGTGTAATTTAGCTATCCATGTTGATCTGATAATGTTTGTGCCATTGAATATGCAGGAATACATTTTATCCTGCTATTTTACCTTAAAGAGCTACCTTAAGTTTTCATTGAGGAAAAAGTAATTTGTGACAGAGGTGATGATGTAATCTTAAAATTTGTATTTCCTTTAGCTGGATGGATGAAATTCTAGAGAACACACATAATACATTCAGTTAAGGCCATTTTAGTTTTTTTGTTGTTTTTTTTTTTTTTTTTAAGTTTTGAACTTGTTTGCATTAAATTGTCTGGTAAAATATAGATTCTCCATTTACCTTTATTATTATAACATATCAATATAACCTTCCTGATATAGCAGGGAAATAGAAACCAGAATGTTGAATTGTTGACAGCAATCTTGACACTTCTGAAGCTTGTGATGTACACCAGCATCTCAATAAATTAAAATATCTTTGAAAACTTTGCCTATTTTGGTCATTCCGTTTAAAAAGTGAAACTTGTATAGATTCGTTATAAGCAGAGTGATATATTTCAAGTTTTTATTTCTATTCATTTTGAAGATTATCACTTTCAGCTAATAAAAGTTCAGAGTTTAGTTTGAAAATGGGAGAAAATTAGAACACTACACAACACCAATTAAAAATAACTTTTGATACCTAATCCCAGGGATACTGAAAGCAGTGTCTATGTACATCCCAGTATATGCACTTAATACTTCGTTGGGGATCCTTTTGCAAGAGTTACTGCTTCAATCCAATGAGGCATGGAGATAAACAGCTTGTGTCTCTGCTGAGGTGTGGCAGATGCCAAAGTTGCTTTATTAGGGCCCTTCAGCTCATTTGCATTTTGGACTCTTTTATCGTCATCTGCACAATACTCCATAAATTTTCCACAGAATTTAGGTCGGGCTGGTTTCCTGGCCAGTTGAGTACAGCAGTACTGTTGTCATTAAATATTTGAATAGGCTTTCCTTCACAATATCCAAAAACCGGCAGTTACCTGTGTGCTTATGCACATTTCTTTTCCAGGTTTTCCTTCCACTCAGCTTCCAACGCAGGTTACTTGAACAGCCAGCTGCTTCAGCAATGAGCTTTTGTAGCTTACCCTCCTTGTGGAGGCTGTCAATGACTGTCTGTTAAACAACTGTCATATTAGCAGTCTCCTCCATGATGGTGTTACCAAAAATTGTAACTACTTTGACTTTTCTTAGCATGTTGTAGGATATAAACCAAAAACTAAAGTTATCCTGCTGAAATTTTCAAGACTGATGTTGGGAAAAGGAACAGAAAGGTCCCTAGAAGTCAGAAGTCGTGACACTGAGCATATTGACAAGCAAATGCCACTGGTTTTTCAAGTTGCATCTGAAACACTATTGATTTGAGTGGCTTGCCATGACCAGATCCAGGTTTTGACTTGAGGTAAATGGACCACCAGCAGAATTTTCTGAGAAGCTTAATTACCTGAAATTATGGGTGTTCGTTAGCTTTAAGACATAATCATTAAAATTAAGAGAAAGGAGTGCTTTAAATATCACTATGTTGTAAATCTATAAGAGTTTCACGTTTTGACTTGAATAACTGAAATTGAAAAACTTTTTAATGATATTATAATTTGAGGTGCACCTGTGGTTGGTCAGATAAATATTTGTACATAAATGAATGTTTCCCTATGTAAATGTAAACTAAAACACATGAATAACATATTGAGCAGATATACATTTTGTAATTATGTTATTACACTGTTGATGTTATGGCACATGTATAAGCTCTTATCAACATTAAAGAAAAGAGTCATGGCTGTTATTTTGTTGTGTTCCTTTCTTCTTTACCCGTCTCCACATGTGTTTTCAATTGGAATATAATTAAGCAGATTAGTAGGCCGTTTTTGGGCGTTTCCCCTTCCGCAGGGGCAGAGCCCCATAATTAGACGGCACTCTCGTGCTCAGTTTAGCCTTGATGCTCCCGTACACAGCGCAGCTTCTGGTGATTTGTCTCTCACACAACAGTCGTGCTGAGAGGGAGGCACGCTGGTCTATGTGGTCAGAATTGGGGTTAGGGGTTTGCGCTGTGAAAGTTGTGGGAGGATGTTGTCTTTGTGTGCACCCTTAGCCAAGGTCCTCCACCATGTGTATGCTCTAACTTGATGGGTTGTACCTACTCTTTCTGAAGGTCTGCTTAAACCTTTATTGCTGTTAAAGGTTTTATAAACCATGAAAACTGTCACTTATAGCTGAAAACATGAGACTCAAAACACTTCCAGACACTGTTAGTTGAGGTCTCACAGGAACTAATATTTAGATCTCTAATCTGCTACTACAGAAAACTGGAAAAAAAAAAAAAAGACGCAGCTAGGTTAAAGTGGAGCTGAGTCAATAAACAAAACACAAGAAGTCGAGGTAGTAGAGGCTGACCAGGGCAGCCCACAAAATGTCTAAATTGAGGCAAACTGTCAAAGTTTTTATTTGCCGTTATACATGAGAAATCTGTTGATGATAACAGGCGTGATCAGCTTTTGATCTACTGTTTACTATATTGGCTAGAGCTAGCACTGTTAGCAGGAGCTAACATGAAATCAAAACAAATTGGAAGATGATGAATGAATGTCTAAAGTGACAATGATGCATGTTTAAGTCTTTGTAATCTATTTGAGAAAATGTTTTGATCTTGATGCTTACCATAAACAGATTGAGTTAGAAACTGGAGCTCTTTGCAGCATACTGTCGGACTGACATTTCCAAGCAGCAGCACAAACACCTGCTTTTTCAGCCAAATCTCTCCTCTTGGTCCTCCTCAATTTAATTTCCTCTTGTCATTTCTCCATTGCCTTCTATTTCAACGTGCTCCGCTTCCAATTGAAAGGGTTCAGTGTTACATATTTTACAATAATTACTGTTCCGGCTGGACGGAGCTAGCACTGTAGGACCTAGCATACATCATCTACCCAGAATGCATTGCAGTTTAAATAACATGGTGACGTAGGTGTGACAATATTTTATTTAAATGTATAAAAACTAAACAGCCTATAGTATTTTTACTGCATTGTTTTATATATCTGAAATAAATGTTTATCAAATAGTCTATTATTACATCTAGTCGTGGATCCCTTTAACATGCTTTATTTTGCTGAAGGTTTCAAATAGGGAGGTCATTGTTACAGAAGGCAATGTAAAATCTTTATTGTAAATAATCATAGGGTAGTTAATTTCCATCTGTGATGTCCACTTAAAGGTCTTTAAAACAGCATTTGTATGAATTATTACACGATTTTAGCATTAGAGATTTTTTTTAACATGGAAGAAATATCATTTTAGTTGGCTAAGGTGGAAAAAAGGAGTTTCCAGCTATTTTGACAATGTTGCTTATGCACAGCAACCATCTTGGATATTGACCTTGGGGGGCCCAGAGACTGCTGACTTTCCAAATTGAAAGTCATACTTTTATGATAATTTAATTTTTTCAACTTTGAACTTTGACATTTGTACTTCAGAATGTAAATCAAGTGCACCAATATCGTTAGTACACACAAGATACCGATTGTTCACAACCTCTTACATAAATCCCACTTTAAAAAATTTGAGCATGCGTTACTTGCACAATCTGCCTTTGGCTTCTTGTTTTTGCTGCCTAATGATTTTTTTTTTTTTTTTTTTTTTTTTTTTTTTTAATATTCATTTTAAAATTAAATTAACAAAATCCTGCTGAGGCCATTGCGAGAAGCTTTAGGTGTTCAGCAGGACCAGAATGATAAAGTTCTATGTCTTCGTCTTCTGCCCGTTGTGAGCCATCATTGACGCATCAACCCCCGCCAGCAAGAAAATGTTGACGTCTGCTGTTTGCCCCGTGGTAATTTATGCAGGATTATGCTAATTCACAGGAGTTGTCATAAAACCTCTCACACCCTGGAATGCCTGTGGAAAGAATGAGAGTGCCACTCTGTTTCTGTCCTCCTGTATTCCTTGCTTTTATTTGCAGAACAGTCGAACTCAAAGCTTTCTGCTTATCCTGAAGGGATGAAAATGTAATCTTCAAATTTAAATTGGATTTACAGGAGTGTAAACACACATTAAAGGGATAGTTTGAGATTTTTGAAGTGTGATTTTGTTAAAAGGATATAAGTAAATATCTTATTCAGTAAATAGCTGCCAAGGCTTCTTCATTTAATGTAAATCAAGATTAGTTGGTCTGGAAATCTGAAGCTAGCTGCCAGTCTGAGTGGAGCAAAGACAAATGTTGACTTTTACCATTATAAAACAACTTCAATTTGTTTATTTAAAAATTGTCTACATGGGAAATGGTAGCTGGAGGCTTTGGACCACCTATGAGCTTCAGATGTGAAACGTGTACTCAGATGGAGCATGTAAAGGATTTCCAGTCAGAGTAGCTGCTTATAATGAAACCAAGACATTATAAAAATCAAATTTCTAACAGTTTAAGTAACCCCTGTTTTATTTTTATACTGCCCTACTTTTCTATTAGGTAATCAGTCACTGTGACCAGAAAGACCTTGCATGTTTGATTCTACCAGAAAGACCTTGCATGTTTGATTCTTTGTACACAGGCGCATCTCAATTCATCCTAATCTCATCAGTACCTACCTATATATATATATATATATATATATATATATATATATATATATATATATATATATATATATATATATATATGCGCCTAGTTTTTTTTTAGTTTTTTGGCCCACTAAAAAGTTCACCCATGTACTCTTCAGTATGTGTAGTCAATATTTGGTTGGGACTCCTTTTGCATGCATTAATACTTTACTGTGTTTTTTTTTTCTTACACTCAATTTTCTAATAGTATGCTGGGATACAGCACAACTAGAACAACCAGGTCTCTTCTACAATGATCATTTGTGGTTTATGTTCTTGGAATTATCACACAAAATAAAATAAAATAAAATAAAAAAACAATGTCAAGATGTAGAAAAAAAAAACTTTATTTGAATCCCATGTGACCACTTTTTGCCACAAACATTGCACAGTATGAAAAGAAATCACATCATTGGGCATTGTGTCACATTAACTGTACACATGATCCTATTACAGGTGAAAATGCTTGTTTTTGGTGATTTCAAAATAATAAAATTGTCTTTCAGGTTGTAAAACAGTAATATGTAGTGTTTAGTTTTACAGTCCACTGGCCGCTGCTTTCACTGATGGTGAAGGGTGAAGGCTCAGTCTAAGAACCTGCTACATTGATCATCTGAAAATATCCCTTGGTATGAAAATAAGAGTATAAAAAAACAATTTATTTTAAAATTAGCTAAAAGTAAATGACAAAAATCATAACTATACTTATGAAAACAGTTAAACATTAACTACAGTAGTGAATAAGTTTTTCATTGATGCCAAGAGCGAAGTGTAAGACACTGAGATGACCTTTTTCTGCCTTTAGTGTGCAAACGAATGAGGCAGAGCAATCAGGAACTCTGAAATGTTTTAAACCGTAAATGAGTGTGGATGTGACCCATCTGAATCATCCAGCACCTGCTCCATCCCTCTACGGCAATATTCAGTACAAGTCAAAGACATAAAGACAGGCAGCATTTCTTTGATAACATTTTTGGTCCCTGTGTGCAAATAAAATACACATGTAGATACATACGCATGTATATGAAATGACTAAACTTACAGCCAAGGCACCTTGATACAGTTTAAAAAACAAACAAAAAAAAAAAAAACAACAAAAAAAAACATCCTCATCATGTCGATTGGTATACCAAAAATAGAAATGATCAGGCTATCATGTGGGTTTGTTCTCTCTTGCGTGCAGAAAAGAAGTCACTGAAATGAGGAGTTCCACATTTGAGACACAAAGTCAGTCTCCTTTCCTTCCACTCCTTTAGGACACCAACTGTTTGGCTTGCAGCTCCATCTCCGCAGCCCGTTTGAGGGCCACGTCCACCAGGAGCTGGAAGCCGCTGAAGTCCTGTGTGAGGTCTGGAGGGGTTGGGGGAGGGGTGTTGAACAGCCCACTGCGGGGGCTGAGGTTTCCCTCCATGCTGGTGCTGCCAAGGATGGTGGTGGTGGCAAAGAGTGGCCCTTCATCCCGGCACCGTAACACCGCTTGAGCCTGCACGGACTGCAACAGCTCAGCTGCCCTGTCGCAGTTCATTCCTGGCACTGAAGGGTGGGAAGATGTCGGGCTGGGCTGCATGGCTGTGGTGACAGTGGTGTGACAGATGACAGAGGGCCGATTTGGAATGAGGCCAGGAGAGGGAGACGAGGGGACTGGAGAGGACACTGAGTGGGACACGGGCTTCCTCAGGACGCTGGGATCGAAGCTGGAGGGGTGGAGGACCCGTTTGTCACAGGCTTCCTCAGTGCCTGCAGCAGGACTGCTGTGTTTCGGGGACTGGGAGCTGTCAGAGAAGCTGTCACCAGCCTTGCTCCCTTTCCTGGAGATGGTGAACTGGTTGGGGTCTTTGCCGTCTTTTCTCAGCATTTCTGGGAGGAGTCGTCGCCGTGCATTGATAAACCAGTTACACACCTGGAAAGGACAAGCACATAAGTCCTCATGATGAGAAAACTGCAATGTTTGGCTAACTTTTTATGCCTACAAAAAAAAAAAAAAAAAAAAAAAAATAAAATAAAAAAAATGCACTTTTCACAAAATCCAGTTTCTGAAATTAGGAACCAACATAAGTAGGTAAGAGGCACCCACTATAAACCATCTTTTTTTGGAACTGCAGAAATGTAAAGTTTATCAGTTCAAAATTTTTAATTAAGACTTCACAGAAATAGTTCTCTAAAATTAAGGTTATTTTAAAAGATCGTTAGCAGTAAATGAGGTCAGTAAATGACAAATGATGTAAATGGTAGTGCATTCATTTTGTCTTGGAGTTCAATACTGGGCATGACGCAACATCCATAGTGAGCTCTTGTTCCAAGCAGGAAACCCACTGGCTTTTGTTAACTGTTGTGGTACTAACTAGTATCAGCATCAAAAGTCAATAACGTTCTTCCCCTAATTTTATATGTTCAAAAACTACTCAAACTTGTTGACAAATAGAGGTGCTAAAGTGCTATGTGTGCCATTCGTTTAAACAGATACATAACAGAGGTAAATTTTTATTTCTTGTAACTTTAACTGTTTTCTAGGTACAATAGCTATATTGGAAACTCTTCTACAGTCAAACTTCAGAAGTACTTGTATTTCTCACTGGAAATACTGAAAATACAACCTATTAGCAGAAACAGATTGCAGCATAACTCCCCTGGCATCTATTTCGTATAAATCCAGATGAGTTGTTCCGAAAGCTATATCTAACGGCTAGTCCAAGAGGGGCCAAGAACAAAGCAGACTGTTACCATCATAAAACAACTTCTATCTCAAAAATATCAAAGTGGTAAACACAAACCCTGTTTTATAAACCTTTATGCCTTTCTCATTTCAGCATTGGGCAGTTATTTACAAATGACCAATGATTGTTTACACATGAATTAAAGGATGCTAGATGTGCACAACCAATTATTTTCCTGAGGGATACACATCCTGAAAAGGGAGTATGTAAACCATATCCAGTCAGATTAAGTGTTCATAGAGAGATAAAGAGGTGCATGATTGAGAAATTAGCGATTCATGGGATGATATTTTATTTTTTTATTTTAGTTATTTTTCTTATTTTACATTGTAATTTATATCAGGAAGATCACTGGCGACACACCACCTCCTGCCTCCATTTGCAGTGTCAATAATCATCGGCCTCACTGTGAATAACTAACCAAAACAAATTAACTATCAATAACAGTTTCGTACAATAGTATTCACTAAAACTTCTATGAGACTAAGGGTTTTTTTTCTTTTTCTTTAAGTCAGCAGTCTGATTTTTATCTTGGCCCCTGACTCTATCCCTTCTTGAGATTCAGTCTCAGGAACCAACTAATCTGGATTAATACTAAATGAAGATGCCAAGAGAGTCATCTACAGCAGGTAATATATGAACTGCTTATGACATAACTTAAAAAATCCTCAACTATCCCTTTAAATTATGGATTTGAGCCGCTTTCAATAAGAGTTAATCTCCTTTGTCAAAGCGCTAACAACCATTGTCCCTCCCCTCTTTTTGTACACCCCTTTAGGCTAGTTGTAACTGGCTAAGGGAGGCCTGTAACTCTAACTATGTAAATGACTGTGCATTGTTCCCAGACAGCTGGGATGGAACACGGCTGGAGGGAGGGAAATTCCTGTCCAATGTCTCTCAGCCAAACCCGCAGCACTCATAGGGAGTGAGTTTACTCATGTTGCCTCATATACTTTTCATGTTGCAACGTTGAGCTGGTTTGGATGACCTTCAATTCACTGTTGACGTGTTGTGTTTGCCATCTTGACAGGATATGAGTCAGTCAAGCTCACGCTTGTTTCCTCTTGAGTTTTACAGTGGGTTTTTTTTTTTTTGGGGTTTTTTTTTACTCTAATTGTTTACTGGCAGCAAGTCTTTGGTAATTTTATGTGCCTTCATTTCATACCTGCAACGTGGAGAGCTGAGTCTGCTTGGAGAGAAGGGCCTTCTCCTGTTCTGACGGGTAAGCATTGTAACGGTGCTCGTACAGCCAATCCCTAAGGATCTGGACTGACTCTTTGGGCAGGTTCCCTCTCCGTTTCCTCTTTCCATTGCTCCCAGCACTCGAGGACAGATCCAGGGGGGCGTCAACGCTGTCCTCGTCGTCCGTCTCGCTCCCTGACAGCATTGTCAGACCTGAAACAAGAAAAGGAGAGCGCATTAGGACAGTACAGGAAAAACGAAGAGCCTATCCTATTTTCATCAAGTCCCACAAAGGCTGTCTGGGAGGCAGCTGATGTGTCAGAAGCGAGCTGTCAAGTTCAGCCATGTGATTCATATAAGGAGCGAGGGAGGGAGGATATGAGAGGAAAAAAGGAGGAGGGGGGAGAGATTGAAGGAGAAGGGGGGACGTCACAAAGGCTGGTCTGATGCTGTGTCAGTTAAAAAACCCTGCCTTAACAAACAAGCCAAACAGAAGGGAAAAGAACATTTACGTGGGATTTTGTTTTGAACAACTGCAGCAGTTCATTTAAAAAAAAAAAAAAAAAAAAATTAGAAGGTTCTGCTTTCTATGTTAGTCATTATCAACCAGGGTTTTGGGCCTTTTGAATCATCAAGAGAGTAGCATATCAACAGTGCTATTCTCATGACTTTAAATAATATACCTAACCCCTTTTTTCCAGGAATTACTCTGCTGCCAGACCCTAAATGTATTTATTTATGTCATCTTAGGCAAATAGCATGATGGGTCTAGTTGTCTTGCGGTGTCAATGAGTGGTTCTGCTCTACAAAAGGGGAAAAACCAGAGATTCCTCTTGTTGACTAGTCATAGGCTGGTATGAGATACTCATGACATCACAAACCTTAGTACAAATATCAGTGTTACACAAAATTTTAAACAAATAGGCAATTCATTTTTTAAAATTAAAAACAGAAAAGCAATGCTTTTACTTATTGCAGCAAATCAATGTTATCTGTTACATACATTTTTTGTTACCTTAATCCACTAATTAACTTAAGCACAAAAACAAAATAATGGCCACTAATTTGGCAGTATTTTGTAAATGACAATCTGATATTAATTTTGATGTCTTTTCAAGTAGGTCCCACGGTCTTAATTAGAATGATGGGTTGTACTTATTTCGTTTTTACACCATGACTGCTGGCAGGGACAAAATTAGTATTTCAGGCCATATCCATGTAAGAATGTTTTTTCTATCCATTTGTGTTTTCTTAAAACGACTTTATTAATTACAACATTATGTTTAGAAATATCTTCAGACATATGAAGCAAAAAAAAAATGACCCAAATGTCACACTAATTATGCCAGGCCTGTAGGTGGCGAGAAATTGCAGTCATTGAAGTACACCAAAAACAAAGGAGGAGGCATTACATCTGACAATGTTGGGGTTTGAGGTTTAAGTTTGCATTTGTGAACTTTCCCCAATACTTGCATATTGGATATCTGCTTCGCAAAACACCAATTCATTTTTTTTTTTAAATGCAGCATTTTTAGGACTAAAAACCCTCAAGGTCTCTGTAAGCTCTTGCTAAAGTCTGGCCCTAAACCCACTTCACACAACTGGAAATATTTCCAAACAGCCAAATGTGTATTTCTTGTAAATGACAGAAATGAACATTTCAACCAGCAGACCACCAGCATACAGCAACAGGTCGGAGAGGGGCAGTACTGTGTTACTCTATGCTCTATAAAGCTAGAGAAAACTCCAGTCACTTTGGGACTTTCCCTGGCATCTCATTCAAGTGACTACACTCTAAGAATGGTACATGGAATTTTTTTAAACTTTGAAACTAACTTTAAAATCTTGATAAAGGTATGGACCCCCTGCCTGACTGGCAGCAAGCTTAACACTACATTTAAGCAAAAATGATCCATCTGGAAAATTCCTCTTCTGAAAGAAAGAAATCATAACTTTTGAAGCAGCTTGACAGTAGCTTGTGTGATATTTAGGCTAATATTTACACCTGAACAGCTTAGAGAGCCCTATAAGAAAATTCAAATGACAGATGAGGTTTAAGTGGTCTGTACTAGAACAAAGTAGTGGGAAAAGAGTAAGAAAGTTCCCAACAGGATGAGGTAATTACGTAGGCTGGAGAAGAGGGGAAAGGGGGAGGGGAGACCTGTTGCAAATCAGCGTCTCCAGACTAAACAAAAGAACCCAAGGGCTGCGTGCTTCTTTGTACCGAACTGGAAAGTTTCCACTCGCCAAGAGATACTTTATGGTGAACTCGACACCTTCCTAAAACATACAACTAATCAGAATGATCAGAAAAGTGTTCAAACTCATTCAAGTCGCTGGTTTTGTAAGTTTAACACAACTTGTAAGATGGTTTCTATTGTGTGTCTGCGTGAAGGAGCTCCACCACGAGGTCCAAGAACAAGGCAACAACTTCCCAACAATGAGGTCAACAAGAACATTATCTTACATTTTGATCGCAGACGCTTTAAAACCGCGCTTAAAGTGTTTCTGTCCCTTTAAGACCAAAAAGATTCAATGTATCGATTTTTTTTTTAAAGCAACCACGTTGTGAAAACGTCACAAACTCCCGAACACAACAATAGTGCCTCCAACTTTAGCTATTATCACTGTATAACTCCGTCGCTTATTTAATGAGAAACACCTAAACAGTATGGCACAAAAACTTAGCGTCTTTCTATTAAGTTTTAACATTTTGTATTTTAAAATTAGGGCTAGACTTCTTTATAAAAAAAAAACACGTAAACATAGGGTTGTGCAACATAAACAAAAGTCGCATAAAAACACGTGTAACTTATCTTAAACGGTGAGAGAAAAACAAGCATATCGACTTTTGACACCGCGCCAGCACATGGTGGAAGAAAGCCCCCTGTCATGTCTGGGAAGGAAACAATGGACTGCATGGTTTGCATTTGAGAGGAATCATTCTGTTTAACGTTTTCTCAGAACTGAAGCTCGTTTTTAAAATATTCTTCCACAACAATATCATCCAAAACGTCCCACCTACCTTTTTTCGTCTTCATCTCCGTTTGGGAAATGCCCACTAATTCCTGGTTTTCGTCCGTTCAGCGTGTATCCCAGGGGGAAAAAAAATCCTTATTCATCAAGTTTCTTTTAAAAATATATCTTTTTAATGTTGGTCTCTCTTCTCTTGGTCCTTGTTGCGAGTCGTGATATATGTATAAAAAAGTAGATATGGTGGTGGGGGTTTACCTGAGACCACTCCGTCCCTTCGGCTCTCAAAGCCCTTTTCCTCGTTGACTCTGTGTGTGTGTGTGTTTGATCCTGAAACTGGGTGACAGCTATCTTTGACAGCTGCGTGACTCAACGCACAGAGATCCTCCCACCATGTTGAGCTGCATGGGGAAGAAAATCTCTGACATCAGCATGGCTTGTTCCACTGACATGAATACATACGGTTTCGTAAGGTTTAAACTGATGCAGAATTCCCCCTAAATGCATGTTATCTTACGCACGCTCACACACACATATTTAAAAACAATATGCGGAGAAAGTATGTCCTTTTTTTTTTTTTTTTTTTTCTTCAGCGAGGGCTGTCGGAATGAAAACAAAACAACAGGCTAGTGGAGCACTGCGGACCTCGTGTCAGTAACTGAGTGAAGAAAGACGTTTTGCTTTTAGGTAAAACATAAACAACAACAACAAAAAAAAAAATCTTGAACATGTTTTGTGGCTTTATCTTCAGACTTACTACCAAAGGCTGTGCTTTTTAAGAGCCTGATCCTATTATGCGTATTAGGGTTCCCACCGTTCAAACATTTGGTGTTGGACAATATGGTACTCAGATTCCTACTACTCCATTTCTCTCTCTTGTGGTCACGTCCCTGCGGGGAATTCATAATGTTCGTTAAATTAACTTATCATTCCTAGAATAAAAACCTCCAGATGTGGGTGTAGAAGTGACATGTTGACCCCGCCTTGCAGCAGCTGGAGGTTATAATGCGCCAGTCCAGGTTACTGAAACCAACAGCAAGGACGGCGATGGGGAGGGAAACGATCGATGCTTTCATTTGTATGCGGTACACAACCTTGCGACAGCTGCTGTGGCATCGGCTGTTTGCATGAATTTGTTCCAAACAACCGCTCGGGTTCCATCTCTGAGGTGAAATGTCCCCCTCTAGTGGTAAGTTTTGCCACAGATATTAGATCGGAGCATAAGGGAAAACCGAGGTCCTCGGGCTCTCTCTGGTGGTTAAGACGCTCCTGTGCAACCCGAAATAACTTCACAACGTTTACATGGAGAAGCTAAAATAAAAGATTTTATC